>JARJEI010000001.1:39709811-40909811 GCA_029955415.1 Lottia scabra
GAGAGACAACTATCGCCCTGCAATCAACAGCCACACGTTACATAACCTGTTATTTTCATTCGAACAAGTCGGGCGATAAGTTGTGAGCAATTAGAGAAAAGCAAGAGAAAAGCAGGGATAATGAACCCAAACCACCATCCTTCAATTTAAAAAAAATCAAGTATATTTTTCATATTCAAGTAGCTCTATGCCAGTTATTCTAGAATCTACATTGCATCCATCGTGATAGTTCTCAATCACTAACATTTTACTAAATATGACCAGAGAACTATAATTTAACTAGAAGTCCAGGACTTCTTATCGTCTATTGGAGTCTGCACGAATCAGGTGTTCTTGATACGTTCCATGTGTTCTGTTCCGAACAAGCTTTCGAGTGATTATGGACTTGTTCTGGCCAGGAAATGGAAAGTTCTGTACAGAAGTAATATCTGAGTAGTTCTAGACATGTTCTAGACGGGAAATGACTGCTATCACTGCACTGAAAAAAGGTTGCAACACTGTTCCCGCCGCACCCCTCCTCGATGGTTGGGACAGAAAATCTTTGTTCGGAACATTGTTCAATTTCAATCAAATCCATTTCCGACGGTTCTGGTTTTTCTGGACTATGATTCGTGCAGACACCAATAAAGAGATCTATTATAGTTCTATGATATAACCTAAATAACTTACATCCTCACATGAGCTGTCAGTCAAATGTCACGTGATTGAGAAATTCATAATGAAACATGTTGATTAGAATCTAAATCGAAATACAAATACGTGTAAAAATATATTTAGCTTACTTACTTTTGAATAGTTATAATGCGAGCTGAAACTATCGAAAATAAAAAATTGTCTCTGAAAGCAAGATAATTTGAATACATATTACTGCAAGGAAGAGAATTTAAGCATAGCGTTTACATACAGACTCAAACCTAATATCTTCATTTAAAATACATGAATGTACACATATCAGAGGTTATCATAGTATGGTATTCAATTGCATATATGAAGTCAGGGGCAGAGAGCAGAGGCAGTAGGGGTGTGTAGGAAAGAGGTGGGTGCAAAGCAGGGGCGTAGCGTACGGGGGGGGGGGGGGGGGGGGGGTGGGGGGTGTGGGTGGTGTCCACCACTTTTGATGACTTTGTCGGTAAAACCGCGGTATCGGTCGGTAAAAGACTGGACCTGTCGGTAAAACCGATTGGTTAACCAAGAGACCATAAAAGGTGATTTTTACTAAACTTGTCGGTTAATCGAGGTCGATCAAAACTGTAATGGCCTGGACCTGTCGGTAAAAACCGATTGGTTAACCGACAGAGTTAAAATCTTGTTATCGGTAAAATGTTGATATCCATTAAAGGTGATTTTAACTGAACTTGTCGGTTAAACGAGGAATAGGTCGTAAAAAACTGTAATGGCTGGACCTGTCGGTAAAACCGATTGGTTAACCGACAGAGTTAAAATCTTGTTATCGGTAAAATGTTGATATCCATTAAAGATGATTTTTACTGAACTTGTCGGTTTAAACGAGGAATAGGTCGTAAAAAACTGGCATGGCTGGACCTGTCGGTAAAACCGATTGGTTAACCGACAGAGTTAAAATCTTGTTATCGGTAAAATGTTGATATCCATTAAAGATGATTTTAACTAAACTTGTCGGTTAAACGAGGAATAGGTCGATAAAAACGGTAATGGCTGGACCTGTCGGTAAAACTAGTTGGTTAACCGAGTCCTTCTAGTGAATAGATACTTATGTGTGTAATTATGAAAATGGTGTTTATGTGGAAATAATTATATAAAGATTAAAACACGAAGCTATAACGATGGAACTAGATGTGCGAATTCTTTTCGAAAAGGCATCAGATGCAAGGAACTCTGACCTTAATTTTCAAAATTTTGTAAGGGCATAATCCCTCCAACGAGACCAGGAAAGGCCTCAGATGCAAGGAATTTAATTCCATTTTTCAAGATTTCCATATGGTTCAGTCCGTCCCAAATCGCTTGCTGTTCGGAAAGGCCTGATTGCAAGGAAATCAAATTAAATTTTCTCGTGATACAATGCCCCAAACCATATTCACTAGATGTGCGAATTCTGTTCAAAAAGGCATCAGATGCTAATTTTTCAAAATTTCTTGGAGTACAATGTCTCCAAACCCTCTTCAATTGGGAAGTCGTTCTGTAAGAGAATTCTGTTCGGAAAGGCAGCAGATGCAAGGAACTCGGACCTAATTTCCAAATTTTCTTGGAGTAGGCCTACAATGAATCTTCAAATGTGAGGTCGTTCTCTAAGAGAATTCTGTTCGGAAAGGCAGCAGATGCAAGGAACTCGGACCTAATTTTCAAAAATTTTCTTGGAGTAGGCTACAATGCCTCTTCAAATGTGAGGTCGTTCTCTAAGAGAATTCTGTTCGGAATGGCATCAGATGCAAGGAACTCGGACCCTAATTTTCAAAATTTTCTTGGAGTAGGCCTACAATGCTTCCAAAACCCTCTTCAAATGTGAGGTCGTTCTCTAAGAGAATTCTGTTCAGAAAGGATTCAGATGCAAGGAACTCGGACCTAATTTTCAAAATTTTCTTGGAGTAGACCTACAATGCCCCCAAACCCATTTCAAATGTGAGGTCGTTCTCTAAGAGAATTTTGTTCAGAAAGGATTCAGATGCAAGGAACTCGGACCTAATTTTCAAAATTTTCTTGGAGTAGACCTACAATGCCTCCAAACCCTCTTCAAATGTGAGGTCGTTCTCTAAGAGAATTCTGTTCGGAAAGGCATCAGATGCAAGGAACTCGGACCTAATTTTCAAAATTTTCTTGGAGTAGGCCTACAATGCTTCCAAACCCTCTTCAAATGTGAGGTCGTTCTCTAAGAGAATTCTGTTCAGAAAGGATTCAGATGCAAGGAAACTCGGACCTAATTTTCAAAATTTTCTTGGAGTAGACCTACAATGCCCCCAAACCCATTTCAAATGTGAGGTCGTTCTCTAAGAGAATTCTGTTCAGAAAGGATTCAGATGCAAGGAACTCGGACCTAATTTTCAAATTTTCTTGGAGTAGACCTACAATGCCTCCAAACCCTCTTCAAATGTGAGGTCGTTCTCTAAGAGAATTCTGTTCGGAAAGGCATCAGATGCAAGGAACTCGGACCTAATTTTCCAAATTTTTCATTGGAGTAGACCTACAATGCCTCCAAACCCTCTTCAAATGTGAGGTCGTTCTCTAAGAGAATTCTGTTCGGAAAGGTATCAGATGCAAAGAACTCGGACCTAATTTTCAAAATTTTCTTGGTGTAGGCCTACAATGCCTCCAAACCCTCTTCAAATCTAAGCCACCCCCCGCCCCTCCCCTAGTTTTCATTTGCTTCTTACGGCCATGTGTATATAATGATTTAGTGCCAGTTGGGTTTTTGTCCTCTGAAAACCACGTGATCGTCGGTAAAACATGGACCTTACACCCCCCCCCCCCCCCCCCAAGTCAATTGGTCACGCTACGCCCCTGGTGCAAAGGAGAAATACAAACTATTTTTCTAAACAAATAGGACTATAGAAACATAAACATTAGGAAGACAGATTTGGAGAAGTTGATTAATGCAAATATGTGAATACAGACATGTAAACGAATTAATGAAGATAAACTTTCTAATGGGTATACAACTATACATGTACCTCCTAACTTAACTGTCGATATATATCCAAACTCTTATCGGGTTGTAAGTGCTAGGGATATATTCTATGGTTTGAAGCATCACTAACATTGAAGGTCTATATAACCATGTATAGCATATCGGGTGTCCTAAAAATAAACGTCCCCAAGTTCGACGGGAAGTCAACCGATCTCTTTCAAAACTTCCACAGACATACTTCACGATGTCGTTGTCCAACCCTAAAAATATGAAAGTTATCGTATAAAAATTGTACAAGTATACTGCCAGGATTAAAATAGCATGTCAAAAATACAATAAGCCTACCCATCTCAACCTGTGTTCAATGTGCCCTCCACAACTTTGACAACCAATATCAATCGTTTGCTACATCCCGAGATGATGTAACAGATCTCATCTAAAGTACCATCTCTCAAGAAACTACCTGTTCAGTCAGTGTGTCTCGCTAACCCCAGGACACCTTTTCCCTAGGAGAATCCCAACTTGTCCGAATTTATTGCCAGCGCTAGCCCAGCGCTAGCTGGACAAACTGATTAAGCAGCAACCGAAAGGCAGGATGGTTGCCTCTTGTGAGAAGTACCTTTGATCTGTGACAGCATCTCAGGATGGAAAAAGATTGGTACCGGTAGTCGAAGTGGTGGAAGAACATTGAACACATGTTGAAATATGTAATTGGCTCTGATATTGAAATTTTTGATGTCCCTATTTGTTCGGGACAGTTTTTGTACAATTTCTAATTCAATGACTTTCGTAATGTCAGGCAGGGTTGGAGATGAATAGATTTACTAACAACTGAGATATATCCCGTCAAAACTGGGACGTTTTTTTTTTGCGACCCCCGATATTTTAAGAGTTTAACTACCTACAGAATATTATATGAATAGAATATATGTATATATAATTTATATACTAAAGATTCATACCATTTCTTTGATCTTTTTGTTGTATTTTGGGTATAAAACTGTGTTGAGCTGAAAGAAGAAATATTTCCGTTAAAATATTGTGGATAAATGTTAAAACTCCTCTGGTATGGTATAAATACTTGGCCCATATACAAACGACAAAACTCACTAGGTGAGCGAGGATGACAATATCCCATCCAAAATAAACAAATCTCCCCCAAAAAGTTTCATTGAAACCTTATCTGGGGTTCATTTAAACTTCAAATGAATTTTCACAAGACAGATAGAAGGGGCTGTGGACCTATATACGAAACCGTTTACGACAATGTGTTGTTTAGTTGATGTTGGAAAGCAAATATTTTTGCACTTTTCATTTGCTTCCTACGGCCCTCTAACATCTTTGAAGGGATATTTTCACCATTCGTTTGACCAATAAAATTGTAGTCTCAGAACCTTGATTTTTTTTTAGCTAAGCTAATCAATAAGTGTTCATTAGTCTCACTAGAAAATTAAGCCTTCAAATGCCTGGTATATCCATAATTATCAGGTCAAATGACGACTCGTATTTCATTGAGACTATGCCTTATATTCAGAAAATGAAAGATAAAAATGATTAAGTAGGGGTAGACCTATAATGAAGGGATTGTGCGATTTTTGTGCAGTTTTAGTACTTCTAGAGGCTATTTATATATATTCAAGACCCAAATCGACCCTCAAATATGCTGAACATTCCCTTTTAACATAACATAAAAGAGTATTGGAAAAATCTTACCAATGAATATTGATGTAAAAGAAAGATACCACTAAAAAAAGATATAACCACCATTGCTTTTACCACTTTTGTTTTGTTCATCTTTAAACACCGGTCACTGTCGCTGAAACGAAATTTCGGATTAGAATTGTAACATTATAAAAAAAAATATCCTTGTTTTTAAGTTTCATGTATCTGGTTTCCATGAAATTGAAGTTTTTTTTTGTCTAAAAACCTATAAAAACACTATAACAGTTCCGAGATATCATTATCAGACTCCCACGTGATTCATTTATATACATATGTATAAAGTCCTCAGTAGGGGACAACAATAAATTCATAATTTTTTACTCAAATTCACAAAAACAAATATTGTCACTGCCTATCTGATATCTAAATTTAAACTGAAAGGGAAAAAGCTCTATAACATGAAATTGTTTCAGAAAGTATATTTTGAAAAAGAAATTCGCAGCTCTTTTTCATGAAAATCAAAAATATGAAATTTAAAAAGTCAAAGTAGGATTTATTTCAACTTTCAATCTTTCTTACCAGTAAAAAAACCACACAACCAATTATCTTATTATCTGTTAAACGATATTGTGAAAAATACTGTCACGTCTCGGTAATCCACAATATACATATTCTTGAAACATGCATAAAAACGCTTTAAAGGAATACAACCTCTTAGAATGAATAAAAAATATAAATTTTCAAATTTGGTCAATAGGAGTTTATATTCATAAAGGGACTTGCCTGATGTCATAACTATACAACAGATTACCTAAATAATCTGATAAATCCAGAAAATTATGTTTATATACAATAATTGAAAAACCCTTAATCGAATTTAAGGCGTTTATCAATTATAACCTGTTATTATATGGAAATTTACACAATTTTATGTTTTTTTTGCATTCTGTTTGTATACTTTGGATATCGTTGATTTATACTCTGATTGACCAAGTTTGAGAACTTTTTGTTCATTCTTAGAGGGGGTATCGCTTTAAGACATGTTTTTTACTGCCGGGCGCGTATCAAGACCATGTTCATTCTTTTCGAAATACCTGATGGTAGACCTACTTCTCTTTGCAAGATTCCTCTGCTATGCAACAATTATTGTTTTCGAGTTTTCCATTCTTTGGATGAGATTTTTTTATCATCAGAATTGTCTTGCTTTTACAGATTTTAACGATTATTTGCCTTTTTTTTTAATTCATGATTCAATTCTAGTTATTTTTCATGAATTTTCACCCGAATTACCCAATGTCGCTGTCTTGGCATACTGTCAAACAATATAAACACTGCACGGTGGTGTCCGTTTTCATTAGCCTATAGTTTTGAGCAGAAAAACGAGCATTTTAAACACATCCTAACGACTATTGATGGTCATATTCAGTATATTCAAACATAACTCGGTTTTGTAAAAGGAATTCTAATGAGATTTTCTAAATTGTGTATGTATATAAGGTATATGAATAAGTGGAATTGCTGAAATAATGCAGGCATCTGATTGAAATTTGGAATGGTACAAATTTATTTGTCGCCGAAACACATACATAATTTAGGAATTTTAGAATTTCTTTAAAATGGTGTTCAATGTGTTCATTAATTAGATATCATGTTAACCATATCTTTTGTTTTTATCACATTTGTTATATCAAACCTTGTTCGATTGGTCCGCAACATAATTATTGTAACCATAATTGTTGGATATATCGAGTTTTTAATTTGAGGATAATTTAGCTGAATACCTTCTTCTATCTCAGACAGGCATCATTCAAAACAACCTTCGACAATGTTCGTCCGTAGCCTTCGGTTCAGGGTCGAACATTTGCTATATTTTCACTTGAAAATCCCAATATTTGAGCATTTTCATGCTATCAGACTAGACTGTACCAAAAGGGTTGCATACAAAATTTCGTATGCGTTTTAACATGGAAATAACACTCAATCTTACTGAACAACAATTCTGAATAATATTAAGACTGAGATTTTTCAAAAACGTTATATATAATATTTTATGTGACATTCTAGTCACATTTAATGACATATAAATGGCCTAAGATGTGACTAGAATATAAAAAATTATAGCGTTTTTGAAATAAAAAAAAGAACCATTGCACATGGAAAAGCAAGGACTGTGCGCAGATAAAGGGGGACTATTTCTGTTTCCGCTAGTCATTATTTTCATGCCTCTCTATATTTGTTTATGTTTATATTTTTTTTTTGCCTTTATGGTAAATTAATGTTTACAAATTTATTGTCATCGATACTTTAACTTGACTAGTGTATCATGTTGATTGTTTTAGGAATAATTATATGTTCTAAAAGAATTCAAAAATTATCTGAACTCATATCGTCTAGATTGAGCAGGTGCGAGTTGACATTATAACCAGAGATAATCTTTTCTGTAACTGTTGACAAAGCTGTTCAGATGATACTGTGAAGATTAATAGATTAATTCAGCTTTTGACCTCAAAAGTAAACATATTGTTGGAAACAGTAGAATTACTTGATAACAATTTGAGTACAAATGAATCTAGGTCTTAAAATTATGTCGCCATTTACTTCATTTTTTAATAATTTTCTTTCAGGGAAGTGAATAGTTTGTTTCAATTAATATCTCATAGCACTTACCTTCATTTTAAAACTGTTGCCCATTGTCATAAAGTAATAACCTCTCGAGTATTCACAACAATGTCTGTATATCCGTTATCTACCTAACATTATATTTTGTGTTCGTGTGTATTAGGAGAGGGGTTACAATGTATGTAGGAAGGCTAAAACTTCTTCCGCAATCCGTATAAAATAGTGATAGATATATTGGACATATGTGTAAAACTAGAGCATGTAAATAAAAAAAATACTGTTACTTTTAAATATAAAGGGTGATTGTCCATCAATTTAAATGTCATCAGTCACCTCCAGTTTTGAAAATCTGGTTACGCCACTGACTGTATTCCATCTGAAAACTGGGAAACTTGATTGTACATGGAAGGGAGCATTAGAGCTCAACGTATTATATAGTCTATAGATGTGATAAACGTCGTATTCCGTTACCTAAGGAATATGAGGTGCATTAATTCCTAAACATTAAAAATATTTATTTTTTCAAAATATATCTCCACACTTTATTAGGCTATTTTAATTTGCGTACTTACTAAAACGTGAACCGACCAGAAACGACCAGGAAATGACCAAAGAAAACAACCAGTAAACGACAAAAAAAAAATAACCCTGAACAGACCAGAAAGACAAACAAAACTGTTAGAAGGAATAATAGGTTTCAGGCGAAACGGGAGCTGTTTTATTATAACTTTGAAGTAATTTTGATTAAGGAAGTCAAATAACATGTTTTCAGTTGTTTTCACTAAATTCTACCTTGTCAATTTTATCTTATTTTTTTTAGCTAAATCAAATTCAAATACAGTTATTAATAACAATTGTCACTAAATATAAAAACTTCACTTTAACTTTCGCTCGAACAGATAACTATTTTTCATCTTATTCATCTACAATAACGTCAACTTTTTTGAGTGATTTATTCATGGTCATTCTCCAGTGAAAAGGGACTTACCCGAGTTTGTTAGTTGATGAAATCGCCATTGTCTCTAATATATTCAGATATTTGGACTTCAGTACTGGTCAACCTGAAAGCAAATAAATTTGTAATTACTTACGGATTTATCCACAGATAACGATTGTGATTTTCTCATATCTACCAACTTACACAAATTGTGTGCAATATCTGTAAATGAAATAAACATTATCGCTTTCGTTTTTGGTGAGTTTGGAATGTGAAACGATATGACTATCCAAATAGGTTTTTAAGGAATACTTCCTCTCAAATTTGATACTTTGCCAATGAATATATTCACCAGTGGACTTACCTACCTGGTTATAGGTGTTACAGGAGAGAATCTCCTAAAGAAGCACTGGCCTAGGTCACAAGTAGAGACAATCAATTTTAACATGGAAACTAATCCAATTTTAATACAATACTATCTACTATATATTACTTCTAAGAAGATTCACTAGTAAAATGATATATATAACTCAAATTCCAAAGCAATTGTATCAGGGAGTTGATGAAAGGGGTTCTAATTTACCATGAACCAGTATATTACTAGTTTTACCTGGTGTCATAACTCTACAATAGAATCCCAGTATAATCTCATAAATTCAAAATATATTTTTACAATTCGTGGAATTTGAAAGCAACTGATATAGGCTATGTTGTATATAGTCAAACAGTCAAACCTTGAAACATTTGATTTACGAGAGAAATATGTGAACCTCCCGTCAACTATTTTAAATCAGAGTATTCCTATCCTTTCATGACTGTTTTACGAGTGTAAATATTAGCCTCACCAACCAATAAGCGCCCACTCTCAATTGTTCGTGGGTCCGTACGTAGCACTTACAGAATAAATTCCCGAAAAAATCGAATATTTTATAGACTGTCTTCCTTTAATATTATATTTAAACAGAGAAACATAAACATTCTGGTAAAATATTCACTGAACATTGTGTGACAATGTTCGTTAGAGCAAATGGGTGTGATAGAGATTAAGTATTTTCTGAATAGTGGTTTTCATTCCTTAGATATCTTCGTCTATGCCCAGCTAGCTGTGATGGATAGTCGTATGTTTTGTACTTTATGTCCTATAACTCACACTGTAAATAATAATGGCTCAGTTTACACTCATTTGAGTGGCGCCTCAGCTGCCACCGATATCAGTGTAACATTACACCAAATTCCGAGTTGTATTTCGACACCGCTATAGTGTAATTGGATTACCGTCTGTGGTGTAAGTTTACACAAATAAAAGAGTAGGCAAAGTTTACACTCGAAGGTGTAAACGCTGATTACACCTTTTTAGGGTAAATTTGTTACACCACAATTGGTGCATGAATACACTTTGCCCTGTGTGTTTTTACACCGATATAGGTGTGTCACGCAGTAACACCTAGAGGTGTAAACGCTGATTACACCTTTTTGAGTGGAAACTTAGTTGCCCCCCAAACAGGTGTAACTACACACCCTTTTAGTGTTAAGTAAATTCAATCCTTAGTCGATATACCTATATACCTAAATAAAAGAACATATTTGAAGTTTGTATTCATGTTGTATTCTTTCAAAACAAAACACCAGAAGTTACACGATAATTATATAATGTTTTATCAATAAAGTTTTACTGAGGTCTATCAAAATCTATATGAATATCTAATGTAAGGAGATGGTGATGCTGGTCTATCTGATATATTTCTCTCATGAAGTAGATTCCTGAAATAAAGAAAGTGACTTATGATGTAAATTGTCAAATAGTAATTTATGGCTTTTACTTTTTAGGACATGATTGTCTTCAAATGATGAGATTTTAGAGTATACAGTATTAGCAACATGTAATTTTTAAAATACCAAACTTTTTTTAGAGTAATATTTGAATTAAATAGGGCCTTTGAAAACAACTGGCTTTTTGGGTCATTTTTATCCCTTTTGATACATAAATAGTCAGCAAGAATATCAAAGCAATCAACTCAAAAAAAGAAAAATAACTGTAACCATGTCCAGAATTGAACTTTATAAACAATATCACCAGCATTATGCATTACAATTTACCAATTTTTATAGGCATGCTTTATGGTTACAGAAAGCAACCTATTGTACACAGTTCAAAATATCTGTTTTTCAAAGAATATGCATTCTACCATTTATGGACATAAAATTGAGATTACCAAGCTAGGCCAATAAGAGTATATATATATTCATCTGTGGACTTACCTGATGAAATAACAAATCAACAAAACCCTTCATTCTCTGTTTATTCCAATAAATCCATAAAACTAAGCAATTTTCTATGAACGGTAAACCTACAATAATAATTGAAATTGCCAAATATATACTGAGAAGCAAGTCATTGCATTGTTTTCTATTTAGCAAGATAAAGGTAATCATGTATGAAATAAAGACACCTTCCTTATGTACTCTCTGGCAATAATGAGCTCAGAATCGCGTTTTGCCCATTATTTTTTAATGAATTAAAATATTAACCCAAAACTAGTTCTGAGAGTCTTAGATTGTCTTTGGGTTGATGAAAATGACAACTGTTAAAAACATATTTATGTGGAAACATGATTTTTCAGAGGGGAAATTTCATGTAGGTCATTTTCACGTAAAATTTCTAGGAGGAAAGTGTATTTATTTCATCTTGAAAATTTCCATGGACCCAAAGGTATTCTAAGACACATGGCATGCAATTGATAATCATATTTTGAATATCTGTGACATGAGTCCATGAGAGAAAAAATTCATTTCAGTAGTTCCCGCTTTCGAATTTGCACAAAATTTCTTTTGGTTCTTATCGAATTGACAAAGGTTACTTTTTTGACTGCTAAAATGAAATTAGATGGTCCCACTAATTGTGGATCTAAAGAATAAACAAAATCATAAATGCACATTACTTACTTTTCGTCTTAACTCACAAGAGTTCGAACTGTAAATCTATCTTCCGCCATTTTTTCCAGAAAGCACTGGGCCTAACTTGATTGATAAAGTCACGGCTTCTGACATCACGTGATGTAATTGAACTTGCATCAAACTAATTGCATTGCACCAGATTATTTATTGCAGTTCTGGTCTGGATAGAATATGTATTTCAAAAAGGAAATCGAATTTGTAGATGGGCTTAAAATATGAACATTTCTTTGAATGTCCGAACACACTTTTTTTTAGATGTAAATATGTTATCAATGTTACAGTGCGTGGTCAAAGGGGCACAACTTTTGATAACACTATTTCTGGTGTAAATGCGCACTTGAATAGTTCAAGATGAGTAATGTTACACAAGAATCCGTGTAAACATTAACTACTAAAGGTGTATGTTAACACATAAAACTATATTTACACCTATTAAGCATAACTTAACACAACATCCAGTGTTTTGAAGAATATGTCATAAGTATTACAGGTGTAACCAAAAGATTACACTAATAGGAGTGCGAATGCGGTGTAAACTCAAGAAATAGCGTATTCCTACACCAAATAAAGCGTTTTTGGGGTGTTTTCGACTTACACCGCTTAGGTGTATTTTAAAACCACTCAATTGCACTTTAAAAGGTGTAAAAATGAGAATACACTAATAAATGTGTTAACTCTACACGGTTTTGGGTGCATAATTACACCCAGTTTTTACAGTGCATTCAGGAATGTTGTTAATTTAAACAGGTTCAGCCATTTATCAAATGATATAGTGATGTCACGTAATCTACTCATGTATTTTTTCCCCATCTTTATGCGAATTAGGCCACGTTTCCACCAAGATTCAGCGTTGGTGTCGGCGTCAGTGTACGCCCCTTCTTGTCTGTAGGAAGCAACTCCAAAATGGTGGGGTGGGGGGGGGGGGAAGGCCTATGGGTTGGTTTTTCCTATATACCTACATTATGGTACTTAAAGCAATATTGATTATACTGGCTCTTGGCCCTAACAACATGCCAAAATTATTGCAACCACCGACCTCTCCCTTTACGGGCCTGCCCAGTCTGTGTTCTAATCCGCGATCGAGTTTTTCTATACCTAGCAATCAAATCTGCGCAGTTTAACAGCTGAATTCGCTGTATACTACCACGTGTTTTGATATTGATGACGTCACATTCCAAATATGGTACAAATCGCGCGTCGTGATTTGGGATCGTTTGCTGCGTCCGAAGATAGATACGACGCTAACGCGAACACCTGGTCGAAACACTTGTATGCCAGAACATAGAACTAATTCAAACGCCAACGCTGAATCAGAAGCTTGGTGGAACCGTAGCAGAGGACTATCACCAGGTTTGAAATTTCTTACCAGTATTTTCTACTGTGAATATAGACAAGCCTATCCTAACGTTTCCTGGTCTAACCATGTTTTAAATCATATATAACTATAGAGCCTATCGTATTTGTACAGATATTCATCCGCAATATCAAATAGACTTCAAAATTATTTTCTAGATACCAGATACCACTATATCCTCATTTATTGTCAAACTGCTATTTTTTATTTCAGGTTTCGATTCTATGTTTTAACACTCATATATCGCTCTGTTAGTACATGAATCCTATGATAAATGTATTTTTAAAATGTACCAACTTGAAAATGACAAGAATTTTAAAGTTTCTAGCCTACTTCTTTTTGCATCTACCCAGTTTAACATTCTGGGTAAAACGACTAAGCCTTGTTAGCAACAATGGTCAATGATATGTTAATTTATAGCCTTAAATGTTCAGTCTTTTAGTTTTTACATTAAAGGGGAATGTTCGGCATTTTCGACGATAGATTTTGCCTTGAAAATATGCAAATAGCCTCCAGAAGTACTAGAACTGCACAAAACGCGCAGAATCACTCAATTATACCCCTACCTTCTCATTTATCTTTCATTTTCTGTATACTGTATATGTGTATGTGTTTTCTATATAACATAACTTACATGACATCCGAATTTATAAAGCGCACAAATATCGAGTCTCACTAAAATACGAGTTGTATCTTTGACTTGCAAACGCTGATAACATGGATACACAGGGATTTGTAGACCGAAATTCAAGGGAGAGTTGCAAACATCATGACTGATGATTAGCTTAGCTAAAAATATCCAGGTTCTGGGACTAGATTTGTTTGGTTGATACGGTGGCTCACATACGACATAATTATTATTTTTAATTTTTAATTATAAACCTGATTTTGTATTTATAAACTTTAATTTTTAATTAAAAACTTCAATTTTCACCATGGTGGAAATTATTTTCACCATGGTGGAAATTAGGTGATAATTTGGTAATAAATAATTAAAAACTTCAATTTCCACCATGGTGAAAATAGTTTTCACCATGGTGGAAATTAGGTGATAATTCGGCAATAAATAATTAAAAACTTCAATTTCCACCATGGTTGAAATTAATTTTCACCATGGTGGATATTAATTTTCACCTTGGTGGAAATTATTTTTCACCTTGGTGGAAATTATTTTTCACCATGGTGGATATTAATTTTCACCTTGGTGGAAATTATTTTTCACCATGGTGGATATTAATTTTCACCTTGGTGGAAATTATTTTTCACCTTGGTGAAAATTAATTTCCACCAAGGTGAAAATTAATTTCCACCAAGGTGAAAATTAATATCCACCATGGTGAAAATTAATATCCACCATGGTGAAAAATAATTTCCACCAAGGTGAAAAATAATATCCACCATGGTGAAAATTAATATCCACCATGGTGAAAATTAATATCCACCATGGTGAAAATTAATTTCAACCAAGGTGAAAATTAATATCCACCATGGTGAAAATTAATATCCACCATGGTGAAAATTAATTTCAACCAAGGTGAAAATAATTTCCACCATGGTGGAAATTGAAGTTTTTAATTATTTATTGCCGAATTATCACCTAATTTCCACCATGGTGAAAACTATTTTCACCATGGTGGAAATTGAAGTTTTTAATTATTTATTACCGAATTATCACCTAATTTCCACCATGGTGAAAATAATTTCCACCATGGTGAAAATTGAAGTTTTTTATTAAAAATTAAAGTTTATAAATACAAAATCAGGTTTATAATTAAAAAATAAAAATAATAATTATGTCGTATGTGAGCCACCGTAATTATCAAACAATATTTTCACATCACATTTAGTTTAAAAAAATTCAGCTATTCTGGACTTTTAGAGTTTTAACTTAGCGATTAAAAAAAAATAAATACATACATTTATAAAAACGTTGCATACTATTTAAAGGGGAATGTTTAGCATTAACGAGGATTGATTTGGACATTGAATTATGTAAATTATAGCCTTCAGATTTTGTGGAACTGCCCCAAAATCGCAGAATCCCTTTCTGTATGTGTTTTCTATACATGTCAGTCTACTAAACGACGAGTCGTATTTTTGACTTTAAAACACCGATATTTATGGATACACGGAGATTTGATAGCTTAAATCTTGAGGGGGAGTTTGGAATATTATTAAGGATTAGATTAGTTAAAAAAAATCCAGGTTCTGTGACTAAAAGTCGGACGTTTAGTGAATATGTTTCCTTAATTTCATTCACGGTCAATTGTTACTACCAGCATCTCAATGTAAGCCCTGACTCAAACAAATTCATTACCGTTAATTATTGATTATTAATATGTTGCAGATGCTAGCGTAACTTTCGCGGATATCATTTAGAAAACTCGTATACTTATTTAGATAGAACCTCTCATTTACTTACTTGGAATTACCCCCAAAATGATAACTGTAAACATAACTATTGTATCCTGTACAAAACATAATATATGAGGTTAAAAGATTAATAGTACATGACCTTTTTATAATATACAACAATATAAAATGATATGACATAACATTAAATTTTTATATGTATTATATGGCAAAGTTTACTATAAACAGTATAACATGTTAAAGTAAATGTTTAAAGATAGCTTGCCAGGCAAGGTAACATACGCCCACTTCAGCAAATTTAAATATTTGAAAAAGTTGATTGCACCATCGCACTTATTTGAGCTGATATTTAGATGAATCAATTCGAATGAAAACTCAAATGAAAAAATGAAAAAAGTCAAGGGCGATAACTCATAAACCGACGTCTAGAAACGTACAATTCTCGAATTTATCTGAGTTATTATCAAGATGAATACACATACCAATTTCATTTTAACGTTATTCACTAAGTCAAGGGCAATAACTCATAAACCAATGAATAGAATCGCGCAATTTTCGAACTTATCCGAGTTATTATCAAGATGAAGATACATACCAAGTTTCATTCAAATCGGATAAAAACTTTAGCCTCTATGGCGTAAACAAGTTAATTTAAACGTTTTTTCACTAAGTCAAGGGCAATAACTCATAAATCGACTACTGGAATGGTGCCAATTTCAAACTCATCCGAGATATTATCAAGATGAATACACATACCAAGATTCATTCAAATCGGATAAAAACTCTAGCTTCTATCGCATACACAAGTTAATTTTAATGTTTTTTCACGAAGCCAAGGGCAATAACCCATAAACCGACGACTGAAATTGCGCCATTTTTGAACTCATCCGAGATATTATAAAGATGAATACACATGCCGAGTTTCATTCAAATCGGATAAAAACTCTAGCTTCTATCGCGTACACAAGTTAATTTAACGTTTTTTCACTATGTCAAGGGCAATAACTCATAAACCGACGACTGGAATTGCGCCATTTTTGAACTCATCCGAGATATTATCAAGATGAATACATATACCAAGTTTCATTCGAATCGGATAAAAACTCTGGCTTCTATCGCGTACACAAAAAATTGTTGACAGACGGACGGACGGACAGGGGTGACGGCAATATACGTCCACATTTTCATGTGGGCGTATAAAAAGGAAATATTTCCTCATCAGTTTTAAAGGGATGTGTTCACTATAAACTTTTCGACCAATAACATTTTTGTCTCAGAACCTGGAATTTTTAGGCTATTCTAATCCATAATAATGATCAAAACTCTCCCTCGAACTTGTATATACTACTATATAGCCTTCAAATCCCTGTGTTAGTCATGATTATAATGAGCGTTTGAAAGTAAAAAAATTCGACTCGTCGCTTAGTAAGACTATAACTCGTGATGACATTTAAAATATTTCTAACTGGAGATCCGGAATACTTGTACAATGTATGTAAGATCAAGTTAACGGAAACTAGTATTTCACAGAGATCAGACAGAACATTCTTAACATTAGAAATTACAAAACCCTCTAGCACCTCGGTTTCCAAAGTACTCCTTGGGTATCAGCAAACACCACTTACATATTTAACAATAAATACATATGTCAATCATCTACAGCTGTAATAGTGGCTTAGAATGGATTAAATATCAAACTAAATCTACCAACAAATCTCCTTTGACTTTCATGTTGGCTCTTAATATCACTTAGGGTGGGTGAAATGGTAACAGGAGATTGCGTACAAAAATACGGGTACGAAGACTTCAAAAAGATTGGGAACCGGGATTTGCTCTGTAATTCATTACCACATGAAACTATAAAGTACTATCCTTTTTTATATATCTTGTCGACAATAATCATTAACAAATTACGTCACCACTTCATTTCACTTAAGACAATATTATATATATCTATTATGTAATTGTTCATACCTGATTGTTGCCATTTGCATAATTATATTATGTTATGTTATTTTTTATACAAAAATTATAACCATACTTGCCTTTGTAGCCACTTTTTTTTTCATTTTAGACACTATTTATAAGATTTTCTTGATGACAAATTGAATAAAAATTTCGTTGTTTGCTGCCAATGTTACTATTATAATATTCTGTATAAATTATATTTAGTAACAATTCCGGTAGAATTTTAGCAATCCTTGTTTTTTTTTCACCACTTAAGTGCACTTCAGATGATACTTAAAAATGTTTTTGATTAATAAATTGCTTAAATGTTACTTTTTATACCAGACCCTTGTCACTGATTTGTTAACTGCATTTATATACATAAGTAGGCCTATTAGTTTGAATATAATACAGTGTAATGTTTAGTTGAAGCGGGTCTATTGAAATATTCTGCATTGCATAAATGTATTTCAACTTGCAAGATAATCAGCCAATAATCTGTTTTCAAACCGAAGATAATATGGATAGATCGACAGATCATATTCATATTTCTAATTTTTGTATGTGTCGAAACAGTATTATTCTCGCTCAATATATATCTCGATTGGGTCTGTTTACACTAGTTTACAGGCAATCTAATCAAAATAGATAACAATTTCAAATTTTGTCCTCCCTTATTTTGAATAGATTGGTAAAATGTTATTTGCATAGTAGTTATCTTGCCCGAACCGGAAAAGATTTGATCACGTAGGTTTTTTTTCGATCCGATAATTGACTTGGTTGAAACATTTGGTAATTGTAATTCTAATAAATTAGGCTATATATACTTTTATTATAATTGTTAAAAATGGTACTTAACTTACCAAATGTGTGTTTCCTATAACGCTTTGAACCAAGAATCAAACGTCCAGGTTCAGGCGACTATGACACAGGTATTCATTATTATCCGGAAAGTTGATTGATATTCAGCAACTCCTAGCTTACAAAAAAATCATTATATAGTTTTGTTCGCCCAATTAGCTATAAAGCTTAGTATATAATTACACGTGTAATATCCTAGTTAACAAAAAACTTATATTATAAATTTTTTAATTGCATTTTTATACAATTTATTATTTTCTGAATTTTAACATGTTTCTACAACAGTTTAGCTGATGTCCGAAATGATTCCAGACAACTTTTAATTTCACACTGCTGTTACACGATTCCCATTTGAAGGTGTTTCCTTTCCAATTGCTGTGGTCTGGTACAAATGGATTGTACTATGTTTCTCTTTTCACTATATGTTCACCTGTATTTATTTACATTTTGAACACGAGAAGTCGAGAGGCAACAAAGCGAGGAAAAAGGCGAGAAAGCGAGGGTAAAAAAAACGCGAGGAAAAGGGGAAAAAGGCGAGAAGTCGAGGAAAAGGGCGATTCCTCGCCTTCTCGCCTTTTTCCTCTCTTTCTCGAGTTCTCGTGGGCGAGGATTCGAGTTTCCTCACCTTTTTCCTCGGGGGCGAGAAGACGAGGAAAATTTCCTCGTCTTCTCGGGTCGAGGTTTTATTTTCCATGCTTTGTCGGGGGCGAGATTCCTCGTGGGTGAGGTTTTATTTTCCCGCTTTGTCGGGTCCTCACTTTCTCGTGGGCGAGGTTTTTTTTCCTCGCTTTCTCGGGGGCGAGGTTTTATTTTCCTCGCTTTTTCGGGGGCGAGATTCCTCGGGCGAGGTTTTTTTTTCCTCGGGGCGAGATTCATCATGGGCGAGGTTTTATTTTCCTCGCTTTCTCGGGGGCGAGATTCTTTGTGGGTGAGGTTTTATTTTCCTCGCTTTGTCGGGGCGAGATTCCACGAGGAATCTCGCCCCCGAGAAAGAGAGGAAAAAAACCTCGCCCAGGAGGAATCTCGCCCCCGACAAAGCGAGGAAAATGAAATCTCGCCTCGAGAAAGCGAGGAAAAAAACCTCGCCCCCGAGGAAAAAAACCTCGCCCCCGAGAAAAAAAACTTCGCCCACGAAGAATCTCGCCCCCGAGAAAGAGAGGAAAAAAAAATCGCTTACGAGGAATCTCGCCCCCGACAAAGTGAGGAAAATGAAATCTCGCCCCGAGAAAGCGAGGAAAAAAAAACCTCGCCCCCGAGGAAAAAAACTTCGCCCACGAAGAATTTCGCCCCCGACAAAGCGATGAAAATAAAACCTCGCTCATGAGAAAGCGAGGAAAATAAAACCTCGCCCCGAGAAGACGAGGAAAATCTTTCTCGCCTTTTTTCTCGCCTTTTTCCTCGCTTTCTCGTGGGCAAGAAGTCGAGTTTTCTCGCTTTGTCAGGGGCTAGAAGGCGAGGGTGTAAAATGTCCGCAACCGGCTTCCATACAGTATAGACCTACTAATATTTCTAGGTTTCGTGATTCAGAATAATATCTAATGAGTGTTATTAAGTTTTTAAGGCCTCATATTCATAGATATTGGCCCCAGGTGCAGCCTACAAATAATTGCTATCCAGCTGATGCATCCTGATTATGGAAGCATTTATTTTTTTAATACAATACTTTTATTCAGTTAATTGCATGTAAATGATACCAATTTGAAATGGGTGTCTGAAAACAAGTTAAACTTATTTTAATTCATCTCCCATGGTAGATTCAACAAATTATAATTAAACTTAATTTAAATAATTTAACTATATAAATAAATATCGGGTGTCCCAGAAGAAATTACACTGTACGTATCTCAGCTGCTGATCAAAATTCTCACAGATTTACTTCCCTGTCCCTGTCAGACCCTAAGGTTTTCTAAAGTTTGTCTGTGTATCGGGGACACTGATAGCATCAATATGCACCATTCCAATTTGCAATCAGACGTCTGTGGTTCTTGCAATTCCACTAAAACTAATGCGTTTTATGACGTCACTAATAGTGATCTACCGGAAGCTACTATTGATATCTATGCAGATCACTATTAGTGACGTCATAAAACGTGTTAGTTTTAGTGGCACAGACGTCGGAATGGAAATTGGAATGGCGCAAATTTATGCTATCCGTGTCCCCGATACACATACAAAGTTAAGAAAACCTCTTTACAATCCCTTTACTGATTGAAAATTACGAATCATGTGTCGACTATATCCCTTTCACTGTAGGCCCGTGGTTCTCAAATGCGGGGTCGCGACCCCAAGTGGGGTCGCAGAGACGAAATGGTGGGGTCGCGGGACAGACTTGGGGTCGCTGGGGTCGCGAGGTCAATTTCCTGATTGTTTTTTTTTTTTTCAATGTAATTTATTATTCCCTAGCACTGCCTTGAATCAGTGACTATATTCTATATACCAAGATTTTCTAAAAAAAAATTCTATGAAAACTATTGTCTATGATATTGTTTACGAAAGTTACGAATTACAAGTTCGTGCAAGATAATGCACAGATAATGATGCTGTCATAATACTTTATTAATAGTACTAATATATATGTACATTTTTAGATTAAATTATAGGTAAATGGTTGCTTTGTGACTAAAAGGGTTTGGCATGGGGTCGCAACAAGACGCTCGATGGTGGAAATGGGGTCGCGGGAAAAAATCGGTGAGAACCACGGCTGTAGGCCTACATGCACGTGTAATTAGATAAGTAGCTTACCTGACTTTGTGAAATAACATTCGTTTTCTAAATATAATGATGTTTCCCTAATATTCTGAAATATGCCACCTAATCTAGTGACCAATGGTTGTCATATTATCTTATCAGGTAAATATCATAATTATCTCGCCGTATCAGCTTTTCTCTCGACAAACAGTATTATCTGGGATAAGAGAACTTTAGTACTAACTAATATGGCGGCTCGTTATCTTAGGGTCGTTGTCATACTCAATTCAAGTATTAAGTGAATAACTAAAAATATGAAAAATCCGGAAGGTTTTCTCCAGAAGAAAATGAACACATTATGCCAAACGAACAAGGACAAATTCCACTATACCGTTATTAAATCCTTTATACTTATATCTGCTATGTTAATCAGTATGTTAACGCAATCCCTTTTCTCTTAAGGATTTAAGAATTTACGGTGTCTTCCCGGGAAATCACCAGGACGACCAGGTAAATGCCGCCAAGGGATTAAAGGTGTTAAGACCTCATTAACGGTGACAAAAATTCATGAAAATTGTTCACTTACATTAATTGAAAATTGTTCACTTACATTAATTGAAAATTGTTCACTTACATTAATTACTATAATTACGATGCCACACACTGTCTTGGCATCTTTGAAAAAAAATATTGAACTTTATTCACCATATCGCTTATTTATGAATGGGCAGAAGTCCCATTTGCCACTATTTGCGAAAAAGGTAAAAATCATACAGTTGTTTCTAAAATTAACATTACACAATGCTAATATCAAAATGGGGAGTATTTCACGGAAATGATCAAAAAATTAAAACCTTGAGATAAGCGGATGGAAAAATGCTTACATAAAGTAAGTGGATTTCAAGGAAAATTACTCTGAAATGAAAACGGAAAATTTCTCTTTCTCAATAAGCCCTTTGATCTAATTCATGTCTATAATATGTCAGATCTATTCGTAGTTTTCATACCAGCTTTTACCCAACTGTATTTATAAGAAATTTAAAAATCAGATTTTTTTTTTGTCCCCAAACCAATTTGATTTTGAAACATGGACATGTCTCACATTTTAATCCATTGGGACCTAATTATTGTGACCAAAATACCGCGTGCCCTTATTACTGTGACCAAAATACCTTTTGCCCTTATTACTGTGATCAAATTATCGTGCGCCCTTATTACTGTGACCAAAATATCAAGTGCCCTTATTTCTGTGACTAAAAACCTTGTGACCGTTTTACTGTGACCATTTCCCTGTGGTCAACTTACCTACATCTGCTTGTAATTGTTATATGAGTTCTAATTTAAATCATCTTCACTCCCAATTACAATCGACCTAGGTGTGTCAGATAATCTGTTAAAAAACAATTTCAAGAGGTTTAGTCGAGGCCCAGCTGGTAGAAAGGATCAACTTTGGATGTTGTTGTATGTCTACTTGTAAAATATAAATTGTTTGTTTTTTCAAGTATATCCACTTAAAAAAGAAATTATGTTAACAAAACCCGTGTGATATAAAAAATGTCACTCTCAGAATCTTTCATTTACTGATAACATTTACTTATTAAACCTAAAAAAATTGTGTTTTGCGTTTCAGTATCGAATATTTTTATCGGAGCTGCAAGTGCCTGAAATATATCTAGATCGCACCTACAACAGTCTTAATTTTCAAAATTTTCCATGAAAGGAACCCCGTATTACCTCGTTCCTCCTCTTCGACGCGGTGTTCCACGGTCGAAGGGCTCCAGACGTTTTACGTGTGCATCAGTGCATTCACGCATTGTAATCCATACCTGAACAGAATACCTTAGAGTGTGGGTGGGGACCATGAGTTGCAGGGAGCGCCAAAAAGGGTTTGTGCCCCCCAGCCAATTTGGAGCCACCACACCACTGGTCATTCAATCCCACTTTGTTTGCGTACAGATATAACGAAAGTCTGGAAATCAAGACTTGTTACGATCATCTTTTGAAATAATTATTTGTTTCATTACGTCCATTTTACACATCAAAGGCCAGTTATAGATACCGGTAATTGATGAATGATCCGAGCATTGATGAATGGGCCTAACATTTATAGTTAAGCATGTCATTGATGAATGGGCCTAACATTTATAGTTAAGCATGTCATTGATGAATGGGCCTAACATTTATAGTTAAGCATGTCATTGATGAATGGGCCTAACATTTATAGTTAAGCATGTCATTGATGAATGGGCCTAACATTTATAGATAAGCATGGCATTGATGAATGGGCCTAATATTTATAGTTAAGCATAGCATTGATGAATGGACAAGCATTAATGAATGAGTCGAGCATTACGAAATGATGTTAGAATTGGGTCGAGCATTGATGAATGAACCATCATTGATACGTACGAGCAAAGCATTCATTGGCTACTGATGAGATGAGTGAATGCGCAAAAAATGATGAATGAGCCAAGCATTGGTCAATGAGCCAAGCAATGATGAATGAGCCTAGCATTGATGAATGAGTCTAGCATTGATAAATGGTCAAAGCATTGATGAACGAGCCAAGCATTGATCAATGGTCAAAGCATTGCTGGACGAGCCAAGCATTGATGAACGAGCCGAGCATTGATGAACGAGCCAAGCATTGATGAACGAACCGAACATTGGTAAATAAGCAGAGCATTGATGAATGAGCCAAGCATTGATCAATGAGCAGAGTATTGATGAATGAGCAGAGCATTGATGAATGAGCAGAGTATTGATGAATGAGCAGAGAATTGATGAATGAACCGAACATTGGTGAATAAGCGGAGTATTGATGAATGAACCAAGCATTGATAAATGAGCCAAGCAATGATGAATGAGCCGAACATTGATAAATGAGCCAAGCATTGATAAATGAGCCAAGCATTGATGAACGAGCCGAACATTGATAAATGAGCCAAGCATTGATGAACGAACCGAACATTGGTAAATAAGCAGAGCATTGATGAACGAACCGAACATTGGTGAATGAGCAGAGCATTGATGAATGAACCGAACATTGGTGAATAAGCGGAGTATTGATGAATGAACCGAACATTGGTGAATGAGCAGAGCATTGATGAATGAACCGAACATTGGTGAATGAGCAGAGCATTGATGAATGAACCGAACATTGATGAATGAGCAGAGTATTGATGAATGAACCGAACATTGGTGAATGAGCAGAGCATTGATGAATGAGCAGAGTATTGATGAATGAGCAGAGCTTTGATGAATGAACCGAACATTGGTGAATAAGCGGAGTATTGATGAATGAACCAAGCATTGATAAATGAGCCAAGCATTGATGAACGAACCGAACAATAATTTTGACATTAATGACTGAAGCAATACAAATTTTTTTTTTAAGATAAAACAAGAAGTTACTGGTATGTTTTTAGGGACAGTGAAAGCAAAATTGCTTTATATAGGCAGGAGCATCCTTGAATTCTGCACAACCCCAATGAGTTTTAGTACATTTTGCCCCCCCAATATGAAATTGCTTCCTACGGGCCTGTGATTTCACTAAACAGTCGACTAACATTGACTCTTGAGTAGGGCTTCATCCTTGGGTGATTACAAACATTCACACTATTGTCTTCATTGTCCTTAAAGTTTTCGTTTTAACTGTAGTAAACGAAGGTTAATTCAATATTGTTCTAAAATTGAAATTAGGCTTTGGACCTCAGAGGTAAATGAAGTACAAAAGCAATTTTACCATTTGTCATAGTGAACGCTTGTAGCGAGCGCGGACCTGTGAGAGACCCTCATAGTTGTCTCCCTTGAATAACTGTAAGCAGTGAAATGTAACATTTCGGCTCACTCCCTTCATTTATCACAATTTAATAGGCTTTATCCTTGGGTGATTACAAACACTCACACCAAGTTTCATCAAAATCCATCAAGAAATCAGCTCTCTATCGGGTTCACAAACAATTCAAGAACGAGGGCAATAATTCATAGTAAATATTGTTCAATTGCTCTTATTTTCAATAGGCTTAATCCTTGGGTGATTACAAACACTCACACCAAGACCCTCGGAAACTTCAAGGCTTTAGCTATTTGAAACAATGCAGGAAGGCTATTTGACGCTATATTTTTGTATTTGTTTGTATGTTTTTGTCGGCTTAACTTTACCGACGGATATCAATAACGGGGGCGGATCCAGGATTTATAGAAATGTGGTGGGGGGGGGACTCTGAAATATAACATGCTTCAAATGGAACGGCACTGCGAGCGCCAAAGGCGCGAGCAGCAATTTTATAGAGTGTTCTGACATTATTCGGTCAAAAATAAGGGGGAGGGCCCGAGTTGTATTGGGACTATAAGAATAAGCTCGAAAATAATTATTATTTCTTAACGACCGACTTTTTTTCGAAGGGCTTTTGGCGCCCCCTGGTTTCCATTCGCTGGGGGTGGGGGGGGGGGCACTTTTTCAAAAAGAAATACATTAAAATGAAATCATGTCGGGGCATATTATCTATTTTATATTAACAGTGCTTGTTTATCAAGAGGTTTTAAAGGGAGTGTCTGACTGACGTTTTTAATTAATGAAAACTTCAGACTGAAATTACTTACCTTATATTATCTGAAACATTAGATTAAATATGTTCACCGTTATTTTATACGCACTAACAGATTTTAGTAAACTTTTTTTTATAAATTAGCCATGTTTTGAGTTGGTGTTGGAAAGTTTAAGTATGGATTTAAGAGAAATGAACGCAAAATTGTAGAGCAATATTTATATCAATGTCTCCTAATACTGGAAGTTTCAATAAAAAGAAAACGTCCTATGTCCAATACTAAAACTAGTGTATCGTACATTCCTTATTTCTTTATTTACCAATAGCACACTCTGTTTAATTGTGTAAAAACAGGGGAGGATTTAACACTGGAAAAACATGTTGTACCCCCATAGGCAGTCCTTTTTTTTATTTCTAGCTTTGTGTACATTGTGTATAGGGGAAATGCTATCATCCTTCAAGAACCAATCATGAAACTTTTGATTCAAATATCTGGACAAATGATTTTCGGAAAACGTTCAAAGGGAGATAATTATTAAAGTTGAGCACAGTACAAAATACCTAATATTATCAGAGAAAATATTGTATATAGATACTGCTATTATTTTGAAATCAAAAAGGGATGTTTCAACAAATATTGGTTAAGTCTAATTTGCCATAATTCTGCCAAATGATTCGATCTTTGATAACGCAGATTGTTACTGGTCGAATTGCCCTGTGGTCGATAAAATTGGTCGATATGACTATAGAGAGCACCTGCGAGTCAATCGAATGCACATATTTTGTGCGGAGCTGTGTTGTTTCAAAATGGCGGTCTTTGAAGTCTTCTCTCATCCTGAAGTCCGTCGATATAAATCAACTGTGTGCTCTAAAGCAACCCTTATTCTTGGTTGCATATTTATTTTGACCTTCATCCCACCTTTGTTTGTTGTTTATCGAAGTTATGGTAGGTGTTCAATTACAGTCTACTCAATAAATGAGCTTTGGAATTCAGGAATGTTTGATAAAACTGAACATGTTTTGACTCGCCGTAGCAACAAGCAACTTTATGTGAAATCATAGAATTTTAAAATTGTGCAATGATTTTGACATAAATGCCTGTGGTCAGTGAACCATCTGTGTTAAATTATGCATTTATAGATCCAAGTTAAGAGTAGTTGGGCTGGTTCTAGGCCTATTAGATGGTTGATCATAGGAATACCAGTCAACTCGGAGACATGTCAACTCGGAGACAGTTAACTCGGAGACAAAAAGAGTTAACTCGGAGACACATTCGCGTCAACCCGGAGACAAGTTTGAGTCAACTCGGAGACAACATATTATTGAAATAAAAATGATATCTTATAACATTGTTTTGTTTCCCTTGTTATAAATTACTATAGGTTTATATTTTTTACTGATCAAAACGATCAAAACTTTATTTAAAAAATTTAATAAACCAATCTTCCCGTTATAACATTGACTCAAGGTCGCACGCGTATGAATCTCGCGATTGACAAAAAGCAAAACTAGTCGATAAATTTAGTGGACCGATAAAGTTTGAGTCTTTCAAAAGCCAAGGTACTGTCATACCCAGTTGTATATTGTCTCCGAGTCGACTCTGCTGTTATTGTCTCCAAGTTGGATTTTGTCTCCGAGTTAACCGACAAAATATTGTCTCCGAGTTGACATGTCTCCGAGTTGACCGAACACCGATCATAGACACTACTTAACTTGACTGGAGTCCGAGTCCTTGAGAGGATTACCAGTCAACTCGTAGACATGTCAACTCGGAGACAGTTAACTCGGAGACAAAGTGAGTTAACTCGGAGACACATTCGAGCCAGCTCGGAGACAACATGTTATTGAAATAAAAATGATATCTTATAACATTGTTTTGTTCTCCTATCATAAATTATTAGAGGTTTAGATTTTATACTGATCAAAACGATGGAAACTTTATTTTAACAATTTAATAAACCAATCTTCCCGTTATACATTGACTCAAGGTCCCACGCGTATGAATCTCGATTGACAAAAGGCAAAACTAGTCGATATATTTAGTGGACCGATAAAGTTTGAGTCTTTAAAAAGCAAAGGCGATTATCACCTTGATACAAGTTATTTAGTCCTTCAATTTGTTTACAACATAGTTATTGTACTAAACTTAAATAAAACTGGTCTTAGTAGGCCTATGCATAACTTATTGTTATGACAGCAACTGCATGATTTTATACATCGATCTAGACATTGGTACCGGTATCAAATTTCATAACGGAAAATATTGCAACAGACGATCGAGTTGTATATTGTCTCCGAGTCGACTCTGCTGTTATTGTCTCCAAGTTGGATTTTGTCTCCTAGTTAACTGACAAAATATTGTCTCCGAGTTGACATGTCTCTGAGTTGACCGATTGATTATTATGCCAATTGCAACTCTTGTCAGAATAACAATTTAACCATCAAACATGGGATGATAACAGAAAATATTATATTTTAACATTGATGCAACTTGTATTTCTGCAGGGTTTTGGATAAAGGAAGCATATTATAGAGAACTACCTGAAATTACATTTAAAAGAGAGTTTTTATTGGTATTAGATCTTGAGGGACAGGGAAACTATGTTACTTACAGTACTTACCAGAAATATAACCAACTACAACAAGAACATCTCAGAGTACCTGTCATTAAAGTGAGCATTAAACCTTTCTCAAGATTTCTCTATAACTCATAATTTTAAACAAGAATAATTGCTAACAGTTATCAAAAGGATAATCTACTCTCTGGCCACATTGGTCTTTATTGAATTTTTTCCCCCATGTCACAAATATTCAAAATATGATTATCAATTGCATGCCATGTGTCTTAGAATGCCTTTGGGTCCATGAAAATTTGTGGTTTGAAAATTTTCAATATGAAATAAATACACTTTCCTCCTAAAAATTTCATGTGAAAATGACCTACATTTTTCCAAATAGATATTTTTTTAACAGTTGTCATTTTCATATCCCAAAGACAATCTAAGACTCTCAGAACTAATTTTGAGTTAATATTTCAATTCATTAAAAAATAATGGGCAAAACGCAATTCTGTGTTCTTTGTGGCCAAAGAGTAGATTTTAGATCCACCATTTTGATTCAATTCAAAATTATTTATATGGTAAATTATGAAAAAATGTTTAAGACAAAATACTGGTAATTATATAAGTCCTATTTGTTGATTTGGGAAAGTGTTTCTGCAACTACTTCAGACAGAAAATGGTACAAATTGTAGTGATCAGTGCTCTATATACACATTTCAAGACCAGAAATCTTCTTTAAAAAAGACAATAAAGACTGCCCTATTAAAAGTTGTATATTATTTCTAGGCAAGAGAAGAAGACAGTAATAGAGATGGGAGAAATGATAAAATGATGTTAGATATTGAAATACCAGTGGTAGACACGGAAAATGTTGTTGGAGCTAAATTACTTTTAGTCTTTTATTATAAATTAAAGGTACGGTACCTAATTTTTTCTTAGGTCTGATGTTCAATCTGGGAAGACAGAGATACATGTAGTACTATACCATTGAATTTTGTTGTGCAGGAAGGTCATATGAATTGTCATAAAAATGCAGTCCTTTGGATTTAACAGTATTTAGGACATGCAGTGCTTTCTGCAAAAGATTTCTTTTAGAAATTAAGGTATGAATCAATAGATTTGTATCTTAATACATGTAGTTCATAATCTTTAAATGGCATTTAGTAAAGGTGGTAGATTTAGTTCAATTTCATTTCTTCTGGGTAATGCAAATTAAGAGATATGAAGCATTTAACTGAAACTGTTCTTTTATTTTAGAAATTTTCCTCATTGTACATGGAATCCCTGGCTTATATAGATTATGAATCATCTAGACCAGGTGCTATGTTAGATGTTATTGGTGATTTAAAGGTGCTACAGAAACAACCTCTAGGACATAAAGGTCTTGATTCCAGATATAATGTAGGTTTGAAATCTCTTAAATAAAGATCTTCATTGTCAATTGTGCTCTTTAGAGCATTGGTATGTGGAGAGTGCATAGTATAAAACAACACCTATAACTATTTGCTGATGAAAGATGTCTTCCATTACATTTTTAATAACTTTATCTTCCTTGATTCATTTAAGTATGCCCTAGCCTAGTCAGGATTAATGATTTGATTGAATAAAGAGAAGCACATAGTGTCATCTATTTTGTTCTAACTCTATTTTGCTGAACTCACAATACCTTGATACAAAGTTTAATCTCCAGTATTCGATGTAAGATAATCATGTTAATATATTTCAGTCATCATTGATAGATTCTACAAGTACCTATGCTGATGCCTATTTATTATCTAATATATTGAAACAATACTCACAGAGAAATGGTGAGCCTTCTTTTATTCTTTTACAATTGGTGAATAGCAAAAATATGAATCTTTTGGTCAATGCAGATTTTCATAGACATGGCATTGGCTGTATGAAGAGCTCTTTGCACTTGGCAACTTAATTGAAATTCAGACAACTAAATACCATTTTGATACAGGTACAGAACTATATGAACTAGATCCCATAACATGAAAAGTTTGTACTTAAAGGGATATGTTCACGAAAATTTTAGTCTCAAAACCTGGAATTTTATTTTAGCTAATCTAATCCATAATGATGATCACAAATCTCCCTCAAAATTTAAGCCTTCAAATCCCTGCGAATCCATAATTATCAGTGTTTGAAAGTCATAAATACGACTCGTCATTTAGTGAGAATTTTTTTTAGCTAATCTAATCCATAATAATGATCACAAATCTCCCTCAAAATTTAAGCCTTCAAATCCCTGCGAATCCATAATTATCAGTGTTTGAAAGTCATAAATACGACTCGTCACTTAGTGAGACTATGTATTATAGAAAACACATATACAGAAAATGAAAGATAAATGTTTTGGTAGAGATATAATTGAAGGGATTGTGCAATTTTATGCATCTCTAGTATGTCTTGAGACTATTTACATATATTCAAGAAAATTTTAAACAATTCACTTTAAACTCCTCTCAACAACCCCACTTTTCATATTTTGACAGAAGACAAAAAAGGATAATTGTAAATGTCAGTACATGTATATTGAAATAAGTTGACTCTTGCACGATTCTTGTTGATTGTTTTTGTATTATTATAAATGGCTATTTTCAGTAACAACTAGACTGGTAGAACCATATAAATTCTGGACTAGTGGTCGAGGCACTGGTAAACCATTTAAAATATCAGCCACTATATCTTATCCTGAAGATCTCTTCTTGTATCCTTTTATTATAATTTACATGTTTGTTTGTCAGCAACCATTTTCATTAGGGAGCATCAATGAGTTTGACATTTGTTTGCTAACCAAGAAGTCCAGGGCTAAATTCAGACATTGGTAAATATATCATCCGACTTTTCAACAAGGTGTTCCACTATCAGTAATGCAGGTCAGAGGGGCTGACTTGGAAATGTGTCTTCTTCCACAGTTGACAATCATCTTTCCATATTGCAAGACAACGTTAGCTCAAACATGTTTAGAAAAGTAAGATTCCTTGCCTTTGATATTTATTACTTTCTTTATCCCTTTATCACTGTGAAATTTTACTTAGATAAAAATTTATCTGCAAACGTTTTTTATGATTTTTTGTGAATGTTTTCATGATAAACTTGACCTTAACTTTATTCTAGATATACTCCTGGATTCTGGTATCTAATCAAGTGGGGCTGGATTCAATATCTCTCCGTATTAATTGTATTTATTTATATATTCCGTCAAGTTAAAATATTTATATTTCAAAATCAGTTAGTTATATCACTCGTAGAAAAACCTTATAATAATAAATCTTCTTAGAATATAGTAGATTTAGGTAGATATATTAAAAGCCTTATACTATTCAGTAATTTAATGCAGTTAGGTCAACGTCAAAATAAAGGATTGGCAGAAAATAATCTTTTTTATTAACACATCTTTGGCTATTCTCTAAAAATCGAAACTGCAAAAGATTTAAAGAAGTATTTTTTTAACTCTAGATTTTTTTACCTTGAAGGGCTGTAACATAATTATGTTCATGAAATTTACATATATATCTATTTCTCAGAAGAAGAGATCACTTGAATTGATTTTCAGATACGTCTTGGTCACAATTTGATATTCAATCCAATAAATTATCCGTCCAAATTATATTGAAATCTCTTCATTGCCATGTTAGTAAACTGTTTGTTTTATTTTTATATTAAAGTTTTGTATAGTTGTTTCATACATTTTTTTTTAAGTATTTTGTATATAAACATTTATCAGCAACATTAATGCCTAAGTTTTTCGTTAAAATGAGACTGGGTTTTGAATTTATTTTAGTTGAGAAACGCTTACATGGAAAAGCGTCTAGTCGTTCGGATGGGACAATAAACCGAGGCCCCGTGTGCTATTGGCTGTGCACGTTAAAGATCCCTCGACAGTTGGAAATCGAAAATAAGAGCAGGCTAATGCCGCTGTCCTGGCAAAATTTCCCTCATTGCACACTGCATGGCGTTTGCCCGTCCTCAATTAGCCCATATAGGTGCAGAAAAGTAGGACGTAAAATTCCATTCATTCATTCATTTATTCATTCTGCTGACAACCAATGAAAGACTGCTATTTTGATTACATTAGCAACTTCCACATGCTGTCGTCTTGGAAAAGCCTTATCGAATCACCTAACCACCTCCTGGGACGATTAACCAAATCAGTTTAGATCAGCTGTCTCACAATTGTACAGTTAGCCTAATCGTCCTGGCTCAGAAATGCACAAAAAAGCTAATCGAATCAGCCAACAAAAACGCCTCTGATATTCATTCTGAAAAAATCCTTTTTTATGCCCACATGAAACGTGGAGCGTATATTGTCGTCACCCATGTCCAACCGTCTGTCCACAATTGCTCTTAAACACTCTTCAGGTCACAATTCTTGACATATTTTGATGAAACTTACTGGTAATGTTTATTACCACCCAAGGATGAACCCTATTGAAAATCAGCAAAATCGAAAAATATTTACTATGAATTATTGCCCTTGTTCTTAAAAACACGTTCGGTTTTTGGCTCATAAACACTGTACAGGTTGCAATTCTTGACAGCCGAATCGCCCAAGGATGAACCCTATTGAAAATCAGAAAAATCGATTAATGTTTACTATGAATTATTGCCCCTCCTACATTAAATGTGGAGTATATATTGGCGTCAGCTACGTCCATCAATCTGTCCACAATTGCTTGTAAACACTCTAAAGGTCACAATTTTTAAAGGATTTTGACTAAACCTGGTGTGAGTGTTCATAATCACCCAAGGATAAACCCTATTGAAAATCAGCAAAATCGCATTAAATTTTTAACTAATTAACACTGTACAAGGCACAATTCTTGACAGATTTTGACGGACGGATAGACTGACAGGGGTGCCGACAATATACGTCCTCATAGAGAGATAAGGGCGTATAATAACATAGTAAATATATCTACTCTCAAAAACACTTCACAAGCCCATAAACCATATGAAAATTGGTGGCTTTAATAGTCCCTGCTAGAGAACCACATTTTTTATACACTCACATGAAATGGCACAATTCTTGATGAAACTTGTTGTAGTGTTCATAATCACCCACTGATGAACCCTTTTGAAAATCAGTAAAATATTTTATGTGAATTATTGCCCTTGTTCTTGAAAACGCATTCAATTTTTTTGCTCATACACACTCAAATTTGTTTAAATCAAAGCTGCCAGTGGGCGTATATTAACTTGCCTGACAAGCTATCTTGTGATGAGGAGGTTAAATGATAAAAGAGGAACATTTCTAATTAAACTATGTATACTGTACAGAATAAAATACATGATATAAATTATTTTCATGTACACACTACAGAAATATAATAAACTTCATAATAACTGTACGTTGTTTATGATATTGGACATCTTTCACCAATGGTTATTAATTTAACATTATAATCTAAGGTTGAACAGCTAGGGTGGTTATGGCATACTATAATTTAACACTTTGCCTACAGTTGGACATGGTTATTTTGGCACATACAATTCAAAATTATAGAAAGAACAAATGGTAATTGAAACTAAGTATTACTTTCATTATTATCTAATCAAATTGGAATGCCCTCTTTACCTTAAATTTGCAGAAATATCTCGGATTGCCAGTACCAAGTACTCAATTTTGTTCAATATTGCTCAATTGCAGAGTGATATAGAAATACCACAGTTAAAATAGTGCTCAATACATTGATTGTAGAATGATATAGAAATATTTAAACCGGACAAAATAAGGTTATTACAAATAGTTTCACACATGATCTTCAGACAACTGACTGACCTACTAACGAATTGTGTTCTGAGATTTTATCAAGGAAAGAAAAATAGTGAAATACTGAAAACTGCACGAATCAGGTTCCGTATAAAAATTTAAAACTTCATTACAATTTTACATGCAGTTAAAGTATAACAGAATTTGCTCTGCTTAGCTAAATACAATCATGTGCTCTTTAAAAGTATAATATATATATACACTAAAATCATTGTATTTTACAATTGACATGACTGGTCAGTGATTACTATATACAAAGTGTTCTACCATAGAGATTTGTCATAAACTGTAAAGTAGAACACTAAACTAGTAAACAAAGAATCCTTATTTTACAACAAAAAGAAAAATATCAGTTTAAAGAAATTTTTGGATTTCCTAATTTTTGTTCCTGAATTTTCATCTAATATGTAATTAAAAAAAATCAAACAAAACAATTCTGCATAATTTTACAGTGTTGAATTTGTTGACCATTCACTTTAGGGTTTTAATTTAACAACATAGAATTCAAGTTCGTATTTTTTCTACTAGTCATGGATCACAACACAGAGCTACTTAGTAGCTATTAAAACAATAAACTGTCACCAATGAATATAACAGTAAGATAATAAATATTTATATAAAGGATATTGACATTTCATACTTTCAAACATTGCTATAGTCCTGTAGAGATTTCTTTCTTTCGTTTATGGGTTGCTGGGTTATTGGCTTGTCACCAAACTAAAAATGGCAATTATTTCTCTAGGAAACATCTATTCAACTTTGACTTTAGATTGAGCAAGTCTTGGTAAATCTACAAATTCTTGTCCATAAATATACATAGCTGCTACAGAGATGAAAGCAAATCCTCCCCAAAACGCCAGATACATCACCTGTTCACTAAAATGTTCTGAAAATAAAAAGAAAACAGAATTTTGTACCAAAACTTAGATGTATTTTTTTCAGCAATGAGGGAAATTTTGCTATGATAGTGGCATTAGCTTACTTGTATTTTATGATTTCCAACAGTCACATGATCTTAATAATATTCACAGCCTGTAACACACTAAATACTTTATCCATGGAGGTCCTCTTGACCTGCAGTCAGTAAGATGTCCCATGATGTGAGTAAAAGAATGAATGAAATGGTCAGTGATAGATGAATGAATGAAGTAGTAGAAACTTACCACTAGGAAGAAGAATACAAATTAAACACATGGCCAATGCTACTAGACAGATAATTGGTAACTGAAAAAAAAAAATATATTAAATAAACCACATATAATTATAAGATTTGAACAAGGAGCACATGTAACAAAACACAAGACAATATTATGGAATATAACACACTTCTTTAATACAGTTAGGCACATAACGTTTCAACGATAACGTGTATCTTGTGTTGAAACTTGAAACATTATGTGCCTAATTGTATTAAAGAAGTGTGTTATACTCCATAATATTGTCTTGTGTTTTGTTACACATATAATTAACCCAGAATATAGATAGATACACATATCAACTTCTTTAGGCAGAGTTCAGAAGAGAAGCCTAGAACAGCACTTGTTTAAACTACATGAAAAGAACCATTCTGAGATCAATAATGTAAACAAGCACAGGTTGTGGCTTATTGGTACTGGTAGCAACAAAACATTACAATGGCCTTGTGCAAGAGAAGAGCTTACAAAGTTTAGTATATCCCTATGGTATGAGTATATCATTTGAAGTTTCTGTTAACCAAATTTAAGGAGAGGAAAAGCTTAATGTTACATTAAGAAACTTACTGATATAACTTTCCAATCTCTTTCTAATCTAAACGGTGAGGGAAGAGTAATGCCTTCGTTTTCTTCTACTACATAATTACCCAGAAATAGATCTATAGCATCCTATAATAAAACATTAGAATTCATTAAATTTAGTTAATCAAGTATAATAGATGTGCATGTGAAAATTCAGGTGTACACCATATAGCCAGTATATAGTAAGTAATTTTTTAACTTTTGTATGTTTGCATGCATAGCTATCATGTCTGTAGTTCCTGTAATTGTAGAAATGCCTCACTCTACATGACTTCACAGCATTTACTTTAATTCAATTTCAATTTCATTTTTTTTTCATCATTAGGCACAAGTAAGTACTAAACACACTAAATCTCTGTATATCTTTAAATTTTGTTGATGAAAAAGAGACTTACTTGTCTAAATCCATCAGTAAAATTATTTTTAAAATATCTGACAGCTGAATTCCATCCATCCATTACTAATCCCATTTTAGTTCTTTTACCCGTTCTACAAAATTATATACAAACGATATTTATCCATAAATGTTCAACCAACAATCATATTTTTGGATAGAAATTTTATTTGTAACTTAAAGATGATCCAAAACATTTTATGTCATGATTCAGACAAATATCTTGCCAAGTGAAACATCAAGATAAAGTTCATGTTATCTGTTGAAATTGTCTTGAAAACAATAACTTTTCAATTCTTGTGAGAACGACAGTCATTATAATCATATTTTTATAACACTCATAATTAAATGCCCATGAACTGTAAAACTGACGAATACATACCTAGTGAAGTCTGTTTTTAAAGCTCCAGTGCCAGCATATTGTTTAGAGATTGTATCTGCATGGTCAGCCCATACTACAAAATAATATTAAATCAATCTTTATTCTCTATTAGTATATGAACATTTTTACATTACAATGGCAGCTCTTTCCAGAATTGTATTGTTGGCAAGTTAAATCAATTGTTATAAACAGAATACAGAGAAATCCACATCTCTTCCAAAAGTTTCTCCAACAGCTTTCTGAAGTTTTATCTTGTGTTGACATCAAAATATGAACTAATGTTCGTTTAACAAATACAACAAAATAACAGATTTCTATAGATTATTACCAGCACTAAAGTAAAATAACTTACTATTTTTAAGGTTGATATCCAGAACGCTGCCTATTTCTATCTTACTGCCAACTTCTAATATACCTAATCTCTATAATAAACAAAATAATAATGCCTCAGTCATTACTTGTATTAAAGAATAAGAATTACAGAAGATTCTTAAATTTTAGATTGATACTTCCTACACTGACATTTATAACTTTTTAGAATTTTCAACTGCATTTCTTACTTTTTAAGACACACAAAATCATGCAGTGTGCAATGAGGAGGTTTGGCAAGAATAGGAAGGTATTTTTTATATGCACAACTTGTAGATAACACTTACTGGTTCCCTGGATATGACCCCCACAAAGAAATATAGAGGTATTTTCTAATACACACAATTGACTCGGAATATATGACCCCAACATTGAATGTATGACCAATATCATACCAACCTGTAACTGTTCTTGTAATGTTTCACGAGCTATCATACTCTGTACAACATTAGTTCTATCTAAACAATCCATACAATTAGTACGAAATATACCATTCTGTTCACTTAATACTTTACCATCTTTATTCTGCATAAAATAACTACAAATACAAACATAATATATAAGAGATATCAAAACAATTTACAAAAATAAATTGTTAAACTAACATGTACATGAATTACCATCCACAAGTGGACATACAAGTTATTGTAATATTGTCAATAGTTGTGCACATATAACTTGACTTATTAACTTCTGCATTTTATCCATGTTCATCAGCCCAAATTAGAAGCAAAAATGTAGGATATAAAACACGAAATTTAAGTTATAAATGCAAATTTACTGATTTTTCTCAATTTTAGTGTTATTCAACCAATCGTTGCATAGAAGATTCTCTCTTTTACAAAATACATATAACAGAAAATACATTGATCTCTTTAACAAATCTCTTCAACTTACCCAAACTGTCTTCTATCATTTTCTAAATTATTAATTAATATTGACAATCTATCCCACCTCATCTTTCTACACATCTGATGAAAATCAAATGGTTCATACCTGATAAATAGATCAGAATTCTTTTATTGTGAATGAACACCAGTATGTATATTGATATAATAACATCATATTAGGAATTGAAAATGCCAAAGTTCAATTACAAGTTAATGACAAATCAAAATGATTTATTTTACAGCAACATTTATAAATTGACAGAATGCAAATTTGACTCTAGGTTTGTTATTTATCAGATTAAACCAGACTTAAATCCATGTACATGACAATATATTTGTTACCCAAAAGTTTTCCCTGCTGCAGAATGATAATAAAGATAGTGGACCACGGCCATATACGCCTAACGAAAAAAATTAAATCAGGTTAAATTTAAACTTTCTCAAATCTTTCGATTTAGGTCCATTACCATCCATTTTAAGTTTCATCAAAATCGGTTGAAAACTAAGAGAGTAATAGCATATTCAAGATTTGGGGCAAGGGCAATAACTCTGCTTCTAACGATCGAAAATAGCTCAAATTCGAACTTGATCTTCGTTTTATAAATATGTATACACATATCAAATTTCATTTGATTCCGTCAAAAACTCTAGTTTTTAGAGCGTTTACAAGCAAATGTTGACGGACGGACCAACGGATTTGGGGCAAGGGCAATAACTCTGCTTCTAACGATCGAAAATAGCTCAAATTCGAACTTGATCTTCGTTTTATGAATATGTATACACATATCAAATTTCATTTGATTCCGTCAAAAACTCTAGTTTTTAGAGCGTTTACGAGCAAATGTTGACGGACGGACGGACGGACCGACGGACGGACCGACGGACGGACCGACGGACGGACGGACAGGGGTGCCGACAATATACGTCCTCATAGAGAGATGAGGGCGTATAAAAACTGAAATCTCGTACTGTTTGCCACAAATTTTACATATTATCAATGAAATATGTCTGATAAGGTTTTTAAAATCCCCTGAATTTGATAGAGCCACTAGATTAAAGAGAATATCTGGTTAAAACATAACATTTTCTAGAATCATGAATGATATATTGATAAATATGTACCTGATATTGACGTTTTGTGAGTTTAAAATAGTCTGTGATAAAGCTTTCTCCATTAAATGTTCATAACCAGTTTGGTTTACCTGTAACGGACATGTACAAAAAATAAGTATCATGTACACAACACTGATACAACATATACTGAACAGATAAAGAAACGTCGCAAAACACAGTTTAATTAGTCAATAAAACAACCTAATTAAACACACAGGACATTTAAAAGTCTAAAAAATATATTTATGTAGAAAAATAACAATTTTGTTCATGCTAGACTTTGCTCAAAAAACCTAAAAATGCGACGTTTCTTTATCTGTTCAGTATATTTTCATACGTCTAATAAAGCCATAATAAGAAATGTTCATGTTTTTAATAAAAGAAATATAAAACTTACTAAGTTAATTATAACTTGTTTACCATAGTTGTAGACTTGATCATCAAAATGGCGTTTAAATCCATCCATCTAAAATATACAGATATCAATTCAATGTCCTTTATACCTAATATACAGTAAAAGATTATGACAGATTTACTAAAGAGCAACACTACATTTGCTATTATAAGTACGGTAATTACTTTTTTAATCCCTTTGCAAAAAGAAAGCAGCAGAAATTAAAATATAGTGTATGTTCTGCTTTTCTACATCTTATTGGGAAAATAATGACATGTAAATATATAATCCTAAGTATCATGATATGAATGTAGATACCCAGTCAAATTCTAAGATCTTAAACATGCACAAACTATAAAACATGACTGAGTCTGCAGATCAATAGGAGAGAAAGTATGAAACAGACTTACATGGTTATATAGTGAACTAATTAAAGGTAACGGCATTCGTTTTAAATTTGGTCTCTGATACCAAAATATTGGAATTGATCCCCTTGTCTGAAATGTATAACAATAAAATTCTTAAAAGATTAATAAGAATAAATTATAAATCAGGATAGATATATCCATCTGGTAAACTGCATCGTTTAACAATGGGGCAAAATGTCTATATTGAACAGATATCATTAGATAAAACTGACTGAAATAACACTGTAGACTATAATAGCAAAGATAACAGCTTCACTCAGTGAAACACATCTCTAAAAGGCACCCATGAAATGAATTCGAGAGAATCCAAAAAGATAAAAATTTGAGTTTAAAGGAAATGTAAGAGTTATTCTATCATACACTGATAGCATTGATTCACAGTTTGAGACAGTAAAAATGCATGAACTACAGACGTCTGATTGAAATCAGAAAGGTGATAGTAGATGATATCAGTGGTGAAAAACTCTTTACTTTCCCTTTAAACTTACAAAGTAAAGAATACAGTTAAGGCAAAAGATAAAAATTTGAAAGATACTGGCAGTTACATGTTCTGGGGTAAATAAACTCATTTAACATTCTACTGCTACCTTTTTGTTGTCTGAATGTTCATTCATCAATAAAGATACAACCTTTTATATGATATATTCACATGACATTTTTTGCATTTCATTTCAGTATAATAAGAGTAAAATTACCTGAACCAAAGAGCATTTCTGTCCTTCATATATAACTAATTGTTCAGTCTCTACAAAGTTAGCTACTTGTCCCTGTTGATCTAAGCCTCTCATATAAAACCTAGTACCAGCTCTATATACACATCTTCTAGATATCACAATATACTCAAACTGTTTATTATTCACTGTACTAGACTTAATACATATAACTTATATACAGGTTAAGGTTAATCATAATCACTGACTCACAGAGAAATGAAAATGAGATGAATGGAGTTTTACGTCCTATATGGGCTAATAGAGGACGGGCAAACACCATGCAGTGTGCAATGAGGGAAATTTTGCCAGGACAGCGGCATTAGCCTGCTCTCATTTTTGATCTCCAACTGTCGAGGGATCTTAAACGTGCACCGCCAATAGCACACGAGACCTCGATTTATTGTCCCATCCGAACGACTATACGCTTCTTCGATGTCAGCCCCTCCGACCTACACTGACTCACAGAGAGAATTCAACATCAGTGCCAAGTGGTATGCATTAATATATTACATGGACGTTATACCCTGGTGTAAAATTCTATATTGATATGGAGCCTTCAATTTTAACAAAAATAATTTAAAGGGAAATGTTCAGCATTTTTTATGATCGATTTGGGCATTGAAATTAAGTATATAGCCTTCAGATTTACTGGAATTGCTAAAAAATCGCACAATACCTTTGATTATACCCGTATCGTAATAGTTATCTTTCATTTTCTGTATATGTGTTTCTAAACTGACAGGCAAAAGAAACTTATCACTTTAAAAATCGTTGTATCAAAGACAAAAAAGCTGGAACAGGTTTGAACCCCAGCAGCAAATATTTACCTAAATGCAACGTAATTATAACCACAACGCAGATTATCAAACGTAGCTTTCCAAATAGTGCATGCATAAAAATGTGCAAAATGCGTTTTTGCGACATCGGTTCAAATGCACGTGCACGATTTTGGCATAAATGCCGAATTTGGACAGAACAGATAATCTGTAAGTGAAAAACCACCAAAAATATGCCAAGACGTACGCAGACGCAACGAGAACAGCGATCGGTATGGCCAATATGGGAGCTTCTCAATGACAGTTAGTCAGAACCTTCAACTGCTCCCAGATCACCATCAGCAATTTGATAATCCGGTTCCAACAGACAATACAGACCCGCGACCGACCAAAATCGGGAAAACGGAGGGTGACAACTCGGACCGACGACCGCTACATCCGGTGGATTCATCTTCGAAACAGATGGGTTACGGCGGCGTCGACGGCAGCAACAACTCTCGGTCATGTCATCAGCAGACGAACAGTCCTTCGAAAACTTTGATTAGTTGATGTACCGACCCTCCTTTGGAATGGCGTTGACCTGTCTACGTAGACTGCAATGGGCACGAACTGTACGGTCGGAGCGACGTGACAGGGTCAGAGTGTTCTTTACAGATGGAAGTCGGTTCCCTATCTTCAGGATCACCTTAATCTTCAGCTGAAAAGTCGTGTACGACCTTCAGTGAACCGACAGGACCTTGAACAGATTCTACAGAAATTACGGAACAGGATTCATATTGACGTTATTCGCCGCCTAACGACGTTAATGAGGAGGCGTGTGTCTGCGTGCATGTGTGCTCAGGATGGCCACACTCATTATTGATGACGTTTTGCCTGACTACTGTGTCATGGAATAAACTCTTTACGCACTTTTGCAAAGAACTCTGTTTCGTGTTATTTTTAATTTTGACCCCTTGACGCTTCCTTTGTGTATTGTAGAGAATTGAATGTCGGCATTACAATGCATTTTCATTTTAATTTTTCGAAATTGATTTCTGTTTTTAAATCAGTCATCATATATCTCACATATGCCTTTGTCTTTGAGGTGTGGTCAAATGAAGTCGATGATAAGTTTCTTTTGCCTGTTAGTTTATATAACGCATAGTCTTACTAAACAACAAGTCGTATTTATGACTTTCAAACATTTATATTTATGGATACATTTGGATTTGAAAGCTTAAATTTCAAGGGAGAGTTTAGAACATTATTACGGATTAGATTAGCTAAAAGATTCCAGGTTCCGAGACTAAATGTTTTTTGTTCGAACAGTTAGTGAACATATCCCTTTAAGTCATGTGTAGCTTCAGTATAATATAACCACACAAAAACACTGAGTTTAAAGGATACAACCATGTAAAATTGGTAGACTATATTTTGATAATTCTGGCTGTTGACTGAACTCTCGTAAAACATGTCCATTCCATACAAATCTTTGATCTGCCTGTAATATAATAGATAGATAATAAGGTGGTTTACACATTATCAAAGTAGAATAAAAATATATATTTTACACACAATATTCTCAGAATGCAAAGCATTCAAAAATATATCACTATATTTACTAGATTTTGCTTGTACAGATTTTTATTGATAAACAAGTGTTCAAGGCCTAAGCATGCCCTGCTCACATATAGAGAGCTTAAGATGTGGAAATTATACTAACCCTTTCCAATAAACCCATGGAATTAAAATCAGGACTAGTGTTTGCTAAACGTTGAGCTGAATGTGTTAAATCATAGCTTGAAGAGAAAAAATAACTTTCTGTCCGTAAGACTGCTTCTACCATAGAAATATACAACTTATTATCAGCTATCTGAAATTGTAGAAATGTATTTCATTAAAAATAAAATTCTTTCAAGGGATTGTAAAGTGATTTTCCCAACTTTGTATGTGTATCGGCGTCTGTGGTTCTTGCAATTCCACTAAAACTAACGCGTTTTATGACGTCACTGACAGTGATCTACTGGAAGCTACTATTGATATCTATGCAGATCACTGTCAGTGACATCATAAAACATGTTAGTTTTAGTGGAATTGCAAAAACCTGACTTTGGAATTGAAATTGGAATGACGCAAATTGATTGTCCCCTATAAGCTTACACAAACAAAGTTTAGAAAATCACTTTACAATTCCTTTAAGTAGTGTGAAGACTGTTTTGACTATATACTAATCAATATCAGTTTCATATCAGAACTTTTTTTATGAATTGAAAAAGTGAAAATGAGACTTTTGAAAAGTAATAAGGAAGCAGAGTGAGTTTATATTTAGTTCATTAATAAAGGTTTGATGGTGTTGAAAAATTGTACTGACATTAACATTACAGGGTCATTTCATTCAAATTTATAATAGGCCTTGCAGCATTAAAAGGACTCAAGTCAAGTCCAATGGGATACTTATGAATCTGGATGAATTATTAGGCCTGTGAAATCTAGAAGTCACAAATAATATTGAACTGGTATTTTGTAGTCAATACTTGCTTAGCAGCTGTTACTTTAATACTTTATCAATGATTTATATATAACATTATCATAGCAAAAAATATACAAAAATACATTAGTTTTATCTCAAATAACTCAAAAGCGGATACAAAATTATTCAACAATGCAAGTATCCTAAGTGAAATACAGCCCATATTTCAGAAATAGAATCAATGACATCATTTTATTCATAGCAAATATTTACAAACCTGTGATTCTGTTAAATGTGTAGTTGATCGTTTGTAGGAATGTATCTCTGTACCAGCTATCTGCCATATTGAATGTCCGTTTATTTCACCAACCTTGGTTCGTTTTGTGATGACTAGTAAATATGGCCCAGCTATTAATCTTATAACACCCAATATACCATAGATTGTTCTAGTGATAGCTGAAGCTGGTATCTGACCTTTATTTCCTAACAAATATAACCAATAATAATTTCACTAGAGTCAGTTTCAGAGATAAGATTTACCATATTTTAACAGAATAAAATTGGTAATTTGTTCTGTTTTTGAACATTTACCGGAAATGTATTTAATCCATTCATATTTTCATTGACAGTATCGATAACGTGGCATGTTGCTTGAGGACCCCACCCTAGCGAATTTGCATAACTGATATTTCATAGAAAATGCCCTGAAATCTTGGCTTTTGATTCAGATCAAAAGATAATGAGTCTGCATTTGACAACACAAGTTTGGCTGTCTTATCATTCAGACAGCTTGTTAAATCAAATATAAATGCTTAATCAAACTTATTAATTATGAATGAATTTTATTTTTCCTTTTTCAGAGAAAGATTGAAACGAATATAAAATACCTTGTAGTGAAATGTCCTGTGAAACTCTATCAATAATCAACAATTCATTAACATTACTATCTGTTGGTTCTATTATAAATTTATCAGATGTGATGTGACTGAAAAAATAAGAAAACAATTCTAAAAAACAAAGCTATAAGTAATTATGGGTATTTTTTCAACCTACTTTTTCCATTATCAGAGATGAGATGGTACTGAATCTGATGGCAGTCCAGTGTCTTATTTTGGGGGAAAAAGGATAATGTGTTTGCATGAGTAGCGTAGGCACCATACAATATAGCCTATTGGTCTTTCCTTTTTTCCTTTTGCACTCTACATTGGATTACCGTAATTCATAGCCTTAGTGGCCCACGACTCAAAGGGGGAACAGACTGACTTATTTCCAGAATTTTAATGATATTTTGCCTGATTTTTGGGGTTTTTAGCCCAAAAACATAATATTTGGGGGGCACCTGCTCCCCTGTCTCCTACGGCTATGCTGTAATTCTTTGTAAAATAAAATAACAAAGGTCTTTTTTTTTCATTTCTTTAACTGGCAATTTCATTTGCATTCCTTGAACCGTATCGATCTTCAAATGGCAAATGTTACATTGGACCTCATCTGACATCTCATCATTGACAGAGAATTTTGAAATTAGAATTTTCCAGAAATTGCAGAATGGATCACATTAAGAACTAAATGCAAGCTACATAAAGAAAATATTATCGGTGCATATTGCAAAGGGTTACTCGAAGAGTCTTAAATCTTATCCATATTGTCAAAAATGCATATATTATGAGTGAATATATATTATTTTACGCCCACTTACAGCTTTAAAGTTTCATGGACAGCCATTTTTGGGTGACGTGTTAACCTTTCTGATTTTTCTTTATGAAGAGTTGCGAAGGGAGATAATGTTTAAGTTTTCCAATAACCGTACTACAACTAAAATAATCAAAAGAGATGCGACAACCTGGATTTACTAAACACTACCAGAATAGTAATATATTAGTAAATAAAACGCTTGAATGACATTTTTCATGCAACTATATATACCCAAATACCCAGTTCATTTTTAAAATAGTGTCTTTTAAATTATAAAGAACGACCAAAATTGAGTTATTGCCCTTTAATAGGTGTATAGCAGTAAAATATTTTGGGGCATATTTCTATCTTATATATATACCTCATTGATTTCTATATTTTCCTTATGTTTATTAAGCAAAAATGTTTACTATCTCCGATCCAATCGTACTGGTCCTGAAGGAACATGAAGGAATCTTGATGCCCGTGAGAATTGAGTTCAAATATTTGGCGAATATGGCGTATACAATTTAGAGAGAATGAGAGATTATAAACAAATTGTGCGCTTCAAGCGATGAAATATTGCTCAATTCGTAGCCTACCATAAAAAACAAGAGATAGTTTCATGATCGTGAGCGAGTGACATAACAAAACGGAACCTGGCACAATAGCCAATTAATCGTTCACAGAATTATTACTATAAAACGTAGGCCTACTAGGAGCGCACGAATTACGCGTAGTAAAGCGCATTAAAAGAAAACCTAATAGGCTTATATAATCGTCGAGCACCCGAATCGTAGAGATCGTATGCTAACAAAATTAGAGAACATCGTCAATATAAGCATGTTAACAAGTGCATCTGTACAACATAATATAACAGGCTATCATTTTAAACATCAATCCCTTTAGTCGAAAGTCTAAGAGCATGATTGTTAAAACTACATACACCTCCATACCAATAAATAAAATACGTGATATCTGATAAATATGTGTGATAGTATTCAAGAGACAATGATATAAAAATAGTAAAAGCACTATGTTATTAGCCTCTGTGTGGCGCCTACCCTCTGAATAATACGTTGTCATTCTTTATTCCTTTCTAAAATTACTATGGTTGCGTGTAGAAAATAATTTGATCTGAAGATAAAATACAGATCGACAAATCTATTTTATCAACTACTATGATAGAAAGACACAACGATTTCCATTATACCATACAATTACGCGCATGTTTGAACGCCATATTATAAAATATCGTTTCTATCACATCCATTTTCGTCATGTGATTTTTTTTATCAATGGTTCAAGTTGAATAATCCGAAGCTAGATGACTTCTCTGACCTTGTAATAAAATATATCGGTCAGTGGAGAGTCAGAATCAACAAGCATCTTTGGAAACGCATGCCAGCTTACGACGACGAATACAGGTTCAAATATGTAATTTGAACTTATAAAACCCACTATTGTTCCTGACATTATTCTGAGAAAGGAGTAAAAACACTAGTTACAAACACTATATGGTACTATATGGCACTATATGGTATTCAATGTTTTGACATGCTATTTTGGTCGAGGATGTTCTTGTACAATTTTATTTGATGCCTTTCATTTTTTAGGGTCTGGCAAGGACATAATGAAGTAAATATGTGAGAATTTTGAAAGAGATCGGTTTATCAGCACCCGATATATCTTATAATATGCTCCTTTACCTATACCTATTTCTTTATGTCTTTATAAATCAATTACAATGGTAAGTTAAGAATCCTAATGTTTCGGACTACATGCTGCGCAATACGAAATCATACTAAAACATGAATTATAGTGTTTGTAACTAGTGTTTTTACTCCTTTCTCAGAATAATGTCAGGAACAATAGTGGGTTTTATAAGTTAGTGTTTTCTAGCATAAAACTTAATCAAGCTTTTGTCAATTTCGATATTTCATGAAATCTGATCAGATTAAATTTAGAATTTTATCAAATAAATCTTGTTTTTTCTGATAACGTAATAAAATTAATTCAAATATGTGGAATCTTGTTGATATGCTGCGAGGTGATGATGGATTTACACGATTTTATTTTACAAAGGTCTATTCATACGCTTTCTGGAATTATTCAAAGAATGAAGGTTGCTTGCCCTAGGGGAGATTGATTATGAGTGAAAAGAATGTCAAACTTACTGGTATCGGAAAAGTTCTCAACACAGATCGAGACGCAATTTCTTTCCAATAATTGTTTTGCATTAAGCTTATACTGTCTTTTCATATGAATTTGACGATCATATTTTAAACAGAAAATTTGAGTCATCTTACAGTCACAATATCATGTGAAAGTACGCGCTTACCCCCTTTCATTTTAGAACGACACGTAATTTCACATGCTTACCAGATAATGAAATGTCAAAGCGGTCTTAAAAGTTCCTTGACATTTCATTTATTTTGAACCAAAGGCACGTTAAGTAGATTATGAACATAGAATCATTATATTATTACCTACGATAGGGTATAGTTCACAACAATATTCCCTGGATAATTTTACCGGATTTTTATAACGGTTAGCCCTTTAATAATACCCTTTAATAATTTCAAAGTTCATTTCAACCCACATTCAAAAGAATTTGTATAAAAACCATTATCACACACTATAACGGAATTCCCAGGCGTTTTCCAATAAATTGACAAATAAGAACAAAGTCAACATAATAGATCTACTTGAATTTCGTTTTCATTTTAAGTATAGAATATTACACAAAGTGAATGTGAATTGCAACTGTCATATAAAGTATGATTACTAACACTTTGAGCTGTTTAAGCTCAGAATTCAGAGGAAATGCCCCATCCGGACCGTCTATATGTATATATATTTTCATTCCACCGAATAAAAACACTAAAGTATCCTTTCCATACATATCTGACAAACTAGAATTAACTTTCCAACACTGTGATGGGAAGCTATCAGTTGTTGAACTGTTTAAGCTCAAAATTCAGATTAAAGCGATACAACCTCTTAGAATGAACAAAAAAATTAAGTTCTCAAACTTTGTCAATCAGAGTATATATTCATCAACAGTGTCCAAAGTATACAAACAGAATGGAAAAAACCCACGAAACTATATAATAACAGGTTATAATTGATAAACGCCTTAAATTTGATTAAGGGTTTTTCAATTATTGTATTAAATATTGTTTTCTGGATTTATCAGATTATTTAGGTAATCTGTTGTATAGTTATGCAACTAGGCAAGTCCCTTGATGAATATAAACTCGTATTGACCAACTTTGAAAATTTAGATTTTTTGTTCATTCTAAGAGGTTGTATTCCTTTGAGCGAAAGTTTCCACCCAATTCGTCTATTTACCCAAAGTATCGTTATTCCAACGAATTGAATCATTGAAGTAGCTTTTTTTTTAAAAAATAGATCTGATATTCATCGTATTCAAATTAAGGACCTAAAATGTGATTTTAACTTTTAAACCGATCACCTTTAAGATTAAACGAGTTATATAACATGATTCACACTTCACAATAATTGAAATTATATAAAGTGAATAATTCGGACAGTTTTTTGCACAACTATTTTTAAACGTTTGAGGGCATATTGCCTGAGTGATACACTGTAAAACTTATTTATGTAATTTAACATGAAATTCATGGCAGAAAAGTTGCCACGACAGCTAGTAAAATAACAAGAGAAATGTAGTTTTACATGTGGACTGTTATGGAAATAAACATACGTCATGTAAAAATACAGGCCACATGTTAAATAACATATCATTTGTAAATTTGCATATCATACATGTCTTGTTTTTCTACAAGATATTTCGGTTATTTTCCATTGTTCTCCTGTATAATCCCCGTGAGATAGTAAATTATTTTCCATCATTCCACGAATGTCCATGATGTACTATAGTCTGTTAATAAGCGTGGACATTGTAGGAAGTTTAGGAACTGTGATCCTGTGCGTTAAAACATTAAAACATGGCAAAAAGAAATATAAAATTAATGAATATATAAATACATGTAGTTTATTTTAATTATAAGGCATAACAATGTCGATAGATGGACAGAACCAATTGCATAGTAGCATCGAGGTTTGCATATAATAGTTCATGCACATATTTCAAACTATTTTGAAGCACCTTTTGTACACATGCACTGTGTTTACTTTGAAATACATGTATTACTAAACGGACAAATTTTTCACTGGTCTTCTAACATTTCCATTTAATTAGTAATTCACAAAAATCGTTAAAAAACAGCCTTCATCACCATCTCTGAAATAATGAGAGAAAATAATTTTTAAATTTTCTGATATAAAAGCAGATTTACTTTTCAAACATTTCAATCTGTTGAACATCTTAAAAGTTAAAAGGGAAGTAAATCTCACATTTGCAGTGACATCAATCAATTCAGCATGGCATGAAAAACTGATAATAAACCGTAAACCAATAAATCTTTTTAGTTTCCAAGTCTTAAGGAGGAGTTCTTAGTATACGAGAGAATAGGCCTGGTACTTACTAACATGTCTTCCATTAACTCAAAACCGGCATACAAGTTCTCGATGACTGCATTCAAACTAAAACTGGCTTGAGAAAATTACGTCATACCGACCTTGAACCCAAGGACAGATAACTCTAATAATACCCTATTGTCCTGTTAATTTACAAATAATCGGTTGTTTTACAGGATTTTTCAGTGAATTAACATTATCTGCTCGGTTTTAAGTCCAGTTTCTACAAAACTGTTAATTAACCACGTATTTCGGTTATTTGACAGTCCTTTGTTTTTTACCGACGGGTTTGTACTTTTTTCACAGGATTTTCATGTGTTTTAACATATAATTTTTACAGTGTATACCTGGATTGAGATTGAGGAAATACAACTCTAAGCGAACTTTTTTGGTTTTAGTGACAAAACGTTTGACGTTTTAATTTTAAATTAAATTCGCCATTTTGAGTAGGCTATAGCCATATTGTAGCCCTTAAAATTATCGACATTTTGAGCAATTTCACGACCCTCTACGCGACTACGACCAATATTATTGGAGCTATGACCATTTGAAATCTAGCCTAAACGTTTGGGAGACAACGTCCATTAAAAGGAAGATAACGTCCTATAAAAAAACTAGCTTATAATAACTTAAACGCTCATCCATTTGTGTAGAGTGTCTAGTCCTACCTCATCCATTTGTGTAGAGTGTAGAGTGTCTAGTCCTAGTCCTAGTCCTACCTCATCCATTTGTGTAGAGTGTATAGTGTCTAGTCCTAGTCCTACCTCATCCATTTGTGTAGAGTGTAGAGTGTCTAGTCCTAGTCCTACCTCATCCATTTGTGTAGAGTGTAGAGTGTCTAGTCCTAGTCCTACCTCATTTATTTGTGTAGAGTGTATAGTGTCTAGTCCTAGTCCTACCTCATTTATTTGTGTAGAGTGTAGAGTGTCTAGTCCTAGTCCTACCTCATCCATTTGTGTAGAGTGTAGAGTGTCTAGTCCTAGTCCTACCTCATCCATTTGTGTAGAGTGTAGAGTGTCTAGTCCTACCTCATTTATTTGTGTAGAGTGTATAGTGTCTAGTCCTAGTCCTACCTCATCCATTTGTGTAGAGTGTCTAGTCCTAGTCCTACCTCATCCATTTGTGTAGAGTGTAGAGTGTCTAGTCCTAGTCCTACCTCATTTATTTGTGTAGAGTGTATAGTGTCTAGTCCTAGTCCTACCTCATTTATTTTGTGTAGAGTGTCTAGTCCTAGTCCTACCTCATTTATTTGTGTAGAGTGTAGAGTGTCTAGTCCTAGTCCTACCTCATTTATTTGTGTAGAGTGTAGAGTGTCTAGTCCTAGTCCTACCTCATCCATTTGTGTAGAGTGTCTAGTCCTAGTCCTACCTCATCCATTTGTGTAGAGTGTAGAGTGTCTAGTCCTAGTCCTACCTCATTTATTTGTGTAGAGTGTAGAGTGTCTAGTCCTAGTCCTACCTCATTTATTTGTGTAGAGTGTAGAGTGTCTAGTCCTAGTCCTACCTCATCCATTTGTGTAGAGTGTAGAGTGTCTAGTCCTAGTCCTACCTCATTTATTTGTGTAGAGTGTATAGTGTCTAGTCCTAGTCCTACCTCATTTATTTGTGTAGAGTGTAGAGTGTCTAGTCCTAGTCCTACCTCATCCATTTGTGTAGAGTGTAGAGTGTCTAGTCCTAGTCCTACCTCATCCATTTGTGTAGAGTGTAGAGTGTCTAGTCCTAGTCCTATCTCATCCATTTGTGTAGAGTGTAGAGTGTCTAGTCCTAGTCCTACCTCATCCATTTGTGTAGAGTGTAGAGTGTCTAGTCCTAGTCCTACCTCATCCATTTGTGTAGAGTGTAGAGTGCCTAGTCCTAGTCCTACCTCATTTATTTGTGTAGAGTGTATAGTGTCTAGTCCTACCTCATCCATTTGTGTAGAGTGTAGAATGTCTAGTCCTACCTCATCAATTTGTGTAGAGGGCAGAGTGTCTAGTGCTACCTCATCAATTTGTGTAGAGTGTAGAATGTCTAGTCATACATGTAACACACTGACGGCCTTCTCTAAAGTCAACACATGTCAGTGTTTAGTTCTACCTCAAGGCCTACATCGACCCTAAGCAGAACATTCCCCTTTAAATACATCGTTAATAATAGTATACTGAAGTCTTTTGTTGGAACATTTTTGAAAATGTCAATCAATAATACTGTACGCTAAAAGTCGCAAAGAATTCTTGAAAACAATTGATAAATCCCCAGGGAAAAAAAGACAACAAATTGAACATCCATTTAAAAAATTATGTAATGCGGTGGTATATAGTTCTATCTACATTCAGTAACTCTAGTATAGCACCACGCATGCTGCAGAATGTATTCTCCTACGTAGGCCTAACGTTTCCGATTTCCATCTGACTTATGGATTATTACATGTTTTTTCAGTAGCCTTTCATAGCATTTTCAAACAACTGGGTTAATTTGGGAACGTTGTCGATGAACGACGGAACTATCAAAATGAATGTTTTTATTCCTCCTTCGAACACCCTCTTGCATTTTACGGACAACAAGAAAGGCAGATTGTCAAAACTCCACGGCCCTAAGAAAGGACACTTTTACAGGAAATGGTCAGAAGACTGATCTTTTTTTTTGTCTGTTTCAAAAGAGAATCTGCCCTATGTATTACTATTCAGTTTTGAAGCTTTAAATAACAATGTCAGTAAAATGCATAATAATTATTATTATGTGCTGCAAAGTACTATAAGTGACGATATGTATAATGCATTGCACATGTCAATGATATACTAGAGTTGATATAACATCGTGCTACATTTGACAATAATTGCACGTTTCTTTTTAGAAGGATCGAACTCTCGACCTGAAGGTGAGCGAGTAAACGCTTTAGCGCGAACTAGCCGAGCCACTTCAGTTTTCTTAAATCAACAAGACACCTTAAGCCTGCTATTGGATAAAATGCTGAAATGTGAGGAAAAGAACTTAGATGACGAGTCCAAGATGACAGATATTTAAATGACTACTGTTAAGTTTCTTATTCGATGTTTGTCTTATCCTCGCGGATCGATGAAACGGTTGAAAACTCAATTGTAGCATTCTTGATAACTGTACGTATTAAATCTGTCGTGACAGACTAGAACATTTAATCGCAGTGTGCTTTGCCTGGTCTCACTAAATAACTTTGAAGTTGTATTCAGACTATATTAAAGTTAAGATAGTGTAAAGTTTATTTTAGAATGATCTATATTTTATTTAAAAGTTAGACTGATAGCCAGGAATTTAAATATTATAAACGTTGAAAATGGAAGATATGTTAACAGCGAGTGATAGGTCTTTACCTCGAGGACCGAGCCCTACTAAACAGTTTGCGGCTCTTCACATCAGCCCTAAACCGTCCAAAAGGGCAACATCGTTAAAAAAGCCCAGAAAGAAGCTTTTGGAGAATGTGGAACTCAGTGAAATTCGACCCCGTACCAGCAGTTTGCCTTCAAGAAATTGCTTCCAGAAATCCAGACCACAGTACCTTTCCCCGTTCATAGACAATATCTCGGAATCGGAATGTTATACCATGAGGACATTTGTGACAACCAGAAAGGGTCTGGTGAACCGAGGTGACTCAGTGAGATCCCGTAGTACCAATAGTATTGCCTCTTCTGGTAGTGGTAGCATGACCGAACTGACTCCCCTATCTGGTACTTCCAGTTCCCTGTCAGTCAGTGCCAACTCTCTCGTACCAGCCTATGTTTTAAGGGTGTTGGTTATCGGGGCTTCAGGTGTGGGTAAAACATCGCTAAAGAGGCAGTTTATGACATCGGAGTATATTGGAGTTTCAGAGAGTATCGGTAAGTACCCTTTTGCTTCATTTAATTTTGTTTTACTATACCCACTTATTGCTTTCTTAAAGCGTTTTATAGCTCTTCTGTAAGCTCTTCTGTTCGCTCTTCAGAAACTTCAGTACAGATATTCAAATATCAGGATTCGAAAAGTTTAAACTGTACATTCTGATTGAACTGCAGATCTTGGTTTATCCCTTCTGTGCTCTCTGTGGGTAACTTCAGTCACCATCTACGATCAAGCGAACCTTTGTCCTGCTTGATTAGAAACATATTATCGCGTATAATGTATATAAGACATATACAATTTTTAAGTTACATGCACAGCTATTTTTGCAACTATCTCCGAATAAAAGAAGTCCAATAACAGGTTGATCTCTAATTGATTGCCATCTATCTCGTAGTAAAGATTTGAAGACGATTGAATAAGTAAATTTCTGTAAAAACTCTCGATTGGACATGATTGTCAGTAATTTTCAGTTATACAATTCATAGGCTTTTATGAGATCAAAAGCGCGAAACACACGTCTATGTGAACTTTGTTGTTCAATTCTGTATGTTTTGTGGTTGGTTGTCAATATTTTCCCAGCCATTGTAGACGGTTAACATGAGTGAATATGGTACTCTCCCTGAAATTCGCTACACGAGAGCGTTTTGCTAGTAGTACTAAATTTGGTTCCAGCTTCAAGTAATAAGTAAAAAAGACAAAAAAAAAAAAAAAAACTCATTTGAGCTGTCATCCTTATCGAGAAAATTATCCATCAAGATTATTTTTTAAATGAGCAACCTACTTTTCTTAAAAATTCACGTGGAGCACAAAAGTTAAAACATGTTTTTATGTATTCGAGTAACTTTATTGGAACGATCTAAATAGACATGCTCAGTTTGTTCAATATCTGATCAAATAATACGATTCCTCTTGTGATAAACCTGTATTCAGAATGTTGAATTGTATTTTTGGCACGAAAAATGAATATCTCTGACGTAACAAGATATCATGTGCTCGCAATTCTGATGTCTCTGATTTTCAACTTGACAATTCATGCTTTTGTGCAAAAAAAAAATGGCATTTATATCGAATAACAAAAATAAACTTGGTTGAATGTGTTTCTTGCGATGCAGGAATAATCACAATAATTTTTTTTAAAACTTCAATTTCGTAAAAAACTGACCGAATTGTTAATAACTAATAATGTTTATTTGGCATCTTTATTGCTTTGTTGTAAAAAATACCTTCTTTCTTCTCAACTATATTAAAAAGAAAATCAAGTTGCATAATACAGTGCTTGTGTTGTTACTATTTCTATTTAATCTGTTTTAAAAGGAAAGTATTTTCTAGTGAAGTTTCTGATCATTCAAGATTACTTTGAAGTAGAATTCTGTAAACTGTTGATTGATGTCCCTATATTTCTTTCAAGATATTATCGTTGTGAGCCAACTGAATGAACTGTTCTGTTCTTCTGATCACGTAACAAATACACATTGCTCCATAGAACCTAGTCTAAAAAATTGTGATCTAAAGGTTGTTCTATTCAAAGATTTAATCGAAAGTTGATGCAAAAGAGGTTCATTAAGCAACGGAATACGAAGTATTAAATCTATTCGTTGCACCCACCAAAAGATACAGTGGCCGCAGGCATAGATATCGAAAACCTGGCTACGCCAAAAGATGTTCGTCATTTGATGGATACAGATGTGTTAAACGTCTATTCCGATGCTAAATGAACCTGGATGCAGATAACTATTTTACAATACCTTTAAATTATCGAGGTGTCGTTCCCAAATGATAAGAAAACCTTTAGAATTTCATTCTAAAAAGATGGCATACGGATAGCTGTATAGTACGATTTTACAAAAGATAATGTACTTTAAATCTATAAACCTTTAAAAAAAATACTTTCATCTCACTGTAATGCCTAACGCAGACGAGGAACATTTTAGCCGAACGACAGAAATATTCCTCGTCTTCGTTGGGTTTAATATACCACTTGGTATATACACCTACCCTAACCACCATTTCCAAACCTCGTTAATCAAATTATTGTTTGAACAAGAAAGACCTCTTTTGTATAACCACCGCATATCTAGTAAAAGCAGTTTTAAATAACTATTAAGTGATGAAAAGCTATTGACAATGTGAGTCTATAGGGATTCAGCGTACAGTAAAAGTTTGTATAATTCAATCTTGTCAGTAATTGTTCATTTCTGTTACTCGAGTCCTGGAGGAATCTGTAATAACGGAAAGTGTCATTATTCTATTATTAACTCCGTGATAATTGACAGCAAGCTCATCTGAAATTTTTTATAGATTGTTACTCTAATCCCTTGATAATCTGGTTAAATTCCTCTTAACATTATCTGTTTACTCTATAATATTTATTATCTCTTATCATGGTGTAATTAATGCGATGTTTCACCCTGGTATTATGTTTTCAACACATGATGATCCATCAGCCAGTTTTGACCTTCGAGAACCGATGATAATCGAGATTGGTTATATATGTACTACCATAGAACTGTAACATGAGTTCCATGTGTACTACCAGGACATCTTCAAAGATCAGACAAAGTTAATAATGGTGTCGACATCAAGCCTCTTGGTAATTTGACTTTAAATGAAATTAAATTAAATAGAGTTTCCTTCTTTTATGCACCATCTTTACTGATTGATGGTCAGACAACGCCATGCCATGTGCAATGAAGAGAATTGGTTAGGGCTACTTTTTTCGATTTTTATCTGTTTAAAATGTAAAGCCTGTAAGTATTTATCTTCATAGAATCTACCTGATTGAAAAATCCGAATTGTTTTTACCCTCAACCGTCTGACAAGCGAGCAAGCGTTTCATTCTCTGAGATCTATAATGGGAATGATGCAGTTTTGTCGACTCAACTTGACTCTTGTTACAAAAATCCAAAAAAATACAATTCATGCTTTTGTGCAAAAGAATGGCATTTATATCCAATTTAAGAATAACAAAAATATACTTGGTCGTATCTGTTTCTTGCGAAGCAGGAATGATCACAATTTAAAAAAAACTGACCGAATTGTTAATAACTAATAATGTTTGTTTGGCATCTTCATTACTTTGTTGTAAAAAACCTTCTTTCTTATTAACTAGTAAAAAAAAGAAAATCAAGTTGCATAATACAGTGCTTGTGTTGTTACTATTTCTATTTAATCTGTTTTAAAAGGAACGTATTTTCTAGTGAAGTTCTCTGATCATTCAAGATTACTTTGAAGTAGAATTCTGTAAACTGTTGATTGATGTTCCTATATGTCTTTCAAGATATTATCGTTGTGAGCCAACTGAATGAACTGTTCTGTTCTTCTGATCACGTAAAAAATTGTGATCTAAAGGTTTTTTTTTTTTATTAAAAAGTTTAGTCGAAAGTTGATGCAGATGATGTTCATTAAGCAACGGAATAAGACGCATCGCGTCTACCCGTTGCACCTACAACAAGGTAGTTGTCATTTGACGGATACAGATGTGATACACGTCTATTCTCTATGCTCTTGGTAATTTGACTTTAAATGAAATGAAATTAAATTAAGTTTCCTTCTTTTATGCACCATCTTTATTGATGGATGGTCAGACAACGCCATGCCATGTGCAATGAAAAGAATTGGTTAGGGCTACTTTTTTCGATTTTTATCTGTTTAAAATGCATAGCCTGTAAGAATTTATCTTCATAGAATCTACCTGATTGAAAAATCCGAATTGTTTTTTATCCTCAACCATCTGACAAGCGAGCAGGCGTTTCACTCTCTGAGATCTATAATGAGAATGATGCAGTTTTTGTCGACTCAACTTGACTCTTGTTACAAAAATCCAAAAAAGGAAACATTAACCGGTACCTTTAAGCACTTGAATGGAATTAAAGGGTTTGTAAATAGGTTTTCTAAACTTTGTATGTGTATCGGAGACACGGTAGCATCAATTTGCACCATTCCAATTTCCTTTCCGACGTCTGTGGTTCTGGCAATGATCTGCATAGGTATCAATAGTAGCTTCCTTTTTTTCCAACCTCCGCTGATGAAATTATATCATGTAACAAGCTGTAGGAGGATAAACTATAAATATAATGATATATGATTTAATAAACGATTAATCCGCCTTGTAGGTCAGCGACACACAGCATCAATCATTCTTGTCTGAGAAATCACAAATATGATCTGGTTCCCACATGAATTGACTTCAATATCAATATGGTTATTATCAATTAAATATGTACATTGGTCAGTATAGATTTTACAGCAAGCACCTGCTTCTAACCATTGATATTACATTAATAATTTGATAGAGTCACGAAGTTCTTAAACTGAAGGAACCCAACAATCATTCTAGTAATTTCAGATCATCGATCCTCAATGATCAATGTATACTTTTATATCTTTACCTTTTAATATGCATGCTTTTATATTTCAATGAGGCACTATCATGCTGATTGTAAGCGCATGTTCGACCTCAAAGGTCTCATCATCAATAAAATGCAACAGTTTAACTGACCAATACAGTATCAGTTTGGTCATGCTTTGTTTTCCAAAAGCTGATTAAAGTACATCATTGGACTAAACGCATTGGAAATTCTAGATATTAACCCATCTTCGGTGTCATATCTGGGTTTTCAGAATCTGATAAATAATCCTGGACCACCCTATATATGATAATGTAGTGCTAAGAAAAATATTTTACACGTAGATATGATATCATAACCTCTATATGACCCTTTATTTCATGCATGGATTTTTCACAAGCTGACAATACCACAACAGTGAATTACCTCGATGGAAGTTGACTGCACATTTCTCAGATCAGATTGTACTTCACAAAATAGCTCAAATGTTATATCTTGCCTGTCAGAAGCATCATTTGACTGTTATGATTTTTGCCAATTATGAATGAGGTGATAATGTGTAAGATAGTAGCTCAGTGGGGTCTCTCTAAACTTCCATCATTAAATTATGCAGAAACCGTTTAATGTACATTCAATCTGTTGAAATTAACCTGGCTACCAGCCATCTCTTTAAAATATTCTAAATGTCAGTATAACCCCGAGGTTAAAACATAAAACGATGTAACCTTACGAATTTGAAGAGGAAGTTGTTTTTCAGTAATAAGTTCCAGGTGAATTAACATTCGTGCTGCCACGCAAACACCTTTCGCCTACATGTCAATCTCTTTAGGGACTAATCTTGTCACATTATTATTGAGGATAGTGGAGTGAAATGAATTGTTTATATGTTTATATACATGCAATGAAAATTGTAGATAAAACATCTGCTGTTCTGGATGGTTAGTAGATGACAAGTTAACTTCCTCTTCTAAGAATACTGATATTGTAGACTTTACCAATTTATAAAGCCTGGGTTTTCAACCGGTTTCCTCAAATGTCCCCGAAAATGCACAAGAAAATGACCATGCCCCTGAAATGTCCACAGAAGGCAATTTCGAAGCATGATCTAGTCACAGCATTCAGAAACTGAAATTGTGATCTTTGCGGGCAGTGGGCACTAGTGTTTCAAGATAATACAAAATATAACATTTTTTTTCTTCAGACCTATAGATCAGTTTGTGTCCCATGTAGAATGTCCAAGTGTCCCCAGTCTGGGACATGTCCCCCAAGTTGAAAACTCAGGTTATAAAGCAACCAGTGTTCAACAAAAGAGAAGCTGATTTCAATTTCTATAGGAGCCACCCCATATGTCGTTTCTAGCAGTCATTCAGATAAAAGACATAGACAGGTAGATATATAATCGTTACAGAGAGGTCTTATGAGGCAGGTCGATGCTTGCTAAAAGTTTTAAGATTTTTCTGTAAAAAGGTTTATTGATATTCTAATAAAGAAACAAATCTTTAATGGAAACTAATTTGTGTTATATGTAAAAATAGAAATTGGTGTTAGTCCGATAACATCCTCCGATCTGTTTCTCCCTGCTGACAACTTGTAACACTTAACCTATATTTTCAACCTACCGGAAGTTAACATCATTTAAGTGTATAGTTGTATAGTTTACGTGACGATTCTTATTGGATCTATATTGAAAAAGTCTTGTCTATACGACGATTATTAATAGTTATCAGTTTACTTTGGTTAATTAAACCAGAATTAGTTTGGTAGATTTATTATCTTGACATAAAATAGCGATAGATTTTCATATATTTTATTTCGTCTATTATATTGATAAAAAACTAATACAAGCATTTCCGTCAATCAAATATCTCCAAATATTGGCAAAATTGATAAATAGCTGTGTAGTGGACCCATCCACTGAGCAATACCATCAGGTGTTTCGGAGAGACTAAACATGGTTTGGTTCGCGAAACATCCGCCACTACTATAGCCTATACAAAGTTCGCGTCATGAGATACAAACAGATACAACCATATACAATGAATTCTTGACACTATATAAATATTGTGTTGAAATGTTAATAAACTTCCAAAGAACCAAGCTTAGTTTTCATAAGACATACAACATCACGCAACAGAACACTTAATTTAGATATCAATCTCACAAAATACAAAATAAAAACCATACACAGTATTCTTTAAAAAGGAATTGCTTTCTAAACTGTACATGTGTACTGTAGCTTTTGATGATGTGATTAACCTCAAAGACCTTACGTGATACCAATCTAATCAAACACCTCATTTAGGTTGAATGGCTAAAACCAAAGTCGTCTGAATGCAAATTTGAGCTGTGCATATTGATGCTATTAGTGTCTCCGATTTACAAGATTAAAAAAAGCGTCTCCGATACATATGGAAAAATTAGAAAACCTCGATACATATGGAAAAATTAGAAAACCTCTCTACAATCCCTTTAAATGTATATATGAATTATCAATATGAAATGGGGCATCAGGTGTTTCGACATGCAACAACTACATGCGTCATGAAGCTGAACAATAACACGACCGCCCGGATGTCACAATATTTTGCCATTATTCCAGCAGTAGTGATTGATAAATGTACGTCACGTGAGATAATTGACTAGGAGTAGAATAATTAGTAGTATTTAATGAATGGAAGGTCACGTGAAATAGTAGAATGTACTATTATAATGTTATAGTATATGTGTTTCAAGTCTCTAGACTATTCCCATGGAAATTAACATTGATTTCTTTTATACTATATCTTTGATACACCGTCTTTGAAAACTTGTTTTTGAATCTTAGTAAGAATATGGGTGGTTTAAAGGGACAGTCCCATTTTTTTCTCAGTCAAAATATTTTTTGCTCAAATTTGTGAAAACTATACACCAAAATCTAATGGAATGTGCCCTTTAATGTATAAAAAATACTGAACGGATTTGAGTAAAGTAAACGCCTAATTGTAGAGAAATGTCCCTCCTATGTATTCTCAAGGTTTCAACTAGAAATATGGAGCCATTATTAAGCAAAATTCAAAAACTAGGTCAAACTGCTTAATTAACAATAAGTACTACGTACATGTTTTTAATTAACCCTTTAAAAACAAATTCAGTTTGAATCAGAAGATACAGAGATACAATAACCATGCGTAAGAAATATTTTCAGGTAACATTTACGACGTTTTGTTTTGAACACTTTTTTAAAGCGGAATGGCCCTTTAAAGTTATGTATTTATCTTAACAACTGCTGTTAGCTTCAGAACTGAAAGGTCATATTTGAAATTTAACAATCAAAATTTACAGTGTTATAACTGAACTGACTTATCAATCTTTTTCTCGGATGATCTGGGGTTAATTACAATCTACTTTTTTGTAAAAAACATTTAATTTCTCTACATTTGGTCAAGTATGCTCCTTGTTTTCATAGTATGCGATGAAAGGTACAACTATACACCTCATATAAGCGAATAAAAACATAAAGATCAATTTGATAAGCCTTTACATTCCTTTTTTACAATAAATTATACCTATTAATTTCAATAAAGTTGTTTACTTCTATTTTCGGTTCCTATATAACGCCAAACAAGTCTCTAACAACTAAAGAGCTATCATTAATTCAAATAAAATGACAAAGAACGACCTTCAGGAATTACTTTAAGAAAGAGTTGTTTATAATGGAAAAACAATTTTCTTTTACTTTCAACCTGTCTTATAAATCAAATCACAGCTCAAATCAAAGTAACTATTTTCTGTACTATAGTTTTTATACAAACTAGCACCGGAAACATGATTTTAAGCAGTATTTTTAATGGTTGAGAAAGATCTCACATATTCTGTTCAAACATCAATCATTTCAAGTGATACCAACTCTTAGAATGAACAATAAATATAAGTTCTCAAACCTGGCCAATAAGAGTATTATATTCATCAACAGTGTCCAAAGTATACAAAAAGAATCCAGCAAACCCATAAAACTATGTAATTTTTTGTTCATTTTAAGAGGTTGTATTCCTTTAGGAGTTTGTCTGAAGCTTTTTTTTTTTTATCTCTGAAATGTATTATTTGAAATATGGAAAATAACTTTTAAGTCAATCTAATTTACATAGCTTTCAACGATAAGTGTAAATCCAACTGTCGAGGGATCTTTAACGTGCACAGCAAATAGTACACGGGACCTCGGTTTATTGTCCCATCCGAACGACTAGACGCTTTTTCCATGCCAGCCTCTCCGAACTGCATCACTGACAGGGGGAACCGGGTTGATAACCCCGAAGGTATCATCTCAGCCCATGCCGGGATTGAACCTTAGACCTTCAGGTTAGCGAGCAAGCGTCTAACTCGCTGAGCCACATAAAAAACCTGAAGATTAACAGTTTGACAAGAATAAGGCTGGAATATTGATTTGATCTGATCACAAGTTGATGGTCAACTTCATCTTTTATTCAAATTTTCTATTTGGTATTCTCTCTCTTCTCACCCCGTATTATCAACTTGACAACACTTTCAATTATCATGGATTCTGGGTGTCAAATAATAAACTGGATATTTATTATCGATGTCAACTCACTGTTCACAGATGTTCTAATCTTTACACTTCGTGGCTTCTCAAAGTATAGGTAGGTATTGGTGTCAAGAATAGCTTTTTTGCAATTAGGACGACTCGAAATGCATGCGAAAAGTTCACAATTACATATTAAATTTAAAAATTTGGGGGTAAATGATGACTCAGAATCCAGTTATAAAGTGTCACGTGTCCATCTACAACATGTCGCTCCAGAAATATCAGTTGAATATAGAAGTCGGAATCACTCTAATGCCGACATTGACGAAACCCCACAGATATTTTTTTTCATAAATCCTATTGAAACGCCCTCAATAAATTTCGTTTGATTATTGATTAAGGTATTCACAATTATGCATCCCTGTTAAATATTATTTTCTCGTTAAAAAATGATTGTAAAATTCTAAAAGCACTTCATTATTTGGTGGGTAACAAAATTGAAGAAGATTTTTTTATGATATTCCCCAGGTATCCATAGCCAGTAATATATATAGCTCGTAGTTATTGAAGCTTGAAATGTAAACATTGGTGAAAGGTGAAAAGTTTAATGATATCTTCATGTTTAATTTAGTCTTCAGTTTATATAACGTTATTTATTCTCTTTTATCATATTGTCACCTCGTTTACTATTATAACTAGATTGTTTTTCTCTTTTAATTATCTCTGGCTTTATAATAGGGGTTTGAAAGTTTGAAAGGTGAAAAGTTTAAGTACTTCTTTGTCGTGTGATATTATATATAACAAATTATTTGCCAATAACCAGACTGTAAATCAACTACATTTAAATGATTTTTATACACATTTCTTTGATATTGGTATCATATTTATAATGCTTTAGCTACAAGAATAGTGAACTAGAGATAAAGTCTACATGAAACCGTAATGTATTATTCTCTTTTTGCTCAATACAATGGTTGCACACCATGACAAATAATATAGATATACATATTTTAATTTTGAAATGTCGTATCACGATGTATTTGAAATAAAAATAGTTTCAATATACATTCTTCTAATTTCCCAAGAGTTTTTGAATTGTTAAACCAATTCTACATATCTGAAATTTGTATTCTCTGGTCGACAATAATTTGTCACTTTAGCGGATGCATCATTAAGCATTACAGTGACTCAGTGGAGTACCAGGGCACTGATGCTAATGATTTTACATCTTTTCTGGGTCTCAATTGCGTACCAAACTACATAAACAGTCTGAACGCCAGTCACCCGAGGGGTAAAAAGTTGAAGGTCATATTCATCACTTTCATACACAATTTTCTGCCTCATTTATTATTCTCTTACATCTATATATAAAGTTTACATATGTATAATTTTTTTCCATTGTTCACAATGGACACTGTCAGATTTGATCTGTATTTGTAGAGCAATATACATTAATTATTATTTGTAAACACAGTCAATTATTCAGTTTCTCTTTTATCCTGTAATTGATCAACAATCTGCTTCACAGTCATATGAATTTAAAAGTTGGAAAGGTCAGAAGGTGAAAGTCTGTGTTGTGTTTGGTTGAATTTCTAATATTCTTATTAATTATGTGAACTGCCACATGTCATTTGTGTCACATTATACGAAGGCATATGTCAATGAACTATTATGTCTTATTCCTTTCTGATATTTTGTTTTGTTTAATAAGCTGAAGTTCATATAAAATTATAATTCAGGGGCCTTATTTTCAAATACTTTACTAAGATAAAATCCAGATTTTAAGAAATACAGTAATCCGATTGGTTAATTAAGCTATATTTAAAATTAATTTTAGTGATTGTCCAATCAGATGACTGGAAAACTAAAATCATTGTAAGTTAGGTTTTCGAGAATAAGACCCATGAACAAGAAAATCTGTATCATGGCCGTTGTTACGAGTTTTGCAAATTTGAACATTCATCAAGGCATCAAAGTACTCTTAAATTAAGTTAATGATGTAGTTCAAAGCTAGAAAAAGATCCTCGACTTATATCTGGCTGTTTATAAACATCATAAACAGAATAAAAACGAAACATAACACGAGATATGGAAACATAGAAATGATCAAATAATAAAAGAGTAATTGAAAATAATTGAGCACTCTGTTTTTGTTTTTATTCTTTAAGTGTTTTTTTTTTCAAAGGCCATTGTTTTATTCAATAAATACCAACTGTCAATGGCTTTTCTTTTGGTAAACAGTTAAAGTGTAGGAGGAGATGGATATGGAATACCAATGCCCCCGGGATACAACATAAAGTTGAAATGGTACTAATATATAGTGTACGTTAAAAGACATATTAACCATCAGATGTCTTGAGGCTTCACCAAAGTAATGAGTAGAATCACATTAGATATTCCTTTATGACCTTGAAAGAACAACTCTTTTCAATTAGTCCGAAAGGATATATAGTATTCGGTTTTAAAATTGGTGATATACATCCAGCCATTTGGTGAGGTCAGAACTCGGTGTTAGTGTTGTATAAGTTCATAAGTGAGGCACTATGACACTATGAAACCACAGGTACATGGGGATGGGATAGCCATTTTGGTGCTTCATGAGTTTCTTCTGAGTGACGACTCCGAATAATTCCCATGTAGAATCATTTTGTTTTTGATAGACGTTTATCCAAATTGTGTATTTACTGGTAATTGTGGCTATTTACTGAAAAATTGCATTTGAAACTTTTGCCGATCGACTCATCTTACTTAGATGCATTTCAAATGAAATATCCAGATAGTAACGCAACAAATGTGACTATAACTTTTGTCATTTAAAAATAATACTAAAATTCAATTGTAGGTTTCAATTTTAGTAAAATATACCGCTCTGAGGCGCTGTGACAATCTGTATAAAAAGGTCTGCCTTTATTGGATTAGATACTTGCTTGTTATCGTCAGAATGATTCGGATTATTAGATTCCATGAGAATGTGAATGATCAAAAGTGTCATTAATGGTTATTTAAAATAATTATTTTCATTATGGTTGTCCAGGTTCTTTAATGTACAAGTCATTGAGATGGGTTTTTTGCCACGAGCAATATTGTCACTTTATATAAGGATGGTCAATAGTCTGTAGCATCTTTGGTTTGTTTATAGATGAATCAGAATCGTTCAATCTGTAGAAAGTGTATATCTGTATAATAGAGAACCTAGAATTAACTGACTTGACCAAATACAAATTAATAAAAACTGAACAGATGCAGTGGTAATCCTGAGGTCTTTGCCATTTTAAGGGGCTGTATTAAATGCATGATGGTCATTGAACATAAAGGCTTCACTCTCTATGGATGCTTCTGGATGTCTTGCTTTTAATTTTTTTTAAGAAAAACAAATTTATAAATCTATGCAAAATTTAAGTTCATATGCCATTAATGCAGGCCTCAATTAAATTTTGTAGAGGGCATAATACATTTTATTAATGAAATACAACGACCTAATAGAGTTAGGGTAGTGAAGAGTTTGAGCGGGTGGAGTGCAGAGGTCCAGAACTCAAGAGCAGTTTTGATTTTTTTTTTTGTTCTATGTCTTCGAACCACTCTTGAGGGCGTCGCAGCCGGATTTGGAACGTGAGCCGCTTTTAGAGCAGGCCTTCTCTTATGGGTGGAACCATTCTGTGGTTGCGATCGATGATTGCTCTGCTGTTTCACACTCCACTTGCTCGTTGTTCATGGGGTTTCAAATTGAAGACAGATGCATCTAAAGCAGAATAACCTTTGTAACAATATATGACCGATATTTGTGATAACCCTACATAGAGTTCGACTGTCAACCTATATCTTTACAATCACGAGAAGAGGCGAAGCTGCGGTGATTAGAAAAAATATAAAATAGAAATAATAAGAAGTTAAGAGTTGTGAAATGTTGAAATTTATATACCCTGTTGACATTTAGATCTAATTTGTCTCTAAGATTTATATCTAATGATCTCGGGTTGAAATTTCAATCTGTGAAATGGAGAGGTATGTGACAATTCTGGTCTAAGGAGCTGCGATTTATTACTCAATAATTGGCTTCATTCCCATTTTTATAATATCTGTTGAATCTAAATGTTTGAGATTATTGGCACCATGAACAGTTTTTACTCTGTATCATGTCTAATCATTGAGGATAATCTTCTCAAATTTATTACCTTTAAAAATGTTGTTTATCTTGTGGTAGTTGGGGTCACTGAAGTGGGGTACGTGTTAATTTGTGTGATTTTGTTCGTCGGAGGAGTTGCATTGACTGAATGTGATAGTTGCAGTGAGCGAGTATGTCATGTGGTGAGTTGCAGTGACTGAGTAAGTCTATGGAGAGTTGCAGTGACTGAGTAAGTCATGTGGAGAGTTGCAGTGACTGAGTAAATTATATGGAGAGTTGCAGTAACTGAGTAAGTCATATGGAGAGTTGCAGTAACTGAGTAAGTCGAATGGAGAGTTGCAGTGACTGAGTAAGTCTATGGAGAGTTGCAGTGACTGAGTAAGTCGTGTGGAGAGTTGCAGTCACTGAGTAAGTCGAATGGAGAGTTGCAGTGACTGAGTAAGTCATGTGGTGAGTTGCAGTGACTGAGAAAGTCTATGGAGAGTTGCAGTGACTGAGTAAGTCTATGGAGAGTTGCAGTGACTGAGAAAGTCTATGGAGAGTTGCAGTGACTGAGAAAGTCATGTGGAGAGTTGCAGTAACTGAGTAAGTCATGTGGGGAGTTGCAGTAACTGAGAAAGTCTAATGGAGAGTTGCAGTAACTGAGAAAGTCATGTGGAGAGTTGCAGTAACTGAGTAAGTCATGTGGAGAGTTGCAGTAACTGAGTAAGTCGAATGGAGAGTTGCAGTGTCTGAGAAAGTCATGTGGAGAGTTGCAGTGACTGAGTAAGTCATGTGGAGAGTTGCAGTGACTGAGTAAATTATATGGAGAGTTGCAGTAACTGAGTAAGTCATATGGAGAGTTGCAGTAACTGAGTAAGTCGAATGGAGAGTTGCAGTGACTGAGTAAGTCTATGGAGAGTTGCAGTGACTGAGTAAGTCGTGTGGAGAGTTGCAGTCACTGAGTAAGTCGAATGGAGAGTTGCAGTGACTGAGTAAGTCATGTGGTGAGTTGCAGTGACTGAGAAAGTCTATGGAGAGTTGCGGTGACTGAGTAAGTCTATGGAGAGTTGCAGTGACTGAGAAAGTCTATGGAGAGTTGCAGTGACTGAGAAAGTCATGTGGAGAGTTGCAGTAACTGAGTAAGTCATGTGGGGAGTTGCAGTAACTGAGAAAGTCTAATGGAGAGTTGCAGTAACTGAGAAAGTCATGTGGAGAGTTGCAGTAACTGAGTAAGTCATGTGGAGAGTTGCAGTAACTGAGTAAGTCGAATGGAGAGTTGCAGTAACTGAGAAAGTCTATGGAGAGTTGCAGTGTCTGAGAAAGTCATGTGGAGAGTTGCAGTAACCGAGTAAGTCGTGTGGAGAGTTGCAGTAACTGAGTAAGTCGAATGGAGAGTTGCAGTAACTGAGTAAGTCATGTGGAGAGTTGCAGTGTCTGAGTAATCGAATGGGGAGTTGCAGTGACTGAGTAAGTCTATGGAGAGTTGCAGTGACTGAGTAAGTCTATGGAGAGTTGCAGTGACTGAGTAAGTCATGTGGAGAGTTGCAGTAACCGAGTAAGTCTATGGAGAGTTGCAGTGACTGAGTAAGTCTATGGAGAGTTGCAGTGACTGAGTAAGTCATGTGGAGAGTTGCAGTAACTGAGTAAGTCTATGGAGAGTTGCAGTGACTGAGTAAGTCGAGTGGAGAGTTGCAGTGACTGAGTAAGTCGAGTGGAGAGTTGCAGTGACTGAGTAAGTCTATGGAGAGTTGCAGTATCTGAGTAAGTCATGTGGAGAGTTGCAGTGACTGAGTAAGTCTATGGAGAGTTGCAGTGACTGAGTTAGTCCTATGAAAGCTTATTAAAATGTGGTAGTTGTGTTGGCGTCCAGACATATCTATCAATATCATTGTTCAAGGCAGTAACTGTAGACAACAACGCCAATGGCGATAGACAATGTGACAGAAAAGCGACACGTGTGCTTTCAAAGTTGATTTTTGAGTTTTTGTGTAAAATGATCTTGTCTTACAAACATGTTTACAAGCTTGGTATCACATATGCAAATCTTATAATCCTATTAAAGTGTTTTGTTGCGTCTTTATAGCTTTATAAACTAAAGATTTCATGGTGTCTTGCATTTAAAAAGTTATCAAAAGCATTAATCGATTATCTTCCAGTCTTATTCGACGAACCTTAATCTGTAGTGGCAGTGTAACTTTTACTGAAACCGTTGGCTCCAGTCGGTAACATTTGCCAATCTGATAGAAGACGACCAAATGTGTCAACGATATTTTGGATTGGATTTTCAGCTAAAAGTATTATCCAATTCATATAAAAAAAAGTGCAGAAAATATAACAATTTTGTTTTTATTATGAACCTATTTTTCCTACTCAACGAGTGAATGCTTTTAAATTAACTTGTTTATTTCTTTTGATTCTTTTCTCATTTTTTTTTCACTTCTTGAAAGAGTAATCTACTCTGTGATAAAAACGAAAAAGAATGAGCTTTTTCTTGATGAGATCGACATGAATTGAGACTTTACGAAAATTAAATTTGTTTTTATAATGAATATGAACACATATTAAATCTGTGAACAGAGAATACCAGGGATAAATAACTGTTGATGACAAGTTAGCGTTAGCTTCCATTGGATGTTGATAACATATATTGGTAATTGTTGGTAATTTTAGTTGTTGGAAGTTGGTAGTGCGATTGGTTCAATTTGGTGATACTGTACTGTTATTTTGGTGTTTGATGGAATTTGATTTGATGACAAACAGCAGTAAAAATCTTAGATTTATGAAAAAAGTTACCCCTCGAACCAGTAGGGTGGCGAGAAATTATTTGAGGAGCAACACAGGGTGGTAGGGATCATGGCATGACAATGCTCAAATGTTGCGCTTTTTAAGTGAAAATATTGTAAAATTTTAGGCCCGAAGTGGGGGCCATGCTATGACTAGGTCATCGTGGCTGGTTTAAAATGTGGTAGTTGTTTTGGCGTCTAGACATATCTATAAATGTCATTGAAGATAGTCACTTCAACAACAACGCCAATGTGGGGGCCATGCCATGCCCCTCTCCCCTCTCTCTATACGCCACTGCCTCGAGCAGTATTAATCACTATGTCAGAACGCAAAGGAGCCATGTTATAATATTATTTAAAACGATCTCAAAGTTATTTCATTGCGTGAATGATTCACACTTCAATTTTGTTCAACTATTTCATTTAAACTTCTTATCTTTATAAAACTATATTTGCTGTGGTGTCAAAACGGTACTTCTAAAACCAATATCTACGACAAAGAAAGTTTTTAACAATAAAAACAACAAAATATACAATGAAAAGAGGACAAAGAAATGAAATGAATGTAACACTATCTGTTAGCTTTAAAGCGATACAACCTCTTAGAATAAACAAAACAATTAAGTTCTCAAACTTGGTATATATTCATCAACAATGTCCAAAGTATACAAACAGAATGCAAAAAACCCATGAAACTATGTAAATTTCCATATAATAATAGGTTATAATTGATAAACGCCTTACATTTGATTAAGGTTTTTCAATTATTGTATATAAACATTGTTTTCTGGATTTATCAGATTATTTAGGTAATCTGTTGTATAGTTATGCAACCAGGCAAATTGAAAATTTAGATGTTTTGTTCATTCTAAGAGGTCGTATTCCTTTAAAAAATTAATTTCAATTTCAGAAAACTTTTATCGATTTTTAGAAAATGTTTTCATAACATTAAGCTTTTGTAAGTATTCTCGTAAATTATAAACATTAACTCAAAGACAAATGTTATCAAGAATTGATTCTTAGAAACAAGACATCAAGTTGATATTTGTTATGTTTTTTGTTATGTTTTGTTATATTTATGTGTATTTTTAGATTAAATTCAGTAGGGTACGTGGTACAATATCAGTTCACGGTCTTGTCAATTGGTACATTCTATTAAATTATATAATATAACAAACAAGTTTTGGCATAAATCAATTCAATAACAAAGCTTTCACTGGTGAGTAAAATTTTGAACGCTCAATAGGGGTTCAAGATCGTCAAGTGAATGGTTAACAACATGATAAGACACAGGCGTATCTTTCTTTAATTTAATATCTGTGAGCATTAAAAAGCATGGTTTTAGTAAAATATAGAACATAACATATAGACGCTTCTAAATTAATATCACTACAAAGAGTACCACGACGATTTTACAACAAACCAGGAAGAACCCATTCGTTCGCTCAGATTTAAAGAAATTGCAAAGAGTTTGTCTTAACCTTTTAAAAGTATCGAGGACACTTATGGTCTCGATTTACAATATTCAAATGCGATAATGACATTCATAAAACGCTTAGTTTAAGTGAATTACAAGAATCTCAACATTCTGACTGAAAGTGGAATAGTATATGCTATCGGTGTTCCAAAAATACAAACGTTCAGAAAACATTTTTACAATTATCTTTTTAAGCATCCACGTCAATTCCTTTAGTAAATCAATCGTTGTTCACCATCTTTAAACTCGTAGAAAATGCCTAAAAATAGAATTGGAAAAGCGAATGTCGATGATAGTGTTCCTGATACACATAAAAAGTTCAGAAGTCTTTTTTATGCATCCATATATCGGTAATATAAGGATATTCTTAGCGTAAGTCGCTTGTTTAAATCACAATATTTAAACTGAGATCTGAAATCAGTTGAAATTCAAGGCAATAAAAACACTCGAATCAATAAGATAACTGATACATGTCTACTCATGAATCACATAACTTACTTCCGGTTAATTTGCATGTTTGTCTGGAAGCTGTCATCTGATTTCCTGTTGCTGGTGATTGAATCGTGTAATGGCGATTAGGTAATAAATTGAAATATTGGTATGGTGTTGTCTATCTTCATTGGCTTAACCTGGAGTAGATCTATAAGACCTAGCATCCATTTAATTATAATTCTGTATTTTTATATATATGAACCATAATAAGCACCTTGGTGGTCGGGGCATCTTTTTACAAAAAAGATAAATTAATAAATGGAAACCTCGTGTTCTTAAGTCAGAGAAACAATGTCGAATTTGGAGTAACAAGGTCAAAATTTCGAATTACAAAATCACAAGAAAATTTCTTTTTTCTATCTTTAGGTTAACTAAGAAGGACTTTCTCAATACTGAGCTGTGATTGTCAATATCCAACCTTTTTGGTCTTAAGTTTACTAACCAGTAGGTCTATTCCTACAAATTAACTTCATACACACTTTCTAGGCTATAAAATCACATTTTATTGCCTTTTACAAATTTACTGTAGCCCAGGTGTGGAAAGATTTCTAAATGTTTTGAATCAAAATGACTAATTCAGTTACTATTACTACACTATTGAGTTTTTCATCCATTAAATGTACGGACGATACATCAATAATGTTTATGATACATTTAAACTTGGTTTCGTTAAATGATGTTAACTGTCGGACTGAATGAAGAGACTCATAAAAGACGACATTTTCATGTGGTTTTTTTTATTGATAAAGTCACCAACTTTATTAATTGCTTTATGATGGTTCTGAAGTCTTAAAAGAAGAAATATTGATAAATTTGACACCTGAAAAGCACGAAAAGCAATTAATTTTTTTTTTTTTCAATTTATTTTTTTATATAGCACAGGAGAATCCTTTCACTTCCTGGTATCATAATCATAGAAGTTTCTGTAAGTAAACACACTACATTCCAAAAGGGTGAAACTAAGTAGGGCTTGGATTTCAACACTGAACGATAGAAAAGCGAAAAATCTGTATAGGGCATTGATAATGAAAAGATTTCATTGTATGCTGATATTTAATAAATCTGATAATCCAAATAATGGGTTAAAACATTGTAACAAATAAGATTCGTGGAAAAATATTACATTTAATTCTGTAAACACTTAAACAACTTTCAGATCGTATATTGCATGATAAAATCCTTTCATTATGAGTATTGTAACTGATATAATTTCTGACAACGTACGAGCAAATAGGCTGGATGAATGTATGAATCGAAAAAAAATATTTTTGATCTTGAAAGTAAGTTTTTGGACATCTTTCAGATCGTAGATTGCATGATAATTTAAGAGGCAATTTGGATACATACAAATTCTTTATAATTCAAAATTAATTTTTGCATGATAAAACTCATGGTATAGAGAGTAAGCCTAATGGAAATCACTTAAAAGTGTCATTCGTCTGACAACGTTAGAGGCAAAAACAGATTTGAGCAAAATAAGCTGCATGAAAATAATTCTTTATGATGACAAATGAAATTTAGTTTTTTGCCTGTGAAAGTTTCTTTAAAAGATGAGTTTAGATTAAGATTATTCTGGGAATATTTACACAATAAAACGCAATATCATTTTAATCATAGTTTTCTTTCATAGTATGTCTTTCTTATTAAAATCCTATGGCTTTAATTTTCTTTTTACTAGGAAACTTTAAGGATGGAGGCAATATTGAAAATCTTTAATTTTCTCATTAGCTTTACGTCTGATAACAGTTCTCATGTATTGACTAGGTATTGAAAGAGGAAATTAAGTCCTTTTAAAATCAGTTTAAGTGATTATGTTTTACTTCAATCCCAAGGCCAAAACAACTGTCTGTATTGATATGAAATATCAAAGATTTAAGATGAGATTAAAATGGCTGTCTATAATCGCTTTGTCGATGTGTAAATGTCATTAGGGCATATTGGAATAAAGAAGATTATAGTTTTGTATTCATGGTGAACTGCCAACAGGATGGTTTTTTTAACTTTAAGTCGATGTTTTAGAAAAAATAAAACTTTTGTGATTAATCAGAGGCTTTTAATACATATATCCTTGAATCACACCCAATAACACCCAATCTTACCAGATTCCTTGCAGTACTGTAAAAAGATTTTGCTTTTTGAGCTTTTGTTTATCCCTAGAAAATAGCTGAGAAATCTTGTATTTTTTAATATACTTTAAGTTAAACGAGAGGTTGCATTTTATAACTTGCACAATGCTCACGTTAAATCTTTGAAAACATTATGATCTTCTGTAACATACAAGTTGTTGTTCATGAAAAGTTGTTGTCATCACTGTAATCAATGAAATGAGAAATCTCCAGAAATTTGTCGGTATGTGGTAAGCTAAGAGAGGCTCAGAAAGGATTTAAACTTAATCTGCCTCGTGTATGATATCTGAAACATGTTGTGATGTTTGATGGGTTTTAATATACATGTATATGTAAAGAGATAATAACACATTTCTGCGGATAACTCTTCATTAAAGTACAAAATGTCTGGTAAAATGGGGATGGTATTGTCTGTGTAGACTGTAGATGATCATGAGCATCTTTCAGGTTGCGCTTGGAAATCGAAAGCACTTTCTGTTACATTCATGTCCACAGCGGCGTAGCAAGAAATATGTTAAACGGATTGTAAAGTGATTTTCTAAACTTTGTAAGTGTAACGGGGAAACTGACATCATCAATTTGAGTCATTCCAATTTCCATTTCGACGTCTATGGTTCTTGCAGTGATATGCATAGATATCAATGGTAGCTTCTGGTAGATCACAGTCAATATCGCTTTGTTCTGAATTACACTGACGCTCCTTTGCCCTCTCTCCCAAATTTCACATTTCGTTTCATCTGGCATGAAAACTCGTGACGTCTAATTCCCCCAGTCCCTCTTCCCACGTCAGATTTATTTTATGATTCATCGAAACGCTTCTGACTATTTCTTGGACACGTTACCAATTTAACTCGTCATTGTATTACATTAGGAAAGGTTATGTTATATTAGGTAGTGCTAATCAGCCCTTTGAGGATATAACAAATGAGTAAATATCTCTAGAACCAGTGAAATTAAATTAGAAATTTTACTAGGTTAATATTGTGTTATATATTGAAACTGTGGCCTGGTTATTGGATGATAAAATATAAAACGTGAGAGACAATAACAGTAACGGTACAATACACTACTAACACATTTCCTTCTGATAATTCTATCAAACCTTATTAGTCTCGCTTAAACAGACTTAAACATTGTTTTCTCTCTCAATAACGATGACCTAAGTAGGTAATAAAAGTGGTTTATATACAATGGAGCCTGGTTTATATAGATACGTGTATTGAAGAATGTAATGATTGTGCTATTGGCTGTGCACGTTAAAGATCCCTCGACAGTTGGAAATCGAAAAAAAGAGCAGGCTAATGCCGCTGTCCTGGCAAAATTTCCCTCATTGCACACTGCATGGCGTTTGCCCGTCCTCAATTCTCAATAAAACTCCATTCATTTCATTTCATTTTTTTTTTTTTTTGATCCACGTTGATGCTAAAGACGTTGCAAGTTGTATTCTAGTTAATAATCTTTTTTACCAATATTTTGACTCAAGGGCTACCTATAATTTGTTGTGTTTTTGCATTACTAGGATTTTCATTTGAAGACAGAGATCCGACGTAAGCATCTTTAGGCACTTGCGAGGCGACAGGTAAACTAAGATGCAGGTTGGTTGGTAGATGACAAGTTAACGTTAGCTTTCAACAGATGCTGATATAGCAAACTACTCAGATGCTTCCTGTCATACTTTTTTATCCTTACATACTGTAAGATGTTGTCCCATCAAAATGCAGATTGGTTGGTAGGTGACAAGTTAACGTTGGCTTTCAGCAGATGCTGATATCGCAAACTATACTCATCAGATGCATCCTGTCTTACTATTTTATCCCTGTATGGTGTTTTCCAATCAAATCACGAAACTTATCTCGGTAGCTCAACGATAGCCTATGTATCTCCACAAAATATGATCAATCGTTTTATTTAGATGTCTGATTACCGAACAGAATTCACTCTCAACATTCAGACAATACATGAAAAAGTATTAATTTGTGGTTGACAAGAACGTGTTCGGAATCTACAAAAGAACATCAAATATAGACCTGCTAGCCTCGCCAGACTTGTAAATTGATATAATTGACTTAATACTTATTTCAAAATATTTCTATTATCTTTATGGCAAATATTAAAACATTCAGATTTTATGAAATTTTCCAGGGAACTCTAGTAATCTTTCTGATACTGATGCAGATTGAATATACTAAACAAGTTCAGCTGATAAAACAAATATGAAGATAACTTTGTACGTAAATCAGTAACTCCTCCTTAACAGAGGACCACCAGGTAACTCCACTGGTGAATACATATAATATTAAGTTTTAGAAAATAAGTTTTATGTTCAATTTAAGAAGTATTATTCCTTACTTATACCTTGCTAATCAAGTTTGTGTCAGGTGTGGTCACTGAGAGAAGAAGAAGAAAATGTATCCAGTCACCAGTAGTACCCATTTTTTATATCAGATAATCAAAAATTACCACTCAAAATGTAATTTATAGTTTCAAGATTACATTATGTAAGTAAGAGTGTACTAAGCCAATCAAGATCATGGAATCATGTCAGCTGTTTGTCACTGAGAGAACTAAGAGGAAGCAGGGCAACTAGAAGTTTATTTTAATTAACATAATTTCTAGTTATTGGAGATTATATTATGTAAACGAGATTATACCTGGCTAATAATGATCATGGAATCGTGTCAGCTGTTTGTCACTTAGAGGATTTGTAAGGGGAATATACTTTACTTTGTCATTAGATAAAATCCAAAGTGTACTAAGGGTATAATATGTTATTATGAGACTTCAGATATAACCTCTGTAAATGTCTGGAAGACTATGGAATTGTATCAGCTGTTATCACTTGAAGAACTTGTAGCAGACAAGAAGGCAACAAGAAGTGTATAATTTGAATAATGTCATATTAAACGAAGGTTATTTAGAAGGATTCAGAGATTACGCTTGTTAAACTTTTGTCAGCAAATTTGTAACAGGAAACTGTGACATGTGTCATTACATAATTTTTTTTTATAATTAGATATAATTTTTAGTAATCAGGTTTGAGATATTAAGCTTGTAAAACGATTCTAAATATTTTGTTCAATAGGTTTTCCTGGATGACTAGGACTATGTAATAGTGTCAGCTGTTAGCACTATAAGAACTTGTATCAGGAAGATAATTTAACGAGTCGTACATTATTGGATTAGTGGAACGTAAAGTATAGTTGCTTTGTTTCTAGTTATGTAGGCGAAGGTTAATAGATCTGTCAATTTAGAAACAATGAAAAATCTATTTGTATAAGTATATTTTTTCTAGCCAGATAGACACTTGACATCCAAATATATAGTTAAACCCTTTTCCCTGATTCAATTCAAACAAGATAAGTTGAATCAAAGGTGAATGTTCAGCATTTATATTTGGGCCTTGAAAATATGAAAATAGTTTTCAGAAGTACTAGAAATAGAAATGCACAAAATCCGCATAATCCCTTCAATTATATCCCTAACTAAATATTTATCTTTCATTTTATATTTATGTGTTTTCTATATAAGGCATAGTCTAACTAAAGGACGAGTCGTATTTTTTACTTTTGAACGCCCATAGTATGGATACACGGCGATTTGAAGGCTTATATTTCCAGGGAGGATTGTGAACATTATGTTAGATTAGATAAGCTTAATAATTCCAGTGTCTGAGACTAAAAGTTTTGTGGTCGAACAGTTAGTGAACATATCCCTTTAAAAATCTTATTCGCAAACATGATCAACTTCTAAAGGCACTGCAAGCTCAATACCAATACGATGGTACCAATTACATGTATTTGTATGAGTATAAGAAACGGCACAAGTTTTCAGTACTTTAACAAATATCAGGTTTATCTTTAATGATTTGTTATTCTTTAAAAAAAAAACTTAATTGCTTATTATGCTTTGCCATTCTATAATGTCGTGATGTTATTGTTAATCAGAAATAAGATAAAAAACGTAATGCGATGTTTACACGTATATAAGTAGAGTCCTACATGTAATTGTTAAGATAAACATGTTATTTAAAATCTCATTATGAAAACTCTTGCACTTATTATTAATCAATATAAGGAAATAATGCATTATTTTATATAAATGGTGTTTATACGGAAGTAGTATAAATGTTTACAGATGTTTAGAGGTCGATGGTCTGGAAATTTTAAAGTACACTGTATTCTGTCCATTATGCAGCTTAACAAATGAAAAAAATGTATGAAGTGAAAAGTATACATGATGAGAGAGGATAGCAAATGTGATGCAAGTTTAACATTTCTGAATCAAAGCATTCTCAATTTTGTTCCAATTTATGCGTGTATTAGACTGTAACAGATGAGAGTAATGCTGCTGTTGTTTGTAGATTTTAAGGCATATAGTTGCGATATCGAAATATTTGTGCCCGCATCTAAAAACAGGTAGAAACATAGTTCTTGGGTTTCAAGCAGTTTTTCAAGTAAGTCAAAGCCTTGAAAGTTGGAAGAAATGGTGAAGCCAAAGTGTTTACCTTTACCTCATAAAATAGATCTTAGACATTTTAAGGTTTCGGGAACTATTTAATAAAAACACTCCTGTATGCCTGCTTGAGAGTTTTGTTTTGATTCTGTTTCAGTAACACATGTTCTACATAAATTTTTTATAGGTATTGTTGATTGAATATAAATCTTCTTTTCACTAATTTTTATGCAAGGAGTGTTTAAATACGTATTTCGCTACAGATAGGTATTGGTGAGTATATAGGGGACGGATGTAGTACAAGGGGACTTATTCCTGAACGGAACTGTCACCCTGTCCATTTGCGGTTTTGATTACTCTCACCACATACATTGGCCAGTCTTCGCGAACATTATGATAAACTTTCTTCACAATATTGAGAACTGTTTATTGTATAGGTTTCATCTGCTTAATGTTAGAAAACACTCATTTCCATTTGTTTTCGAGATTTTTGTTATGATTTGTGACAGTAAAATATTTATTCAACTCTAGTTCATTTCACTTAGCTTTTCTGATTCATCGACTTTCAACTCCAAGAACATCCAATAACAAATACATAATCTACTGTAATATACCGAGTTTTGAGTTGTTTTTAAGCCAATGTCTAGCTATTTATTATTAGACATTAAGGTTAGAGGTATCCTGGAGCATTATATTATGCACCAAATATTCTCTGGTCTAACCCCAGATACTTAGAAAACATGCAAGCTTTAAAACTCCCTTTCTAGCCAACATTATTTAAAAATACATTGTATACAAAAATACATTTAAGGAAGAGGTAGCTCTGAGCTCTATCTTCTGCATCGAACATGCTGTCTCCTATTCCAAGCAAACCCATCTCAGCCAATTGATCAGATATGTGTACAAGCCTTTCCCAGACAAGTCACAAGTAGATGCCTGGATAAAAGTTCCAAATCATATCGTGAACTACTTTCTGTCAACCTGATTTATTCCGGTATTCTGTCTGCCATAAAATGTTGTGATCTGATAAAATCAGTGTTCTGCTATAGATAGAATAACAAGATAAGTGACACCGACACACAACTAATACAATTATATAATGGAAACTCAGGAAATTCCATAATGGACTTCAAATGAAATACAAACAATCTATTGTATATACAGAAGACCAGTTGTCCTGGTTGATTTGTCTCGATACAGCAGTCAATCAGCAGTCGACCTGAAAATGTACAATTTCTATTTAATGCATCCTGCAATAATTCAACATCGACTACTGAAGCAGTTAGATATTCAAACTGGCAAAAGATGTTTACAAATTCCTTTGTTTTTCAACGAAGGAATGACCCCGATTGTTTTCCATAGTTGTGAATTATGAAATCCTCTGGTACCTTGTACATGTACATTATTCTTTAGACCTACCCATATCTTTTTACTTTGTGATTTAGTACCCCAGAGAAATGAATTTCAATGTTCTAAAGGATTAGCATCAGTACAAATACACGACATAGCATGTCTTAAATAAGCTCATTTGGAATCAACAGCTGATTATCTGATCCGAACATCATTCATTACCCCTTCTTTGTATCACCCTTATGTGTCATATACTTGTAACAAATTACTTTCAAGTTGCAAGACAGTGACACAAACTTCTTGTTAGTTTTGAAGCCTTACACCTCTTTCAGGTTAGATTTGAGTTTCCAAAGACCAATAAGTTTTTTCACATTACTTCATGACCATACAAATTCCTACTACCATTGTCTATAAAACCAACTTTATGGTATAGATGTGACTTAATTGAGTTCCCTGAGGTCATTGATTATAACCATCGAGATTACCATGATAGCTATATAAAACAAACAACGCGTTTTTTACTCGTTTATCAGCCTCCAGCTGGAACGAACTCGGTAAATCAGATCCTAATCTCATTTCCTTCTATAGATGTAGGCGAATATTAATAGAACTGGGTTTCTAAATCGTTGACATAGGAAGTCAGTGGTAAAGGAAGTCGTTGGTATTTTGGGGTTTCTCAATAGTTGACAAAGGAAGTCGGTGGTATTTTGAAGTTTCTGAATAGTTGACAAAGGAAAGTTTGTGGTATTATAATGTTTCTGAATAGTTGACAAAGGAAGTCGGTGGTATTTTGAAGTTTCTGAATAGTTGACAAAGGAAGTCGGTGGTACTTTGGGGTTGCTGAAAAGTTGACAAAGGAAGTCGGTGGTATGATAGGGTTTCTGAATAGTTGACAAAGAAAGTCGGTGGTATTTTGAAGTTTCTGAATAGTTGACAAAGAAAGTCGGTGGTATTTTGAAGTTTCTGAATAGTTGACAAAGAAAGTCGGTGGTACTTTGGGGTTTCTGAATAGTTGACAAAGAATGTCGGTGGTATTATAGGGTTTCTGAATAGTTGACGAAGGAAGTCGTAATATTTCAGGGTTGCTGAATAGTTCACAAAGGAAGTCGGTGGTACTATGGGATTTCTGAATAGTTGACAAAGAAGTCGTGATGTTTTAGGGTTTCTAAATAGTTGACAAAGGAAGTCGGTGGTACTATGGGGTTTCTGAAAAGTTGACAAAGGAAGTCGGTGGTATAATAGGATTTCTGAATAGTTGACAAAGAAAGTCGTGATGTTTTAGGGTTTCTAAATAGTTGACAAAGGAGGTCGGTGGTACTATGGGGTTTCTGAAAAGTTGACAAAGGAAGTCGGTGGTATGATAGGGTTTCTGAATAGTTGACAAAGAAAGTCGGTGGTATTTTGAAGTTTCTGAATAGTTGACAATGAAAGTCGGTGGTACTATGGGGTTTCTGAATAGTTGACAAAAGAAGTCAGATGATACAAGAAGTCTGTGGTATTATGGTGAATCTGAGTAGTTGAAAATCAGATAACAAAGGATGTTGATGGTTTAATGGAGTTTCTAAATAAATTTCAGAGAAAGTCAGATGCAAAAGAAAGTGAATGCAAAGGAAGTCATGTTTTTGGCGGACTTCACGTTGTGTGTACGACCCATAATATTAAGTTCGAACTGGCACTGCATCATTATAAACAAGTTGTTAGTTATTGGTAAACATGCTAGTTGTTGACGTGTATTTATTAACTGGAACTGTAGAGACGGAGAAGAACTGGAGACTTGACTAAATATATATATACACTTTATTGTACATTCATTTACTGTTCAGATATCCACTAATTAACATTCACTTCACTATATACATTAATTAAACTATATTCACTAAACCATTACATTCACTAAACTGTTACATTCACTAAACTATAAACCTATAGGAACATTGAAGACATCACCACAGATAGATTCTTCTTTTCCAAAACGGTCTTACCTCGCCTATTGCCTACCAAGGAATGTGTGTCCTAACTGATTTTGCTACTGATATTTGTATGGTTGATTCCTTTGTTCCTAAACTAAAACCAGATGCTGAATGACTCCTTTATCTTAATTTAAACCTATCTACTGACATTTGAATAGACCTTTGTTCCTTACTCTCTTTATAACTAGACATGTGACACTTATCAAAGCTCTTGAAATAATAATTAAGATTGGATAAGTAAGATTAAGAAAATGCCCCTTTCTTCCTGCAGACCCCATTGTTCTCATTAACACTAACTTTCTAAAACGTGTTTTGATTGTATAGCTTCATTACATCATTGTATTTTTCTCAAAATGGTTAGAGTCAACAGATGTAATATCTACATTTAATGCCGACCTTGGAAAGCTGAACTTTAATCTTAATGGATCATCAATAACATTTAGACCGAATAAAATCTGTGTTTATGATAAGATTAAGAAGGCTAAAACTCCTACTACATTTTTCATTCTGACCTTGGATAATGTTTGGCGCTGAATCATAGTTAGCAGTATTAGTGTCGCCATTGTCTCGTATTTCAATCAGAGAATGAAGAAATATTAGACAGCTACTGAGACCCCAAAATTACCTGTCACTTGATTCTGTCCAAGAATAAACAATTATTCAAATTAGATTCAATTATATATTCCCATAAACGATTCACACAAAGACGTTCTTCTTGAATCGGCAGTACCGCAGAACTTTAAAGTGTTAGTCCGCAATATGCCGATACTCTCTCAATGTCCTACAACTTCGGTACATTATCGATTTGACGCTTATCTTATATGAAATATTTTCAAAAGTATTCGTATTTACTCAGTTTAAGTTTTCTGTGGGGCCAGTTTCACAAAATCCTAAGATGATTTTAGTATTCCAATAAACTGATTGGTCAATCACTAAAATCGAATGTAAATGTTGTCTTGTTAACCAATCAGATTAAATTGTGTGAAACTGGGCCCTGACATTCCTACAAATATGTGTATTCTTTGTAGGCCTAACATTCAAAGAAATCTACATTAAGTGGCCCATGTCACTCTTATTTTTTGGTACGTGAAACAGGATATATTTTCGACCTATACGTTTTGTGGTTTGTTAACTTTTGCTTATATACATGCTTTATTATTTTTACCTTAGTATACTCGAGTGCAGAAAAGTTGGACGTAAAACTCCATTTAATTTCAGAATACTCGAGGGAAGCTTAATTAATTCGTGATTACTTTCATTATTCGATCTATCCTCTGGCCAACAAGTTGCCAACGTTGCCCAACATTACAATCTGTGGCAAATAAACTTAAGTAAACAAAATAATCGTACCAATCATTAAATAAACTCTGTGAAAAAATCGAAAGGCGGAAGTAAGGGTATTTTTATCCTCGCAGTTTCCTTTATAGTTTTTAAATTGTTCAAACTGAAAAAAGTATTATCAGATAATTATTATCACCAGGGTATGTATATATTGCTATGGTTATAACTGTAATTGGGTATAAGAAAAGTTATAACATTTTATTAATTAAAAACTTCTTGTTCAATCCACAGCTTGTGTTGACACATTTGAAATGTCAACGTTTTCATCTTCCTTGTAAGAGATAAACACATCTGCTCTCGAAATTTCTGTCATATTCACCGCGTCCTTCAACTCTAGTTTAGTGCTGAAAAGCCATCATAAGTAGCTTAGAGTGAACCTCTTGACATTCCTGTCAGGAAAAGAGTACGTTTATTCTTATACCTGGGTTCTCGATTCTCGACGTTTTTGATCATTAATCTTAAACTCTGTCGAACAATTATAATCTGAACCTCAAATTTGTTTTTTATAGCTTCACCTCATCATAAGACAACACCAAATTTGATATATTTGCTGCATCTAGTCAGCAAGGAGTGTCCGAGCTAGGAAAAACTATTTCAACAGAAGGACTTGACGCCCTAGGAATCTCTCGTTAACCCCCTGGGGGCTTATAAACCCCACACTGAGGACTCAGGATTTTATACGTTGTCAATTGTGTTTATTGTATAAACTATTAGTAATCTAATCTAAAAGAAAACTTGAAAGACTTTCGTCAGAAATGTGTGGGGGAATTCGAACTATCAGCATCTTATTACATGTTTACCGCAGTCCCAGTCTAGGACTCTTTCCAGTTCCAAAAACTAATTGATGGTTCATCTGAAAACAACCCAACTCTATAAAAAAAAAAGCACTCTCTTCTATATCACGGTCATTGATTTTGAGGGTTGGGCTGAACACGCTGATTACGAAATACTACAAACATATTCAATATATTCTCTTTTAATTCGTGTCCTTCTTCTGATTTAATTGATCTCCTTCCAAGATCATTCACCCTCCGAAAACAACACCACAATCAACTTGAAGAGACACTGATATCAATTGAAATATCGCTTATTTGTATTGATATACTAACTCAGTCTTATTTTGGTCTAGAAATTGATCAAAGATAAAGTATATACACACGATAATTCACGCAGTATAAGATATTGAATGACGATCATAACATTAGACAAGTGTTAATGCCCTAAAAAGGTAAATATACGAACACGCACATTGATATTTATTTGACAATAAATGTTATATTTGTTAAGTAAAATATATGCAATCACACCCTCCTTGTACCAAAAAGTCAATTGGACGAGCCCATGGCTGTAACCAAAATGTCTCATAAAAATTGTATATGAATGAACTCTGAAGCTCAGTCTTATAATAGATTTCCAGGTTGTTCAACCGACAACACGGCTTCATGTGGAGCCTGAACTGAATGGTTCCATGGTTCAGCTGGTGTTAAATTGTGGGATGTAGAGAATATCTCTAATCCTATTGGTTGATAAGTTGAATACACTGTGATCACAGCAAAAGGATCAGTGACCGCTGATGGTTATTCGATAAACAATGATACAAAGTGACCTGGACGTTGAACTCAAGTGAAAAAATTAGGTGGAGTTTGCGTCTTATTTTTCTGCACATTATAGGGCAATGACATGCAGTTTTCTAAGAGAAAAATCAACAACCTCATTAGCCTATTTTAATTTCCGAGTGTACATGGATCTTTTACGTGCACAGCCTGTAGTCTGTTTGAAATTTGAAATTATGTATAGTTCAACAGGTTGATCCTGAGTAAATGTTAATGAACTCCGGAAGAGAATCGTTACAGCTGTAGAAAATTTTAGACCGGCGATAATCAAATTTACATAGACATTTTTAAAATATGTTTCATTTCATTAACACCTACCTAGGAAAAAGTTCGTTCACCGACAAAAAACAGAATAATTTGAGAAGAAGAAAGTTTGCATGTGTTAATAGAAATAAAAGAATTATCAATGAAAGAATTATCACAATATACCATTCATAATGATTATATTTTTATAGCCTAATCAATCAATTGATATTATCTGACAATGATTTTTGTTTTTACGTGATGTTTTAATCCGAGGGCATCTTACTTTCTTTAATGCATGTTTTATATAATTCTTTTCGAATAAAGTACTGTACACACTAACAACATTTTCGACAACTTGTTGGCCAACATGTTGCCGAAACAACTGGGCAACAAAAATTTAGTCCTGTACACACTAAAACATTTTCGACCTGTATACACTGACAACATTTTCGACAACATGGCTTTTCGGCAACATGTTGTCGAAAATGTTGTCAGTGTGTACAGTACTTTATATAGCTCATACAATGTGCAAAATCTCTTGTTATAGGTGTTATAGAAGATACTCTCTTATAGAAGCACTGGCCTAGTATCTTTATTGGTCTGGCTTGGTCTGGTCAAAACTATGAAAATCTGACCATTAACTGTGTTGAACCTTTCGTTTAACAACTGTACAAATTTGATTTAGTCCAGTTGCCAAATACCTTACCTTAGATCTAAATCTAACATTGAACTGAATGTAAAAAAAAGTATGGTATTTTGATAAAATTAGGGTTTTATTCAACATAATGCCCAAAATGGTTCAGACCTTTCAGAAAGTTATTCCAGATTCTCAATCATTTAACGGTTTTGTTAACTAGGATGTCTGGACAATTAAACACAGATTATCTCAGTGACCCCTTCCTGCTCAATGCACACGCTTTTTATTGTGATACAACAATATATAACTACAAACCATAAGAAAATATACCAGGTGAAGAATGTTTCGGATTATTAAAGATCAAGAAATGCTTATAGATTATAACAATATTGATATCATATATTTCGTCATTCAATATTGATATTACACTGTCTATTGTAAAGAGATCGATCACAATGATTACATTCACAATAGTTCATAGTGGTTCTTTTATCTTACCGACCGCTCTACACTTTTCATTCACTAGTATTCAGTGTAGGATACTATCAATTTACACTGAAGTTTTCTTCCTGCCACCTGCCACGTTATTCAACATAATAGATAAATTAAGGATCATGAAAAACATTCTTTCTGTTTTCTGTTTCTCAAAACATTATGTCGAACAAATTCCGTCTTTATTTTTTAATTTTAAATTGACAATTTCTACACTTACAACAAAAGATATTGTTAGGTTTATTTATTTATTTATTTATTTGTAACCATTTAAAACATGATACCTCCTGTTTTCAAATCATGAATCAAGGCCCTTAACTGGTAGCTAGCACACATCGTCAAAGAGTAGCAGGACCTATCGTAAATATATTTGTGGGATCGTGCAGTGGAGAAAGAACTATAACCTCTGATTCATGGAAACTGTAATTCGTTCCGAGATTAACGTTAGTTTAAGTAGCCTAAGTAATAGTATTAATGTAACACAACATGTAATAGTGAATAATGTTTGAACACTTGATAGTATTCTTGATCCAAAATGTGACATAGTTCGCGTACCAGCAGCTTGAGATTGGGTCGCCTAGAAAATGAGTGAAGACCAGAGTATATTATGCAGATGCCCCACATTTTGCACTAAACTACCAACTCTTATAAAGAAAGCACAGAAAAACGATTAGGAAATGGTAGTGTAAAAGGAACAAATATATCTTTATCAAAAAATCGACTATGATAATAAGAATGTGTAATGTTATTATTTAAAACTAACGTAATTTGATAAGTTCTTGTATAATATGATTTCTGGTGAGAAAATGTAATTTCCTTGAATAAATAAAAGATGTAAATTCATACAGAATATCTGCTGCTACCAGTAATTGAATTTGATGACAACACGCGGCGTGTATCAATTTTATTATGTATATCGATATAGAACAGATTGCCTATTGCCAGATTGTGCTATATCTTTCAAATTTGTATAGAGAGTGACTGCACATTTTGAGCCGAATGCTTATTGATGTCTTGTATAATTTAAGGTTTCATTTAACACCTATACATGTAGTAAACGTGCATAGATTGTGTAAGGTTTTCACGAAACGTGTATTGCAGTTGATAGCAAACTGTCAATTCAACGTTTCTATATCGAATACATCAAGAAACGAGATTTAATCAACGTCATCATAATATGTTGTAGTACATCAAATAGTCAGAGAGAAAACGACTCAGGAAAGTCATGGCTAATTTTGATCAAATCATAACTTAGGAAATAGATATGCCAGTATTGATGTCAGTTTTAATTGAAATATTACTCCTAATGAGTCTGATATTTGATGTCGATACAATCAGTTGTGTATGCATCTCACATGTGTCTCTTTTCTCAATATTACCTGCTTTATATATTAACGTTGACGTCATCAGTATATCATTTACAATGAAAAAGACATTCGCACTACATTTGGTAGTAAAAATTTGGTGGGGAAAACACCCAAAACAATCAACGAAAAAAATACAAATTTATGACTGTAACTCCTCTCATGTATACAGGATGTATGTTTTATGTGAATAGGAATCATTTTGACAGTTTTGACTTTAGTATGAAATTGACCAGACCTAACAGAATTCAACGGAGTAAATACTGTGATATCTGTAAATGGAATTAATGCGACCAAAGGGAATATCTCATAAACGATTCTCAGCATCAATTAGATCAAAAACAAATATTATATTCCCTTGGCCTTCAGTCTTCATCAGGTATAAATATTTTATCAGTATCACATTGCAGACAATAAAGAATACCCTTGACCGCTCCAATATCAGTTAATCTGGAAAACCGAGATTATAAACCTGTTATCTTTCATAGATATCCCTACGGTCCATGCCATCCAAAAGTCTATGCTCTTGATCGAGCTAGTGTAAATGATTGATAAAGTTTGAGTTTTATGAAATTTTAGCTTCAAAATACCAATTTCCCTGTCCCACTTGCAAGCTTTATGCATGTATTTTTTTTATATATATATACACATATTTTCACATGGCCAACTATACTAATGAGAGGGCATGATCAAAATGCTGTATTTAATAACGAGTTAACATGAATTTTTTTAAATATGCCAATAGCCTGTCTTCATATCAAATGTCGATAAAAATGTAACGATTCGCAAATTTATATATCATTAAAGAATTGCAATAATTTCACGGGAAGAAAAATGTTAGCAAATGCGTTACATGCTTTGATAACCATTACAAACTCGTGGCTAGAAAACTAAAGGGATTTTCAAAAATAATGAAATTCATTATCCTCCAAGAACTATTACTTGAAAATACTAACATTTCTTCAAATCAGAAAATGTTTGAAAGAATTTGGAAACTTTTTCTTTGTTTTCCATGATGTAGTCTCTTGTGTCTGACAAAGCCTTTTAATAAAACGGATTAGTTGAAGAAACATCATGACATGTAGAAATCTATTTTAATAAGGGATTAGGATTGGTTTTTAGATAACTCAAAACGCAATTTTAATAGCTGCAAAACATTTGTTTGCTCACTGAGATATTCGTTCGAAGCATAAAGCTATGTTCGAAGACATATTATGTTACAATATTGACCAATGCATGATGATTAAATCCTAACTAAAACTTATTCTCTTTCTTCAACACATCTTAAAATATTAGAGTTTTTTTTCTAGTATGTAAACATCTTTTTGTCATCCAAGCTAATTATCATTCAAAATGCCATGTGATTTTCAAACAGACCACTCAACGTGCTTGAGCTTGGCTGTAATTTTTGTTTTGTAAAATTTGAACACAGGCGCTAAACTTGTGAATAATATGAGTATTTTTAACATATCTTCTGAAAATCTTATGATGGGTTAAAATGCATCCGTTCATATGAAATTGTTTGTATAAAATGGGCTATGCCCTATCTATTAATGAGGGGTTTGGTTTTAACAACGTATGTCTTTATCGAGAGTATATTAGTTTTTTTTAAACGAAACAGTTTCTATCTCGTGATTCAGTACAAAAATGTCACGAACAAAAAGTCTGTAAACAGTCATGACGATCTATATAAATTATCAGTTATATTAGTATGCCCCTGAGTCAAGTTTTTCTTCAATTAAACAAATAAAACTCATTTATTCTAAATTATAAGACGTAATGATCTATTAAGTCTTTTAAAAAATCAGGCCGTTACCATCAGAACTTTACGACCTTGTGTTTTAGTGAAATGTTTTCATTACAAATATGCACATGGAATAACATGATTTTCAAATCTTATCTTAAACATATATTACTATTTATTTATATTATTACATAAATGCCAATCGACATTAAATGTTTTGAACAATGTTTATTGCACCCCTCTTGTGATGTATATTTTATAAAGAACGATATATGAAAACATTAGAGTCATACCTTTTTAAATACACATACAACCAACCTCGTAACAGTAATAACAAATATTCGAAAATGTTGCAATTCAAAATCCTACATAAGGAGATATTTAAAAATAAACCTATGAATTGTATGAATATTTCCCGAGAGAACCAGAGTTTTAAGTGAGATAAGCTGCCATATTTCTTTTTTTTTTTTAATAAAAGGTCGATCGCTTCAAATTGCCTTTCTATATCAAGTGGTGTTTTGAGATTTATTATTTGACATTTGACACATGTAATATATCCTTTTCATTAAATACCAATTTTTAAACAAACTGTGTTCAATAATTACTTATCTAGCACAGTCAATGTGTTCACGATACCATCTTCAAAAAGACAAGTTTGCTGTGTCCATAGTTGATCGGAAGAGTACAAAAACACCCTTTAAATTCAAGGCATACGACAAATAAACAGAACAATTATAAGATTGAATTTTTATTTTATTTCAATTTCTGATTTTGAAACGTCTAGAATTTAAAATGGTTTATTCACAGCGACAACTTATTCAACTAAAAAGCTATTCACCGATATCTTTAGGGCTTTATGTGCATTACTGTTAAATAACATCGAGTCTGAGTTTAAACTTGATTAACATCAAACAGCTAGACTGTTACATTTTAAATATTAACATTTCCCTTCTCAGAGGAAAAGATCTTCCTATAAAATTTTAAATAAAGCTGAAAATCAGGCGTGAAAACTCATTTATATTCTGGTTGAACTTGTCACGTTTGTGTTTCTCATGTCTGATCAATTTTGAAAAACAAAGTATCCTGCGTATCCGGAAAAATGGTGCTAACCCAGTGGTTCCCAATCTGGGGGTCATGGCGCCCTAGCGAAGGGGGGCCATGGCGCATGAGGATGGTATCTCTAGCCCAACTTTTATATAATTATATTTTGCTGTGTAAGGTCTGTAGTTGCTTGTGGTCAAATGCATTTGACCTCCTGATGATGAGGAGACACAAGACAACAACCCTTGCGGTATATTCCTTACTTTGCCCTAGTTTGGAAATGAATGGGGGCTCTGGGAGCTTCGTGAATTTGGGCCACGGCGTGAAAAAGGTTGGGAACCACTGTGCTAACTGTGCTTTAGTCATGTATTGACTATTGGACGTATAAACAAATTGTTATCGAAATTTCCTCCAAGATGTTACCAAATATATCAATATTCTATACTTGAAGAAATCATAATCAATTCTTTCAACACTTTAGACATTGACTTTGGTTACCAACAATTCATATTATCTCTTGATATAGATTCTTATCATTTACAAATATGGAAGCCACACAAACTTAACAATATTCAAAAGACAAAATTCATAAGCGAATAATTATAAAGGGACGCGTTTATAGTGCAGTTTCTGGTTCATAATGCGATACAAATCAGATTGTATAAAATCACGTGATTATTTCTTTTTTATTGCAGAAATGACCAATTTCATAAATTATAAGTATGTTTATGTATAATAAATATCTCCTTTACTTTTTTCAATTTGAGTCTTTCTAAAACATAATCTATATCGGATACTTTGTAGAACGCAAAACGCACATTGTAACCTTTGCAACTGCACCATTGATGGATCGTTTCAGTTGGACTATACTATTTGAAACTTTTCCCTGGATCGTGTTAGCTGTATCGTAATTTTCGGATCGTTTTGTTGTACCTCTGACAAGTTCCGATTACTAAAACAGTTCTACAGATCAATTTTAAATATTATTTCTTTGAATAAATTGAATTAACTGGAGTTTTGCGTCCTATTGTTCTTTACCTGTTTGAGTTAATGAGGTAACGACGTTGTGATTGGCTGATACAGACAAAACATTTTTGGCACTCAAAGAATGGTCAATGTATATTTTATAGATAATGTGTTGATCAATTTGATGTCTACTTGAGATTAATCAGAGAAAGAGATTTTCCCAGACTGGGTCTATTAGGAACTGATCATAGTAAATTATAGACGATAAAATCACATCATCAAATTACAATTTATTTATGAATTTAATTTGATTTTGTCTGTCATTTTTCTCTCCAGCTATTTTTGGTGATGATTTGATTAAGAATAAGATACATACTAGAAGCCAAGGCCTAGAAAAATACGCCTACATACATACACATATAATGGGCGAACAGCCGGTGGTTTTCAATATTGAACAAAAGGCTTTGAGTATAGTGACCTTGGCGGATTTTATGAGTAAGAAGAGAAAACAGTTTTACTGATATTTGATATTTTATGGATTTTGATGGATATCAATTGGGATTGAATCTCTTTGTTTCTATAATGTATATGAAATTGGTTGCATTGTGTATTTAATAAAAGTTATTAGTACGGGGTAGGGTAGACGTCTTTCTGTCAGCATCGTAGTTATGTAATCGTTGAGATGATTCTGCCCTCTCAATCTGGGGCTTGCTCTATTTATATTTTTGAAATGTTGGTCATAAATCTTGCTCAAATAAATTTTTATCAAAAGATCACTGTGGCAATAAGTCATGTCATTCGTTTAATCTTGAAATTGAATTAACGTTTGCGTGACAAAAAAATATTATTTTTAATAAGAAGTTCATGACGTCTATTGGTCAATAGATTGGTTACCAAAGGTGGCTCACATACGACATATATCATTGGAAATATATATGATATGCTGGTTACTACCAACGCAGTTTGTTTTAATTTTACTCAGGGGTGGTCATCGTCAACTAGATAATTGGGTGATGAGGATTGTGTGTCGGAAAGACTACATGATTGTCAGTGGCGGAGGAAGCAAAAGTCAGAAATCTCCTTGCCCTTTTTGTCCTGGTACCACTGTTATTGCTTTTTTCTCCAAAGAGTAAAACTGACTTAACAAGTCCAATTAAAATTGTGTGTCAGAAGGTTTATGAATAGTTCTTGAATATGTCAGATGAGAGATGTAGCTAACGTCTGGATGGTTAAACAGGTTTTAATAATATTTTAAAAAAAAATTAATGAACTTGCAAGGCTTCGTACAGGCTTATAAAAAAAGTACCGTTTTGTTAATGAACCACTATTACTCTCAGGGTCGCAGTTATCCTACTGTTATTTCTCAAACCCTTGACCATAAGATAATGAGTTAAAATGATATATGTTATGCCACCCTAAACGTATACATTATTATCGTGCCATATTGTGTTGTAGAGAGTACAATGGTTTATGTCATGTTGGGTTAAAAAGAGTACAAGTACAATAGAATTGTTGTGATACTCGGATAAAAGATAGTATATGCTTCTAATTAGCTAGTCATAACTCTCATATTAAAATATATTTTTATTCAATGGCTGGTCAACTGAACAACAGCTGGTTTGCTACAAGTTATAGTCCTCCAACCCCTTGAAAAACATTTTAAGCTATTTTTTTAAAATGATGCAGACTTATTATGTTATTTTCATTGACACCATTGTTCCTGTTTACCAATTGGGAAACCTTGTGTATGAATGGATGAATAGCCTATATTTTTCTATTCGCAAAATGTATAAGATATACCAAATAAAGAATATTGGCTGCGGAATTTTTCACGATGACCTGTTTGATAAAATATATATAAATGTGAAAATCTTGTCTCATAGATCATTAGTAATGTAGCACTTTGTCTAAGTTAAGAGTTATTGAGTTTCTCTTAAATGGTGTCCTCAGAATACTCTTGAGTATATAAATGTTCTTTCCTAGCTTTTTAATCTCATTTACTTGTGAAAGGTTAGTAATTATAACTAAATATGTTCAATGTTCTGTACCAGCTCAATTAGATAGAAGAACTGTCAGTGATCAAATGACTGAATTGTTTTTTGTGACAATTCCTTTTCTATTTTAATTGCTCCCAGAAAAATATCAAATTGTTACGGAAATCGATAAGTTTAAAATTTGGTTGTATTTTGGTTATCATGATAGATGTGTTTAGTCTTTGGAACATATAAAAGTGCAGATATTATTCGAAAACAATGTAACAAAGATGTGAAACGAGTGCTTTATTTGCTTTTATGTTTATGCAATTTTTACTTACTTAAAGCGATACTACGTCTTAGATTGAACAAAAGAATTAAATTTTCAAACTTAGTCAATAGGAGTATATATTCATCAGGGGACAAACCTAGTGGTATAACTATAAAACAGATTACCTAAATAATATGATACATCCAGAAAACTATGTTTAAATAATAATAATTGAAAAATTTTTAATCCAATTTAAGACATTTATCAATAATAATCTGTAATTGTATGGAAAATTACATAGTTCTATAGGTTTATTTGATTCATACAATTACATGTTATTATTGAAAAACTCTTAAAATTTCATCAAGCGTCTTTCAATTATTGTATATATAAACATAGTTTTATGGATTTATGTGATTATTTACGTAATCTGTTGTATAATTATGATGAATATATATGCCTATTGACCCAGTTTGAAAATTTTGCTTTTTTGTTAAGAGGTTGTATTCCTTTAACGACAAGGGATATGTGATTTGGATAAGTCAGACATATGAATATGATTGAACTACGTAATGCAATGAAATATTTACATTTAGTGTATATTACCTATTGTAATTTTTTTGTGACTGATATATTAACTGTGTCATATCAATATTTGTATGTCAGTGGGAGTTGCAAATAAAAGCAGTGATAAATGACATGAAATAGAATCGTTATTCCTATTCTGTTATTCTAATCACGTATAAAATAAATATCACACTCTAGTTGCTGTGAAACTATTGTAGATTAAACAGAGGCAATAGATTCAATGTGAATTCAATATTTGATGAATATGATGATACAATAATTAGTATAGATACCACCAACCAATCTATTATATGATTGTATTGTGAATTGAATAACGATATTAAGTATAATATTACTAGTCCTATTCTAGTATTCACAGTCGGGAGTACTAATTAAATAATTGATATAACTGCAAATAGAACTGTTTCGGCCTTCTGGGCCTCATCAGTGCAGTCTGGATTCTACGTTTCACTAAATCTGAATTGATTGCAATTTAACCCCCTCAAATAATTAGTGTCTATTACAAAACAAATATTTGTATATCACCGAATTTAATTCCCTATTTTCTATCTAATTAGTAGCCTATTTTGTCTGGAAATGATAGTTTGCAAACTTTACATATGTAGAAAACATGTACGTGGAGTACTATATTTAGTACAAAACAAGTATATGAAGTACTGAATAATATACAAAATATATACTTGGAGTACTGAATGTAAAAATATCAGTCGAAGAACTAATAATATATTCCGATGTTGTATGGATTCATGTTTCACAAAACAATATTGTCTATTCCGATTGCTTCACGACTGATTTTTGATCCTTTTTTTCAAATTTGTGTAGCGATATTGACAGATTTGGTCGTAGACCTAAAAGTCGGTTACTGGCAGTTTAAAAACATAAAAATAGATCCGTCCTGTAACATCGTTATCAAAGTAATTGCATTTGTGTTCCTCGTTGTTTTCACAGCATTTTGAATGTACTCAGTCACTTTTGAATCAAAATAATAAGGCTTCGAAATAATCATTTTAATATGTTTTGTTCATTATTTTTTATCACACTTTGAGACTTATTATTGTATGTGCGAGTCACCTCGTGCAGTTTTTAACCGAGATATTTTGACACGGTGATATGAAGGTGCAATTGTGTACTGAAATAGAAACAGAAGTGGACGAACTGCCCCATGGAGTGTGCAATAGAGAGAATTTTGTCAGTATAAGCATATCCTTTATCTATTTTAAAATGTCGATCGGTCTTGGTACGCGATCTGTAGCACACGGGACTTGGGTATATTTTCCAATTCTGACTTGCTTCACTGACAGGTAGATATAGATCTATTCCGGAATCTTCAGTTAAGCAAGCAGCGTCCAATTGAGTCCCTACTGATGTTGATGCAAAACCAATTTGCCCGACAACTAATGCTAATTTGCCCGACAACGAAATATATTTGCCCGACAAGTCGACCCACTCCCAACCCCTAATTCCAAAAACTTCTCGCCATCTGTCTGATCACATCATTTCCGAACGATTTTATTTTTTTCAATTTCCTTCATGAAAATTACTGGGGGGGGGGGGGGGGGGGGGCAATTGCCCCCCCCCCCCCCTGCACCCCGAGCACGTACGCCTATGTTTACTCCTTTACAGACCTGGATACTCGGAGACTATGTTAGAGGTTTCATAATACACGTATTAAAGATGCTGCCATTAACAAAAGAAAGGACAAGGCTACAATAATTGTATAGCTCGTCAAGGATTTCTTTTCATAGTTATTATCAACATATATATGTATTTCCTAGTGAGCTGTTTATTTTTCGCATTTTTTAAAGGGGCACAGGCTCCATTTTCGCGGGTCGATTTGGATAAGTCTCAGAAACGGGGATTTTTTAGCTCAGCAATTTAGTACTGGTTATCACAACTCACCATTGAAATTTGAGCCTTCAAATCCATGTGCATCCATAATTATTAGCAATTGAAAGTTATAATGCCCTACTACACATTAGCGATACTATGCAATATATAGAAAAGTCATCTATAGAAATAGAAGGAGAAATGTCTAATTAAAGGTATATTTGAAGGAAATATGCAATTTTCGTACATTTCTAGTGCTTCTGAAGGATACTTAAATATATTCAAGACCCAAATCAACCAATAAAAATGAAGACTGGTCCCCTTTAACTGATTCGTTTTTATAGATTAATTAATTCCAACATCTAGATCTAAGGTTTATATAACTTTAGAAATATCTTACCGACTTCTGCCTAATTTGATTATATCAGTTAAAATATTTTAAGTTGACATTATTTTTATGGTTTCTTTTATTAGATAATTGTTAATTTTTTTTTGCTAGAGGTGTTTTATGGTTTTCTGTCTGAAATCTAAGTACAATGTAGATTTTGTCTTGATTCTTATAATAGATAATATTTCATCATATGAATAAGAATAGTTTTTTTGTTGAATGTATTACCCAATAATAAAAATCCGTACAAGCAAAACAATTCCGTTAATCAAAAATCTCGTCCAGAGCATGACAAAATCGGGTGCAATAATTATATAGCAGTGGACTTCCCGTTCGAGAAGTACCACCAGGTGTTTTGAAAAGAATAAGCATGGTCTGCTGTATGAAATATTACTGGTTTTTGTTTTGCAATTTGTGTAGTTAGTTCTTACTGTATCGTTTTAATTATTACCAAATAACCAAATCTTTCAACTTTCTGTACTAACTCTACAAAACAGATACTCTGTACTCTGTAATAAAACGTTATCGGAGGAAGGTAACACTACAGAATTAATTATAACTTGTGATTGCCTTTGATTTTCTCGGTCAGTGTTTGATATATTAATTGAAATTTAAGTTTAATAATTTAAGTAAATACCTAAACACTTTCTTTTTTAATGACTCTTGAGTATTACTTCATTCAAAGAAATTTATTGATCGAGGGCGCAATAGGAACCGAAAAATAATTTGCACCATATAATCGAACTATTATTATTATCATTATTATTATTGTATGAAATTCTGCTGTAGGGTCAATTAGATATAATAACATTTATATATTTGTTTAAATACGTGAATCCCCTTTGCTTCAGGTCAAATCGGTCATACGCCTGATGTCACGAATGGAGTACCTTGAGATCTTGTATCAACAGAGTTATAGTTCATAACTACAGGCTAATCAGATCTGATTGATGTTAATTGATAGGTGCAACCGTGGCCTTAAAGCCAAATTCCGTACATGTTAGCTAAAATATCAATATTCCAAGAAGAATGTTATACTTATGTTTTTGAGATTAAAGCGTTGAGAAGTAAATACATTGTAAGTAACAGCGTTAATTCTCGCCCACATTAATTTTAACGTAGAACTCCTTTTCATTTCATTTCTTTTTTTCAAATTAGGCATGTGGTGAATTAAATGTGAATGTTTTACACATCCCTGTATTCAACTGCTTTTATTCTCATAGTTTCAGCGACAGTAAAAAGTATTGCTATATTGAAGGCCATAGAATCTATATGAGACAGACGTGAAATATCGACGTTATTTCCTACATAGAACAGCAGGTGCTTGAACATGAAGAAAAGTATAAAAGTGCCATTAAGTACCTCCTCAACTATCATCAATAATATGATAGAGTGATCAAATACCTACAGGCATAATTCTCATACATAAATGAAGAAATATAAATGGACATAATCACATCAATTATTTGCTGTATGGTAGCGTCTACCCTCTGGCTATATCTTTTCATATGTTTCCATCGACCAATTTTACTCAATGTACATTTTAAATGGGAGGTTTCATCGAATTGTATGTAAGGATGTTTTAACAAAACCGCAATAAACGTCCATTATCAGGACGAATTTGAGCATTATTATCGACAATCAGTTCCCAGTTTGCTGTTCCCATAACAATTTTGTCGTTCAATTATACATGCAAGAAAATGACTATAACATAATATTGGTTGTATCTTTCTGACCTCTGAACTGCCATTACAGTTGATTTTTCATTTTAATAATTGTTTCACTGAACTGCCATGACAGTTGATGTATCTTTGTAATAGTTGTTTCATTGAACTTCTATGACAGTTGATGTATCTTTATACTAGCTGTTTCACTGAACAGCCATGACAGTGTTGATGTATCTTTTCATTGGTTGTTTGACTGAACTGCTATGACAGTTGATGTATTTTTATACTAGCTGTTTCACTAAACTGTTATGACAGTTGATGTATCTTTATAATAATTGTTTCACTGAACTGCTATGACAGTTGATGTATCTTTATAATAATTGTTTCACTGAACTGCTATGACAGTTGATGTATCTTTATACTAGCTGTTTCATTGAACTGCTATGCCAGTTGATGTATCTTTATACTAGCTGTTTCACTGAACAGCCATGACAGTTGATGTATCTTTATACTTGTTGTTTCACTGAACTGCTATGTCAGTTGATGTATCTTTATACTTGTTGTTTCACTGAACTGCCATGACAGTTGATGTATCTTTATACTTGTTGTTTCACTGAACTGCTATGACCGTTGATGTATCTTTATACTAGCTGTTTCACTGAACAGCCATGACAGTGTTGATGTATCTTTATACTTGTTGTTTCACTGAACTGCTATGTCAGTTGATGTATCTTTATACTTGTTGTTTCACTGAACTGCTATGACAGTTGATGTATCTTTATACTAGCTGTTTCACTGAACTGCTATGACAGTTGATGTATCTTTATACTAGCTGTTTCACTGAACAGCCATGACAGTGTTGATGTATCTTTATACTTGTTGTTTCACTGAACTGCTATGTCAGTTGATGTATCTTTATACTTGTTGTTTCACTGAACTGCTATGACAGTTGATGTATCTTTATACTAGCTGTTTCACTGAACTGCTATGACAGTTGATGTATCTTTATACTTGTTGTTTCACTGAACTGCTATGCCAATTGATGTATCTAAATGTCGTGTAACTGAACTGCATTGTACTTAATTGACTTTTAAATGACAATGATTCTTAAACGTAGAATTTTATTGCCGTTTAATCACACTTAAAATTTGGCATTCTTTAAAAGCACATATTGTACCTCTAATTCTTTTTACACCTACAATATTCACGTTATTTAAAGTAAAAAATATATTTTTGTATTTTTCAGACGGTGAACCGGGATCCTGTGTTTCTGTAAGTTTAGATGGTGAAGAATCATCCCTAGATTTTATTGATCCGGACCCAGATACGGTAGGTTCAGACTTATCTTGTCAGTTTGTGTTGGCGATGTGCCCTTTTAATAGGTCTGTTTCTTTTCGCTTTTGACATATAATTCGAGAAAGAGACATTTTATATGTATTTTGTTGAAATTATGCATGCTCGACTAACATCTTGTTCATGATCTCAAAATAGATCGTAAGAATTTGTACTTTAAATCGTTCTTAAACATGAAAGACACGAAGAAAGCATCTCTACGTTTAGATGGGACAATCAACAAAGCATCTTGAGCAAAATTAACGGTTGGAAATCGTTTATATTTTCCTTACCAAATTTCTTCATTGCACGATACACGACGTTTCCCGTCTTCATTGGCCTAATTAGTTTCAGACGAGTAAAACATCATTTTCATTCCCCCACAGTGTTCTACTCTCACTCTTTCTTAATGTAGGAAATTACTTTCCCCACAATTAATTGAAACTTTGCTTTGTTATTCAACAGAAGATATTCTCTCTATTTTTCGATAATCTATTTCGGGCACAAGTTAGCAAAATTAATTACTTCGTGTAATGTTTCCAAGCACATCTTAACCTTTTCACTTGTAGACATATGTTTATATATTCTCTGAAGCTATTGCCTAAACATATTGTAGTCATAAACTTTCCCCATAATGAATTCAAAATCAACTTAGCTATATAGTCATCAGTTATATATAAAATTTAAGTCATATGCATATCGAATATGTATTGCACCACATTTTGTTCAAACATGTCACAATATCTCTTTTTAACTGAAATAAAGTTTGTTCATAACTACTTGTAAAACTTGTGACAAAAGAGATTGTCTCCCCTTGACAATGTATTGTTTTAATCTCCGTACAAAATAAGCCATATGTCTTAATGATCAATCAACGTTTCAATTCTTTCGCTATGCCCGAAGATGAGATATGTCAGCTAGTAGTGGAGTATTGTTTTTACACTATCTTATTTATATCATTTTGATTAAAGTTAAAATCATGGGTCTAATTTGCTATCAAATGTAGAAACATCATTAAATCACTACTTTTTATTTTCCCAAAATAGTTAAACTGACGATGGATCACGTCCTATTTTATAAGGAATCCAACGGATCTTGAAAACGTGACAACAAGTACATCTCTCGCCTATTAAACTGATATTTCTATAAAAGGAAAGTTAAAAACCATCTAAAAACCAATAATTGTCATGATCATGTAACTCCTTTGTAATTGCACTGTGGGTGTTAACTAATGACGGTATCCTGCACAAAGTCAACATTAATTGAGCCGGGTTCGGTAGCACTATTTACTGAATTGTTGAACGTCAATACGTTTGTTTGTGTATGGAAGATGTTTATTGTGATATCTGCAGAGACGTTTCTTATGATCACCCAATGATTCATCTATAGAAACACCCCCGTTTTTTTTTTTCATGTTTAGGTGATTAATTGGTTATCTTTTTTTAACATGTTTTGATATATCTGATATGATAATGTGGTTTTCTTTAATCTATGAATTCTTACATTCTTACATTTACTTGGTGAAATTAAATAAATTTGATCTAACATACATGTCTGTGTACTGTTGAAACAAGCCCACAAAACTTAATTGAAAACATTTTGGACTCTTCTGCTTAGAAATCAACAAAAGTATACCAGGATTGGCAATCAGCTCTAAACTCTGATTATCATCATGATAATTTATTGACAGGTTTCATTAATATTTCCTTTCAAAACATCAAATTTTAATAACATCAGTTTGACTTAATTTTCACGAAAACAGGTCGACATAAGATTTTTTTTAAAACGTAATATTGTTCGTGCTTATTTTACAACCATCTTTAATAGCCATTAGAAATATTTAATTCATTTTTTACGTTAATAAATAAACATTCTGTCTGCCAGATTGATTTTATTACTAACAATTTGTGTTTCTGGTAGATCTCTCTGCCAACACTTCACGAAATATTTCAAGTTACTTTCTCCCTTCGAATATCTGGGCACACATTTGATAACTAATTTATAGGCTCAAGGAATGGATTGAGGGTATTCTTTATATCATTGGTCTGGTAAAATATGTGCACACTGCTAGACTTTACCATGTTCATTAATCCAATGAATTGTCAAGTGTTTTGGGAAAAATTGATAAATATTTCATAGGCTCTCTTAATAGATTTAGGGTATGCTTTATATCATTGCTCTGATAAAATATGTGCATACTGCTAGGCTTTATCATGTTTATTTACCAAATCAATTGTCAAGAGTTATTCTTTCTTCCAATAGTTGAATAAATCTTTCAAACATAAGACGCAAGAATATACAAATCCATTCAAGCAAAATAATTCCGTTAATCAAAAGCGCATCCAAATCATGGCAAAATCGAGAGTAATAGTTGTATAGTAGTGGACACCTCAAAAGAGAAGTACCATCAGGTGCTGTAATCTTAATCATCATAATGAAACATAACATCATAGAATCTAGAACAGCGAAAAAATTGCTGTAAAGGACTTTTTGTTAGGAAAATATAATATGATTTTCGAACCAAATTAATTGCATTATGTTGGAATAAATTGAACAAAAGAAAAAATCACTAAAGTTTTATTAAATTAGCTATTTCAACAGATCAAGTTTACATCACATAGTTTTTATTCAAAAAGTAAATTTGATCAAACTTTCTTTCCCATTTTTAACTTATTAAAAATTATTGGCTTGAGGTATTTTACTGTATAAACTTTTTAAATAAACGTTTTGCTACAAATTAATCTCTTATATCACCAACGTGAATTTAATTAATTTAGTTGGATATTTGTTTTACAAAACTTCGTACCTGATTTTTTAAGTCATCTAAAACACCTTAATTATCTGTATCACTTAACCAGAATATAACATGCAAAGAATTCCATAAGGCCATGGTCACACATACGTATGTTAGTGTACGTAAATGTCCGTTTTTGTCTATCCGTCAGTTGAATACGTATAACTTAATCAAATAAAACCTGCATAGTTTCGCATTCGTTTAACATACACTATTTTGACGAACGTATGTGTGACCACGGCCTTAGCCGAAAAATATGACAGTACGACATAAATCTGCATTTAAATTAATTTTGTACCATTTCTCTTTCTGTTACAGGATTGGACTGCTGAAACTACAATAGATGCCTATGTGACGGTATTCTCTATTGATGATAGGTCCAGTTTTGAAAGAGCGACTGATATGTTATTTGAATTGAAGAAAAGAAATGAAAGTGGTATTGCTGTAATGTTAGTGGGGAATAAATGTGATTTAGTTAGAACAAGAACTGTTACATTAGAAGGTGTGTAATCATTGACTTTTATATTTTTTACTGAAGCCATGTTTTCTCCGTTCGTGAACTTTATTAGATATCCAAATATCATTGCATCTGGTATGAAGTTGCCGATCTAACTTTAAGAGCAATCTTTGAGTGCCCCAAGCAAAGTGCACTGTCATGACATCGTTTTACACAAGAGGCTTTGGCTCTCTTAACTCGAGACTCAATAACTTTCAACTATCCCTGAATTTGTCATCTAGAACCGTGACGTCGGGCATGTATCTTGTATCACAAAAGTTTGGAAAAGCAGCGATATCATTGGATTGTATACTAGGGAATATGACATATGACAAGCCAAAGCCTTTTTCATTAATGTTATTGTCTAAACTTTTATACTGAAAATTTTTACTCGGAATTTAAAGGTTTCAATTTCAAACGTGACCACCAGAACTGCCATCTTGACGTCCGGTAGACTTCAAGAAGAAGTTCAGTTCACGGTCGTTCACATCTGAGGTGTCAGACGTTGGCTGGTTTCTGTAGTTGAAACAGCGTCTTAAACAAACATGGCATTTGAAATCCAATACATTTTTTACATAGGAATGATTAAAGTAGCGTCAAAATGGTCATTGTCATGGTTTCTATAGATTGACAGGCATCATTCAAGACGTCATCGGGCTAATACTACTTCCTTTCACCTCGAGCAATGAATCCTTAAAACTCAAATTAAAAACGTGCTATGTAAGATCGATAAACTATACTAGTATCATAGTATGTTTGTTCATTCACCTCTTCTATAATATAGTCGTCCGAATAGTCTGATCGTACTGTGCCGCGATAAAGCTCTTGATAATTGATGTATTAGACGTGGTAACAAAGACTGGAAGCTGCCTCTTTCAAACTCTAATCGTTTTACAGACGGCATGGTGTCTAGTCCGGTACAGTGTCGAATATCGATACAGTGCCGAATCTAGTATAGGAGCGAATCGTGTCCGGTCTTGTACATGTATTCGCTTCTAATTGTACCCTGTCGAATCCTGGGCCGGATTGGTATTCGTTTCGTTTCGTTTCGCAGCTTAAGTCATATAATCTTTAGCAAGACTCTTCAGATTAACCATTCCTCAAGTGTTCCTTTGGAAAAGCTTTTAACTGTCTTAACTATACATTTACCATTTAGTAATTACAGCTTTCTCAACTACCAGAAAATAAAACATTAATACTCATCTATTTGAGATGTTTCGAGACGGCGGTGACAACTAAATCCTTCTTTACAAACTGATCAATCGTCTTCCTTCGTCGATTTTTAGTCAAGGATTTAGTCTGATAGCCTCTATCATCCAGTTCTTTTTTTACTACGTAACCTACAGCTTAGACTAGTCAAAAGTTTGTTGGTTGGGGGCATCTTCGATTTGAACCAACGTCTGGAAGACTGAGATTGATAACATTAGTTATTTGGGTTATATGAATTACTTTTTAATGGAATCTAGTTATTAATTTCTCTATTTTTGTCAGATATCTCGTTCAGACTTATAAGTCGACCATCGTTAACAATCGTCTCGTATGAAGTTGCAGATACATGGGACTACTAGCAAAAATTAGGTCATTTTACATCAGAGTTATCCCGACACCCATTCTCCAGTATGTACGATGTGGATACCATGTGCCGAACTATATTTTGGTAACGCGATTGCGCTTCCGGCTAACATTCTTTAAAGATTTTCTCCAGCAGTATAAGACAATGATCACCGTATTTAATGATGTCTCGTAAAATGTACCCTATTATCTGTGTTCCTAAACTTATACTGTCTACTACAAATTCTGATTCTTATCGCCTTCCTGGGCGAACCCCGAGTTCGAATGTTGTAAGCTAACAGAGCTATCGCCTAGTATATTATACACTGGTTTTAAAGGAAAATGGGCCACAAGATGCTCTGAACAGGAAGCTATCTGACTTGTTGAACAAGACTAAATAAACAGCCTTGAGACGAGTTGAGGATCAAAATCTACACAGGAATTTACTAGCACTAGATTGAGTTAAACAGAAAACAATAATTTGTCATTTAGTCTGCCTTTAATCTTCCTGTATTAATGTGACTTTCAGAACCTTAAATACGATTGATATCTTAGTTAAAAAGAGTTGTTTGTCTTCAACGCATCTCTATCTTAATCAGTTTTGTCTTTGAGAGTCTTACCACCCACGATACTGGTAGCCTAATCCTTCTTCAATGACGGCACCAACTGATGGTACAAACAAGGGACCGACTGGGGGTGGGGGACAACTGTCGGGGAAATGTAAATAGAATTGATTTGGTGCATCCTGACACATATGTGGGACGACTACGTATAAAAATCATTTTTAGAAATTTGTTATATAACGTGGGGTGCAAATGGGGATACAAGCTGCTTTTCTAGGATTTTTCTCCGTTGGCCAAATATCTAAAAAAAAAAATTGTTATTAAGTTCTCTGGAAGCCCATGCTTAACAATTACAAGATTGTAATTTTACAATTTTAATATTATTCAATTAACAATACATGTGTAGTTGCTCACCGCGCAAAATAACAAATTGGACCCGAGTAATCCTCAATTACAAACGGTACAAATGTTAGTGCTGCATTTATCTGCATGAAACTACCAACTTCCACCACTACCAACAACTACCTAGTTTGCGATATCAGCTGCTGCTGGAAGCGAACGTTAACTTGTCATCTACCAAACAAGCTTATCTGCATGACAAATCCCAATGTGTTTCTGCTGTTCATCTGATTTCATCTGGTGTTACTTTAAACACCGACTTGAGTTATTAATATTGGAGATTAATGTCTATATGTTTTAACTATAATCCTACCACCTACAACTATCTGATATCTTATATATCAGATAGTTATATTTATTATACAATATAAGCAGTGGCGTGGTGGCTCCAAATTGGCTGGGGGCACAAACCCTTTTTGGCGCTCCCTGCAACTCATGGTCCCCACCCCCACCCTAAGGTATTCTGTTCAGGTATGGATCACAATGCATGAATGCGCTGATGCACATGTAAAACCTCTGGAGCCCTTCGACACCGCGTCGAAGAGGAGGAACGAGGTAATACGGGGTTCCTTTCATGGAAAATTTTGAAAATTAAGACTGTTGTAGGTGCGATCTCGATATATTTCAGGCACTTGCAGCCCCGATAAAAATATTCGAAACTGAAACCCAAAACACAATTTTTTTTAGGTTTAATAAGTAAATGTTATCAGTAAATGAAAGATTCTGAGAGTGACATTTTTTATATCACACGGGTTTTGTTAACATAATTTTTTTTCAAGTGGATTAACTTAATAGGCTTCATCCTTGGGTGAATACAAACATTCACACTATTGTCTTCATTGTCTTTAAAGTTTTCGTTTTAAGTGTAGTAAACGCGGGTTAATTCAACATTGTTCTAAAATTGAAATTAGGTCTTGGACCCCAGAAGTATATTCAAAGATCCAAAATAATTAATTCAGTCCGTAGGAAGACCAGAAAGACCTAATTTTGAAGTACAAAAGCAATTTTACCATTTGTCATAGTGAACGCTTGTAGCGAGTGCGGACCTGTGAGAGACCCTCATAGTTGTCTCCCTTGAATAACTGTAAGCAGTGAGATGTAACATTTCGGCTCACTCCTTTGGGCGATTACAAACACTCACACCAAGTTTCATCAAAATCCATCAAGAAATCAGCTCTCTATCGGGTCCACAAACAATTCAAGAACGAGGGCAATCATTCATAGTAAATATTGTTCAATTGCTCTTATTTTCAATAGGCTTAATCCTTGGGTGATTACAAACACTTACACCAAGACCCTCGGAAACTTCAAGGCTTTAGCTATTTGAAACAATGCAGGAAGGCTATTTGACGCTATATTTTTGTATTTTTTTGTATGTTTATGTCTGCGGTAGGTCGGCTCAACTTTACCGACGGATATCAATAACGGGGGCGAATCCAGGATTTATAGAAATGTGGGGGGGGGGGGGGGACTCTGAAATATAACATGCTTCAAACGGAACGGCACTGCGAGTGCCGAAGACGCGAGCTGCAATTTTATAGAGTGTTCGGACATTATTCGGTCAAAAATAAGGGGGAGGGCCCGAGTTGTATTGGGACTAAAAGAATAAGCTCGAAAATAATTATTATTTCTTAACGACCGATTTTTTTTCTGCATCACTGACAGGGGGTAATAAAGTTAAAAAAAAGTTCATCCATAATTGGCGGTGTAGCCTTATTTATTGGTATTTGAAAGTAAAAAATACGACTACGACTATATTTTAATATGGCTATATTGTATGCATGTATAGAAAACACATATACAGAAAATGAAAGATAAATGTTAAGAATATAATTGAAGAGGTTATCCTATTTTCGTGCAGTTCTTTGGTGCTAAGACCCAAATTGACTCTGTAAAATGGTGAACATTCCCGTTTAATCACATTCAACAATATCCCTTTCCTTCTAAATCACAACCTCTGATATCTATAAAAACTGATTTCAACAGTAGATTGTATAAATACCATCGTATTTGTCTCCCACGCTGAAACTAATGCAGTCTTCCACTTGGCAATTCCAATAAAATTTCAATTACCAGATTTCTAATGGAATTTGATTTTAAATCTCTCTTGTTTGTTTAAGTATTCTCACTATTTTCACAATGCTTCATCTATGTAGCTTGTGTAAACAGGAAATTCTAAGTACGTACTTAAAACAGTAATGAAACATGTTAAGAATTTGGAACTACTAAAACTTTTGTAAAAATGAACAGTTTGTTTTCATAATGAATGTCATTTTTTAAAGGACACATTTATGTGTTGAAAATGACTTTTTTTTAAGTAAATAAATTTAAGAGTAGGCTACATAAAAGGGCTATGGCTGATATTTATATAGTATGGAGGGGTGTCTATGACTAAACTAATCCCAAAGGCCACGATCATGAAAAACATTATAAACAGTGAAAGTATTTTGGACTATTTTATTAATGTCTTTACTTTTTATATTTCAGAATCAAAAAGTGTGGCGACTATGTACGACTGTAAATTCGTCGAAACGTCGGTTGTGCTAAATCATAATGTTGACGAACTTTTAGTAGGGATCCTTACGCAGATCAGACGTAAGAAACACAAAGGATCCGATCACGATCATAGCTGTTATAGTCGCAGTAGACAATTACTCAACAAGATATTCAAAAAGGACGCAATGTCAAAATCGTGTGAAAAATTGTATGGGCCTTAAAAAGAAAGTGTTAAGTTTTAATTTTCTTTTGATAATATTTGAGTTATCTCCCTTTGATTTTTTATTATTATAACGCCTTGGAACTTTGAGCGCTGAGAACGCCTATACTTTTTACATCAACGTAAAGAACGATAACTCGTATGAAATATTTGAAAACATTCCTAGAATAACATTTGAGTAACAACATGAAAAATCTTGTGTATATAATTAATATGTCATATATTTTACTGAATTTATTGCGTGTGGTTGACGTTTTGCACAATGTGTAAATAAACTATCTTATTTGGGTTTAAAGCCCCGTGATGGTTGAAACGGACGTGAACTTGTCATCTTCCAGTCAACCAGCCATGTGCCATTGACACACATACAGACGCTTGAGAATAAATAATGTCATAGACATGTCCAGTTGACATAGTCCAAGCCAAGAGCGACTTTCTAATCTGGACAACGAGCCATAGTGAAATCAATCAAGTTAGCGCTGCTTTTAATTGGATTTTGACGTTAATGAGATGGTATGTTAGTGGTGAACAGTTTCATATGGAGAAAGAATACAGAATTTTAAGATTCGCTGTTTAACACCTGTCAAAAAACCTTCCAGGATGAAGTTTTGATATGGATGTTGTTGCCTTTAAAAATCAAACATTGTGCTATGGCTAAAAACAAAATAAAGACGTCAACGAATTAGATACGTTGGTTGTGAATAATATATTGTGTATATATTTTTATGTCCATTCTTTAAAATCTCATTTTTTTTAATTTCATTCTCGTACATTTTCATAATGATATAATACTTTAGCACCGATTCATTTGGTATATTATATTACTATATTTGAAATACATGTACCTGTAAGCCCTATACTATGTCATCAATCGTTGCAGAACAGGACATTTTGTTTTAATATTGTTCATTTTATCTATGGTTGTCTCTATAGGCAATATCATCAAGGATCCAGGAACATAGTTGCATTTTGATGTAATGGGTCAAATTTTTACCCATGTAAAATGAAGAGTTCATTCTCATCAGGAAAATTTATATCATTATATCAATAATTCAATCATTAGAATCAAGCAAATAGAGTTGTATTTCAAAAATTGCTCAAATGTAACGGAATTTGTTCCACTCAGGTCGTCATTTGAAATAAATCTAGACAAACATTAACGTAAGGTTATCTTTCAATATTTATATTTAATAATAACATGTCTCTAATCTGAAGATTTATTCAATATTGAAATTGATCAAGTCAGAACACCAGACACTGGTGAATATAAATATATTGCATTATTATTATATTATATGTCAGAAACATTTATAACTTATAATTAACATGATGTATTTGTCTGTTAAAATTTCTTTTTCTTAAAATTAGATTCATTTATTTCAATTTTATGGTGAAAGTTTATATCCCAGTCTGTTTTTTCTCATTTTTTGTAGTCTACAAACACAGATGAGCTTCATTATTCTTTAAACTTTTAAATTGTTAAGACATACAGTCGTATTAAAGGGATATCTTTACTATCGAGCATGAGTCTTTTTGAGTGAAGCTAATCAGTAAGAGTGCCCAGAGCTCACCGTGGATTTTGGTTCTAGCACTTCTGACGGCTATTTAGAAATATTTAAGACCTAAATCAAACCCCGAAAATGTCAACTTTCCTCCGAACAGATAGAGGTTAATTCAAGGAAAGCAAATTATTTAGACGACTGTATGATTTTAAACGTTAATGTTATTTTTAAAGCAAGTCAAGTTTTCTAAAGCGTAATAAAGTTCTCGCAGGGACTTGATAATCTGAACTCCTTGTTATAAACGAAAAACGTTGTACATCATACCTAACAAATTCGACTATATGTAGACCCTTGCGCCGCCGCCATTAGCCGCCGCCGCCGCCGATTTCTTTACAGCCATAATCTGCCAGTTGTGAAAACAAAGCGCCGCCGATTTAAGTCAGCCGATTTCTGCCACTTTGTAAATGAATTCAAGACGATCGACACTTAGACCTACCATGCTGAACATGATAACTTTCATCCATGATAATTTAAAACTATTGCAGTTTGATTAAAATTTTGAATTGTGAGTTGATTATTCAGAAATAAATAACGTGATAACAAACACTAGCTGTTTATGATGCCTGCAGTGTATAATGTATGTTCCTTCATTATAACTCAAAATGTCTAAGGAAGGAAATCCGTTTTAGCCGCCGAAAACCGCCGATTTCTTTTGCTAGCCAATTCAGCCAGTTCAAAACTGGCTAACCGAAAGCAAATGGCTAGCCGGTCGGTTTCATCTGCTAGCCAGTCACTTTTTACAAAATAAATCGGCGCAAGGGTCTAACTATATGAATCAACGCTTTTCTAATTATTTAAATGTTGAGAAACTATTTGACTTGTACTAGAAACATCGTTTTCGTAGATTCATATATTATTTATGTTAAAGGGATTGTAAAGAGAATTTCTAAACCGGATATGACGCACATCCATCTGCTATGAAGCTTCAGACCACATATTCTATGATGGAAGTTAGAAGTGTACACATAAAAAGGCTAGAAATCATCTTTACAACCCCTTGAAGACATCTCGAATGGAATATTTAATGGCAGTTTAACTTAACGATCTTTGTAAAATCGCTTTCCCGCTATATTTGTTTCAATGTATCTAATTGGTCAAAAAATAATCTCTGACCAACCAATCTATTGACGAAGATCTGATCTAAACGATTTAGATGCAAAATGACCATAGGCTAATAATTTTATGATCAACCTATAGTTCAGTTGTATATAAGCCTAGTAGAATTTTATATTGACGAATATCATACTAACGATACATTTACTGGATCATTTACTCAGTAATTCATAATTCATTTTTCATTGAAGGTATTTTGTGAATAATGTGCCTATTTTTCTGTGTGCCTGATTAATATTACGTGGTTGTGAAGTTGTTTTGTATTTTGTTGACGGTTGTATTATTTGTATTTATTTAACAATAATTCTTTGAATAAATATATTAACATAAATAGAGGTGTCCATGTTGCTTCTTACTTGTATCGGGTAAAGGGATAGAATTATACCTACGTTTGAAAAGCAGTCATGGAACGAGCAGCCTCCTGGCAATAACAGTTCCCTTCGTGAGCTCAAATATTGGGAAAATTGTTCATCAATGTTTATGTTTTCATTCTTATTTTAAAACAACCTAGATAGAATGACTACAATACCGAATTGGTACCGGCCACTTAAAGGGATATGTTCATTAACTATTCGACCAATAAAATTTTTGTCCCAAAACCTGGAATTTTTTAGCCATTCTGATCCATAATAATGTTCACAACTCTCCCTCGAAATTTAAGCCTTTAAATCCATGTGTAGCCATAATTATGAGTGTTTGAAAGTCAAAAATACGACTCGCCGTTTAGACTATGCGTTATATAGAAAACACAAATACAGAAAATGAAAGATAGATGTTTAGGTAGAGATATAATTGAAGGGATTATGCGATTTTTGTGCAGTTCTAGTACTTCTGGAGGCTATTTACATAATATATTAAAGGTTAAAATCGACCCTCGAAATTGCTGAACATTCCCCTTTAAAGTAATATGTGGACCACCTCGCAAAATGTGGTCAGGTCTGCATAACCACTTGGTGGTGACCTTTTTCGTCGTGTTGATACCCTTGTCTGTCCATCATAAACAGAGAAGATGATCATTAATCTCTCTTAAGCATGTCTAATAGGCTTCCAGATAAGGTGGTTGTTGATATAAGGGGAATAACTACTGTTAAAGTTGCAGACAACATACTACAAAGGATTCAATCTATTAGATTTTGTATTTAAACACTGATAGAGTACAAAATGGTTAACATAGTTTGAAATGAAATCAACTTCTGAGGTATTCAGTATTCAGTGGTATAGGAGTAGGTATAGGAATCAGTAAATTAGGAGAAGGTTAAAAATAGAAAACAGTAAAAACACGAGAATTTTGAGTAGAAATTTGATAGTGTTGTGTACATGTACTTTAATTATGGGAGTCCTGCTGAGCATGATGTATTTTTTACTTTTCATTCCATTGAGAGGAATTCATAAGGCCTATATTTTGTAAGTATAAATTTTACAAAGATTGAATGGTGGCTTAACTAAAGTTGTTTGGTCCGTTTTAAGATACATTTTCTTTTGATTTTATATGTCTTTTAATGTATTTGTGCTTTCTGAGGGCTGGGCCCAATTGACTTGTTTCAACAAAACCCCACGGTAGTAAAGACCCTGTCTGAAATACAATCCCCCGTAAATAGATCTATATTGAACGACGATATTCGTCTTTTCTTACCTTTTTTTACAATATCCTCAGTTAACCCAAACTGTGTAACTCTTAATAACCGGGGCAGTGGGGCTGTCGTAAAATTTATAGACATTGATTGCTCGTCGTCCCCTGTGTAATGAGCACATTCGAAGCTAATCTCAATTTTCAAACCAGCCAGTGGCGTTTCTATGAATTTTTAGGTGGAGGGGCCGCGTAGGGGCCAAATAATTGTCAGGGTGGGCTACCAGCACATACCATCTGTATTTAACATTATACGAAAATTTCAAAGTGGGGGGGGGGCAAGGCCGGGACAGCTTTAATTCTGGGGGGAGGTGGGCATGGCCCACGTAGAAACGCCACTGAAACCAGCCACTGCAACTTGTAATTCTAACAAATGATACGAGACTATTTGAAGTGCAGTCTTCTGGGCGATTCAATGTTGTGGGTGCGAAACTCTCTCAAGGTAAGAACAATTTTGAGGTCACGACCACGAGAGTCGGTCCGGTGTCGACTTTACCCTTTATTGAAATCTCATGTTGTAGAATAAATACTTCATTGTTCCATAAAATACATACTCTTTGACCCTTAAATCTATATTGATGCCTTTATAAAAAAAAAATGATTTATTGCGTTGGACTAAATTTGTTCTGATGACAAACACCATATTATGCCATCATAGAAAATATAATGAAACTCTAATAAATAAAGTGTATTGTTTGACAATAGGACTGTTACATTCAATTAACCTGATAATATCCCTTTATCACCAACAGATAAAACATTTTATTGCAATTTTACAATATTTTATAGACGCGACAATAGTAATTATTGTGGTATATTGGGTTATCAATGACTTAAAGGGAAATGTTCAGAATTTTCGAGAGTCGATTTGGGCCTTGAAAATATGTAAATAGTCCCCAGAAGTACTAGAACTGTACAAAAATCGCACAATCCCTTCAATTATATCTCTTCCTTAACAGTTATTTTTCATTTTCGTTCTTTTCTATATAATGCATGGTCTCACTAAAGTACGAGTCGTATTTATGACTTTCAAACGCTGATAATTAGAGTCGTGAACATCATTATTGATTACGAGTAGATTAGCTAAAAAAAATTCCAGGTTCTAAGACAAAAATTTTCTTGGTCGAAAAGTTAGTGAAAATATCCCTTTAATTGTAAGGTACGACGTGATGTAGGCCCCTATGTTGTTGGATAAATAATTATTATATCGATTGTCCTCTATCTGCATCATGTTAGGCTAATTGTTTTTGACGACTCCTCAGTCGTGCCCTTGACACTGTACTTTTTCTGCCACCAGTTAAAATAATTTCGACAAATAATGTTCAAAGTTACTTCCCTTAACCAAGTAAAAATGCGGAAATACAGACGCCTTTGCACTAAAACCCATCAGATAGTTTGATCACTAGAAATTTGGGGTTTTTCATCTTCGCTGTGTCGATCTATTACGAACTATGTCTTGTATATTGACATCGTTAGGAATTGGAATTTGATTTGATTGGATTTTACGCCACCCAGTGCAACCAACAATCCCCCCCCCCCCCTTTCGATATAAATACTTTTCACATTATGGCTGCACGTGTAATCGACGACTGTTATAGGCAGTATTGGTTTCCGTACGATCCATTCAATCGCTTTATTATCCAACTCTAGTAATAAGTACCTTATGATGTCAAGGTGTAAGAGTTGTAATACCTTGACATTGTAAAGATGGGAAATTGCATGAATCTTAAATCGACACCACCCTCTTAAAGGAATACAACCTCTTAAAATGAACAAAAAATCTAAATTTTCAAATTTGGTCAATAGGAGTTATACTCTGATTGACCAAGTTTGAGAACTTAATCGCTTTAAAATGAACAAAAAAATATCAAACCTGGCCAATAAGAGTACATAGATGTAAATGTATAGATAAACCGAAAACTAAGTAATTTTGTATAAAATTAGAGGTTCTTGTTGAAAAAAGCTTAAAATATTTTGTAAGCGTTTTTCAATAATCATATATAAGGTACTTTTTTTTTTAATTTATTAGATTATACAGGTAATCTATTGTATGTTTAAAACATCAGATAAGTTTCCTAATGAATTAAAACTCTTATTGACTAATTTTTGAGAATTTTGATTTCTTAATCATTCTATGAGGTAGTATTCCTTTAACTGATATATTTCATATTCGCCCCAGTAACGAGACAAAATGAGTTAAAACACCATTATGAAAGATTTCAATTAACTGTATAACACAGAACGTGATGTAAACAATTATACACTTTATTGTAAACCATTTTTCATGATAGGTTATTACAAATAATAATGCCATTTACTCATCATAGGCAGATATCAGAAAACGTTGTCAGTTTTAGTTGCGTTCGACACTAAGTAGCTGCTGCTGTCGTAATGGAGATCTGTCTAAAATACCGAACCAGTGTGATAACAAACAGGTATGTTATTTTTGTATAAATCACAAAAAAACATGGTTCGTGTCATATTATAATTTCAAGAAAAAGTTTTAGGATGATCTCTCTGAAATTGTGAAGTAGAAACTAGGGAATAAGAGGAAACAGCATCATGAACAACTTTTCAAAATAACATTTTTTAGGGATTATTGACCTCGAAAACTCGTTATATTGAAGGTAACAATATATGAAATCGTATGCCAACGAATGGAAAAGGTTTCTTCAGGGCCATGAGTGGCGCAGTTAAAGATCATCTCATCGCACCCAACGCAGGCAGCATCTGAGAATCGTTCACATTGACAATAATTGACTGGCGATTAATTACTGATCTGAGATCATCTTCTTACCGCTGGGGTAACAAGTTTTGTCATTCGTATGTTCCAAATGCTCTCATATCCTACATTTAAACATAACATAGCGTCAAATTTGCTAAAAGTGCCTGATGTCTAGAAGAATTTACAAAAACTAGAACGTAGAAGGACAAAAAAAGATGTGGAACCTGTAAACAGACAGATATGTACTGTTATAAATATATTTGCGATTAATTTTGTATATCCAGATTCGCATCCAGATTTGCCATCCTATTACAAACGTGATCATAGATACCCAGTTCCATTCTTCACTCTCATTAAACCTCTATGGAATATTTTTTCTTAGAAAGAGTTTTTGATATTGTTACCTTTTTGTCTTTTACAGGTAAGCACAGGTAACAAGCAATGGCGTTTGTAAGAATTTAGCTGGCCCCAACTCGGCCCCTCCACCTAAAAATTCCTAGAAACTCCACTGGTAACAAGTCTGTCTTGATACAAAAATCTACAGACCTATAATAAGGTTGAACATGGCTTCTTACTTTTTTTGTTATGTTTTCAGGGATTTATAAACCTAGCGATACTCAGTGAGTAGATATAATTTTGTATGTATACCAACACTTCTATCATAATACAACTATTTATGTTAAAAACGGTGAATGTGTTAGATGAATGAACCGTGACGTGTATAAATATCACTTTATTAACCCTCAAGGAAATGATGTAGGCTACGTTCTTTACTTATTTAAAGGATAGTTTAATATGTGTGAATTAAGGTAAATAACGTAATTATTCATCAGTATCAATCAAATTTGTGTTAACTGAACACTTTTTACCATGTTAGTTTTTTGGATTATCAAGTGAGTTATTATTCTAAAGGGATTTACAAGATAAAAAAAAAATTATTCTAAAGGGTGGTACTAAAATACGTGAACGACTCACATGGTTTTGTTATTTTAGACGTAAGATTTGCTGTGATTTTGATATCTGAATAATCTAAGAATTACTTAACGTTTTGTAAAAGTGTGAAATTGTATTGTAAGGTGGAATACATTATATTATCATATATACTCATATACTAACAGAAGGATTGACCTAGATGATACCAGGATGTAGGCTACCAACTGTTTAATGACTGACTATAATTAACTATTATTGGTAGGCCTATAGTACCACACAAATTTGTAAACTGTGTGTTATACTATGAATTTGGAAAGAACACGTTTACCTAGAGAACTAAGATCCATAAGAACTTAAATTTGGAACATTATTACTCTTTAACACTTACGATGTTATTGGTAATGACACTAATTTTAACTTTATATCACAAAAAGCATGTGGCCACAACAGCCAAGTGCTATGCTGGACAGTGAAATGTATTTGATGTCATGTAAATGTGTATTGTGATTTATGAATTTAGCTGTAAACTAGATATTTGATGACTGATAGCAAAATGAAACTGTTTTTTGCTTTCTGTGTGTTGTATTATTCCAAGGCGGTTGTGGGCCAAGACACACCTCTGCCACAGCGCACAGGTCCGTTTGATTTTGTGAAGGGAAAATATCAGGATTTTAATTCCACGGTAATGGACCTAGAAGCTCAATATTGTAAAAGTTCTTGTTTGGAACGTTTTCAAAATGTGTATACGGGTATGCCTAAGTCCCAATGTGCACCGTGTTTTTGTGATTCTGATTGTTATAAATATAGTGATTGTTGCCCAGATAAAGTTTTATTTGATGAACTGGAATCTAAAATACAACCAGATACAAGATATGGCTGCCATGGAAGCGTCATTATAAGAAAGGTTTTTGAAGAATCATTTCAAATGATTGATAAATGTCCGCAATCTTTCCCTGATCAGCAAATCAAAGAGAATTGTCATAATTCCGATTCTTTACATTGGAAATACGTGAAACCATATTATGATTTTAAAACCAATGAAACATATCGTAATAAATATTGTGCTTTGTGTAATAATATAAAGAATTCGGTATCTTATGAAACACAAATTTCCTGTACAACCTTCGATGATTATGGAACTTCTACTAATTCTACTGAGATTTATTATCACGTGATCAGCAATTACAGATGCATATTACGCTTTAAACCCCCAACAACACAACCCATAAACAAGAGAAAATGTGCAGCTGTCATTCAACCATTTTATTCTAAATGTAACGAGACCGGTCTGTGGGGATTCTACGATGAACGTGTTGATCGAGCTTGTGGACTGTATACCCATATAGTTGAAGGAAAAGGACAATACATGCACAAGAATATTTTCTGTCGGCTTTGCAATGAAGTCATTTCTTGGCATGAGTTGAGATTTGAACCAGAAAGTAGAATTGATGTAGCTCTATTCAGTATGACTAGTTTGTTAGATTTAAGCGACGATTCAGATACTCGTCAGTTTCACAAAACATATTCCTTAGACGTTCCAACACAACCTACAATAGAATGTTCAGATGAAGAGATATTGAATCCATTATCGGTAAGTAAAGTACATTATTTAGAACGTTGAAAAACATGCAAAATGCATTGTCAATGAGAAAGTAGAATTTTATATCATTCACAGGCTGATTAACCAATTCGGTCCATGAAAAAATGTCACCGTTAAAAAAATATCACACCGTGAAATGTAAACTTCGAATCCTTTATGACTATTCTACACGGTGTGTGATGGATTAAGGTCTGGTCTGTATTGTCAAATCGTGTGTTTTTATTACCACATTGATTTCTTACATCTTGAAATTGAATAGGAATTGGAAGTAGCATGAAATAGTAATGACTCGTAACCATATATTCCCATAGACAATACGCACCTTATATTAAGTTTAGTTCAATAAATTGGGTTTTTGAAGGGATTGTAAAGAGGTTTTGTAAAACTGTCTATTTGTATCTTTGACACTGATAGCATCAATTTGCGCCATTCCGGTTTCCACTCCAACATCTGTGGTTCTTGAAATTTCATTGAAACTAACGTCACTGATCAGTGATCTGCGCAAATTGACACCATCAGTGTCAAAGATACACATACAAAGTTTAGAAAACCACTTAACAATCCTTTTAAAATGGTCATGTTCTAGGCTTTATGACAGTTCACCATCATGGGAAGTATTGGTATTAGAAAATGTCATTGTTGATTTGCTAGATACCCGGTTATAATTATAACGCAGATGCATATTGTGTTTATCTCCCATTTTCCTTTTCTCTTTTCAGTGTAATTGTGAGAAAATATTTTGTGATGGAAGTAAAGTTTTAAAGAATGGTCGGTGTCAATCTGTGTTTGTAGAATCCAATAGTTTTGGTTATGATATGTGTGTTAGAGTTGAAGGGACAACTAATACTACAGCACCAGAACCATTTTTAGCGTTTGGTTTTGCTCTGCCTGATTATGCCTACCCTTATTATATGGTAGATCGCTATGCTACTCCATTAAAAGTTAACGATTGTGGCAAGGGACTAATACAAATATTAGCCGAAGTTAAAGCTAAAATAATTTTCGAGAAACCAGTTAATACAGATATCACTGAACTAGACCTTGTCAATAAAATGAAAACGATCGGTGAGGAAGTATCTTTAAATTTTGACGGAGAAATGGTATCGACATTAGAGCGAACTTGTCGACCTCCTCTTGAATTGTTTGGATTTTTTGATTCCCAATCTACGTGTGTTCAAAATCCTACACAACCATTTCATTCGAATATTTTCATGAAAGTTGGCATAGACAAAGCATTGGACGACATGGCGTTTATCCCGTTAACCAAATTGTTAACTTGTACCCAGATTCTCGTCAATTCATCTCAAGTGACTCATGAACCCCGGACACTGACTCTCTTACATAATAACGTGACTCTCAGTTCGGGAGAATTTGACATTCAGGGTGATCAGTTTGTGGTTTGTACTGAAGATTTCCTATCGGGAACCAGTACTGATGAATGTTCTCCTACTGATGTAGGCCTACATCAAAATACAACCAATGGAACGAGAGTGGAGAGTATTACAGCCACACCTTTAGGTATCTTGTCAGTGGTCTGTACCTGTATTTCATTATTGTTTCTAATTATAACATTTGTGTTTTATTGTACAGTAAAATATATGAGAAATGTTGTCGGGGTAAATGTAATGGGGTTAATTATAAATCTATTTATAGCTCAATTAGTTTATGAATTTGGATTAGAAATGTTTGATTATCCAGATCTATGTAAAGCAATGGGTATCTCCATTCATTATTTTTGGCTCTCGGCAACCTTTTGGATGAACTGTTGTACCATAGTTTTGTTTATGAAATTATCTTTCCCATTACATTCCCGAGCTTTTACTAGTAAATATATTTTACTTAGAAGTTTTTTATATTCTACCATTACACCATTAGTAATTGTAGTCATTACCATTACTGTCAATATGAGTAATTATGGTACAATAGGCTATGGTAATAGGGCAATATGTTATATGAATTATACTAATGATAGACGCTTTGCTTTCGCTCTACCTCTGGGTTTACTGATTCTAACAAATATAGGATTGTTCAGTTACACTTTTATTAAAATCAGAATGGATCAGATCGATTCTGCCATAAACAGAGAAAATAGAATAAATATATTGGCATGTTTAAAACTCTCAGTAATTACAGGCGCCGCTTGGATCTTTGCCTTTATTTATGAAGCCACTGGTGCCATAGTTTTTGCGTATTTTTTCACAATTTTAGTAGGACTTCAGGGTGTTGTATTATTCTTGGCATTTGTTGTTAATAAACGTGTTTGTATGTCTTGTAAGGATAAAGTCTACGGTACCTCAGACTCTAATAGTAGTGGTTTGTCTAAACAAAAGAAGTATTTAGTAAAATCTACCGGTGATAGTCCTCTTCCAAGTTTATCTAAAAGTAAATCCAGTACTGATTCAGACAAAGGTCAAGCTGTGAAGCTCAGATCACCATTACCAGAGTTCAAGGATGAAGCTGTTTAGACATCATCCTATGTGCAGTCGTTAAGACGAATATTGAATATTCTATGTCGATTTAGTATTTGATATTGATCATGAATAAGGATCTGGGGCCTTATTCTCAAAAACTTAACTTACAATGATTTCAGTGGTCTAGTTATTTGATTGGTCAATCACTAAAATCGATTTTAGATTTGTTGTATGATCCAATCAAATTGCTGTACATGTATTCCTTAAAATCTTGTTTTCGAGAAAAAGGCCCCAGGGTTTTACGTTAAGTATCATGATTTAATGTAACTTTGTTTATCGATAATTTTTTTATGTAGCCTTGATCATCAGTAAAAATTATGATTTTATGTAAATTTGTTTGTCAGATAAGAATATCATTTTATGTAATGTTCATGATCAATGAAGATTGCAGTTTTATGTAACATGTTTTTTTTTTATGTTATTCTGTCATCGTTGTTTTAACGGTACATACAATTTAACCAGAGTTGGTTATTTCATTAGGATGTCCCTATTATATGTCAACAATTGTTGCGTTTATCTGAATTTTATATGAAAAGCAACTGTTACAATTTTTTCGTTATGTTATTGTCCATTACTCTTTTTTATTCAGAAGCATTTTTTTCATCATTACTCAGTTATATTATAATATTCTTCATTCATTGTCGTGCCATTCTCCCATATTCTATATTGTATTGATGTATATTTAAACTATTGCATTTTATAATTTAACTCTTGAGATTTGTTATTTTAAATATTTGAAGCTCATACTTGTTTTTTATCTACATACACTTGCCTGTCCTATCGTTATCCATGTCATCATGCAACTTGTCCGTTCATAATATTTCATAATGCTTGAACCAAAGACGTCCTATTAAAAAAAAATTGGAATGGTTTTAATTGATGCCATCAGTGGCTTGTTTGATACACATGCAGAATACATTTAGGAAATCTCTTGACATTGCATGCTGAAAGATGTTACATATAAATCAATGGTTGTCAACCTAGGCCCAAATTCATAAAACAGAGACCCCCTCCTACCCTCAAATTCCTTTCAAAACTAAGAGTTCATACAATTTTGCAGCCATCTTGTGTCCTGATATACGACCATACACGCTATAGGGTAACATTTTGTTTCTTAAACAATACATAAAGTCATGATCTTCACTTCTAAACAACGTTGCATAAAAGCATGATCTTTACAGATAAACAACGTTAGATAAAATCATTATCTTTATTTATAAACAACGTTACATAAAATCATGATCTTTACAGATAAACAACGTTACATAAAATCATGATCGTTACAGATAAACAACGTTACATAAAATCAGTATCTTTATTTATAAACAACGTTACATAAAATCATGATCTTTACAGATAAACAACGTTACATAAAATCTTTATCTTCACTTCTAAACAACGTTAAATAAAACCATTATCTATATTTATAAACAACGTTACTTACAATCGTGATCTTTACAGATAAACAACGTTACATAAAATCATTATCTTTATTTATAAACAACGTTACATTAAATCATTATCTTTATTTATAAACAGCGTTACATAAAATCATGATCTTTACTGATAAGCAACGTTACATAAAATCATTATCTATATTTATAAACAACGTTACATAAAATCATTATCTTTATTTATAAACAGCGTTAGATAAAATCATGATCTTTACTGATAAACAACGTTACATAAAATCATTATCTATATTTATAAACAACGTTACATAAAATCATGATCTTTACAGATAAACAACGTTAGATAAAATCATTATCTTTATTTATAAACAGCGTTACATAAAATCATGATCTTTACTGATAAATAACGTTAGATAAAATGAAATGAAGGACTGTCTTGTAACATATGCTAACTAAATTACGAGTAACAATTTACCTTGTGACCAACTTACGAGTACGAATTTACCTTGTGACCTATTCTAACCTTGTGACCAACCTACGAGTACGAATTTACCTTGTGACCAAATTACGAGTACGAATTTACCTTGTGACCAAATTACATGTAGCAATTTACCTTGTGACATATTCTAACCTTGTGACCAACCTACGAGTACGAATTTACCTTGTGACCAAACTACGAGTACAAATTTACCTTGTGACCAAATTACATGTAGCAATTTACCTTATAACCCATACTAACCTTGTGACCAACTTACGAGTACGAATTTACCTTGTGACCAACTTACGAGTACGAATTTACCTTGTGACCAAACTACGAGTACCAATTTACCTTGTGACCAAATTACATGTAGCAATTTACCTTTTAACCCATACTAACCTTGTGACCAACTTACGAGTACGAATTTACCTTGTGACCAACTTACGAGTACGAATTTACCTTGTGACCAAACTACGAGTACCAATTTACCTTGTGACCAACTTACGAGTACGAATTTACCTTGTGACCAACTTACGAGTACGAATTTACCTTGTGACCAAACTACGAGTACGAATTTACCCTGTGACCAACCTACGAGTACCAATTTACCTTGTGACCAACTTACGAGTACGAATTTACCTTGTGACCAACTTACGAGTACGAATTTACCTTGTGACCAAACTACGAGTACGAATTTACCTTGTAACCAACTTACGAGTACAAATTTACTTTGTGACCAAATTACATGTAGCAATTTACCTTATAACCCATACTAACCTTGTGACCAACTTACGAGTACGAATTTACCTTGTGACCAACTTACGAGTACGAATTTACCTTGTGACCAAACTACGAGTACCAATTTACCTTGTGACCAACTTACGAGTACGAATTTACCTTGTGACCAACTTACGAGTACGAATTTACCTTGTGACCAAACTACGAGTACCAATTTACCTTGTAACCTATACTAACCGTGTGACCAACTAATGAGTACGAATTTACATTGTGACCAACTTACGAGTACGAATTTACCTTGTGACCAACTTACGAGTACGAATTTACCTTGTGACCTATTCTAACCTTGTGACCAACTTACGAGTACGAATTTACCTTGTGACCAACTTACGAGTACGAATTTACCTTGTGACCAACTTACGAGTACCAATTTACCTTGTAACCTATACTAACCGTGTGACCATCTAATGAGTACGAATTTACATTGTGACCAAATTACAAGTACAAATTTATCTTGTGACCATTACGATGAAACATTTACCATATACTTATACCTATAATGACCTTGTGACCTAATTTTCTTTTACGGTCCAGAAGACACCCGATTCCAATTGAAACCAATCATTTATAATATCTTTTAGATCGGATAAATTCCAGTTACTAGTAGTCTATGCAGCATTTTCATCAAACTTTGGTAAATTTGGTCTAATTTTCAGTGTAGGGCCCTTGTCTGAATCATTACTTGATTTACTTTTAGATAAACTTGGTATAGGACTATTACCTGTATATTTTACTGCATATATCTTCTGTTTGGATAAACCACTACTATTAGAGTCTGAGGTACCGTAGACTTTATCCTTACAAGACATACAAACACGTTTATTAACAACAAACGCCAAGAATATCACGACACCCTGAAGTCCTACTAAAATTGTGAAAAGATACGCAAAAACAATGGCACCAGTGGCTTCATAAATAAAGGCAAAGATCCAAGCGGCGCCTGTAATTACTGAGAGTTTTAAACAGGCCAATATATTTATTCTATTTTCTCTGTTTATGGCAGAATCGATCTGATCCATTCTGATTTTAATAAAAGTGTAACTGAACAATCCTATATTTGTTAGAATCAGTAAACCCAGAGGTAGAGCGAACGCAAAGCGTCTATCATTAGTATAATTCATATAACATATTGCCCTATTACCATAGCCTATTGTACCATAATTACTCATATTGACTGTAATGGTAATGACTACAATTACTAATGGTGTAATGGTAGAATATAAACAACTTCTTAGTAAAATATATTTACTAGTAAAAGCTCGGGAATGTAATGGGAAAGATAATTTCATAAACAAAACTATGGTACAACAGTTCATCCAAAATGTTGCAGAGAGCCAAAAATAATGAATGGAGATACCCATTGCTTTACATAGGTCTGGATAATCAAACATTTCTAATCCAAACTCATAAACTAATTGAGCTATAAATAGATTTATAATTAACCCCATTACATTTACCCCGACAACATTTCTCATATATTTTACTGAACAATAAAACACAAATGTTATAATTAAAAACAATAATGAAATACAGGTACAAACCACTGACAAGATACCTAAAGGTGTGGCTGTAATACTCTCCACTCTCGTTCCATTGTTTGTATTTTGATGTAGGCCTACATCAGTAGGAGAACATTGATCAGTACTGGTTCCAGATAGGAAATCTTCAGTACAAACCACAAACTGATCATCCTGAATGTTGAATTCTCCCGAACTGAGAGTCACGTTATTATGTAAGAGAGTCAGTGTCCAGTGTTCATGATTCACTTGAGATGAATTGACGAGAATCTGGGTACAAGTTAACAATTTAGTTAACGGGATAAATACCATAGCTTCCAATGTTTTCTTAATATCTGGTATAATGGGAGCGAAAGATTCAAAGGTTTCTGTCCGTATCCCAATACATGACGAATTGGGATTGACATATGGCGGAAGTACAAGGCCTATCCGAGGTAGACAAAATTGTTCTAATGTGGATACCATTTCTCCACCAGAATTTAAAGATACTTCCTTCCCGATATCTTTCATTTTATTGACAAGGTCCAGTTGAGTGACATCTGTATTAACTGGTTCCATAAAAAAAACTTTAGTTTTAACTTCGGCTAGAATTTGTATAAGTCCGTCTCCACAATCGTTAACTTTTAATGGAGTAACATAGCGATGTACCGTATAATAAGGGTAGGCATAATCAGGTAGAGCAAAACCAAACGCTAAAAAGGGTTTTGGTCCTGTCGTATTAATTGTCCCTTCAACTCTAACACACATATCATAACCAAAACTATTGGATTCTACAAACACAGATTGGCACCGACCATTCTTTAAAACTTTTCTTCCATCACAAAATATTTTCTCACAATTACACTGAAAAGACATCGAAATTATCAAATTAAATTTATTTATGTTTCACTTACAAGTTCAGAAAATCATAACGACGTCAATAATGTTGATCAGGCCCATAGCCAGCCAAGGGGCAAACGTACAATTAAGGGGTGGGAGGAGGTGAGGCGTCGTGGTTAGGTACATCTCCTCCTGGAAAACTTCGGGAATTGTTTATAAGGTTCTTTTTTCCTTTATGACATCTATTGGATGCTTGGAAACACGATTTTCTGAAGCCTGTTGATCTCTTCTAGAACATTTAGAGAATTTGATTTTATGAAACGCGATTTCCTGACGAATTTGACGTTTATTTAGCGAGCTAGATCTCGCCTAGAAAATTTAGAGAATTAGACGCACAGAATTGCGATTTACTGAAGAATTTAAGTTTAGTTTTCATATATATGGACTTCGTTATGTCCTGACATTTCCTGACGTTATTTAAAAACAATTGACATCTTTCATAATTAAAGGCTTAAGACTGAAGTAATGATTAAAGACATAAGCATTAAAAATAAAGAAACCATTCTTAAATTTATTTCAACTAGGGAGATTTACAGGATGAAAAAACACCCATATTAGGTTGTTTGGTAGATGACAAGTTAACGTTCGCTTCCAGCAGCAGCTGATATCGCAAACTAGGTAGTTGTTGGTAGTGGTGGTAGTTGGTAGTTGATTGACCCATATTATCAATGCAATTGTCTTTAATCCCTACTTCAGTCTTAGGTCTGTGCTTCTTAAACTATATCTAGCTACCTTGGTACATATGTTCAAGTTTTCAAGTTTCAAGTTTAAACTTACCGATAATGGATTAAATATTTCTTCATCTGAACATTCTACTGTAGGTTTTGTTGGTATTTCTAACAAATATGTTTCTTGCATCAACAGGGTGTCAGATTCGTCGCCTAAATTTAACAAACTAGTCATACTGTGGCCAGCGATACTAATTTCGCTGTTTGCTTCGTTTTTAAAGCTGAGCCAGTAGATCGCTTCATTACAAAGACGACAAAATATATTTCTATATTCCCCATTGACGTTATGGGTATATAGTTCACAAGCTCGTTCAACACGTTCATCGTAGAAATTCCACAGCCCGGTCTCGTTACATTTAGAATAAAATGGTTCAAAGACACCTTCACATTTTCTCCTGCTTATGGGTTGTGTTGTTGGGGGGTTAAAAATTACCATACATCTGTAATTGCTGATCACGTGATAATAAATCTCAGTAGAATTAGTAGAAGTTCCATAATCATCGAAGGTTGTACAGGAAATTTGTGTTTCATAAGATACCGAATTCTTTATATTATTACACAAAGCACAATATTTATTACGATATGTTTCATTGGTTTTAAAATCATAATATGGTTTCACGTATTTCCAATGTAAAGAATCGGAATTATGACAATTCTCTTTGATTTGCTGATCAGTGAAAGATTCGGGACATTTATCAATCATTTGATAGAATTCTTGATAAAATTCACTTCGAATGATGCTTCCATGACAGCCATACCTTGTATCTGGTTGTATTTTAGATTCCAGTTCATCAAATAAAACTTTATCAGGGCAACAATCATTATGTTTATAACAATCAGAATCACAAAAACACGGTGCACATCGGGAATTAGGCTCACCTGTGTAGACATTTTGAAATCGTTTCGAACAAGATTTTCTACAATATTGAGCATCTAGGTCCATCACTTGGGAATTAAAGTCATCGTATTCTCCTATCACAAAAACAAACGGACCTGATAGTTCAAAGGGTATATATGTCCCTTGTAAGTTCAATTCAAAACCAGCGACGATCGGTATGGACGAAACCAAAACACAGATGAAGCAGAACATTATTCGCGCCTTTAAAACCGACGTCAAGGACAATAATGTTGTATGCCGCCTAAACTCCAGATTTGATGACCAATGTATATGAGGTTCTTTCATGAGAACTATTCTATATAAAAATTGAATTGACTGTCTATTGTTGATTTGAAACAATTTTTCACACCGTTGATCTATTTTACAAAGTTTTGCCGAGATGCTAAGAGTTTGCTGAACAGTGCGTGATTTTCAGGTCTAATTTCATCACAAGAGCCTATTATACCAACCACATTAACATCTAATATAATTCTGTCCTATCAACTCTAACAAACCACAATAAAAAGTTTTACGATAATGTGTGAATATTTTTCATTGCTTCTACCAAGTTAATTGTTTGAGTCCATTATAAAAATGTTCTGTAACATTAAACATTAAAAAACCATGTAACTACAATAACACTATGTACATGAGTATACTTTATAATGTTACTAAATCAGGAGCGTTTCTGGAACATTATTGGGGGCCTTGGTTGAAAATTTTCAAAATCCACCTCTCAACCTCACCACCAAAACTCCTCGGATTTTGGCCACTCAATTTTTAGATTCCGGAAATTATAAAAAAAATAATTATAAAATTGACAAAAATATTTTTATGAAAAAAAAAATAACTAGTTTAGAGTCAAAAAGTGCCCCTCCTTCCGCTGCGCGTCCCATTTTTATCATATTGATCGTAGTACCATTTTAATCGGAGAAATGGTTGTGCAGCTATGAGCTATGCTGGCTCAATTTGTAAGACTTGGACCAAAATATAAAGCTAAAGTAGAAAAGTCAATTAGTCATGATATTTCAGCAAAAAAATATGAAAGTTTTGTTCGGGCACCTGCATTTTCTTGTTTTTCTAATAGTTTTTTTTAAATTCATATTAAATAATGATTTTCAATACAAGATAATGTGGAAAAAATAATCCATTTCCTCGAATTCGTCAAGAATTGAGCCCATTAAAGTGTTTATCTGGAATTGTCGACAGGCGGACGGACATGTATGACGACTATGTTCTCTCCAAATTTCATGTGGGCGTACAATAAACATTCAAATCAGTAAACGTATATCGACAATAAAGTATATTATACTAATGAAAGCAAAATAATTTAGTAATGGTCACAATAATCACAATTATTGTTTGTCAGTGAATCAAAAGTTAATCGTCAATTTATTTTAGAGAGATGAAAGATATAATTGTATATCAGAGTTTTTTGTGAAACGTTTTATTTCTATTCAATAACCATTATTTATTCCCCAATGAGGTGAAACATTTTTGTTTTGTAGAAAAAATATTTATAATGGATTGTCTCTAGCATTGAATATTTTTATTTTATCAACTTTCCATCCATGATCAAAGTCAATGAAATAATAATCAGTCAAATGTTCTGTTACGATAATTCATAGAGACGATTTGTGAGGTATCATTAGTTTTTCAATGGTAATTGACTTTTATTTTCAATTTACTTGATGTTGATTGCTAAATCATGCCAACCTTTACCTATGTAAAAAGCAAATGGATTGTTCCATCCCCGCGCAAAAATAATTCTGAAGGTCTCTTACTTTTTTTTTGGAGCGAGGAAGGGGTGGGGGGAGGGCTATTGAACCAGGATGGTTTGTAAAGTCCAAGAACGTTGCGAAGCTCCGCAGTCTCCAGCCCCGTCAGAAGATCCCCCCCCCCCCCCTCGCCAAACTAGAGTAAAAGTGGACACAATGGCATAAATTTGTCTAAATTACAGAAATATTTCGGTATTGAAGTTTGTAGTTAGGACCGATTTATATTCTTCATAAATTTAAATTTTTTTTACAATCAAATTATGTTTTGTCTTTCTGAGTTCCAGCAGGATGGGACGGGTCTAAGTCACAGGATATGAAACAATATTAAGTTATAATGTATTTTGTGATGTGAGTTCTAGGGACATCGTTATTGTGCAGTGAGAAAAAAGCACTTGACTATCTCTATATATCTCTATAATTTCTATTCATAAAAGCAGTGAATCAAGGTTATAACACCTCCAATTCAATTGGCTTAAATTTCTAACACAACCATGCTTCTATGTCTAGTTTGGAAGGAAACAAGATTCATATTAATAAAAATATTAAATAAAACAATTACTAATTGTCATTATTATTCAATAAATATATTTTATTCCAAATTAGTCCTTCAATAATAATCTACCGTAAAAATATAACAAAAGACAACAAAATATAAATAACAACAAATTGGGATGTGTGATCATCTGAGGCAGATATATAGCCAAACCTCAACTCCAGTATCAGAACTGCACTGATTAGGCCCAGAATGCCAACACAATACAGTTATGTTATTTAAAAAAAAATTCTGGTAACAAGATTGTCATAGTATTATGCCATAAATTCTGACAAGCATAATATTTATAGTCATATTCATACACATATCATAAAATGCTTTCTATAATAACAATTATATAGTACTCAAACGGAATTTTTAAGGAATATGAAAATAATTTACATCTGTTAATAAAAGGATAAACAAATATCTTATTTTCCAAAAAATGTATCATCTAATATGGCAAAATTGTTCTAAAAAAAATGTGTATAGATTAAGAAACCTGAAAAATGTATATCTTTAAGAATTTAATTATATGTTTTGTTTTTTGTTATTTTACAAATATCATTGCTGCATAGAATATTTGATCCTACGCTAAACACAAAAAAGAAATATGGTCATATACAAATGTTCTCATGATGACAAAACTCATTAATGAGTGAAAAAAGAAACCTACATCAATGTTAGCAAAGCTAATTTGAATTTACTCGTAAGAAGGGGTGCACGTTATATTTATATGCAATTTTACATAAAAACAATATCTATATATGATATCCTACATGGCTCTTATATAAAAAAATATTGATTGTTGACCATCATTTTGAGAATATTTCTCACTCATACATACAATAACATATCGTGCCATCACTTAGGAGTTAAATCCAAAATTTCAGCAAATGTTCATAACATGAAACTGACACGTGATTCTTCCACACACAGAAAATAATTCCATCAAAAATTCTCATTCTACATTATGTAATCGGAAGAGTCTGGATTGTATCTCCAAGATGTCCTGTAGTTCGTATTATTATTATGAAGACAAGCAAGAATTATAAGAATCAGCATCTGACGTTTTATTTAACAATGGCTTTCTTTCTTTACTTTCTTTTACTGCTTTCTTCTAAAATTACAACAAAACAGATATTGGGGTGAAATATACTTAAATACACCTCAAGGTTCCTCTTGATTGATGTGGAGACCAAAATGTTAAAAAAAAGTAAAAATACTTTATACATTAAATGTAGAGAAAAATAAAAATATTTCCATATGATGATTCATGCAGTAGTTAAATAGTTCAAAATGAAACTTCACTGTTTGAGGTTCTCACATTGACATGTTTACCATGACACTATTTGTGCCAAGGTTTAGAAAATACAAAATTCACATTTCATTTCATAAATATAACATAAGTACTTGTTCAAAATCGTCTTGACAAAATATAAAGTTCAGTTCTTACCTTTAAGTAATGGAATCGTTGTGCCAGGAATAATGAGAAGAGGAAGACTAAAGAACCAACAGATATCAATATTATTTCTACTATCTGGGCAATAAACATTGGTACAAATAACATGTTGTTCAACTTGGCAGCATTCTTATCATCGATTACCATATTCTACAAAATATACTGTATTCTATAAAATATCAATTACTGAATTCTATAAAATATCAATTACTATATTCTACAAAATATATTGTATTCTATAAAATATCAATTACTGTATTCTATAAAATATCAATTACTGCATTCTATAAAATATCAATTACTGTATTCTATAAAATATCAATTACTGTATTCTATAAAATATACTGTATTCTATAAAATATCAATTACTGTATTCTATACAATATCAATTACTGTATTCTATAAAATATCAATTACTGTATTCTATAAAATATCAATTACTGTATTCTATAAAATATCAATTACTGTATTCTATAAAATATACTGTATTCTATAAAATATCAATTACTGTATTCTATAAAATATCAATTACTGTATTCTATAAAATATCAATTACTGTATTCTATAAAATATCAATTACTGTATTCTATAAAATATCAATTACTGTATTCTATACAATATCAATTACTGTATTCTATAAAATATCAATTACTGTATTCTATAAAATATACTGTATTCTATAAAATATCAATTACTGTATTCTATAAAATATCAATTACTGTATTCTATAAAAAATATCAATTACTGTATTCTGTAAAATATCAATTACTGTATTCTGTAAAATATCAATTACTGTATTCTATAAAATATCAATTACTGTATTCTATAAAATATCAATTACTGTATTCTATACAATATCAATTACTGTATTCTATAAAATATCAATTACTGTATTCTATAAAATATCAATAACCATATTCTACAAAATATATTGTATTCTATAAAATATCAATTACTGTATTCTATAAAACATCAATTACTGTATTCTATAAAATATCAATTACTGTATTCTACAAAATATCAATTACCATATTCTACAAAATATATTGTATTCTATAAAATATCAATTACTGCATTCTATAAAATATCAATTACTGCAAATATCAATTACTGTATTCTATAAAATATCAATTACTGTATTCTATAAAATATCAATTACTGTATTCTATAAAATATCAATAACTGTATTCTATAAAATATCAATTACTGTATTCTATAAAATATCAATTACTGTATTCTATAAAATATCAATTACTGTATTCTATAAAATATCAATTACTGTATTCTATAAAATATACTGTATTCTATAAAATATCAATAACCATATTCTACAAAATATATTGTATTCTATAAAATATCAATTACTGTATTCTATAAAATATCAATTACTGTATTCTATAAAATATCAATTACTGTATTCTATAAAATATACTGTATTCTATAAAATATCAATTACTGTACTCTATAAAATATCAATTACTGTATTCTACAAAACATCAATCACTGTATTCTATAAAATATCAATTACTGTATTCTATAAATATCAATTACTGTATTCTATAAAATATCAATTACTGTATTCTATAAAATATCAATTACTGTATTCTATAAAATATCAATTAAAGCATTCTATAAAATATCAATTAAAGTATTCTACACAAAACTTGAAAGGAAAGATTAACCTACCTCATCTAACCACAGTACAGGTAAAACAACTTCCTTTATTCCCTTTGATACTCTGTAACATAATGAAGGGTTTATGATAAAAATCTATAGAAGCAAGACTATTAATCAATCACAAAACATAGGCTTGCGGCAAGTCTCGCAAGCGTATACGCCCACCAGCAGCTTGATAAAGAGGTAAATGTGAACACCAAAACAATCAGAGTTTTATGCGATAAAAATGATTGCATCGTCATTAAATTCAATAGTGCACATATTCACAATGATATTGAAACACATACAAAATATCTAAAGGATCCATGGAGAATTGTAGCCTGTAGAGTGAGCAAGAGCAAAAGAAACAAACGCGATATCTCAAAAGAAAATCATCGAATCATCACCAAATTCAATAGTGCACATCTTCATTATGATATTGACACACATACAAAATATCAAAAAGAACCATGAAGAATTGTAGCATGTAGAGTGAGCACAAGCAAAAAAAACAACGCAATATCAGAGTTTTACGCGATATCTCGGAAGAAAATCATCGAATCATCACCAAATTCAATAGTGCACATCTTCATTATGATATTGACACACATACAAAATATCAAAAGGATCCATGAAAAATTCTAGCCTGTAGAGTGAGTACGAGCAAAAAAACGAACGCGATATCAGAGTTTTACGCGATATCTCGGAAGAAAATCATCGATTCATCACCAAATTCAATAGTGCACATCTTCATAATAATATTGACACACATACAAAATATCAAAAGGATCCATGAAGAATTCTAGCCTGTAGAGTGAGCACGAGCAAAAAAACGAACGCGATATCAGAGTTTTACGCGATATCTCGGAAGAAAATCATCGAATCATCACCAAATTCAATAGTGCACATCTTCATAATGATATTGACACACATACAAAATATCAAAAGGATCCATGAAGAATTGTAGTCTGTAGAGTGAGCACGAGGTAAATGTGAACGGACGGACCGACAGACGGACGGACGGACCGACAGGGGTAACCGCAATATACGCCCATACTATCGTGTGGGCGTATAAAAACTTGTCTAAAGACTTGCGAATTTAAGATATGAAATGAAATGGTAGTTTTAGGTCCTACTAAATGTGCAATGAGGGAAGTGTTAAAAAAACAGCAGAATTAGCCTAGTCTTATTCTTGATTTCCAACTGTCAAGGGATCTTTAATGTGCACAGTCTGTAGCACACAGGTGCAAAATTAAGAGCAACAGTTGTATAGCAGTAGACTCCTCCGATGAGAAGTACCTTCAGGTGTTTAAAATAGAGTAAGCATGGTCTGTTATCTGGACCCCAGTAAATATTCATATTAAAAGGGCTTAAACATCTAATTATCAAAATAACTGTAAAAACGTGAAAAGAAAATAACTCACATGACATCGGTATTATTAACTATGTGCATATTAATCTGTAATTTTTTAGATGCTTGTAGTAATAAACCAGTTATCTATAATAGAGATTAATAATAGACCGCCTGAGTAAAGTGTTACCGAACTACTGTGTCAGTGCTTCTATAAGAGAGTATCATCTATAACACCCAATACTGTGACATTAGTACACTTTTCATTGAATTCTGATCTGCATGATACTTAAACAGATTGTAAAGAGATTTTCTAGATTTTGTATGTGAATAACATCATATTGCAACATTCCTGTTATCAATCAGATGTCTGTGGTTCCAGCAATTCAACTTCAACTAAGTGTTACTCCTCGTCCACAAAATTGGTGTTTTGAAGTTTATGGAGGAAACAAAACATTCAACATGACATCTAAATCATTATTATATATATCTATATAACAAGTGAAAGTGGTGGCACTGCAAAATTATCATTTTACTTTGTTCAAATTCACATCTTAAATTGATCCACTTATTTAATATGAAACTATCCACTCCTTTCAGAGAGTTCACATAGCTATACTTACTGGATCAACATCTATAGTTGTTTCATGTTTATTTCTATCAGGACTCAATCCATAAACATCTTTCAGAAACTTATTATCAGCCATATAAAAATGTGGGAATGACATGACTGCTGGGATGGGGAAATGATCCACTGGAAAGACAAGATAAATGGATATGTGAGAGGGAAACAGAGCACATATTGTGTAGACGCTAACAAATAGAGCATGGACTCACATGTTTTACCAACTCTAATGTTATCTTTAATTGCTGAGAATAATGGGTTGCCCATACTCATATTCATGCTTGTGTTCAGTCCCTTATTAAAGGATTTCCCACAACATCTATTTCAGTATTTTGGACAATTTGAACAGATAACAAATGACCTTCAAAAAAACCCAGTTAAACACTTACCATTAGTGCAGACACTTAGATCTAACAAACCAGTTCCCAGACATCCTGAACGTTTGGTACAGAATCCAGCATTATCAGGATTAACGGTCTTGTTAGCTAATTCTGTAGCAGAACTAGTAAATCGATGTAGTTTGATACCATACTTAATTTTAGTATTAGACGTATATTCAGCATATGCTGCTCTGAAAAAGGTCCAATAGATTAATAATTTCATTAAGTACAAAAAAAGTTGGTTGTACAATGTCTAAGGTCAGAAAAAAAGGTTCACATTTGGATGACCTCAAAAGTTTTTTTCCTCAAATCTTTCATTGACGTCTTCACTTATTAAAGTTAAATCTTGTTTTCAAAATCTTTTTTTAACTGAACTACTGATGTTCAAATCTTAAGATAAAGTTAAAACAAAAGCCACAACTCAGTTTTAAAGGGAGGTAAGAAATGAATATCAAAACCTAAAACAACATACCTACAAATATCTGATGAAAAGAAATATAAATATTTTTGGTCTTCTAAAAATGGCTTATTGATTGTCCCATCTGGAAAAAAGTAAAATGGAAATACAACATTATTGAGCCAGGTTATCTATATTGTGTGTGAAAAAAATAGTCATTCTTTTATGGTTTAGAACAAACGCCTTTTTGTATTTAGTGCACTTAGCACTACCTTAGTTTGTCAAGCACTTTAGAAGGTGAAAAACTCAACTAAACACACAAATATACAGTTTTCAAAAATCTGGGGCCTTATTCTCAAAAACTTAACTTAAAATGATTTTAGAGTTCAAGAAATCTGATCGGACAATCAATAAAATAATTGTTAAAGAAAAAAGACTACTACATACCTGATCCATTAATTAAATTAGCCCATGGTGAACTCCAGAAGTTTAAATATCTGAAAGTTAAAACAAACAATATAGAACACAGATTGTTATAGACTTCATCCCACATCATCTTTTAAAGTGGTATTCATCAGTTCTATAAAACAATCATGACATCTATTGATTGGTGACATGGGAATAAAAAATCCCACAAAAAGCACTGCCCTAGGTCATGAATTTAGAAATATATATTTTAGAGTGCAGTTAATTCCATAAGTATGCCTATTAAGATAAATAAGTAAGAAGTTTATAATAATCTGGTGGTACCGACTTTTAACGATCATCTGGAATGAATATTATATTATAAGAAATCACAAAACTGCCCTTTTTTAGATTGGTGTAACAGCAAATTATGGTGGTTGTGTGAATGTAGTTCTAATCTTGATCAAATAAGTCATCTTCACACTAATTTGTGTCAATTAGCTATAAAACTCCCTATATACAATTACTTTAAGAAAGTTTTTCTAATATTGTTACTAGATATATTTGTTTATTCCTTTAGCACTTGATCCTAAAATTGCCGTAAACTTTGTTTAATAGGCCCCAGAATCATTCCTATACTATTTTACTTACTTGGATCCATTGTATCTATCTATAGTTCCTAGTAAATCTATCTGATTTTTACCAGTGTTTACGGTATAAACCCCATCATCAGTATTATTCTTCTACAAAAATAGTAAAATCTTAATATTAACTAATTTCTTGCTTAAAGTCTGTAAATTTAACTGACGTTTTGGAAGTAGGAATACCACCTTTAAAATACATTTGTAGTAATAAATTTGCATTGATACATCTGTAAATATAAGCCCTTACTAATTATTTTTAAGTTCAATTTATAAAAGGTAACCAAAAGCTAAAATTTATTTCAAATGTCCTGTTAGAAAATATTTTTTTTGCTAACAGAGTAAAGTCATTTAAGTCGGGATAAGGGTTATAAAGTGGATATTTCACTTCACCTATAAAGACGTAGTTGTACTTACATTCATAAAATAACCTATAAAGTCTGTATAGATAAAAGTTGGTAGTAAGGAATGTGCTAGTTTTAATGAAGGATCAACATAACCCCACACTAATTCTCTGACAGTACGGGTTATAAATATATCTTCCTGTGCTCCCACTATAGCAACTATAATTTTCTTTACTAATTCACCAAATTGACCAATACCCTCTATCAATGCCTGAAATATAAAAAAAGGTTCTGCAATGATTTACATTTGTCTATCTGACTTCTGTGTGAGATTTCTAGATATTATTGATACAAAAAAATTACTGAATATACAGGTTCAGTCCAAACCATTTGTGGACATGATTGCTGAATGAAGCTCAGATTAAGGGAAAAGTAGCGGACTATGGCTTAGAGCATATCATATAAAGCAGACAATGGAGCTCAAATTGAGAGAAGAGTTACAGACTATAACTTAGAGCTTGTAAAGCTGAAAATAGAACTCAAATTGAGGAAACCTACCAATAAAGCTGGGTTAACAGTAGTAAACATATCAACTTCATCATCTCCTACTGACATTTCTCTAATAAACGTAAACAATCGTTTCTGACGATATGATACCGTACCATTGTCATTAAACACTATATCAAACTTTATTCTTTCTTCTCTGAAATATAGAAAGTCTACAAATTTATACATTTAGAAACAACAGTTTTTTATGGATATAGACTTCTATATGTTATTTTAACCCTTTGAACCCCGACGTTATTTTGAATAAAACGTCATATACCCTGAATTCCAAGCAATATTTCTTTAAGTGCATTACGTTAACGTTATATGATGTCACTTGACAACGGCCGGGTATATATCACGTAATGATAGAGCTGGTATACTGGCTTTTAGGGTTGTAAGGGTTCACACATTTTATTACACATACAGGTCATGTTTTCAAGTGGTGAAATCTCTTTATTTAATGTATGGCAGATCATCTAACATTGAAAATACCAAAGAAAAGTGATTTTATTTAAAAGTCATTCATTACAGGAACTATGAATAATGAAATAATATACAAATGAACAGTACCTATAAGTATATGGGCCCTTTTCAATCACATAAGGTTTTGCTCCTTTTTTGACCTCTTTAGGATTGGTGAGATTAAACATATAAACTTGTAGATATATTGGCATAGGAGGTTCCTTCCATATATTATATAAATAACTTCCATTGACTAAGCTCACTTTCTGAAATTATCATGAAATGTATTTTAGATTACATTTTTCTTTTCAGGAAATGCAATAAACATAGTGTATAGTGTAACATACAAACTATATCAGATGGAGGAGGTCTGGAGAGCATCTAACAGTTAATTGCAGAGCTGAATCCACTTCTTTTGTTTTCACAAAATTAAGCATTGTCTACATTTGTCTATTAAGTGGTCCACCTAATGGTTGAGAATTTTTCTATTGCTTTAAATTTTGTCTGACTGCTAGTCTTGGATCCATCTGTCCAACTGCTCTATCACTATAATCTACCTTGATACAAAAAAAGCTCATATAACAGAAATATAATCAATCTTACCTCTCTAACTTGCTCTTTAACAATATAATTAACAACTGGTATTAATACAACACCAACTATAGCTATTACCAGACCAGCCACAGCTCCTATACATACTTTCTTTTCTCTAGATAACATGGTCAGGCTCTAACCCATACTTTATACTCAGATATCAACAAATATAGCCATGTTACAAATCTGAAAATAAAATCCAAATATTGATGCAGTCGATTAAAATTAGTATCGATACCTTTGCAAAAATAATTACATTTATCATTCAAAAAATGTTAAAAAGATAAATACTATCCTATCCACAAAATTATCAGAATTGTAAATCCAAACTGAAACTAAATTTAGTAATATAGTTTTCTATAATATAAGAATTTCATTGCAGGTATACAAATGAGTTAATTAACAGTTGGCTATTAGCATGATGTGGTTTATTAACCTATGAATAAGGATCCTATCAAATCACCAAATAGGTTAGTACTACTATGTAGTTGTTGGTAGTAGTAGTATAATATATTAATTGAATCAGCACATATTGATCACTGTCCTTAAATAACCTCCTGACCAGATCTCTTATGGTCTATGACTAATGTAATTTCACAGTTCTTGATTTACTAATTATTGCTATGCTATTAATTTGATAATGATGTTGGTCAGTAAGTAGACCAGGCTAAAGGGAATTAGGTCAATGACTGGCCAATAGATATAGTTCATTATAGGTCAGTTTTCATATAAACTTATCAGTGCACAGAACCAAAATTTCAATTGCATAATATACGGTATATCTAGGGCAGTACATGAATCCAACAATTCATCTAACAAGCTAATATTCATTTATCATTTTAACCTACATAAATTCAATAAGGTTAAATAGTCAAATAAGAGAGCTTGGGTTGGTTTGGTTAATCTTGTTAATTCAATTGTTTATCAATTACAAATTACAAGAAACATGAATAAACTGGTACATTTGATTGGAAAGCTTAAATAAAATGTTGAATTTAAAGCTAACTACACCAAACTTTATTTAACTAGCAAATATGCCTGTCATGTCATGTATGGTATGTTTTATTTATTATAGGCCTACTATGATCAATTATGAATTAGTCAAGTTCAAGTTCTGGTTATTCTTGCACTACGTTAGAGCATGAATTGCACCATTGACAGAATTTTCTCTTTAGTAAAAAATTTTTTTTTTCATTGATTGTCATTTTCAGTAACAGTAACCCATTGTAAATCTAAGACTCAAGATTAGGGGATACCCTCTGTCCTGTGACCTGTGTAGCCAACAAACTTAACATTAACGTGCAAAGAGTAGGTAAAAAGTCGATATAATGAGAGTAAATGTAGCTACGTTTCGGGACAAATCCCTTTATCGAGTATTTAATCCTAAAACGTAGCTACATTTACTCTTTACATCAACTTTTGTCGTTTTTTTTTTATATAGAAATTTATTATATTATAAAGAGAATTTAGATGATGGCAAATGAATGGAAAATGTTATCAAATAGAGTTAGAGACTTGTAGGGTACAATGACAAACAGGAAATTGATTGTTTCGTAGCCCAGAAGCTTAGAAAACTTAAGACAAAGTAAAGTCGAAATAAGATAAATTTCTTACATGATTAGTTCAGAATCAAAACAATCTGGACAGAAGAGTCTACAATACAGTTCGTTACCTATCGTTTTTCTCAATCATAGAAAAAATACAAATATAATTTGCTGTGCTCTGATGCATTAAACAACTGTTCAAATATGGTGACTATCAAAAATAAATATTGTAAACATTTCTTGAATAAAGAAAAAATACTTTTATTTATATTTCAAAGAATTTGTAAACTGCACTGAACATGACTCGAGTTGTTCCGAGTGACTTGGGATGATCAGCGTGTTCTTGTTAATCTGGATAATCCAAACTAAAGAGTTAAATGTTATCCTTCACGCCAGAGTGTTTTGCACGAATATAATTTCTTAGATAGGTTTTTAAAAGGTGAGCATGCTTGAAAGTCATATTTTTCTTTTCTTTTCTTTCCGTCCAATGTGCAGAGTAACATAAAGGATAGAAATAGTTGAAATATTACCAGCATTTTTCTCAAAAAGCAATATGGCGTCGAGACTATTATATGAGTAAGTTCCCTTGATGCGTCAGACAACAATAATGTTATTGGAAATAAATAATAAACTTTATCTCTCAGAAAATTCAAAAATTTATAGCCAATAATAAGATTATAATATATATTCATCAGGAGACTTGCCTGGCGTATTAAATAAATAGTAGAATCCACATATAGCATGATAAATCCAAATGAATAAGTAGCTATCCATTAAAATATTAGTAATTATTGAGAAAAAAAAAACGCTTAGAAATTTGTTAAGAATTTTTCAGGGTTCTTAGTTTCATACTTGTCAAAATGCACAGGGATTTTTTTGCATAGTTATTCCACCAGGTAATCCCACTGAAGGATATTTCTGACCCTCTGTAAACTGAAGAGTATAATGTTATTATTTCATCCAATTTCATTCGTGGACATTATTTTCAGATAGCTAGAGAATGGACGAAAATGATGGCACAAGGGAGGTGAACATGGAACAGTTTATGGATGTGGTGGTAGCCTATAAATGCAGATTTTGTGATGTTACATGTTCCACAACCCTGCAAATGGGGGCTCATATAAAACAGTTTCATATGTTTCCCGTCCCTGACAACCCCGAAAAACCAATTGAGGAAGATGAACCAACAAACAACAACTCCAATCAAGTAGAGACCGTTAAAAGGTCTGAAGAAACGGAAGTTATAAATATAAACGAAATGCAGATAATAGATATAAAGAACGAAACACATTCACAAGAAACCAATAATACAGAAGGTCCTCAACAAGCCGAACGTTATCCGCATTCTGAAGCCGGTCGAGAATCGGGAAGTCAAGACGCAACAGTTCAAGGAGAACAATACACGTTAACGTCCTCATCCGATATGGCGCCCAATACTCAACTAACGACGAAACTTCTGTATGTTTGTGGACAATGTAGTGTGGGCTTTAACAGTATTGACGACTGCAAAGAACACATGGTAGAAAGTCACGAGCAGCTTGAAAGCAATATGGAGATTGAAGAATTGGAGGCGACACCGACCCACGTTAGTACACAAGTTAGTGTTGGAACGCAAATGGAACCGCGGAAAAAACCTGGTCGGAAGAAGAAAAGCGAAATAAAACAGGAGGTTGTCTCGTCTGAAGAGTCAGAAGACGATGATAAGGATTGGGTTCCTGATAACCCGACTGGTCGCTCACGACGGAAGATTCGACCACCACGTGCACTTAAAGAAGATTATTATATCAACAGCACTAAAAAGAAGAAAAATAAAAAACGAAAGAACGCGAACAATAAAGAACTAAAACACAAATGTTATCTGTATGGTTGCTTGGCGAGATTTTCAACCAAAGAAAACCTGGATATCCATGTTGCCTGTCATAACACATCAAACGAAGCTTTCACTTGTACCCAGTGCGAGAAACATTTCGATTCCTGGCAATTGTTGCGAGTTCATCTGCACCGGAAACACGACATTGACCTAGATCTAATCGCTTGTGAGGTTTGTGGTTTTAAAGTAGATACAATGAATAAATTGCGCGTGCATAAAGAAATCCACAGTGATTCCAGGCCTTATACGTGTGATATTTGTGGTAAAGGATTCCGACAATACAGTCAGATGAAGAATCATCAACAAGTACATTCCGAATACCAGAAAAAAGTTGAAAATAACATGACCTGTCCTACATGTCAACGAAATTTCGTGAACAAAAAATGTCTCTTGAATCACCAACATCAAGTGCACAGTAACGAGAAAAGGTTTAAATGTACTATATGTCCTTATGCATCCACAAGAAAGGCTATGCTGGACTTACATTCTAGAATCCACACTGGAGAAAAACCTTTCAAGTAAGTACACAGCAGAATAGTAGCAGAATACATCGCATTATTTTTTATTTACTTTTTTATTGTAAGCTTATATTCACTTAGATGCCAGTTTGTTTTTCTTTCTGTTCTTAGTCCTACCATAACACTATGCTAGTCACTATCAACTTGTACTATAATGTGTTTTATTTATTTTCCAGGTGCGATCTATGTGCCTATGCCACCGGTGACCACAACTCCCTGAGACGACACAAGATGCGCCACACAGGACAAAAACAGTATAAATGCACCTTTTGCCCATATTCCTGCATTCAGTCCGTGTCACTGAAGTCACATCTCCGTAGCAAGCATCCAGGAAGCGACATTAACTTCTTTTGTGAGGACTGTAATTTTCAATCTGTTAGTAAAAGTTCTTATGATAATCATATTCAAGACCACAAGAATGGACGAATTGTAAATCGACCAAAAGCTATGAGAAGGAAAACCACAATGGTTGCACAAACAGACACAAATGATGTTGATCTCCTAGCAATTCCTGAAAATTCAGAATCAACGCAAGTGAAAATGTTGGTCCAAACGATGAAATCCGGCGAAGCTCAAGTAAGCGCTGAAGATCTTGCCAAGTTGTCTTGTTATGAGGGACTCATGACTGGTGAAATGTCAGCGGCTCAGTTGATCTATTCCGCGCTAAATGCAATTGGCCAAGGTGAAAAGACAGGGGTGCCACAAACTGCTGAAATCGTTGGAGGTGTACAGTGCACAACTTTATCCGCTGAAAGCGAGGAAGGAGTAACCTCCCATACAATAACATTTCATTTGCCTCCCAACTTCCAAAACCCACAACCTCAAGAAAACGAGACGGTTTTGTTCGGACAACCAGTTGAAATTATCGAGACAGTAGATGAGAATGCTGTTCGTTTCATTGAATCCAATCTACCAGATGAAGCTACCACGGATGATAATGGTAACATGGTAATTGGTGGAGTTGTTCTGACAGACCAGGGTCAAGGTCAAATAGAGACTTCCGGTGGAGATTACGACGTCTTGCAACATAGTCAGCAATCTTACATTGTGGTCAATGGACAAAATGTCATTTATCAGCAAGCAGAGGGTGACGCTCATGTGAATTATGAAAATCCAGAAGCAAACAATCAGCCTGTTTTGTATCAGCAAACAGAAGTCAACGAACAATTAACTTATGCGCAACAAGATGGCGACCAACAAACTACCACCACTTTGGAGGAATTTAGCGAAGGCCAGACTCTAGAAAACCAAGATGGCGCTCAATATCAACAAGTGGGTAGCGCGTCTACAATAGCTGATCAACAGATGGTCAATAATATCCAATCTTCTGTTGAAATACAACAAACCGATACAGAAAGTTCTAACCAAAATGATCAATCTGATGAGGCAATGCTTGTCGATGGAAACGCAGGAGAATCAAGCTTTGCACAAAATCCAACCATTTCAAATCAAATAATTACTATAGACCTTCAACAAATTGTTGAATAATATTAATCGTATGTTTTGACACGTTCTAATGAATTGAATAAGAAACAGATTTATCCAACGATGCAATTATTTCATTACTTTGGAGAATCATTGATTTGGTTCCGACTCTAACAAGAGCCCTCTGTTGAATAGTAACTTAATAGTTGCTTTCAACCACTCTAACCTCTAACAATCTTTTACGGAAGGTGCATTTGATTGGTTTGATTCGTAAATTATAAAAGTGACTTTTTTGAGATAACATGAGCTAAAGGAACATGACAGTAATAAGGTTTTTGGTGAAATAGGATTAACCTGGGCATGGGATTGGTTGCATAATGATAAATAAAATTGTGGAAATATCATGTTGATCGCAAACCTATTCATGACGAAGATTACGTAATATTACATGTCCATTTTACATGTTTACCTGATAAAGATAAAAATGATATCCGGCTTAGACGGATGTTACATTTTGTTATCTTAAACCACGTATCAAATGATATATCAGCACTGAAACGTAGGCATTTGGTTGCAGATGCTGGAAATCTTTTCCCACTGCCACTTGCATAGAATTCATTCTACACAAACTTTGACTTAGACCCGGTAGCTTCTTTCGTCAATTTTCGAGGCTAGCCGCTCATACTATGACTCCGCCAAGATTGATTTTGATTGGCTCACATGAAAGCAGGAGATGACAACTCTGGCTGAAGAATGATTTTGTTTTCAATTTGTAGATATCCAATCTCAATACCCTTTTCACTAAATACTATATATTCGCTTATGCCCCCCACCCCACACCAGAGTGTGTGCGTTTATTTCTAATATTTCGTACTCTCTTTTAATATAATTAATAAACTTCACTGTTATTGACCCGTGATCAAGGCCAATGCCTATAATTTTGTTAATATTTTATTCACAAAAATATGAAACGGATTGGGGAACAGGCCTTCGGACGTACCCCTTTCCTACAGTGCTTTTTTTTAATTGACAATCGTCTCAATATATTATAGAACATTGGAGTTTCGTCAAAACAGAATCCCACCAAAAATAATTTCGCCCAAACCTGGCCAATAAACTTTTATACTTTAAATACCATTTAAATAGGCATTTTCAACACTGATTGTGTGTGAGATGTATTCCAGTTGCACCAATACACACAAGTTGTAGCCGTAGGAGAGTGTACTCCAAAAGGTTGTGTTCCTTTAAACACCGACAAACATTACACTTAATAATCATAGCCTTCATTGTCCAGTTCTTTTAAGATGCGAGTATTGTGTCTTTTTGATAATCTAATCTAAAACATAGACTTGTCATTTTAAGTATACATTTGGTCGATTAACGTCATTGTGGATGACACTATTTTTAGATTCTCGGGGAAACACAATTTATTCATCATTGGAAATTCTCCGTATAGTATAGCCTAGTTAGTTTCAGAATCTATATTGTGAACCAGACACAGGCTAAAAGACACTAGACCTAAAGATTTATAAGGTGATTTAAAGGAACGTTCATTACACAGGTAAGTTGATTTTGATAATACGTGTATGACTATATCAGAGCATTGACCTATATAACTAGAAGATAGTAGTCTATATGAAATATACAAAGGTAAAGATGTATATAGGCATATTTATTATTAATGGTTATTCGCAATCATTGAAACTGGAAAAACAAACCTAACCTATCTGTTGCAGCGGCATTTTTGTAAGTCTTAATTGTTTGTAGTAATGTCAACAAGATGAACAATGGGTCAAATGGTATTTGAAGGGGAGTGCCATATCGACAAGCAGAAATATATACAGCTATTTTTGGTATGAAACTAAAACAATGATATCTGAAAAAATCCCTACAAAATCTGGCTCGTACAGGAACATCGTCATTCATGCCTACCAGAGCCAATTAAATTGATTAAACGCTGATAAAAATAGAAATTTTACAATGCTACTTGAGATTATAGTTTTCTAATGACTCACACCCATATATGTACTTCTTTCATCGCAGCTGGTTATTTATGTTGATCTGTGAGCTGGTCGCATTCGGCACGACCCTCGTTAGTTTCCGTGTCTAGTAGACCCAAAGTTTTAATCAGCCAATCAACATCAGTTTTCAGAGTTGTCAGACTTTAATGATCAAGTCATAATGCTAAAATCAATGAAACTAACGAACATTAACGAAAATTGTGCCGAATGTTGTAAACCGTCAGTGATGTCATCTCATCGTCGTTTCTTTCAAAAAATGCCGCTCATACATTTTCCCGGGAATAATATATATGCTAGGTATAACTTATAACATATTTCTACAAAATCATAATATAAATGTATCCTTGTTGGTATATTAATCAGTTAAAATTGAAACCAATTCCCTATCGGGTCAAACCTTTAATGATTGTATATCTCTCGGACACCGGTTTTTAACATTATAGAAACCCTCGGTCGCGTTTTATCCCATACATAGGCTACTAGCATCAGAACAGAAAGGAAGTGGTATTTTATTGTCTTGCATCATTCGGAAATGACCCATGAATGAAGCATGAACTATTTTTAGAACCATATTCTCGAATGTTGTTTTTTTCCCATTAAATTATGATAAATTGTGAATTTTTCGTTATCTCTTTCAGTTTAACTTATAAATCAAATCAAAAAGCGTGTTTAATCAAACAGGAAAACGATGGCGACCGACGAGGGTAAGTTTTATAAAAACACATCCCATTGTAATCGCCTTTTTATATCAGTGGTTTTGATCAGATGTCTCTTACTTCTTTTGTGGCATCACAGACTAATCAGACGAACGTAAAACGAACTTGGAGGAGGTAAAGGCCTACCGTTGGTAAGAAATATAGCAATATTCAGAAGTAAAGAAGCACAAATATAGATATTTTTATGCTATTTCTGACATTTATTAACTCATCGTTCCACATGCTCATACAGACAGCGTTATCAAGAGAATGAATAATATTAAGCAATATATACTTGTGTCTATTGGACCTTGGTATAATGACTGACCCAAACGATCTCCGTGAAAGTTCCGCTAGCGCTCTGCAAGAGATTATGATTTACGGATACTGCAGAGGATTGCCGATAGTCTGTGACTTGGTCTCTGATTTTTATCTATAATATGTAATTTACTTGTCACTAAGGGACCAATCTGACATAATGACAGCTTCCCCATGAATTATCAGGTCATAAGCATACTACTGGCCCGCTTGCAAGTAACAAAAAAATGACTCCCAGCAAAAAATCACGAGCTAGCCTAATTATTGGTCTATTCCTCAAATTTGATTTAATTTTATATAATCGTCATATTTGTTAATCCGAAAAGGAAATAAATTGTATTGTCAAGATTAATTATTTATTTTTTGTAAATTTCAGAAATGTTTAATTCTCAAACCAAGGGTGAGACTGAAGATGAAATTTTTAACAGTCAGACTAAAGATCAGCCTCATAGAATTACCTTGTGCTATTCATTGGACCTACCTTCCACTATGGTTCAAAGATTTCCTAGTCAAGCAATACGAAAGCACACAGGAGACCGAGTTTGGTTTGCAAGACACCCTAATGCCGATGTGTGTCTGTTCGATAAAGATTTTCCACGAAATTGTATGGAGCTGAAATGTGTAACAGACGAAAATGGAGAAATGATAGTAACAGTGAAAAATATGGACGACAAAAAGTTGGTAGAACTGAAAGTTCCTGGAAGAGACAATATCAGTCTACGAAATAACCAAGAATCAAGAATCGAAACACAGACACTTTTGTCAATTTCCTTGATGCCATTAATAGTTGTGTTTCAAAATGGCGACGTTAATGCTTCCAACTATGAAGTGATCATGAATGGTTTGATTCCACAATCTTTCAATACAATGATGCTGAGTACTTCCGGTAATACAACTTCCGTGAGAAGAACTTCCGGTCCTCCACCTATACCAGTATTACAATACCAACCAAACGGACTTGCTTCAAGTTTTGGTTGTCCACCACTTCCCGCTTGTCCGGATTTATCCAGCTCTTGGTCAACCAGTAGTTTTACTAGTCAGACAAAACCAAAACAGTTATATACCACCGATCCTACACAATTTTCCAGAAATCCACATAACAGCAATCTCAGCCAAGTATATCCAACAAATGGATTCCAGTATGATGCCAACATAAGACCATCAGCTCAGCCCTGTTCTTGTGGATTCGGCATCAGACAAGGGAATCCTATTACCAATCCAGAATCTTGCGGATGTAGTTCACAAGGTTTCATTGATATTCACCAAAGAGAATACGATAGACAAGCTTCCTGTCCAGTTTGCAATCCATCAATTACACCATTTGTACAGCAAGGTGTACACTATGTACAAGCTTATCACCATGGCTTTCATCAGCCTCTACAGAGATGTACATCAGATACACAAAGGATGTCCTCAACACCTACCAATTGGCATAACCACACATCCCCTGGTGGATTACCCACAGCGCCACCTGTGAGAGATAATTACGTCAATACTCATCCTTACACTGAAAACACTCCCCATGATTTCAACGTCAATATTTTAGATGTATACAAACAATAAGTATATCATATTCGGAACTTCCGCCGTTATTCAAATTATACACGTCACGTGTAACTCTGTTGTGAATGATGCATGATACCCCCAAGGCTTGAATCTCTTATTATAGGCTACACAGTTCATATTAAAGGGATATGTTCAACAACCGTTCGACTAAAAAGAATTAGTCTAAGAACCTCGAATTCTTTAGCTAATCTAACCCATAATAATGTTCACAACTCTCCCTTGAAAGTCAAACCTTCAAATTCCTGTGTATCCATGATTATCAACGTTTGTCAAAAAGTGGACCCGATTTTAGTGAGACTATGCTAAATTAGAGTGCACCGGGTTACTACGTATATTTTGAAAAAGCAGAGGAAAAAAGTTAATATGGTGGAAAAAAGAAATCGGATTATTTATAACGTTATAAGCCAATGAAATTCATTAAGCAAGGATAAATCTCTCTACTGACATTGCTGGAAAATAAAGACTGATTTGACAATATGTACAGAAATTTTAATCTGTGTCCAAAGGGAGAGGTTGAACTTGCTATTTCAACCTTTATAGACCATATGCCTCGCCTCATTGAGTGCAATCAACACAAGTTTGAGTTAGAGGAATTTGTGAATTCTTTGAAACGAAATGATGTTCATACGCTAATTTCTTGCCTATGATGTACGATGTATTGTGTTATGTATTCCGAACACTTTCGTAGTATTTTAGACATAAATGGCAAGTGTTGTATTATGTATAATGTATATACGCTTTTGTGCTGTTATGTGGACTATATTATATGCTCATATTTAGATAATATATTTATCGGTTTGTTCAAGGTAAGCATAGTCCAATAAGACAAATACCCTTTTCTGATATTAACAAAAATCCGTAATATTGGATTGTTGTAACCTCATCCACGAGAAGAAAGTCTAATTCGCTCAAATTTAATTAGTTGGCAGTAAAGAGTTAAGACGATGTAGGGCAGTATGATATTTATGTCAAAGTATTTATAAATGATATTACATATAAAGTGTTGTTTTATTTATATTTATGTCAATGTTAATGTCAATGTTAATGTCAATGTTAATGTCAATGTTAATGTCAATGTTAATGTCAATGTTAATGTCAATGTAAATGTCAATGTTAATGGTTTATGAGTCATATACTGCGCACATTCCGTTATCAGTGTATTGTATATAAAGGACTGCATAATTTGTTCATGTTCCTTTAGCACCGATGATATTCTCGTTGAGCTATCGGTTTGAAATTTGACATAATGACTACTATGTGTCCTAGATATCTACCTCGAATATAATCTAATTCTAAAGCTCTCTTCCGTGTAAAATCAGGTTTCAAAGTTTTCAGATGGCATATTATTACTGATAATGGCGAAATGGAAGGGTGACATTTTCCCGCCATTATATGTTTGAAGTCATATGATTGGTCGAGAGGAAAACACTACTCTAAAAATTATAATGACGAGAAAGTTGTCTCATGCAAGCAACGGTTAGATTGGTAAGATGGTATATACCGTTTCTGAAGAAACATGAATAATAGTCCGTTTGTTTATTTATTAATTATTTACATGCAGTATTTATAATGAAAAAATCTAATAAAAAAATGCTCATATAATTTCGTATTACATGTGTATTGTGTGTAATTGAATTATTCAATATGCTATTATGTTTATGCATTTGTTCTATTTTACAACATATTATATTGAGTCAAATAAAGTGTATTATTTTGCTTTCAGAATAATTTTTACTTTAACCACATAAGATATTGGACATAACTGTAGCCTACAACTCTTCCATTGGCGTAGCGAGAAATTTTTCCAAAATGATGGGGGTAAGGGCATAAAAATGCTTGAAAATTGCGAATTTTTAAGTAAAAAAAGAGCAAAATTTCGGCCCAAGGGAGGGGAGGTTTTACATGTGCATCAGTGGCGTGGTGGCTCCAAATTGGCTGGGGGGCACAAACCCTTTTTGTCGCTCCCTGCAACTCATGTTCCCCACCCCCACCCTAAGGTATTCTGTTCAGGTATGGATCACAATGCATGAATGCACTGATGCACGTGTAAAACCTCTGGAGCCCTTCGACCATGGAACACCGCGTCGAAGAGGACGAACGAGGTAATACGGGGTTCCTTTCATGGATAATTTTGAAAATTAAGACTATTGTAGGTGCGATCTAGATATATTTCAGGCACTTGCAGCCCCGATAAAAATATTCGAAACTGAAACCCAAAACATAATTTTTTTTTAGGTTTAATAAGTAAATGTTATCAGTAAATGAAAGATCCTGAGAGTGACATTTTTTATATCACACGGGTTTTGTTAACATAATTTTTTTTCAAGTGGATTAACTTAATAGGCTTTATCCTTGGGTGATTACAAACATTCACACTATTGTCTTCATTGTCCTTAAAGTTTTCGTTTTAACTGTAGTAAACGCAGGTTAATTCAACATTGTTCTAAAATTGAAATTAGGCCTTGGACCCCAGAAGTATATTCAAAGATCCAAAATAATTAATTCAGTCCGTAGGAAGACCGGAAAGACCTAATTTTGAAGTACAAAAGCAATTTTACCATTTGTCATAGTGAACGCTTGTAGCGAGCGCGGACCAGTGAGAGACCCTCATAGTTGTCTCCCTTGAATAACTGTAAGCAGTGAGATGTAACATTTCGGCTCACTCCCTTGGGTGATTACAAACACTCACACCAAGTTTCATCAAAATCCATCAAGAAATCAGTTCTTTATCGGGTCCACAAACAATTCAAGAACGAGGGCAATCATTCATAGTAAATATTGTTCAATTGCTCTTATTTTCAATAGGCTTAATCCTTGGGTGATTACAAACACTCACACCAAGACCCTCGGAAACTTCAAGGCTTTAGCTATTTGAAACAATGCAGGAAGGCTATTTGACGCTATATTTTTGTATTTTTTTGTATGTTTATGTCTGCGGTAGGTCGGCTCAACTTGACCGACGGATATCAATAACGGGGGCGAATCCAGGATTTATAGAAATGTGGGGGTGGGGGGGACTCTGAAATATAACATGCTTCAAACGGAACGGCACTGCGAGTGGCGAAGGCGCGAGCTGCAATTTTATAGAGTGTTCTGACATTATTCGGTCAAAAATAAGGGGGAGAGCCCGAGTTGTATTGGGACTAAAAGAATAAGCTCGAAAATAATTATTATTTCTTAACGGCCGACTTTTTTTCGAAGGGCTTTTGGCGCCCCCTTGCAACGTCGGCGCCCCCTGGTTTCCATTCGCTGGGGGGGCACGTGCTCCCAGCCCCAGCCCCCCCCCCCCCCCCCCCGGCCACCACGCCACTGATGTGCATTACTGGTAGAATATCCAGCGAAGAAACTAGGTAATGGCAGATTTGTCAGGCTAGAAGTGACATGGATATTCGATTTTGTTATCGGTCATAAGAAGGTATACATGTAGTTATAGAAATACAGTTAACAAACCTACCGATAATGTACCCATTTTGTCATAATGTACAATACAATTTATTTTTCAAGATTTAATGCATTTATCAATAACAAATTCATACAAAAACAAACATTGAATAGAAATAAATAGTTATTTTTTGCGCTTTACTAAACACAAGTCGGTTCAGATAATGAACGATCATTGCCCATTTTTAGGGAAGGAAAGATATTTTCCAGACGTAATCAGAGACAGTTATACATGTAGTGCCCTCACAGCATCACTTTATAAGATTTCTTGTCCTTTCTAGGGGATCTCCTACTGAAAATGTTGTATGGTTTTCAAACCAACTCACAAATAATATACATGTATGACTATTTCATAATATGGGTAGGGCCTACTTTTAATAATACTACGTAACATTATTGTACAATCTCAGTGAACATATATAACAAATATAAATAGTTATTAAGTAGAAATTATTAAACTTAAAAGGAAACTCGGAAGAAAGCATTCACAATAATGAGAATTTGAACCGGAACCGGAACCGGAAGTTAGTGCACGCGGATACTTGATAACAAGTGTTCTATGTAATCATATCACATGAAAGCTATGTTAAAGGGTTAACAGGGTAAAGGGTTTTGGCCTAGTTTTATCAGAACAATATTTTAATCTTATAAATTCGTCGTAATAAACTTTATTTCTCTGCCTACAGAATCTTTTTAGAGCTTTAAAAAAGAAATGGTAAACAAAGTGGAATTCAAAATTTTTCTCAAAATATTCCAATATCGGCTTTCTGCAACTGCCAAACTAACAAAATATGGTAAGCAAATTGATAACAAATATAAATGTACCAAATAAACAAAACCCATTTTTAGATCCTGTTCTGGAACACGATGAATAATATATAGCACCATGCAGAAACATTTAAATATTTTTTCACGCGCATGTGAAAATTTACAATTACAAATTGACAACATAATACAAATATAGAAAAAAGGCAGAAGCATATATCAAGGTATATAAATTACTAGACGCATTTAAAGGGATACAGCTTAAAAATGTGCTTCCACATGCTTTCAACAAAAGCTAGATTGAAATTCCTTGATTTTTCAGGGAGCATTGCGGAGATTTGATTTAAATTGGTAGACATTATAATTTTTTAAGGGTAGCAATCCGTTTTAAGTAGAGATCTTTACCCACCTGTAGTTACGGGTCTACAACTTAAACCAGATGAATGATTCGAGTCAAAGTCTTTGATATATTATAAATAACAACGATAAGAAAATATGAAAATATAACAATATTAAAATATTCCTCCAATTTAAGGCATCTTCTGTATCTATGGCTGAAAATTCACAACGATGATCAGCGACGATAATTTAATTAACAACAGTTAAAGTTAAAATTGATATGGCCCCACAGAACACAGTATCACCGTGATGTAAGTATGGCTTTAAATTCTGAAATATATAAAGGGAGATAACAATGTAAATTATTTGATTCTAAAATGAAGCTGTCCAAATGGACTTTCTTAATTTGCAGCCATCGTAAGCATATTCGTCTACAAGTGCAACACAGATTCATGTTCATATTAAGTCCACAGGTAAAAGGAAAGTATTTTCATCTGCTTAATATCACTCCGGCGCGTTTCGTTTTGAATTGTATACGAACGCAAAGTAGTTTTTTTTTCCATTTAGATAATTGTTTGGACATGAATTATATGCCTTATATATGAAAATTATGCCTTTTAATGACAGTAGTCGCCTATAATTAGTTGCTAGACCAGCTGATGTCGCTCAATTTCAAATGTCCCTGCCCTTCTCTGTCACCCAGTCTCATATGGACATAATATTACAGTTCGGCTAATTACACGGTATCATTTTCCTGACAAGTTTCTATAACATTTCAGCCTTCAATGCACATGTTCCAATAATTATCAACGTTTGGAAGTCAAAAATACGACTCGTATTTTAGTGAGATATACCTAATATTGAACAGTAGTCGAAAGCCAAATGTTTAGTAAGAGATAAATTTAAAGGGATTATACTATATTTACTACTTCTGGAGGAGATTTACATATATTCAAGAATACAATCAATCCTTGAAAATGCCGATCATTCTCCTTTAAATTATGTGCCACCAATTTGTGATAGTCATTATAAATACTGGTAATGGTGGCATCTGGCAATCCTGCTGGTGACATGGTGAACTTTGAATGTGGCTCGAGTCCACGTGCCTTGGATTATAAAATAATAATAAATTATCAAGAATCTCCTGAGGGCACGTTATCCCGATTTATCTCTCACTTTGTCTAGATATTTCCCACTCAAATTGACAACACATTGTGAAACAGTTGATTTAAAATAAAGAATTTTTTCAAATAAGATTTATGACATGTCAAAAAAATAGGATGAACATTGTAGAGAAAATTGTCTCTTGTTGGAAAATATTGATAAAAAAATCACATGTTTTTAAGAACTATTTTAAAACATTATATTTATTATCATTCGTTCAGTTGTAAACGTGACCGTAGGGAAAATACACTGATGAGGCCATTTCTATAATTGTTAGTAGGCGGTAAGATATTTATCTCCTCTGTTATAATATGTGCTGACATCATCAATTTGCCAATTCACGCGATTCTTGATTTAAAGGAAAAACAAAGGAAACTTTTCATTATTAAATGTTGCATCTCTCCCAAAGCCAATGTAGAACTGGTGCAAGGGGAAGATTTTTTTTGGCAGATTAGGACGTTCCTATGAAATCACTTCTACGAAATCCGCAAATATTAATTCCAATTCTGTCTTATTACATTGCGTAATGTCAGCCATATCAACCATTCACCCAATGAAGGTAATGCCAGCTATTGGTAGCAATGTCGGCTATTGGTAGCAATACCATCTAATGGTAGCAATGTCAGCTATTGGTAGCAATACCAGCTAATGGTAGCAATGTCAGCTATTGGTAGCAATGTCGGCTATTGGTAGCAATACCAGCTAATGGTAGCAATGCCAGCTATCGGTAGCAATGTCAGCTATTGGTAGCAATGTCAGCTATTGGTAGCAATACCAGCTAATGGTAGCAATGCCAGCTATCGGTAGCAATGTCAGCTATTGGTAGCAATGTCAGCTATTGGTAGCAATACCAGCTATTGGTAGCAATACCAGCTAATGGTAGCAATGTCGGCTATTGGTAGCAATACCATCTAATGGTAGCAATGTCAGCTATTGGTAGCAATGTCAGCTATTGGTAGCAATACCAGCTAATGGTAGCAATGTCAGCTATTGGTAGCAATACCAGCTAATGGTAGCAATGTCAGCAATGTAGCCTATTGGTTCTTTTGAGAATCAGATTCTTTTTGTTTATTAAAGTGATACAACCTCTTAGAATGAACACAAAAATTAAGTTCTCAAACTTGAACAATCAGAGTATATATTCATCAACGATGTTCAAAGTATAGGAGATAGAATGCAAAAACCCATGAAACTATGTTAATTTCAATATAATAACAGGTTATAATTGATAAACGCCTTAAATTCGATTAAGGGTTTTTCAATTATTGTATATAAACATTGTTTTCTGGATTTATCAGATTATTTAGGTAATCTGTTGTATAGTTATGAAACCAGGCAAGTCCCTTGATGACTATAAACTACTATTGACCAAGTTTCGAAATTTAGATTTTTTGTTCATTCTAAGAGGTTGTATTCCTTTAAGTGAATACATACCAGAATAATCAACTCTTCCATCGCCATTTAAATCAGCTTCTTTCACCATTTCTTGAGCTTCTTTCTAGAAACAATCAAAGTGTTAAAAAAACTAATACATGTATATTGTACAGTAGAATATAACTTGTATATCATATTGTACAGATGACCTCTGGAATATAACTCAATATAAATTACAGTGGGCTTCTGTAATATAACTCAATATATAATACAGTGGGCTACTGGAATATAACTCAATATTTAATACAGTGGGCCTCTCGAATATAACTCAATATATAATACAGTGGGCCTCTGGAATATAACTCAATATATAATACAGTGGGCCTCTGGAATATAACTCAATACATAATACAGTGGGCTTCTGGAATATAACTCAATATATAATACAGTGGGCCTCTGGAATATAACTCAATATATAATACAGTGGGCCTCTGGAATATAACTCAATATATAATACAGTGGGCCTCTGTAATATAACTCAATATATAATACAGTGAGCCTCTGGAATATAACTCAATATATAATACAGTGGGCCTCTGTAATATAATTCAATATATAATACAGTGAGCCTCTGGAATATAACTCAATATATAATACAGTGGGCCTCTGGAATATAACTCAATATATAATACAGTGGTCAGTGAGCCTCTGGAATATAACTCAATATATAGTACAGTGAGCCTCTGGAATATAACTCAATATATAGTACAGTGGGCCTCTGGAATATAACTTTATATTTGACTCAATAAATACAGGTTTAGTTATCAATAATGCAATTTATTTTACATACCATAGTGATATTTTCTCCCAATTTCTTCAAAACATTATATAACTCTGTTGGTGATATAAAACCATCTTTATTATCATCAAATACTCGAAATACTTCATATAACTCCTTCTCTGGATCCATGGTTATTTTTCTCGAGAATATTTGAATGAACTCATCAAAATCAATGGTGCCACTTCCTACAATAATGATTGAAACGTACACCTTTAAGTCCGCAACACATAAACTCCTGATATAAGACAAGCACATGGCAGAGAACAACCTTATATGCTTCTGCCAAATGTAATCAGAATTGAAATGTGTTAAATCAAATGTACTTTTCACCTACTGTCCATCGAATAACGATGAACATTTGGGCTTCATCAAGAAAAAGATCTTACTGGTGATTGGCTTTGGAGTCGATCACGCATCTTCAAAATGTAACCAAAATTATTAAACAGTAGGATATTATTGAATGTCTCAAAAGCATTCCATCCCATCCCAAAAGGTTAAGCGCTTGCATAAGCAGGTCTATCATAAAAGCCACTACCCAACATAATAATATACACATAAATTTATATTCCACAGAAGCAAAAACATAAATACTAACGATCATGGTCGACCTTTCTAATAAAAGATTTTAATTCTGGTATAGTTGGCCTTTGACCTAATGATATCATAACAGTTCCCAGTTCTTCTGTTGTTATCATTCCATCACCATTCTTATCAAATACACTGAATGTTTCATGCAGTTCTGCAATAAAAACAAGATAGCAGTCTGGAATTATGGTATAAATTCAAATGTAAATATTCCATGATGTATATTTCAGAAAAAACGTTTTATAGTTATGCCTATCCCAATATTATTTGATACTTGTACCAGTCGAACTTTAATGAATATTTTACAAAGATAACCACTCAGGTTCTAAATAAAGGATTCTTTCTACCAACTTGATTATTCTTGCCCATTTGCTGCAGGTTTGACTGAAAATTATGAGTGAAAATGACAACAATTACTTTAATAAAGGCTCTTGACTTTATAACAGACCAATGAGATTAACATACAGCTGGAATACATATCTTTTTGCACACTATACTATACATGTATATTCTCTCTGTTTTGTAGAAACCTCGCAAGTTATTTATTAGAGTAATTGTTATCACTAAAATTGTATTCATTTATTTAGGCATCAATTAATTGAAAAGAACAACAATCTAACCAACCTACTGCGCTAAACATACCACTAACGGCAAAATAGATTTCATCCCTACAAGAAATGTTATCTAGCATATTATGTATCGTCATAAATCGCATATCAATTTAATGAACTTAAAATATAAAATCCATTTTGCATTTACTTCTTGAACATAGTTCGACTGTAGAAATGAAAGCCGATTATAACATATTGACTGTATAATGATTACCTTGTATTTTCTCATCTGTTAATACATGTCTTTTACCAAACTTCTTCTGTTTTCTGGTATGCTTTATTTGTTGTGCCGCCTGAAACACAATTCAGAAATAACATTTTATTTGAAAAATTGAGTACTTATGCTTTGTTTTATGTTTAAAAAGGATTTAATGACTATGTGTTAAATAAAAACAAGTCTTTGATGCATGCTCATGAAATATACTGAACCAAGGTCATTCATTCAGTTTCACTTAAAATTAGCATAAGCCAGATGCATGTAAAGCCTCAATAATCCTACAAAATGGGTGCTGATCAAGGCTTCAGGCAACAGGCTTGGTGCCATGTGTTCTGTCTAGGTGAGTGTAGGAGTATCTTGTTAATTCACTCTAAATTCGTGCAATTGAAAGGGTAAAAAAAGAATATTTCTTGAAATATCGTCGTGAGGGAATATATTGAACAAACAGCATGTGCTTAAAATGTAAACAAATACTTGGACTTTCGCGTTGATTACAGCGACAACTTTGGCAGAAAATTTGTATCTATTAATCCATACAATGATCACACCTATATTCGATAACTTTGTAGCAGACCAAATCAATTTAAAAGATCTTGACCTACGCTGCGGATACTGGCAATTAGTTTATACATCTTACTTATCATGGCTATAAATACCGTATTGGGTTGAATAGTGTCACAATAATGCTGAATTACGTAAATTAACTTTTTGCGTGTTGTGGTGTGTATTTTAAAAAGTAAAATGTCAAGTCAAATGAACTCGCTCAACATAGAAAGTTTTTATTACAAAATCCACCTTGTAAACATGGTGTATAGTCCCTTGAGACAAAACTAATCCAAGAATAGAATACGACAATAAAGTGAAAGTAAATAAAATTAAAGTTACTAAATTTAGACGTTAATAAGGGTAATTGTATTGTAATTTACAGAGTTGGGTTTCTCCAGACTTGTACATTCTATATTCGTACAGTTAAAGTCACAGTATGTCCAACAATTTATCTCAAGATGATGAGAAATAAGGGCAGTAAATATTAAATTTATTTACTCAAAGATCTGTGATATAAAATAGATGATGTTACCTTTCCCTTAAATAGGAACATGCGGTATCAACAAAGGTCAATTTGGCCCTTGAATATTATGTAAATACTAGAACTGCACGAATATCTCATATTCCCTTCGAATATTCCTCAAACTTGTCATTTTTTTATTTCAATTTCTGTATACAGTACTAGTATATGTTTTCTATTTAAAGTATAGTCTCACCAGGTAAATTACTATACTCACTGACATCAAGTGGCTTTAAATCGCAAGTACATAAATTACCATTCGCACTGCATTTAAAATAAATTGAATCTAAACACAACACCGTTTTCCTTTACAAGACTTTCAAATAATTACAATGCACTAATACGGTTTGATTTGATTTCTTCTGTTTCAGGCAAGTCGTAGAAACGCATCTGCGGTATTAGATTTTGAATTGTTGAAATCGAAAAAAATACCTTTTCTTGAAACAGCTAAGTCAAACAGATGAGGTGTACTAAGTTGGGATAAACTAAGTCATACGTACTAAGTAATACAGATTAGACGTACTGAGTTATACAGATAAGACGAACTGGGTAATACAGATTAAATGTACTGAGTTATACAGAAAAGATGTACTGAGTTATACAGATAGGATGTACTAAGTCATACAGATAGGATGAACAAAGCCATACAGATAAGATGTACTAAGTCATACAGATAAGATGTACTGAGTTATACAGATATGATGTACTAAGTCATACAGATGAGATGTACTATATGGCATCCAGATGAGATGTACTATATGTCATACAGATGAAATGTACTAAGTTATCCAGATGAGATGTACTATATGGCATCCAGATGAAATGTACTATATGTCATACAGATGAAATATACTAAGTTATCCAGCTGAGATGTACTGAGGTATACAGTTGGGATAAACTAAGTCATATGTACTAAGTAATACAGATTAGATGTACTAGGTTATACAGATAGGGTGTACTAAGTCATACAGATATGATGTACTAAGTCATACACATAGGATGTACTAAGATGCTATTTGTCATAAAGATTAAATGTTATAAGTCATACAGACGAAATGTACTGTGTTATACGGATGGGATGTACTAAGTAACACAGATGAGATGAACAAAGCCGTACAGATGAAATGTACTACGTTATACAGCTGAGATCTACTGAATTATACAGTTGGGATAAACTAAGTCATATAGATTAGATGTACTAAGTCATACAAATGACATGTACTAAGTCATACAGATGAGATGTACTGAGTCATACTGACGAAATGTACTGTGTTATACGGATGAGATTTATTAAGACATACAGATGAGATGTACTGAGTCATACAGATGAGATGTACTGAGTCATACAGATGAGATGTACTGAGTTATACAGATAGGATGTACTAAGTCAAACAGATGAGATGTAAACAGATGAGATTTATTAAGATTTACTAAGTCAAACAGGTGAGATGTACAATGTCATACAGATGAGATGTACTTAAATTTACTGATGAGATTGGACCCTGGTCGTTACATACAGAACCGGATAATTAGCCTAATCCTCTTACTCATATAAATCCAGATTAAAATAGACTCCCATATGACTAGACGACCTTAATATTAAGTGTGTTAAATTCAATTTATTTGTATAAATGTAATAATTTCCATGTTTTAACGGGATCTGTCGTAAAGACAGAAGGTTAAATACACATAAATATGTTTCATGATTTGTACAGCAAAATAAAATACACTGGTACCCCAAGATAACCACGTAAACCTTTTTATTAAATTCTTTATTTGGCTGACAAATAGGCACAAAGTCCTTTAACTCCTTTTTACTATTGAGCCCAAACGATAACTGAGCAATAATTATAACATTCTTTTAATAGCATGATTTTGGCTAAAATATGTTACGATATCGAAGCATGATAGGAGGATTTAAGGCACTCGGAACTGACAAAATGATAATTCTTAGAAGAACAAATTGGAGAAAATGCCGAAGATAGTATCAAAGGACAACGGGTAGGCTTAATTAGAATAAATGTCTAATGTTAAAACAAAAATTAAGGCATGCATCTTTATATACAAAAAATGGTCATTCAGCCCCCCTCTGGACACAGTGACCTTATCTCGACCCAGTTGACTTAATATTCCAGGAAAGGATGTAATGATTTCTATATTAAGATGGAATTTAATAGAACAGACAATATGAGTAATCAACCCACACAATTCCCTTAATAACTTAATAGGTCAAGCAACATATATACTGGAAAATGGAGGTCACGTACAACTCAAAGTTCACATTAACTAGTTTCTTGTTATAGTTGTAATGAATTATACGAAAAACTTAAACCTAAAGCATCGGAAACAGGCATTACAATGGGAGCAATGGTAAATTCTGCCCCTCCCCTCTTTTTCACACCAAAGCACCCCAGCTCTCTCGAATATGATAAGGTCATCTCCTGTTAACCTTAGAACATAAAGCAATCCTGAAATCAAATACCTGCATTTATATAATATATCAATAGCAAGCATATACATAATATATATCAGAATAAGTATATTAGAGGATATGCCGTTTCGTACAAAACGGCCGCCGCAAGCCGGCGTTTGTAAAAGACGGATTCCGCGGATTTCGCGGAATCCGTCTTTTATTAATGTCGTGACACATAATCCGCGGAATCCGCGGATTTAAGAAAAGCAGTCTTCTACAGGTTACTAAAAGACGGATTCCGCCGAAATCCGTCTTTTAGTAACTTTCCGTGTTCATTTTACGTATTGAGTTTAGTTTTGTACCTAAAACATTAAAAAAGTGTAAATGAAATTTTTAATCATTATTAATTAAGTCTTCATGTATATTTTTGTTTTAATGGAGCTCGATAATTAATATCATGCCAAAGTAGTTTTCTCCACTGTCCATAGTGGGTGTAATGTACTAAACTTTATATTTTACCCCTAATAGTTCAGTGATTGCTTTAATCCTGAAGACCTGAAGTCTATATATACCAGTCTTAGTCTTCAGATTCAGAAATAATTCACAAAACAGGGGCTAAAATACAATATAAACATGTCAATAATAAAAATCCGTACAAGCAAAACAATTCCGTTAATCAAAAATCTCGTCCAGAGCATGACAAAATCAGGTGCAATAATTATATAGTACCGGTAGTGGACTTCCCATACGAGAAGTACCATCAGGGGCTTTATTCTCCAAAACTTAATTTAAGATGATTTTAGTGTTCTAGTCATCTGATTGGTCCAACACTAAAATTGATTTTAAATATAGCTTTATTATCCAATCAGATAACTCTATTTCTTAAAATCTGTATTTTATCTTAGTTAAGTTTTCGAGAATAAGGCCCCAGGTGTTTCGAAAAAAGTAAGAATGGTCAATGTTTGTAAACAAATGCCACGTGTTTTGTGAAGTCCCCTGTACCAGTATTTCTTTTACAAGATGGATGGGAATGGATAAATAATAACTCATTAAATCCCGAGATGTAAAGAGAAGTGATTCACTCACTGCACCTATGGGAGTACATCATCCCAATGTCATACCTTTCTCCTTTTTACTACGGTAGTTAAAAAGAATAACTTGACCACGGGAAGATGATGGGAGTATTACAAGCTTTTAACCTTCATTAACCTGGATCCGTCCCTGTATTATGTCTGCGGGTTCCACTGGCAACCAACAGTATCTAGTTCTCGACAACATGTATACTAGAGGACCGCTTTATTTTTAAAAAAAAAATCCGCGAAATCCACAGATTATAGTAAATGTGTCACTAAAAGACGGATTTCGGCAGAATCCGTCTTTTAGTAACTCGTAAAAGACTGCTTTTCTTAAATCCGCGGATTCCGCGGATTATGTGTCACGGCATTAATAAAAGACGGATTCCGCGGAATCCGTCTTTTATTAACGCCGATCACAAGCTGGTAGAAGAGTGGGATGCAGTAGTTTTGTATGCGGCCATCTGAATTAGTACCATCTATTCCAGGCCCGCGAGGCCCTCTAGAATGGCCCCTTAAGAGTGACCCCTACCACTAAAACGCTCTGATCGTTGTGCTAGCTAAGCTCTATTTGGCCCTTATTTTTTTTTCATAACATGCATTTGGCCTTTTACAAAAATTAATTCAGAATGTCTAATCTATTCATTGAATTGCCATTTATAGATAAACAAACTATTTATAGAAATCAATTATCGAAATTTGATACAAATAAACTGTCATCTTATATTTTATAAACAGCATCAGTCTATTTTTATCAAATAGCCACAAGGGGCAGTCAGAATTTTAACATAATATTTTATTAATAATCTGTATGAGACCAGTCTACATCAACAGGAGTCGATTAACAATTCTATTTGTACCATCGTCGTGCAGATAAGATGCACTTTATTCAACAAAAGTTAGATACGTTGTGTTAAATCATACAGGTGAGATGTCAAGCCGATACCATTCAGATGAAATGTACTATGTAATATAGATTTGATTTACTAAGTCAAAGTGAGATGAGAAATAAGGTCTGATACTGATAGTGATACGATGTACAAAGTCAAGCAGATGAGATGTACTAAGTCATACTGATAAGATGTACTATGTTATGCAGATGGGATGTTCTAAGCTATACAGATGAGATACACTTAGTCATACAGATAAGATGTACTAAGTCATACAGATAAGATGTACTAAGTCATACTGATAAGATGTACTAAGTCATACAGATGAGATGTACTAAGTCATGTAAGATGAACTAAGTCATACAGATGGGATGAACTAAGTCATACAGATGATATGTAGTCATAGAGGCGAGATGCTAAATTTATCACATAATTAAGACAATATGTACCAATACTTGTGATCAGATGGTACTAAAGATACAAAAGAGATGCTATAAGCTATACAGATACAATGAACTAATACTATAACATATTGTGCTACTGAACTACTGTAATTAATAAGTGGAGTATAATACAATACAAGTATATAATTTCTCGCTGAAATTAAGAGTATAATTCCATTCAAATTAGCAGTCATATAAATAGTCGATTATAAAATGAAACCAAGCTAATTATCTCCCACACAGAGACCTATTATCACATTTTAACCTTTCATTATACCAGCACTTTTATTTCTCGTCATAGAGAATCAAGTACTCTGTTTAATAATCTGAGAATTTAAGCATGTTTTGTATATTTTATCATGTTTAAAACATGTGATTTACAAACATGACACTTTACTTTTAAATGTCATTGTAAAACATGAAATCGTAGTATTTTTAGCACTGACTGTCAATATATTAAGAGCATCGACAAATAGCTTCATCTTGCTTTTTTTACCATCAAGAAATAGTGTGAACATCAGTGGATCTCAGGATCCTTGATCCATTGCATGACAACCGACCAATAAATTCTTACTATTTTGTGGTTTTCATGTAGAATAATAAAGCCTGATTGATTAGAACGACTTAAATGAGGTGCCGGATTATCATAAGCCCCGTCTTATTTGTTTCCGAAACCTTAGTTATTATATAATCTTTAATTAGTTATTTTGTGTAAAAATGGCATGTAATGTAGGAATCAAATATTGTTTAAATCTACTTAAATCATAGTTGTTCAATAAAATATTCTAGACAACAAAGTGCCTGATTTTTTTTTCATTTTAAGAGGTTGTATTCCTATAAGCTATTCGAATCACTCGCAATTTAACACTATTAGAATATATATTATAAATGCATATCGGATATTTCGTTCCGTTTTGAACCATCCTGTAGATCTGTATCAGACCGTTATAGATGATTTTATGTTTTATCGGCGAAGTAAATGTAAAGAATCACAGCCTGAAAACAGCCCACACATATCAAAGTATCGTCTCATATTTGCACTTTAACTAGAAATCGCATTTGATTGATTAAATATTGTCTTTCCTTTTTCAATAATATTGAAATACAAGACTCGATGTAAAGTTGAAAAATAAATGGGTCTTTTTTTTTTTAAACACCCACTGTCTACTGTCTGTCAAACAACAAATCTGTGATATTGTAGAGACTATAGAAACCAGCAACAATGATTTGTGAGATTCTTGGGTTCCTTTGAAAAACATGTTGCTCTACCCTACAAGTTTTAGCTTTATGTCTTGCTTGGAATTAGAAGGTGTTTGATTCTAGACACACGGCCTAGCTGTGCGTCCCATTAGATAAGTACGAGTATTGTAGACACACATTCCAGCTTTATATCACACTCGTAGGATTGACAAGCGTAATGTAGAGACTTGTCCTAGCTTATGTCCTAAATGGGATATGAAAGCGTAATGTAGAGATTTGTCCTAGCTTTATATCCTATCTGGGATTAGTAAGTGTACTGTAGAAACATGTCCTAGCTTTATGTCTTACCTGGGATTAGTAAGTGTACTGTAGATACATGTTTTAGCTTTGTGTCCCACCTGGGATTAGTAAGTGTACTGTAGATATATGTCTTAGCTTTATATTCTACCTGGGATGAGTAAGTGTACTGTAGAAACATGTCTTAGCTTTATATTCTACCTGGGATTAGTAAGTGTACTGTAGAAACATGTCCTAGCTTTATGTCTTACCTGGGATTAGTAAGTGTACTGTAGAAACGTGTTTTAGCTTTGTGTCCTACCTGGGATTAGTAAGTGTACTGTAAAAACATGTCTTAGCTTTATGTTCTACCTGGGATAAGTAAGTGTACTGTAGATACATGTCTTAGCTTTATGTTCTACCTGGGATAAGTAAGTGTACTGTAGATACATGTCTTAGCTTTATGTTCTACCTGGGATAAGTAAGTGTACTGTAGATACATGTCTTAGCTTTATGTTCTACCTGGGATAAGTAAGTGTACTGTAGATACATGTCTTAGCTTTATGTCCTACCTGGGATTAGTAAGTATACTGTAGATACATGTCTTAGCTTTGTGTCCTACCTAGAATTAGTAAGTGTCAAGTGTACTGTAGATACATGTCTTAGCTTTATGTCCTACCTGGGATTAGTAAGTTTAGTGTAGAAACATGTCCTAACTTTATGTCCTATCTAGGATTAGTAAGTATAGTGTAGAAACATGTCCTAGCTGTATGTCCTACCTGGGATTAGCAAGTGTACTGTACAATATGTCCTATCTGTATGTCCTAACTGAGATTAGTAAGTTTACTGTAGAAACATTTCTTAGCTTTGTGTTCTACCTGAGATTAGTAAGTTTACTGTAGAAACATGTCTTAGCTTTGTGTTCTACCTGGGATTAGTAAGTTTACTGTAGAAACATGTCTTAGCTTTGTGTTCTACCTGAGATTAGTAAGTTTACTGTAGAAACATGTCTTAGCTTTATGTCCTACCTGAGATTAGTAAGTGTATTATAGAAACATGTCCTAGCTTTGTGTCCTACCTGGGATTAGTAAGTGTATTGTAGAAACATGTTCTAGCTTTGTGTCCTACCTGGGAGTAGTAAGTGTACTGTAGAAACATGTTCTAGCTTTGTGTCCTACCTGGGATTAGTAAGTGTACTGTAGAAACATGTCCTTGCTGTATGTCCTACCTTCGGATTAGTAAGTGCACATGCCCTAATCTTATAGTTCACGTGGGGTGTAAAATAAATATTTCAAAAAAAAACTTCTATAAAACAGAGGAACAGAACGGGTCTACGGTACCCAAGTTTTACGCCCCAGCTTAAGATATGGGCATAGAGTTAACACATGACTTTCTAAATCGCCAAGTTGAGACATGGATGAACTTTGAACTACATGTATTTATGTTGAGCTGTCTTGAAGTAATGTGTGTATCAGTGAAGATTATTATTTATGACGATATGTATGAATTACCATGGTAACAGATATTGATATTTATGATTAGTTTCTATGATAATAATTATTGTTTTCTGTCTTTAGATTAGTAGATAATTAAAATGTAACGTGAGAGGTGTATTAAGAATAATTCTATCAAGACTTATCTGATTATCGTGGTATTAACCAAATACTATGATACTGATATCATCTTGGATTCACACATTGAAGCTTCGCTGTAAAGATGGCAGTTCAATTGGTGCCAATTTTTAGAGTAATGTTTGATATAATTATATCGTAGTTGAAGAAAAAAAAATAAAGCTAATGATGAAAATTTTCAAAATCTGTTTTTGATAAAATCGTTACACAAGTAGGGCCTAATAAACAAAATGGAACGTCACGTCAAACGACTCAATAATACCCCTGAAATTGAATATATACCTACTATATTATTGCTGATATTCAGATTGTGAAAGAGCATCTATGTTTCACTATGGAGCCGCGGTGGTTCAGTGAGGCATAGATGAAGCTGTAGATTTCAATCTTGAGGTGAGTTGAGATAATTCCTGTCAGTGCTACAGGTTGGTCAGGTTGGAGGGGCTGGTAGAGAAAAAGCTTCAATATAGTCGTTTGAAAGGGGGCAATAAACCGAGACGCCTTGCGCTACTGACTGTGCACATTTAAAGTCTCTAAACAGTTGGAAATCGAAATTAAAAGTATAAAGGCTAATGTCAATATGTCCTGACAGAATTCCTCTCCTTGCACACTGTATGTCGCTTACTGGTCCACATTAACACAAATAGGTGCATAAAAGAAGGCATAAAACTTCATTTCATTTCATTATCTGTACTAAATGCCTTAAAACACTCTCTTAACACTTGTAATAATCTGACATATTAATATAGCATATTTTGATTTATTTCTGGACTCTATTATAGTTATGTATCCGATGAAAATAATTGATTCCGAACAGTTTTTGGGGAAAATTAAATTTATTTGTCTTAAAGGATTAACGTGACATTCGGCTAGGATTTATTGAGAGAACGTGTAAGCCCCTATACCGCTATATTTCCTCGATAGGCCTACAATATTTCCTATATTGAGCTATCACATTGGACCCAATACAAAGATGCAAAAGATACAAAATGAAAAACCATATATGCTAAAAAAAAATCTAGGGAGTGTTCCTGTGCATGACCCGGACTGCACAAGCTCTGGCCTCAACCCTTTCACCCACAGGCTTATATCAACTTGAGCCACTGCATGAAGATATTCTTTTATACTCCTGGTCAGAGAGTTCTTGCTACTGTTCAACCAAGTTTCTCTGATGCATGACCACTCTATTTATATATCCTAAACATATGTCGACAGTGTTCCTTATATTCGTAGCCTTTGATGTTTAATAAAGAAGTTTTAGTTTGGGTTTAAGCATGATAGGAATTGTATCTACAGTGGGCAATAAGGTGGTTTGAGTTCGAGTCTCCCTCATGACAAAAATATCCATGCCTGATTGTTAGTCGTCATATATTTCGTGGTAATAACAAAACATAACAAATCAAAACATATTTTCCACACTCCAGTTTCCAATTCAAATCTACCTGTACACGAGAAATTTGGTATTTCAAATATGTCTTAATTCATTTCTAACTATCACACACTACCAATGGAGTCACGGAATATTTCAAAATTAGAAAATTGAAAAGAGTCGTAATTGAGCTTAATTGAAATAAACATTACTATCTTATATCGACAAATGCATTCAAAAATTTCAATCATTAAGCAAAAAAAAAAAATTTCTTACCATAATATTAACTAGTTGTTATCCAACAGAAGATTCTATTTACAGCCCATGTTTAAAGAATGAAATATATTTTCTGTTGGAAGGTTTAAAGTTTAAAATGTAACAGGCTTACTGACGACTGGTATACTCCAGATTACACGCGACCGTTCTCTCTCTCTCTCTCTCTCTCTCTCTTAGTGTTAAATATAGGTTTACACGTAAACCTTTCCCAGGAATATCTCGAGTAGGCCTAACCTATTCTTAGCTAGTTTACAAACATCAGTTTTTCTGAGTTAGATGCCAAAATAAAGATCAACAGAAGTCTTCTTTCTGAAATTAATGTGGAATTTTGTAAGAAATAAATAGGATTCCCTGTAGCGGCTATAAGATAAAGAATATGGTTTACCTTCATATTCAAATAAAGGCTAGGTAAAATGCCATTAATATTAAGTAAAGTAATGTTTGAGGGGGGGGGGGGGGGGGTTGCAGTTGAGCGCAATGCGGCAAGTTGGGAAATGCGCAATCATAGAAGTATACTAGTTTAGTTCTATGGAGCAATAACGATATCATCGTTTGTAGGAATCATTATAGGTCGAGATGAGAAGGGGCCACATTATTGTCAAGGGGAGCTGACAGCACTATAGGCATTTGAAATTAGAACTGAATGCAACGGAAATAGAATTCTGAGCAGGGTTCAATGATAAAATATGTCTTACAGGCGCATGTTAACCACCCGTTCGACACATTGTACCCTAGTTATAGAAACGAAAATGCCGACAGCTCCCCTTTTATGCGCGTTTCATTCGTGATTAATTTCATTAAAACTTTAGGCAGGTTAATCACATTAATGACTTTGAATTAAATTGATCCGTTTAAGTCTGATAATCTAGTTAAGTTTGATTAATCATTGAATTCAACTTGTTGATATTTGAAAATAAATTGGATTGTCTGAGGTGTCAAAAGAAGCGTCTCTGATACCCTACCCTAGTCAGATAAAAACTGTCGGTGAGTAACCCTACACAACCTAATATTGTAATATCATTCATTTTGTTAAGTGTATAATCTCCTTAGAGTTGTCACGTCATTCTGAAGGGTACATAATGATCTACTGTTCTTCAATTCATAGGAAGTCCGTGAAAACAACGACCGAATTACATTAGAAATCGAAACGTTGGAAAAAATTAAAGTTAGTTTTTAGTTTACAACGCACATCAGTTACAAGAATAAACCGAAGGTGACTCTAGCTAAGACCGGTGAAGTAGAGTTGTGTAAACGAACACACAGATAAGATGGCGACGAACTATTTACAGACCACTGCGTTATCGCATGCTGCTAGAGTTCGTAGATTGTACAAATTAGCTCTAAGGACAATACGTGATAATTATCCAGCCAGGTATTATTCGTTTTAACCTTTTACACACAAAAAATTATAATTGTATGTTATGTCTTTGCAAGTATTTTGGATTTTTACCGACATGGATCGAATTTTGCAATCGTCGGTCAAATCGGTCGTTCATTCATTATAAAGCGAAAGATTCTAAGTCAAGGCCAAATCCTATAATAACAAGGTTATGCTTATTTATTTATGAACATACATACAACAAGATGTAACTGAACTGACAAATTTCTTGATGTTATGAGGTCAGCTAAATAACTAACAACCAGTTTTTTTACAAAATAAACCAATAATTGTTGTCTATAGTTATAGCATAGCCTAATCTCAGTTAAAATATTCAGATGGAGAGCCATTTAGCCTAGTAGACAGAAAAGTTGACTCTTATATTTTAAGCTGGGCATTTTATATAGTCAGTTAGTTCAAATCTAATTGGAAGTCTCAGACTGTCACATTTTTAATTTTGTTTTATTTGTTTGAAAATTTTCATCAGAGCTCTTGGCAGTGTGAATTTGATTTTGATATCACCCAGATTAAACCCATTATAAAGTGGTATAAACTGTATTGCATAAATTTCAAATGAAAGGGAAGAAGTTTTTCAATGCTAGCTAAGCTACTGGCACTAACAGCATTCACCAAAATAATGAATATATGTATTTTTAATTGCAGAGATGATGTACGATACCACTCAGTGCTTTTGAGAGATCGGTTTGACCGTAATATGTATTTAAATGATATCTCAAAATCTAAGAATTTATTGTTGCAAGGGGAAGAAGAACTATTTAGAAAATCTCACAGTAAACCCATGCAGTGTAAGTATTGGAATAAATTAACACGGTTAAGTAGTACGGTACTATGACAAGTTAATGTCAGCTTCTTGTTAGAGATACCACCTATAAGATAGTTTTATAGATTTATCAAACTTTACAGATAATGTATATTTATGACAACCAGATAAGTTGCTTTAATTTGTGAATATATACTCTTTTTGAGCAAGTTTAAGAATTTTAATTCCTGTAACTGATATTGCAGACTACTGGACTAGTATTTGATAGACAGTAAGAGTTGGACCATTTTGATGATTCAGAAACTTTTTATGTGTAACTGTACAATCCGATTTTAACTTAAATAAATCTCTTTGGATAGCTGACATTAAACTTTTCAGATGCAATCGAATATCTTTAAAGGGATTGTAAAGCGTATGTCTAAACTTTGTATGTGTATCAGGGACACTGATAGCATCAATTTGCGCCATTCCAATTTCCATTCCGACGTCTGTGGTTCTTGAAATTCCACTAAAACTATTAACTCGTTTTATGACGTCACTGACAGTGATCTACCTTCCGGTACTATTGATATCTATGCAGAATAGCAGATCACTGTCAGTGACGTCATAAAACGCGTTAGTTTTAGTGGAATTGCAAAATCCATGCCGTCGACGTATGGAAATTTGAATGGCGCAAATTGATGCTATCAGTGTCTCTGATACACATACAAAGTTTAGAAATACGCTTTACAATCCCTTTAAGTGAACATATTTAGTTATATCATTTTAACTTCAAAATGAAATGCTATTGAACGGTTTTAAAAGACGTTTTTCTGAACTTTTTGTGTTAACACATATCATCGATTTGTTCTATTAAAATCTGCATCTTAAAGTCCTGGGTTCTTGCCATAACAATAAAACTGTGTAATTGTATAACAGGGATTCTCAAAGCAGCGCATTTCATAGCTACGTGATAAAATGCCTAGTTTTAGAAAAATCTGAAAGGTCCAAATTGATGCTGTCAGTGTCAGTGTCCCTTTCCCTTTTACACAAAAAGTACAGAAAAACCTGTACAAGGTTGTATTCCCAGGATGGGTTGCAAATATGTGAACAATTGCCAATAATTGTCATTCTATTAACCAAATGAATTATATTTTGATAACTTTAGATGCCAACAGTCCTGGAGGTATATCATATGAGAGGTGTCCAGTCCCCCCAGATTCGGTGAGTCAATTTTCTTTGTTTTAAGACTTGAATATAAGCCATTGATCATTAATTTTTTGGAATTCTGGTCACGATTCCCAGCCAAAACTGCATATGTCACACATAATCTGACATGATTTCCTGCGATAAAGATGTGCTCGTAAGTGAATGAATGTAAAATGATGCATTTTCACTTAACCGGAAATGACGTAGGAAGGATTTTGCCCATTTTTTTTGTTATTGTCTTGATTTAGAAAATTGCATTCATTGTGTTCTTATATTTAGAAATTATCTCCCCTTTGTCTTGTTGGTTTTTTTTTTAACTGAGACAGGTATCAGTAAAATATCGGCTCAGGTTAAATTTCAAAATTAAGCTTTGTCTGTCTTCAAATTAGACTGATAAATTTGATATTTTGCCATTATTTTTTTTTGAAAAATACACTTTCATTTGATAATCTTAGTTTGGCTTATCACAAAGTAATTGTATGACAAAATTGTTTTTGAATTGTTTATTGTGATCCCTGGAGCATGATTATAGAATGGTTAAGTGGAAAAACCAACACCAAGAGGTTTGGACTAGGTCAAAACCAATACACGAGGTGCATCGATTTCAAATTCATCTTTATTCAATATGATATTGTTTTCTATTCCAGGTATTAGACTACTGGCATCCTTTAGAGAAAGCTTTATTTCCTAAATATTTCGCGAAAAGAGAACAGATGAAGAAGGAATTTATCGAGAGATGGGAGGCTAAATATGGTAGAAACGCTGAAGACAGTGTGAAATTATAAAACATTTCGTAAAGTTTGTAAATTGTTCGATGATCAGCTATCTGTGACGTAAACTATGATAAAGTATATATCAATGATAAAGTGTGTTTGTGTATATACTTTAGTTATTAAATCTTAAAGTTATTATTTCTTATTTATCATCGGCAATGTCAATTCACATACATACCTGGTAACTAAAAGGTCTAAGTGGCCAGGCTTTTAGATTACATGCCAATTACGTAAACGTCAAGCAAACAAATTAGCAGTGTGCCCAAATTAGAGAAAATTGGATGCTGCATTGTGCTACTTTGGCACTGCAGAGCAAGAAATGCTAACATCTTCGAAGGCTTATCTTATCTACCTCAAAAAATGAAATAATAGAACACTAAGAGAGCTCTTAAAAATACTACTGTAGGCTCTCCAGAAACTCTTGTGGCCTAAATATCCACTTTTGTTCCACGAATACAGGGTGTGCCCAAATTAATGTAATCTAAAACCCTGTCATAATTTGCGAAGATAATATCAACTTGCTAGACTGATGAATTGAATTCAGATCAAAACATTAACACATTGGGACGTGGATTTTTGGTAAAAATCAATCATACCCCTTTATTTTATTTCAATGCATATTGCTATCCATTCTGGTTGAGTCATGCTTGCTTACTATTCTAAAGGTCCAAGATTAATTTCGGTGCAGCTAACCTCCTATTGGTGATGTTGGTCAGAATGGCAGCAATGAAAAAGTGTTTTGTTATTCAAATGGGACAATAAATTGAGGCCTTACGTGCTACAGACTGTGCATGTGAAAGATCCCTTGCTGGTTGAAAGACATTTGCCTGTCCTCTTAAGCCCAAAGAGGTGCAGAAAAGTAGGGATATAATAGGCATAACTGGTATCAAGTTTGGTATCAAAAACACTGATATCTTGGAAAAATAAATCATATTTGACAATAAATATCTAAAAATATGAATTAAATGTAATATCTTAATATAACTATCATAAAAAAAATAAATTAATCTGAATAAAAAATTGGCACTCAAAACATCACAATGTAGACTTTTGTAATTGAGACATAATTAAACCAAGACATGATATTGCTCCCTGAAATTTTGTCATGCTTTTGCATTCCAGATGGTATTACATGTACATTATGAACTTCTGTCTCTAAAGTTGATTTAAATCACTTAACGGGATTGTAAAGAGGTTTTCTAGCCTTTTTATGTGGACGAAGGACACTTCCAACATCTATTTCGTACATACAAAATATTCATTGGGTGCCCGTGGTTCCTGTTATTCCAGAAAGAAAGATAGCTTGCCAGGCAAGGTAACATACGCCCACTTCAGCAAATTTAAATATTTGAAAAAGTTGATTGCACCATCGCACTTATTTGAGCTGATATTTAGATGAATCAATTCGAATGAAAACTCTAGCCTCTATCATGTACACAAGTTAATTTTAACGTTATTCACTAAGTCAAGGGCAATAACTCATAAACCTATGATTAGAATCTCCCAATTTTCGAACTTATCCGAGTTATTATCAAGGTTAACTGAAAATTTTAGCCTCTATGGCGTAAACAAGTTAATTTAAACGTTTTTTCACTAAGTCAAGGGCAATAACTCATAAATCGACTACTGGAATGGTGCCAATTTCAAACTCATCCGAGATATTATCAAGATGAATAGACATACCAAGTTTCATTCAAATCGGATAAAAACTCTAGCTTATATCGAGTACACAAGTTAATTTTAATGTTTTTTCCATTAAGTCAGGGGCAATAACTCATAAACTGACTACTGGAATCGTGCCATTTTCAAACTCATCCAAGATATTATCAAGATGAATACACATACCAAGTTTCATTCAAATCAGATAAAAACTCTGGTCTCTATTGCGTACACAAGCCAATTTTAAAAACTCTGGTCTCTATTGCGTACACAAGTCAATTTTAACTTTTTGCACAAAGTCAAGGGCAATAACTCATAAACTGATAACTGGAATTGCACCATTTTCAAACTCATGAGATATTATCAAGATGAATACACATACCAAGATTCATTCAAATCGGATAAAAACTCTAACTTCTATCACATACACAAGTTAATTTTAATGTTTTTTCACGAAGCCAAGGGCAATAACCTGTATACCGACGACTGAAATTGCTCCATTTTTGAACTCATCTGAGATATTATAAAGATGAATACACATGCCAAGTTTCATTCAAATCGGATAAAAACTCTAGCTTCTATTGCGTACACAAGTTAATTTTAAGTTTTTTCACTAAGTCAAGGGCAATAACTCATAAACCGACGACTGGAATTGCGCCATTTTTTAACTCATCCGAGATATTATCAAGATGAATACACATACCAAGTTTCATTCAAATCAGATAAAAACTCTAGCTTCTATCGCGTACACAAGTTAATTTTAAATGTTTTTTCACTAAGTCAAGGGCAATAACTCATAAACCGACGACTGGAATTGTGCCATTTTCGAACTCATCCGAGATATTATCAAGATGAATACATATACCAAGTTTCATTCGAATCGGATAAAAACTCTGGCTTCTATCGCGTACACAAGAAATTGTTTTCATGTGGGCGTATAAAAACAGGAAGTGACATAATAATCTTGGAAAAAATCGGACTGGATGATCAGGTACAGGGCATTATAAATACATGTTGTTACAACGATATGACGTTAGTAGATAAATGTTGTTACAGTGATATCATATAATTCGATTTTTTCCAAGATTGTGACGTCACTTCCTGTTTTTCTTTCTGGAATAACAGGAACCACGGGCACCCAATGAATATTTTGTATGTACGAAATAGATGTTGGAAGTGTCCTTCGTCCACATAAAAAGGCTAGAAAACCTCTTTACAATCCCTTTAACAAAATCTAACAACAACTAAGATTTTAACAATTTTACAGTAAAATCATACTAAATACAATCTGATTTCAAACTAGCTCAAAATATAAGAAAAAAACCCACTTAAAAGAGGGCATTGTGTTTTAAATCGCTAGACTTGAAATCAATTTGACCTGTCATCTTCAAAGTAAGGAAGATCAAGAGTTGGAAGCAAATAATCTGACTGCCCTTCATCAAAATACTTCATTCTATTGATAAAATTCTGGAATTCTTCATGAGTTGTTGCTAAACTCTGTTTTAATTCTTCTTTAGACTGAAGGACTTGGATGATTTCTTGCTTTAATTTTTCGATGACATGACGTTTGGAAGAGATGATGACCTGAACATTAGAAATTTCTTTTTCGTGTTCATCTTTCAATTCCTCTATTTCTAGGTTGGCTTTTCTGATTTCTTCATTGATTGCTTGTTGTACAGCTTCTCGTGTCTCTGCATCTTTCTGATTGGCTAGTTCTTCTAAAGCCGTTTCTTTCTCATTCTGACATTGAAGTTTTAATTCTTCAATTTCAGCTTCATGTTTTCTGAAAAATTGTGTACATTAGTATTACACTGTATATTAAATGAAGGTCATCTTGCTTTAGGATAAAACAACATTTTAGGATGTGGTATAAATTTGCTGTTCTAAAATTCAAATTGTGCCCTACGGCTTCCTGTGGCTCAACTAGATTGACAACTCTACTAGATTGACTTTTGTTCGTTTGGCTTTTTTTTACAAGAAGATATAAGATCAGTTTAAAAGTTTGGTAACATAAAAGGGATTGTGAAGAGATTTTCTAAATTTTGTATGTGTATCGAGGACACTGATAGCATCAATTTGTGAAATTCCAATTTCCATTCCGACGTCTGTGGTTCTTGTAATTCCACTAAAACTAACACATTTTCTGACATCACTACCAGTGATCAATAGTAGCCTCTGGTAGATGACTGGTAGTGATGTCATAAAACCCGTTAGTTTTAGTGGAATTGCAAGAACGTCGGAATGGTAATTAGAATTGTGCAAATTAATGCTTTCAGTTTCAAAGATACACATACAAAATTTAGAAAACCACTTTACAATCCCTTTAATAGTTATATTGTTTAACATGAATATTATTCCTAACTATACTAACCTCTTAAGCTTATTCAATGCAGCTCTTGCAGTCGTTTTCTCCTCTTCTCTGGCATTTTCAACTGCTATCTGGACTTGCTTCTTACATTTTTCTTCAGTTTTATTGACAGCAATTCTCAGTCGTTCCTCTCCTTGACTCCTCTCATCCTTTTTTTCTTCTATAGCCAGTTTCTGCATGGCCATCTCAACCTTGAGAACTTCTTCCTAAAATTCAATGTGTTAGATAAACTTCAAACCATGCTCTTCTAAATAATTTTCACTTTGTTATAAATGTGGAATTTTTGTTGAAAAATATCATAGGCCTATTTACTACAAAATGAATACCGGTAATAACAGTACATTTAAAAACAACTTAAAGAAATTTTTGATATTGTTCTAAATACATGTAGTGTAGGCCTATACAAAATAGTTAATTACATTAATTATCTGAATAATACATGAAACCTGTTGCTTTAGCAGTCTTATACTTGTTTAAAAGTTCAAAATACAACTTTTATTAAGTTGCAGTTCTAGTTTTTCTTAGAATTATTTAAATATAATTAACAAGACCAAATCAACCCCAAAAATATAAGTACTGACCCTTTCAAATATTAAATATAATATCAGAATGCGCAGAACAGTGGATATCTGCCTATAAAATCTGTACACAAGCAAAATAATTCAGCAAAATTGTGTCCAAAACATGTATACCATCAAAAAAATCATTATCAACAAATATCAAATATTTGTTAAACAATCACTCCATGTCACAAAATGTAAAGAATCATTATACGAAGGTTTACCTTGATTTTCTGTTCATATTCTTTAGTAAGCTGTTTAACTTCTTCGTTCAATTCTTTCTCGGCCTCTTTTCGCACTTGTTCAATTTTCTTTTGTTGAATTATCTGAGCTTCATGCCACACCTTACTTTCTGCTCTTTCTATACATTCTTGCTTCTCCTGTTCAAAACTGTCTACATTCCTCAAATGGATCTGATTTCCTATACCTAAAAAATGATGAAAAAGGGTCTAAGTTATCAAATTTTGTTAAAAGATATTTTAGAAAGCTAAAGTAGTATTCTAAATATTATTAGTATCACAGTTTAATTAACATTATTTCATCTTTCAAAATTTGTTGCATATTTAAAAAATGAGCATTTACAAAGAAAGAAAAATTGGAAAAACTTCGATGTTGAAATTTAAGCAGATGTTTCATTTTCAGTGTTGAACTAATCTTGCTACCGTATCCATTATGATGAAAGAAGCAACCCAAAGAAAAAACATGAAGCATTTTAAACAGACATAGAAAGTAGGATTTAAAGTTTATATTGATAAAGTGAATCAAAGTTTAAAATAGCCCAACCTAGAATTCTCTGATGAGTAAAGTTTTGTATTTTAACAGGTTTAGTTTCTTCATATCTTCTAGGTACACTATGAAATCTGACATTACATTTATTAATAGAGGCTACCGGGAACTCATAACTTATTAATTCTGTACTCATTCTTAATGAGGTTTATAAAACTCAAACCATTCTCATTCTCACTGCAAAAAAACAGATACACATACATATATTTACACCTATGCTGTTACTAGAAAATAATTATATAATTAATTCCATGTCATTACACCACTAGTAACTTAAACAAAGGGATTGTAAAGTGATTTTCTAAACTTTGTAAGTATATCGGGGACACTGATAGTATCAATCTATGCCATTCCAATTTCCATTCTGATGTCTGTTGTTCTTGAAATTCCACTAAAACTAATGTGTTTTATTACGTCACTGACAGTGATCTGCAAGAAGCTACTAGTACTATGCAGATCACTGTGACGTCATAAAACGTGTTAATTTTAATGGAATTGCAAGGACCACAGACGTCGAAATGGAAATTGGAATGGCCCTGATACACATACAAAGTTTAGAAAATAACTTTACAATCCCTTTATGTATTTTAGGCCTATAATTCTTCAAAATAGTAGTAATGACATAGATTTAAATAGCCTAAATCATAATTTTATTAATTAAAAAAGCAGTGACTTTGCCTTTGCCAATTTACAAAAAGATACGCAAACAAAATGGAATTCAGAGCAAATAAATAGATATAATAACTTTCTTCTCTTTATTTCTTTCTCTTTTTTTTTAAAGAAAAGTCGCTTCCATCTTCCATACATACGATACTACAGCATACGCCCCCCCCCCCCTTTCCCACTTTCCCCCTTACTTTTCTTTTTATAGGCCTCAACTCAAGGCTAAATAGCGTCAATAAGCCACTTCGGAGTTCCGCATTACGCATGCGCTTACATTATCAAGTGATGAGGTCAAAAGGTCATTGCAGATAAAAATGACGTCAACGTAATGAACGGTAACGTGGAGCTAAAAGAAAACTGACATTATTCAGGTTTTAAATAATGTCAACCATCGAAACACGATTTAATTGGTAGAAATAATGTTCCTCTCTGATATGTACAAAAAATTAGAGCTGTTTCTTTCATTTTAAAAAACTTTCTTTGCATTTGTAGCGTGAAAAAAGTTTGTTTATCTTCGAAACAATCCCAGAATGCATAGCGCGTAACCTGCTTTTTACCGGAAGTAATCGGAACTCCGAAGTGGCTTATACCAATGCCTGAATGCCAATGTAACTTTTTATATTTCACAATGCATACATTTGAAAAGATAATTCCCATCTTGATGAGCAGAAGGGTTAATATTTTGTTGAGACTGTCTTTATTTTACCTTGGAGTAATCATTACTCCAAGATTTTACAAACCTTGAATTATTTTTACAGAAAACTAGCGTCGTCCGTAGCCATTGGAAATGAATGGTTATTGCTAACAGTTCGTACCCTTTCGTACCCATGTGTTTGTCAATTTCGTAACTAAATTACTCTTCTTTGTAAGTGTCCAATTTAATTGGGATTATCAAATCTATACAGAAAATTGTTTGGAACGTAGCAGGAAATGTTTCGAAAAAATTTTTCTATGTTATTGAATAAACTGGCCGTGTAGGTCGTTTTATCCTTTTAGTAATGGTCGATGTGTCTGTCTTATATTAAGTACCTGCCGATTTGACTTCTCGCTTTCTATCATTTGCTATCGCGAGAAGTGGTGACATCGTGGTGTGGAAATTCTCCAGCGACTGTTCCACATCCGTGATTTCTTATCAGAAATTGCGACTGTCAGGTCTTTGACCTCGTGGTTTTTCCCCAAACACAGTCTGATTACAGTTCACAGTCATACCATGGTAATTTTCACACTTTCTTGATTACATTGAAGATGTGAGTTCTGTTTTTTTAGGTTGTCTCGATGATGTTTTGGAGAAAACGTGGTTTGTTTTGATCGGATTTGCCACGTGCTTGCCCGAGGGATAGGTATATTTGTCAAGTATAAGGATATGGCATGACCAATCCCACGTGTTTTAAGAGTTGTTATTGTGCCTTTAATCCTTCAGTATCAAACATATGATTTTGTGGATTGTGTGCTCTGGACTCAGGTTCACTACACTGCCTCAGACAACTAGAAGTAGACAAGCAGTGTGTAACTTCATAAGTTCATAGCTTGAAAAGTTGAATTGGTAAACTGAAAGTAAATTGTAGATCTTAGTTTTTGGACATCTGTCGGCTGCTATAATGACTATATATAATAATAGATTTACTCATTTGAATTTTAGAACATTCCAATGCAAAATCTGCATACTAAGAAGTGGATCGTTTAGATGTCCATGTCCTTCTTGGCTTATACTAAATTAATAAATGAATTGGAATTTTTTTAGGTTTGCAGGAATCATTTTTGGAATTTGTTAAAATTGTTGGTTATCCCGATACTCATGTAAAATTTAGAAAACCAAGTTCAAGTTCTAATCCTTGTAATAAATTTCTTAATAGCTACTTAGCAAAGTGGCTAGCTGTTTAAAATGTGTTTTCTTATTGTCAAATTAAGCAAACTATTTGTGTTTCCAAATATTATCCATGTATTTTAAATCATATAATTATTCTTATTGTATATTACTAAAATAAGTGTCTAAACTAATCATAAATAAACACCTTTTTGACCCTTCTTGATTGGCCATAATTATTTTTATTGTGTATAAATAATGTTAAAACTAATCATAAATGGATAAACAAAACACCTTTTTGACCCTTCTTGATTGGCCACTTGGCACTTATTATCTGATTAAGCTAATTATAACACATGTGAGACAAACTTATATTTGAACAAGTCATTAGAACACTTACTTTAATTTAATTCATAGTTATAACATATTATTAGCATGATGAAACCCATCTTTAATAGATTTGAATATTTATTTCATATCTTTTATATATCTATTGATTGTCATATTGATATGGTCACAACTGTTTCATACCAGTTTATTACCAAATGATATTTGAGTCAATATGTGTATTAGTATTGATTTAAACTATTTATTTCTATGCAAATTACAATATATAAAATACAATTGAGTCGATTCAGAGACGAGTATGATATATAATGCTGTTTCGACCGTAACTATATACAAAATTATTTACAATTGTTTCAAATAAAAAGTCATGCAGCAGGTCTATTAATATACAAATATAAAGACGGTATAAATCTATTCATTGGTATAAAACGTGGGCATATTCTAAACATATTAATATTGTCATATTTCCTCAAGGCCATTGATGATATAGTGACATTATGTTAATTTAATCTATTATGCATCTAGCATGCATTCACGTACTGACTGAACTCCTGTGTAAAGATGCATATCAATGATGTCCTTGAAATATCTGTCTACGCTCAGTGGCTCAAAATGGGAAAATTTTCATGTATAAATGATTATGATAGTGTATATGAATGAAATAAAAATTATTTGTAATGTTATATTGGACAGAATTACAGTGGTTTTGTGTCTTGAGTTAACATTTGAATTTAAATTTAAATTAACACACTGTTTGCATGTCATTGATATATTTTATAACAAAACACAGACAATATTATGGAATATAACACACTTCTTTAATAAAGTTAGGCACATAACGTTTCAACACAAGATACACGTTATCGTTGAAATGTTATGAGCCTAACTGTATTAAAGAAGGGTGTTATATTCCATAATATTGTCTTTTGTTTTGTTATATGTGCTCTTCGCTTCAAATCTTATGATGAATTATATTTTTTTTTCCAGATGGAAGGCAATATGAATTTAATTGATGATATTACGTTGTTTTCACAACAAGAAATTGACAGCATGGATTTCTCTAATATTATGGATGTTGATGATTCAGATGCTAGTTTATTTACAGCAGAAGGTACTAGCTGGTTTTATTGATTATCATTAGTCTTTTGTTATTCTCAAATAACTGTATAATTTTGTAAATATCAATTTATCAATGGGTTAATTTTTAACTGCTGAATTAGGAAAAATTGCAATATTGTAAACACAATTCTGGAACATTATGAAATGAAATGCCTAAAGAGGGCTCTGTTTCTCTTTTGAAAACGACCTTCACACCTTCAATCAAATTTATTGTAACTAAAAAAAAAAATTCTCAAAACTAAGCTATTGATTGTTGATGTTTTGACCCATGCCATATTGTTCAATATTAACAATACATGGTCTACAAATATCTTATCGTCTAGGTCACACTGGTAGACGGCATTGTATTGTCATTATTACTTTTTCAGGAATAGAAGCAGAGAATTTGAATAGTTTGTTAGAGCAATTTGAAGGTAATTATTAATTATGATTCATTGATTAATTACCATTTTTATACGCCCTCATCTCTCTATGAGGACGTATATTGTCGGCACCCCTGTCCGTCCGTCGGTCGGTCCGTCAACATTTGCTCGTAAACGCTCTAAAAACTAGAGTTTTTGACGGAATCAAATGAAATTTGATATGTGTATACATATTCATGAAACGAAGATCAAGTTCGAATTTGAGCTATTTTCGATTGTTAGAAGCAGAGTTATTGCCCTTGCCCCAAATCTGTCGGTCTGTCAATCAACATTTGCTTGTAAACGCTCTAAAAACTAGAGTTTTTGACGGAATCAAATAAAATTTGATATGTGTATACATATTCATAAAACGAAGATCAAGTTCGAATTTGAGCTATTTTCGATCGTTAGAAGCAGAGTTATTGCCCTTGCCCCAAATCTTAAATATTACTCTCTTAGTTTTCAACCGATTTTGATAAAACTTTAAATGGATGTTATTGGACCTAAATCGTAAGGTTTGAGAAAGTTTAGTTTACTCCTAATTAAATTTAAGACTTTTTCGTTAGGCGTATTTGGCCGTGGTCCACTATCTTTATACTTCATTTGTACATTGAGCTGTTTTTCCCATGTAAGTTAGATATTATTCTCAAATTCAAATTGCCCATCCTTATTAGCCCATACAGGTGCTTAAAAGCAGGACGTTAAACTCCATTTCATTTCATTTTCAAACCATTGCTCACCTTAATTTTATTGCCTTTTCAGCAACTGAATCAACTGACACAGATAGTATGTTGGAGGCTTTGATTGAAACTAGGTAAGATAGCTTTAAAAGTTATATTTCAAATCTCTCTAGATAAAACCATTTCAGCTACCATTGTTACAGAGCCCCTTACACGCAGTGTAAATATTTCGTTTAATCGAAATTATTAATTTGTTTAAACGAAATAATTATTTCAATCAGCATTTATTAAACGAAATAACTTTTAAAAAAAGTATTTCCATTGCATGTTAGGGGCTCCGTACATTGTAGAGTAGCATCAGTAGTGTTAACAGTATGGTCTGTTTTGTTTTATGCAAAGGTTGTTAACCTTTTCCAGCACATTTGCTGCTCTGTAAAGCAGTCATTGAATCACATTTCAGCTAGAAAATGTAGTCAAGGTGTTCTATTTAGAAAGAATTTGTTATGAAGGCCTAGTTTAACTCTAATTTAAACTATGTGACACTGACCTTGTTGATAGAGATTTATGCTATGTCAGTAATAAAACATAAACTATGGTTGTTTGCCATATATTAAACATGAGTCTGAAGTCTTATCTAAACTTGATAACTAAGTTAATTGTTAAGGAATTTATTTGGGGATTTTCCATCTGTTCAAAGTATAGAAACAATTTTCTACCTATATGTAGGCCTATGAAAGAAGAATCATAGTGCAAAGTATCAATTTATGATAGACAATCGTCAGACGCAACAGGTCATTGAAAAAGTGTTTGATTGGCAAAAAAAAATAAAAAATTGCACAATTGTCATGATTATAATATCAGAAAAGATGATCTTTGAATGAAGTAGCAGTTGTGCTTACAGATATAACTAATGGGGCATGACATATTTACTCTTTCAAAGCACTTAATTTGCTACTGGGTTATACAGCCATGACTTTATTGAGGCCACATAGCTAATAATGATAAGTTTAGTACATTTATGATACAAAGTTATCTTGTGCTTTAATATGACCTGACAATTACCTATAAATAACTAGCCCTGGCCTACTTTTATAATAACTGTGACAATGACCTACTTCAACTTTTTTATAATAGAATTTTGTCAACTATTGATATAAGCATTTTTACACCTTGTGACCTTATAAACTGTAAAGAGCTTTTCTAAAAAAATAAAACGTATGTGTATCTGGGATAAATTGCATCAATTTGCGCCATTCCCATTTCAATCAGACATCTGTTGTTTTGGCATAACTAATTGATTGATAACATCACTTCTTATGTGATACTAGCATATTTTGTGATTAGTGATGTCATCAAACACGGCCAGTGTCCCTTGATGAGTAGAAGAAATTTAGAAAACCTCTTTACAATCTCTTAAATCAGATTTCATGCGCTAATTAAGTACAAAGTATATCGCCATTCAGTTTAATATAACAAAGACGTATCTGTTTATTGTAGAATTGATCTAGATATGAAGGAGTATAATTATGATCTAGATAGTATACAAGTTAACTCAGGTGAGTCTTATTAACATACTCCCCGCAATATTGTACTTTAAACTGTTGTAAGGATTTTGAAACAATCTGGCAGGGATCCGATACAAATTTATGAACATATTCATCACAATATTGTCCTTCGAACTTTTCAAGAAATTTTAAAGTATTTATTGAAGATTTTAACTTTTTTTTAAGTAAGATTGGAACCATACTATTGAACATGACTTTAATCGAAATTTGAACAAGATTTGTAACTTTGAATAGTTCTCATCGAAGTTCCATAAAACTTTTATGGAATTTAAACAATATTTTAATCAAATCGAGGTTATACTCCTAAAGATATTTGGGAATTTCTAAAAAAAAATTACACTGAGGGACAACTTGATAAAGGTGTTAGTTTAACTGTAAAATGTCCGTCATGGATGATCAAATTTCAAATACATATATATTGAAATTAGAGAATGATTTGTTATTATATCCAGATCGTAATAATACTTGTCACTTTATAAAATATTGTACCACTCATACAAGATTACTTCTTTATCAATATCTATAAAACTTTGAACTTAATTGAATTAGATTGAAGTGAATGAATGCATATGAACAAAGGCTTTTGGCAATGCTCAAAGGCATCAGTGTTGGGAATATGTAGAACATGTTTTGATTTGTAGACTGGTATCAAAAGGATGTATTTGTCTAAGATTTTGATTTTGAGCTAGATGGGCTAGATTTTAATATAATATACTTGTAGTTATTGCAGTTACACATAATAAATACACTTGGATATCTTTAACTTGAAGAAAACAAAGTCTAAATGACTACTGTTAATTTTTGTTGATTTGCTCAAGAAATAGACTTATAATTATTAATGTATCAATGTCCCTTAATAGTTTACAATGAAATTAGTAAGCAGCAATCATCAGTTAATTCTGTTTATTTTTTTAGGTACCTCTTCTCCTGTTTTAACTACAGAAGTCTTGGACAAGATTCGATCAAAAAATAGTAGTAAAAGAACAGCCATAATGTTACCTATAGGTACACCTACAACAAAAAAAGATAAAGCATTAAGCGGTGGCTCGAGTAAACTTAAACGATTACTAAAAAAGAAAAATGGAGATAAAGATGATGAAAATTCTGAGAAAGTTGACGTTGTTAGTGATACAAGTATTCAGGATATCCAATCAGATCATGATTACTGTTATAGTTCTAGTAACGAAAAATCAAACACTCCCAAAAAATCGGAAAAGACTACTGAAATTTCTAGTCCAATAAGCCCTGCCAAAAATTTTGAAAAGACAGCTAAGGAATTTAGAAATTCTCACATTACACAAACTTCAGAAAAGTTGTCTTTTAAGTCTAAACACGATAACTCTGAATTAGTAAAAGAACATAGTTTTAACTTATCTGAAACTGACTCAAATAGCTGTAGCTCAGTCAGTAAAATATCAACTAGGTCAGACTGTGTAGAACTTAGTACTAGTCAAAGAAGTCGAGATAGTGGCGTTGAGGAAGGGGAAGTATTAGATATTGAAACCCTGACTCCACCTAAAGAATCAGTTTTCTTCCCTTGTCCAAGAAATTTAAAATCGAAACGAAGTTATCGAAAACATGAAGAACCTATTATTTCTGATGAAAGTAAATATTATGATAAAATCCCTGCCTATTTTACGACTTTGTCACTACCTCAGAAACCTCCGAAACGTGAAGTGACTGTTGGTGGTATTAGTGTAGCCGACTATATTCCTCGTGATCGATCTCCAACGCGAGATTCAGACAGTATGTACAGTAAATTACCCGACTATTATAGTTGTTTTACAAACAGTACCAAATACGACGAACAGGAGGAAAATGAAATCGAAATAAAAATAGAACCAGTGGAAGAGATAGACAAAAATGAGAGGACCTCTCGTAGATCGTCTAGATCACGAAGTTCTTCATCTTCTTCATCATCTTGTGGTAGTTCTTGTAGTTCCTGTTCTAGATCATCATCACGAGGACGTTCTTACGATAGATTTAAACGATCAGAAAGAAGAAAGAGAAGGAATTCCTACTCTTCAACTTCATTATCATCAAGTAGATCAAGGTAATTTGAAATTAAAGTGGTTCTTTGTATTTAATGCATGTAAGGACTGATGTGCTGCTGTAAAATAGAGTCTCCAGTGAGACGAAATGGTAATCAGTTGAAGTAATGTTGACGATTTGATTCTTGTGTTTTTGACATGTGAAGGGAGGCCATTGTTAACAGTATGTAATGAAATAAAAACTTCTCTTTCAGGTCCAGATCTAGTTCGAGTTATTCCAGTTCTTATTCTCACAAAGGATCTCGTTCACGTTCTAGATCATACTCTGGAGATAGAAAGAGATCAAAACGTACCATACCTAGACGATATAGATCTAGACAAAGGTCAAGGTCAATATCTAGAGGTCGTCCATCTTATAGATCACGATCTAGACGTAGGTCTAGGCATCATAGCAGAAGGTAATTAAGATATATTATGTAGATATTTTCTTCCAAAAATACTTTTGATAAGAGGTCAATTTTGACAAACCATATCCCTTATTATTCTCTCACCATGTCTCTACCAGTAAAAGTAGTGCATTTCTAAAGGTCTGCTGTTCTAAAGGTCGGTCTGCTCCATCAAGTGACAAGTATAAATTCAGAAACTAAATCCCCAAAGCAACATGACAACCAATTAGTATGACAAGTCTTGTTTTTATTTTCAGATCTTGTTCAAGATCTCCATCAAGAAGTAAAAGTATTGAAAGGAGAAGAACTGAAAGAAAGAAATTGAAAGAAGAGGAAAAACAAAGACAAATAGTAAGTTTTCAGCAAAATAGACTTGCGATCTTCTGATAGATTATTGAGCCAAAATGTGACAAGTTCAGAAAATTTATTAGATCTTTTTTGCTAGATTATCCATTCATAACTTTTCTATTACCATCTTTTTCTTATGTTGAATATTACTACAGACTTATTTTGTGAATTCTATGTAGTAAGACTTTCAGTTTCTCTAACATCATTGCTTGTGTTATCTCCCTTGCAATATATTTCTGTCAACAATAAAAACAGAGTTTTCATATGGAACAATATGTTACTCTTCATTTCAAAACCAAATATTATCATTACAGAAAGAGAGACGAATAGTATATGTAGGAAGAATACCAAGTGATTTTACTAAGAATGATCTACGCAAGAGATTTGATAGGTTCGGTGAAATTAACAATGTTAGTACGCACTTTAGAGAATATGGGTAAGCCAAAGATTTCTATTTGAGTTTTGTTAAATATTCAGAACCTTACAGTATTTATTTATAAAAGGACTGGCCTGATGCTTGGATCGTATCCAAAACAGTTGTAGAATGTAGGTTAGACATTTAGCAGACTTTTGAATACGATTAATTTGCTCAATTTGATAGGTCGTTTTGACTATTTCTATTGTATGAATGGTATATTTTCTAGGGATAATTATGGTTTTGTTACATTTGCTTATACTTGTGATGCCTTCGCTGCTATTGAAAGTAAGTAAAATAGTTCTGGACTACTATGTTCTCCATAGTTTGCTATCATTGTGTTCCCCCTTATCAGTAATTGTGTTCAGATCTGAAAAAAAACATGTGCACAAGATCACTCAAAAATTAGAATTGCTAAGAGGATGTTACCACATGGCTAACAATTATATTAGATTATAAGATTTTACTTTGCTATTAAGTTATTATAAAAATCTGATTGTTATTATAGAGGGAAATGCTGTGCCTGGTGAAATGAAGTTTGATTTATGTTTTGGTGGTAGAAGACAATTTTGTGATACAGAATATGCCGATCTTGGTAAGAATTTTGCTCATGATTATTTGAAAATTATATAAGAAAAACAAAATAGAAGATGCCTCTTCAATTTCAATTTTTAACTTGTTTGCTTTTTGTGAATGATTTAAGTATATTTATCAATCCAAACCATGAAACTAAACTCAAAGTAAGATTGGAGTAGAAAATTAACTAAATAATGAAAGGGTATTTAGGATAGGATAAAATAAATATTGTGTGCGCTGTAAACTGCATGATGATCATTCTTCCTCAGTTTAAATATTTGAATATTGATATCTTTACAGATGGAAATAATGATGAAGAAGACATGTTTGAACCAATTATTAAACCTAAAGCTCCAGTGTCAGATTTTGACGAACTGTTACGTCAAGCTCAACAGAAAATTAAGAGATAACCCTCAGTTAAATTTAGAAAGTTATATACCGGTAAATTAAGATTAGGTCGTTTCATATTGTACCATGATCCTTACCAACCTGTGTCTTAAATATTATAATTTTTGGTTGATCAACAAAACCCATGTAAAGTTTGTACAAATAACAATAGCAAAGATGGAATAACTGCCAAAAATGGACAGTAATATTTATACTTTTTTGCCAAAACTCTAGACAAAGATTCTATTATGCCTTGTTCCAGCAACTTTACCCATGGAGGTAGTCCTTCCTCTGAAATGAGGACTGCAAGAGATATGCCTTTTGCTATCTTTTCTGTGTTTTATTACCGTATTTTAAGATGTTAATGGAAACGCCTATTAAGTGTAACTTTTCGGGTTCTATTGACTCTGATATGGTAAAATACACAATGAAAACTACAGGCAGTAAAAGGTATACATATAACTTAGATAAACGTTGTTATAACTCTGGTATATCCTCTTATCTTTCATAATTTAAAACTTAATATATCAAATAATTTAAGAATTTGTTTGATTATGAATTCTAATAGGAGGTGAACCAATTCAGTTTAAAGTAGTGTTTTTGATAACAAATCCATAGTCGGAAATTTTTCTTACAAAAACTTGTGTAGTTTGGTTGACATAGCTGTAGTGTGAAACCTTGTCTTTGCTTGACTCTTTGAAGGACTATCGTCAATATTGTATACTGTAAACTTATAAACAGATTGGTTGTCAAAATTATTAAATACGCACATAAACCTGTATAATTTGTTATATTGAGATTGAGTTGTAATGGGTTGTTTGAGATTTGTTATTTTACAGATAAATTACTGTCTTTTGTTGTGTCTTAGATTTGCATTTGATATATAAAACTTGAATATACTGATTTATAAAACAATTATGTTTGGAGAATTACCTTCACTGTCAAAACCAAGAGTTTTATATCATCATATACCATGAATTATTTAATTGATTGATCTTATCTAAGTCACAATTAAAACTGTCTGTTTGAAGATGTATTTACTCCTCTAAGTAAACATGGTTTAAGTATAGAGCAAATCTTTAAAAAATAAATAAAAAAAATGGTTTAAAAAAACTCATTTGACTTACATTTGAAATTTTAAATAGAGGAAAAAATTCACATTATTTATTTTATGGATGAGCCAAAAGTATTTTCTCATGGAAAATAGTTCCTTGTGATTTTTTCTACCGTATAATTGACACATTTTGATTTATTTTACAAAATAAAAACATAGGATTGAATTTTTTGTATGTAATTGAATTTTGATTGATCTAATTTTTGTTGTTTAAACTTTTGTGTGCTTGATACTCAGTGTTTCCTTACTGAAATCCATTATTAGTGCTGTCAGAAAAATGTAATTAAATTTACTTTTTCTTGGATTTGTCTCAAATGCTATGTAAAAGATACTGTTATTGATTGTAGAAGGTGACTTTGTTCAAAGGGATTTAACCCTCCAATTATCTGCTATGACATTTGAAAATTGTTTAGAATTAGAATTTTGTTACATCTATCACTGTTGAAAAAACAGTCTTTAAATTCATTATTTAAAACGTACATAATATAAAATGTATTGATTTTCAACAAAAAAAGTGGTACATTACAGAACTAAAAACAGGTTATTGTAGATGACTACATCTTTTTAAGAATATCTTTTATAATTCTGGCTTTTCCAACTTCAAAGGAACTGTTTATTATCTTTTCTTTACATTTAAGTTAAAAAATATCATGGTGTAAAGTAATCAATTTTCGCTTTTGAAAGAATACTTTTTTGCTAATATCTATTTCTATTTCTGTTTATGAATGTGTTTATTTTTGAATGTTTGTGGCAAATAGCCATATTGAATGATTCTGGTTTATAATAAATAACCTTTTGTTATTACATTTGTTTAAATAAAGTTATTAAAATACTTGTTTTTTTATTGAAACTGTCCCCAAGGTCATTCTTCCTTCTATTATTTTCCCAGTCCAAGTGACGTACCTTATTGATATGGAGCTCCTTTGTGAAGAGATCTGTTGCTATTTGTTGTCTACTCGATCAGGGCTGACTTCAATGGGACTCGTGTTTTATGCAAATTCGGATAAATTAGTGGGAGAGACAAAGCAATTAAAACGTATTTCATTCAATCAACATTGACTAAATCTCCTATGAAGTGGCACACTTGCCAGTTGTAACCCAGGTGGGGTTAGGACAAACCCCCTCCTTGAAAACAAAAAGCACTGTTAAAGTTGACATTCTGTTTGAATTGTAACTGTTTAAGTTGAGTATGATTGGTTCGCTAATCCATGTAATCCCTTGGATATTCCTGGCTACCTACCTATTTGACTGTATACATGTAGCAAACCTAATAAATACATATGATCTCAAGAATCTATCATTCTATTTATATATTTTCTGCAGTTGAGGGTTGAGTGAGAGTGGTTGTAAGGATGATATTTAATCGAAATAACGAAAGCACAGGCCAAGGTAAAAGGTTAGGACTATTGTTATATAACAAATGTACAAGTAATAAAAAATCTGAATAAGCAAAACAACTCTGTTAACAATCTTGTCCAGAGCATTACAAAATCGGGCGCAATAATTGCATTGTAGTGGACTTCCCATAGGGGAAGTACCATCTGGTGTTTCGAAAAGAGTAAACGTGTTTGTGTGTCAAGAAACCCTGTTTCAATAATTTCACGGTTAATATTCAACCCCTCGCCACCATAAGCTGACAATTGTGATATGTTACTGCACATGAATAGAAAATTAACAATAGGAAAATCAAAGTCGTCACGTTGGAACCTAACCCACCTAGAGTCGTTTTCTTTTTAACAAGGGCATATAAGTAGTTATGTCTTACTTTATAATGAAAGTCGATAATCATTTTTAAAATCTTTTTATTATTTTTTTGCTTTTTCAGGCTCCCATTACATAACAGGTTGTTTAATACATAAAATACAATTCATGTACATAGTTATTATCAAATAGAAATATAACAAATTTTCTTCACAAAAACACAAAATGAATTTTATAAATACACTGATTAACTCCATAGCAATTATTATTTATACAATATGACCAGGCTGAAGTCAACAAAATATTTTCATGCTTTCTATTTTAATTAAATGGTTTTGAAACATAAAAATTCCTACAATTTTAAAGAAATATTGAACAATCTTTTTCAGTGTGAACTAGACTTAACCAGAAAGTGTGAAGGTATTCTATTAAGAAAAATTATTGTTACTTGGGTCTTGAGAAAATATTTTACAACATTAAAAACTACTAGTCTCTAAGCATGAGCATTTATAATTATTTCTAAGAATTTTTTAGCACATGAAAATATTTTGTTGACTTAAAACTGGACCTTTTTAAAATCTGTTATCATTGAAATTTCAATTTCATGCATGCAAACAAATTTCAATGCATTCCATTATGAGAGTGTTAAAATGATGTATTATTCCACAAAAATACCTGAAATTCTGACTTGATATTGAGAATGATTTAAATTTCATTAAACATTGTTATATATGATTTGATTTTAGAATGAATTTTCAGCATAAAAAAGGGGTGGGGGGCAATTTAAGTTAAAAAAGATGAAAACATATGAAAATGTACAAACAAATTTCAAATTCAACAATTATTTGCATAATTAAAAGACATGAAAATTATAATATGTTTTAAAAGGAATTTGATAACAAAAATAACATTGGACAAGAGCAATAGAACATAGGCATAAAAAATAAACAGTAAACTAATTAGTTAGGAAATGTTATACTAGTTTTCCTTTTGATTTCAGGGTCACATCTTTCCAGATACCGTATAATTCCAAATATAATGCGCATGTATAATAACCGATATTATAGGTTATTGAACAGATCTGTTCAGCATTAATGAATCAAGATGGCAGATCAATGTATTACGAGGAAATTAAAAATACACAAGATCAAAATAATGCCAAAATTCATTGCATCTGGAGATTTTTAGGCAATCAAGAATTGCACAGCTTAACCTATCATATGTTATGTTTTACCCTAATGCAGGCCAACAAGGCAGTAAATGACATAACATAACACATCTGATAAAGCAGTTTCAAGGTTCATGAACGGTTCCTGTGGCATAAATCATAATCAATCATAAATGCTCTTAGATAATTTGGGATTTCAGTGTCTTCAAAAAAATTAAAAGTACATGTTAAATAGGAAATGCCATCTAGTGATCATTTTTTTATGCCCCATTATGACAAGTTTGTGACCTAACAATTTGCTAATATCACATTATTATTACATATAAATACATCACACTGGTCTTAATATACATACAGTATAAATTAACAACCTCATATACAGATTCACAACATCAATCACAGGGCCTGTGGTCAACAATTATTCTTATCTATAGACACACTAGATCATAGAATATTAGTCACAGGGCCTGTCATCGTAAACTAATTACCGCCTTCTATAAAAATCTGACTTGTTAATAAATATTATCACCAGTGTTTTCAAGTTTTAAAAGCAATTCAATATGAAATGGTATCATTTAAAGCCCTGTTTATACGACCACTTATATATAACTCACAAAAGCAAAAGTGGTCGTTTAAACGCTTCTATTTATGTAAACTAATATACTCCAGGAGTATTTTACTTAACCTCAATGCGCTTATGTGAGTAACTTTTGGCAGTATAAACGGGGCTTAAGTTTGTCAAATGTTTTTCAAATGGATTCCCGTCAGACTACAGAAAACCTGATTTCATTATTAATAGTAACCATTTTCAATATCATTGTTTGTCAGGACCATATTCTTGCTGGTACCAGTACACAATGTTAGCAGATAGTAGTTTGGACAATATGACAATGAAGATTGTATCAAACAAATGTGGAAAGGCTTGTATACATAGATAGAGAGAAAGTATGAAACAAGCAGTTCGTTTTTTATAATAGATTCAAGCATCTCTTAAAACACAATATTCATAAATCACCTTGTAAGTTTAAATTTAACTTAAGTCATTCAGAAAGGATAAAGTCTATAGCACAGTTTCAACTTGTCCATTCCAAGTCCTATTCAGTAAACATATTAAGTAAAACTCATAGCACAGTTAAATTGTCAATCACACGGCTTATCTCTGCCTAATTTAGTCTTTTATAATCTATATCTTCTCATTTCATTATAATCATCATAAATACAGCACTTCACTTTTTATATTTGGCCATTGGATATTAACAAAATATACAAACATTATCACAAAAATCGCTGAGCAACATCCACTTTGTCTTGCCAGCTTTATAATTGAAGGAATACATTCATGCAATGAGACAAATTTTAAAACACTGATCATACAGCCATCTCATAAGGGAAATTTGCTCATGAAAGGGTTGTCTCAAAAGAACATGGCCTGACCTTAGAAATTTAACAGCTTATAGAACATATGTTTGAAACTTCTTGCAAGTGAATTGGCATAGTCTTTTAAGGAAAAAATTGTGTGGGTATGGCACATGTCATTTTTATAATGTGTCACTGAGGCTTCATGAATTCGTTAAATCACATGAATGTATCCCTTTAAAGGCAAGTATAAATTAGAGATGTAAAGCTCTATTGCTGCATACAAAAATAATAACATTCTTTATACATGATACAGATTTGTCATCAGCATAACTTAAAAAATAAATTGTCAATTAAAAAAATAGCCCTATATACATATTATATTATCAGCATAAGAGATCACATTTACCGTCAATATATAGTTCGTATTTTAACATATTTCCTTGTAAATCAGGTCACATTCAAATATTTCTCCATACTTTGAGTTTTAACAGCAGAAAATATGAGATAATGATGAACGATTAAATGACATGACTTCAGCAAGGAAATTTAAAGTAATGCCAACAAATAGTTGATTATTCTGTTAATTATTATTTCCACTCCAAATCAGGCTAGCAATTCAAATTATTTAAAAATATCTCTTCTTTTCATATCCAGTTAAAATCACTAAAATTGTATGTGTAGTTTTCGATTAAGAACAAACAGGGAACTAGAGTTTAAAGCTTATGAACTAATATTACTGTTTATCACATCACATCACCTCCAATAAATAGGTCAACATAATAATAATAATAATAATAGTTATATACATGATAATCACTAGATAGTTATGTGGTTTGTACGTTGATATGAATGTGCTTTTGATTTGATATTTTGACTATGCATTATAATATTGTGTGTTATTTCGTTACCTAGGATACAGATCTCTATCCCAGGATTATCTCTGTCAATCGGAATCAGATTTCTTGTAATTCAAATGATAATTTCCTGAAAATATAAAAAATGGAATTTATTTTTTTTCAAAGGATATGAGCGATACAACCTCTTAAAATGAACAAACTTGGCAAATAAGAGTATATATTTATCAAAGGTAAAAAACAGAATCAAATAAACCATAAAACAAAGTAATTTTCCATAAAATTACAAGTTATTATTGAAAAACGCATAATAAAACGCTTAATATTTTGTATATCTTGTATGAATAATAATATAGTTCATCTTCACCTTATACCATTGAGAACATGCAACATCATGCTGTGTGCAATGAGGGTCAGCCAGCAGGAGAGAGGCATAAGCCTATGTATTAGTAGTCCCCTAATTGGACAAATAAATTCATAATTATCTCAAAGAAAGTTCAACCTACCTGCAGAACTGTCCATAGTAGCTTCTTTACACTCAGATGCTTTATGCTGACTTGAACCACAATTATAACAATTTGTCTTTTTGGTGGTTTGTGAATGATTGACACCGCCATACATGTAATTTGGATAATTCAAAAATTGGTGAACAGGATAATTATGGATCATTGTTGGTGGCATGGTGTTCAACATTTCTGGTGTAAATATTGGGAGGTGGGGATGCATATGTTGATAGGGGTGTGGCATGGATGGAATTGGGTAGAATCCATTAGAGGTGGGTAAATATCCAGCAGGAAATGGAAAGGGTTGTGGTCTAGAACCACAGGTGGTGCATGGTTGATGATTATGTATGACAGGTCCACCGGATGTACAAGGCACTGTTGGTATTGCAGTTGGTGTGTTATTTATGGGTAATGGCGATGGTGAATTTGACTGTTCCGGATTTTGTAAGTTAGATTCGGAAGAACTATTAACCATAGTAGGCACAGACACGTTGTTTGGCGATTTGGTACCAGTGTTAACAGTCATTGGTGGCGTTGGAGTTAAAGATGTATGTGGTGCTCCAGCGTTTGTCATAGTTGCTGTATTGACTGGTCTAACAGGAGGCTGTCCTAGTAACCCAGGTTGATTTAAATACTGTCGATTCTGACCATCCCCTGGCAACATGGAGAACTCATTACGAACTGTCGGAAGATGTTGGATGAAATATGGATTACCAGCTTTATCATACATAAACTGTTTAGGTTGGTGGTAATGAAGTGGTTTACCATGAGTAAATGGCCTCCCATGCATATTATTCAACATATCTGGTCGTAAAGCAGACGTCATGTGATGAGGGTTGTCAAGGAAGCCATTTTGTATTGCTGTAGGGTCTAGACTAGGATCAGGATAATTGCCTGGTGGAGGAGGTAACATATCACGATATTGAGGAGGAATAAATTTACCACCGTGACCTTTACAAGGTCGTGGTAAACTTCCTGTTGGAGTGCTCTCTTTTTCATCTCTTTGGTTTTTATCTGTAAAACAATAAAATCATGGTAACAACACATTGTTTTCAAATACCATTCTGAGATGCTGGAAAATATGGTCTGAATGACTTTTGACATAACCAGCTAAACAGGTCAAACCAATATATATAACCACACAATTATCTCTAATACATGAAAATAAAAATCACAAAAACAAGCCTTACCTTCGGAACCTGAACTGTTTGATGATTTGATATTATTAGATGATGGTAAATGTGGACTGGCTGGTGGACTAGAAGGTTCAGAATTACTGGGTGAACTGTCTCGTGTTGATGGTAGGGGCAGGTTAGTAGGGTAGTAACCTGGGGGTGGTATAGGACATGCCCAGGGCATAGCTGGTACCAAGGGTGAGACATTTGGTACCATGATATGAGGTTCTATTATACCATTAGGTTTCTCTCTGCTGTCAAATAAAAATTGTTTTTAATAAAAAAATCAGACAGAATATAAAAAAATTTGTACAGCTAAAATTGTAGGCACTACAGACATCAATTGTAAAATGATATAGAAATATCAAAATTTGGGTATTGATGTCTCAATTTTGAATTGCTCATGGAGTTTCATGTTTCATGCATGGGATCATCATACAGTGTGCAAAGAAGTAAATTTTCCAGAATAGCAATATCAAACCAAGAATTGTATAAAAGATCTATTGCACACTGAAACTGGGCAAAAAATCAAGCACATATTTCTTGTTTAGATGACAGTCTATCAGCCCGTTCAGATAATATTTAATAATAATAATACTTACAAATAATCATTGAGTTTTTTACGTAGTTTAATATGAGCTTGTTTTGGTAAATCTTTAAACACTTGATCTTCATCTATCAATGATCGTAACTATAAAATATAGTAGAATAGAATTAACAGTTAGGTTATGTGAGTAAAGTTAAAACATTATGTGGACCAACTTTTATGAAACAACAATTAATGGTTCAAGTTTTAAGCAACAGCTTCATGTTGTTTTGGTTTATGTTTATGTGAGCCCAACCAATCCGTATCACTGACAGGGAGAAATTAGTTAACATTACCTAGTATTAAAGAATACAATAATAATATTTCACTTGCAATTACTCGACTACTAGGAAACCAATATTTACAAAAGTATTGGATACAAATTTTAGTAATCTAAGTACACTTACTTCCTGAACTGTATATTTACTAAGTTGATCTGAGTATTCTTCCATCTTTAATAATTTTAATAACTGAGTGACAGATGTCATGTCGGGTGTTTGAGACAAGGGAGAAGAGGAAGGACTATTATGAGTTGAGTTCGTACACGATGATAATGGGGAATGAGAAGGAGAATCATTTTGAGCACTTAATACACTAGATCCATTTAATCTGCAAAATAAAATAACTTGTTATTATACAAATATAGGCATTTAGGTGGTGGTGGTAAACAGTCTCACAATTCTAATTTTATGTAAATGTCCCAAAGATGCTTTCATCATACTTGATAAAGTTCTAACACTCCCTTCCTTGAACAATCAAGTTTTAAGTTTTTATGGTGGAATATTTTTCAAGATAATAGCAAAATGGAATGGGAACATTTTCCTGCAATAATTAAGAAATATGGTTGGTTGAAACTTAAATTCTCTAACAAAGAAAATTATAATGAATAATGACTACAATATTGTGTTGTGGGAGCAATGGTTATATCATTTATGTGATAATGTTGTATTCCGTTGCTAAATTAACGTAAAATATATTCAGTACCTGTTTGGTATGACTGTAGGAGGAGGTAGCTGATCGTAAGATCTCTCTATATTTTGACAGACATGATACTGTGGATTTTGAAATGTCAAACTCTTGATTTGAAATGGTGGAATAGGTATGCCAATCTGTTCTTCATCTGAATGAGAAAAAAAAATTGATGATAATTTCATAATCAAGTCCAAACTTATGATACTGAAGTTCTGATCATACATTAAAGGTGCAATTGCTTGATGAGTTGTGCACATTTAGGATTCATGCAGGAGTTTCATATCACTAGTTGGAACAAAGTTCATAATGCCTTCCACATGAAAATAGATTTCTTTAGATAAATTTTGAATAGGAAATATCACCCGGTTGAGGACCATTTGATTAAAGCAGTCAGAACTGGAACAGAGGAAACCTGTGCAGAATTCCCAAATCAAGCACTAACACAGATTGGCTTCTGAGGTCAATTTTTAGAACATAAACTTTCATAAGTATAAGTATCATTTGGTTGTATTTGTCAGTCAACCAATCTTTAAAAAGGTCAAGACAGTCCTCTAGAAAGATCAATACCAAGAACAAGATGAAAGATAAGATTTCTAAAAGATTAACTAATAAACTGTCATACCAACCTGCTGATAAATTCGAAGGTGAAGAAGATGGACAATATGTTGATTTAGGTGATAAATTGGCTTGTGATAACATTTTATTCATCGGATGATATCCAAAAAACTCACATACATATTCATTGTCTAAAATATCCTTTGGTAATTGACTGATTTTTCTGAAAGATGGAAAATCAACTAGATAAGCTTAAATAGTATAGTATAGTGTAAAATTTTCATGTGGCGGTTAAATTTTTATGGATAAAATCTGTCAATCAATACCCAAATTCATGGATTTCAGATAACGATGAATTCACAGATTTGATCAAGTTTTTAAAGACAAATTCATCAATTTTAAAGGGTTGACAATATACCGGTAAATATCACAGGTAAAGCTTACACAATATCTGGAATTCTGATTGGATACATCCACTTAAGCCACAAAGAGACGAGGTACAGTGCACAGTCCAGTGTTCGGTCAGGGATTATCAAAATAGAAGGAGCAAATACACACAGATTCCGTTCTACTATTGTCTGCTGTATTGAAAATCGTACCTTGTGGCTTAACACAGAAAGAACAAAGTCATGAGATATGATACTGAAATAATAACTACCTGATATAATTTGAAAATAAAACTCTATCATCTTTTACAGCGTTAGATGCTGAAAATACAACATAATGATAATAATAATTCAGTCTTGATATTTTAATGATTAAATATATAATATATTTCTAATATAAGAAATGTTTATAAAACTTAACACTATTCGAAGTGAAATTAATTATTAAACACAGGTGTGGAAAAAGCAACGTTTTCCTGGAACAATAAATAAGGAATAAATTTTTCCCTTAAGTAATTGCTACAAAGCGCTGCAAAGTCAGAATGGGGTACCAGAAAATTGCAACTTCCTGTTGGTGGCAACAATTTCCTGGAACAAGGTTCAAAATTCCCCACTTTCTCCAGCATGTAATTTTGACATTACAGCTTCAATACTGCTGAAACGTGAGCCTTCGATTTTAATGATCATACTAACATTTCAAGTTAAATTAAATACTCACATGTAAGGACAGGGATTGTATTATCATTATGGTATATACTGCTTAGCTGAAATAAGAAGATGACACTGTTGTAAGTACACTGACAATATGAGTCCACATTTAACAAGGAACATCCAAGAAAACAAAGTAAGAAATTCAACAAGAGCTTTGGATAGGTTGATCTTGATCACATCTACCTGCCAATAAAAGTTATAAAATACCTGGCAACTATTTCTTTCAGTAATGAATGTTAACAAAATTTAAATATTTCTATGGTATTAAACCAAACATACCCCATTGCTGAAATCATAAATTTCTTGGCTGGTTTTCCAGATATTTAACTCTACTCCATTAGACAACCTCACCTGAATAACAAAAAAACCATATATACAGGAGGATATGACGTCACTGATAGTGATCTGCATAAATATCAATAGTTAGCTTCTGGAAGATCAATGTCAGTGACATCATAAAACATGTTTGTTTTAGTGGAATTGCAAGAACCACTGACGTCAGAATTGTAATTGGAATGGCGCAAATTGATACTATCAATGTCCCCGATACACATACAAAGTTTAGAAAATCACTTTACAATCCCTTTAAGATGAGACAAGTAACCAAAGCTGTGCAAGTTTAAAAGATCTCGCAGCATTACATTATTGATCATTTAAAAAAACATCTTGTCTAGAGGTACCGGTAGTTATTCTTAACAGGAATGGTCATTTCATATCTTTTTATTGTACTCATATGAAATATTTTAAAAAATGTACCAACCTGGATGTTCAATTCCAAAATACCAGTATCTGAATTTCTTCTGACATCTTTAACTTCAATACCTGTTATACAAACTGAAAAAAAAAAATAGACACTGGTATTGGTACTGAATTGTAATGTAACCTTAATAATAAAATTTTAAGCTAAGAATTTGCTGCTTGCATCTATTCCTAATTACAATAAATCTAATAAATGTTCATTATTTTCATCATAAAAATCATCCAACCTAGACTTCTTAGTATTGGGGTTTGTTCTTAAGGTTCAGAATAGTAAAAGTTCTCTCAAGTGAAGTTGATATCAGAGTAATGATTTGGTGATTAAAGTAATGATTAATTAATACTAAGTACTAATCTTTATAATTAATCTAATCAGTTACAAATTAGTTTACAACTCCCTTAACAATAAACAAATCTTTGAAACCCTTGAGACAAGAGATTAAACTAACTACCGTACTGGTAATGAAATTAAGGATGAGATTTCTACTGATTTCAAATTTTAGTTTGATTGTATTGATCTGTCCATTGCCAAATTCAAGAAATTTTCAGTGTTTTAGTATTTTGATTTCAAAGCATAACACTTTTAGAGGTTTTATTTCGATATTTCTGTCTCTCTCTCAATGATGAAAAAATTCCATATTATTATGCTACTATTAGCTTACTCCAAGAGTTTACTTGAGAGTTGCTAGATTTTCGCTATGTAACATACAATTGGAAATCAACTGTGTAAATGGCACCATGTTGAAAAGTTGAAACGTGAAAGAACAAACCTTCATGTTGATGTAATTGTGGTGGATGTGATGAACCACTACTGTGTGGACTGCATAGATCAAGGTCAAGTTCTGCTTGTTCAAGCTGAAATTAAAATAATCTCATCATGGTAAATGGCATATATTTCTTAAAATTCACAAGAACTTTGGCTTTTGTATAGGCCTACACCAAGAATTATGCTGTCATTTCATACTCAAATATTCAAGTAACATTTAGCTTTAAAAATAATGATGTTTAATCCATTTACATCAAGTCACAAAAGATATGGATTTTGTATCTGAAACATGTCGTAGCAAGACAGGCATGCTCGTCAAATTATATTTAATTCTTTTACATCTTTTAGTATTTACAATGGAAATCAAAATCTAATATTACTGGTAGGCCTACCTTATGAGAATATTCTAAAGCTCTAAGATAAAACTCTGATAACGACTGCTTCTGTTCAAAGCTAAAGGCAGGATGATTGACAGCTACAGTTAACACTGTCATCAATTCAGTAAATGCATTTTTCTGTTGTTCATCCAAATCCTTTGGCCTGGATAAAATCTTATTAAAACAACTTTGAAGATAGTCTTGCAGCAGTTTATATAAAATACTAGCACACTTTGTATTGGAAGAATTAAGAAGTGTTAATGATATTAAAATATTAGGCAACTCCAAGTTGAATTTCCCAAGCATGGACACATTATTGGCTTGAGATTCTACTTCTCTTAGGTATACAAAATCTTTTTTGCAGAGGTCCTCCAAAACAGAACCAAGAAATCTCAGTTCAACAGGGAGGCAAAGGTGTAATAAAGCACACATGTACTCAATTCTTTTGAAAGGACCCAATTTACCGAACCAATCACATAGTTGTCCCTTTAACACCATGGTACCACCGATTTTATTTCCAAATCAAGTCTGTGACAGGAATCAGGCCAACTGTACTATCTATTTCCACAGATCGCCATCACGATTCCATCATACATACGGGCACTTTGTAAGCTTATCCAATGGACAGATCAGTAACTTTCACTCACACTTCCATAGAATGGGAAGAAAATAAATCCACACCGAAATTAGTATCACAATCAGCAATCTTTATGTGTCTTTGGAATATTCAAGTAACGAAATGTCCTAGTTCTTTACAAAATATCACCTTTTAAAGAGATCAATATTCTAAGAAATTCAGACTGCAGTAACAAATTGGAGAATGATGCGCCACACCACTTTTGATTTCACAATTAAAGGGAGAGAACTCCGTAACGACTGGTTTCGTAATAAGTTTAAAGATCCAATCATCTGATTAAATACCAGTTTAAATCTTTCGTTTCTTGTTTTGTCCATATTGTTAATAGACATAAGTAATTTTCCTATCATTTTCCTTACATATTATTTTGTAAATTTTGACTCTATCATAGCGCCAAAAGCTAATATATATAATTTTGCATACCAATAAAAAAACATTGTGAAAAATTATTTTAAAGGCAAAATGTTCAGCATTTTCGACGATCCAAATGGACCTTGAATTTAGGTTTAAAACCTTCATATTTACTTAAGCTGATCTATTATCGCATAGATCCTTCAATTATGCCCATCCCTTATCGGTTAACATTCACTTTCTGTATGTGTGCTTTCTATATAAATAAGGCATAGTCTTAAAAAAACGACGAGTACGTCGTATTCTTGACTTACCGACGCTTATAACTATGGATATATGGAGATTTGAAGGCTTTTTCAGAGTTTGGAACTTTTATACGTATTAGGTTAGCTAAATAATTCCAGGTTCTGAGACTAACAATTTTTTGGTCGAACAGTTAGTGAACTGAACATATCCCTTTAAGTGGTGGTCGATATTCCGCATAATTACAGGAACAGGTAGTCCTGTATTATGTACCGTTCCAGAAGAGATCCATCGCAATTTTTTTAAATTATGATCAAATCAAATATTTTGGCGATCAAACACTTTTTCATTATTTTCTAATAATTGAATAATGGCGTAATTAGGTCACGCACGTGCTTCCCCAATATCATATAGGTGGCGGATTGAGTGTTGATGACATACTAAAAAGTTTGGACTGTAAAGGCCCGTTTATACTGAGCGCGACTACGACTGCGAACGAGAAGGCGGTGTTCGCATTGGATTGCTTGACCCGATTTTGTATGAGGTAGTTTATACTAGCGGCGAACGCGAATGCGGCCAAATTTCTGTTTACGCGAAAAACCGCGGAGATTGCCTCCAGAGCGAATTTTTGGGAAAAAGACCGCGCGAACTATTTACATTAGCCAATCAAAGTGTGAGGTCAAAGTTCATACATGTCTGTCAGTTCACTCAGACAGCTTCATCATGTCAGAAGACAAAGATGAAATGAATGGAGTTTTACGTCCTGATTTTCTGCACCTATATGGGCTAATTGAGTACGGGCAAACGCCATGCAGTGTACAATGAGGAAAATTTTGTCAGGACAGCAGCATTAGCCTACTCTTATTTTCGATTTCCAACTGTCGAGGGATCAATAGCACACGGGATCTCGGTTTATTGCCCCATCCAAACGACTAGACGCTTTTTCCATGCCATCCCCTCCGACCTACATCACATGTTAGAAGACAAATGAGCTCATTTTGCTAATCGAGAAGCATCTTATTCTTTGTAATAAAAGTCTCAGAGACTTCAAATACATAATGAAAACAAATAGTACAGATTATGGGCCAAATCATAAATGAGCTCGTTTCATCAGCAAATTTCCGCGCACATCACCGCTTTCAATACGGACGATGATCCGCGCGAAAGGTCGCGCGAAAAGTCGCTGTGGTCGCGTTCGCGTTCGTGGTCGCGCGAAAAGGTCGATATAATATATATAAATCCGTACAAGCGAAACAATTCCATTAATCAAAAATCTCGTCCAGAGCATGACAAAATCGAGTGCAATAATTATATAGTAGTAGTGGACTTCCCATATACGTGAAGTATCATCAGGTGTTTCGAAAAGAGCAAACATGGTCTGTTTCGCGCGCGACACCCACCATTATGAAGGTCATCTGCATCTCTAAATATTGTTTTAATGTAATAGAATTGATAGAGCATATTTGTTTTGTAACAATTTTATCAGATTTTGAATGGTAAATGACTTCCACCGTAAGGAAAATTTACATGGGAATTTTTCAAAACATACTGATGCGCCAAATACCCTTCGGCTCAATTTTGTTCTAATTTAACTAAAAAAATTGCGATTTTGAGCATTTTCAAGCTGATGAGCAACCTAACGCAGCAACACACCCCCTATCCAACTTGTTCCACGTGCGCCGCTCAAAACGATATCAAATGAAATCGATCGATGCGGGCGCGGCACTTGGGCACACAATGCATTTGATTGCTAATATTATAATAAAAAAAATCCGTACAATCAAAACAATTTCGTTAATCAAAATCGCATCCAAAAACCGGGAAAAATCTAGAGTAATGTATAATAGTGGACTACCTCAAAGAAAAGTACCTCCAAGTGTTTCGAAAAGAGTAAGCATCCATTGTAACCCGCCAAAAACCGTTCTCACTATTTTTAATTTTTCCTGGGCCATTAAAATTTTGGAGGGTTATGTATGGACTTAAATGAAATGCATTTTAATCACTTTTAGAGGAATGGAACTGGTCTAAAAGATTTGACACAGTTTATACATAGATATCTCCCTTTAAGTACTTTTGTATTATTTTGATGTTGTGCATCGAAGTAACACAACGCATGCGCACATCATATACCGAGTGTGTTAGTGCAGAAAGTTCATAAAATATTTATCCTCACAAAATTGTTAATGTGCTTGTTGATGAAATGTTTCCAACTCAAGAAAACACGATTAACAACTCCGGTAACGTTCCTGCGTTTCTTCTGAAGCTATGGACGCTTGTGGAAGACCCAACATGCAACGATTTGATTTGTTGGGATAGCGTAAGTGAAATTTCTAATAGTCTTCAACTTGTTCAACCAACCAGGCGAGTGTAAAAAGGGGAATCACTGAATCTGACATTATAGCTTGGTGTCACAGTGTTCCTTGACATGCAAATATAAGAATTGTTAGATTAGAAATCTATACAGACTAGACAATAGAAATACGGATATTCTTCTTGGTTGCTTGATCTTGTAAACCCATAGTCCATTGTTTAGGTAGCATGGTCATTCTAAATTGCATGATGACATAGTTTAGTTCTCTAGACAGGATATTTGTTTTCAGACACATGGCTAAAAGGCTAAAGAATGAAAACAAACTCCGAAAACATTGTTATCTGTTATCATATCCTTACAAACATGGAACTGATATTGTGATATTTAAAACAAAAGCATCTGTCTGCTTTTCTTACTTAATACTTATTAATGACTAAATTAATGTTGTCAGCCTTTTTTCTTTGACTTCAATCCTAATTGATAATTTCGTATTCAGGGTGGTAAAAGCTTCCATGTGACAGATCAAACAAGATTTGCTAAAGAAGTTCTTCCTCATTACTTTAAACACAACAACATAGCCAGTTTCATAAGACAGTTGAATATGTGTAAGTATATATAAAAGCTTATATGATATATTACATTAATAATACCGGTATATTTGAGGCGATGCGCATTGATACTGGCTGAATATTTTCCTGCTCATATCCTCAACTCAATGTTTACATAATCTTATATTTGTATAAATTCAAACATCAAATATATCTAAAAGAGAGTCATAGTTTGCTTTTGGGTTGATAAAAATACCCACAAATGAATATAAAAATTAATTTCTATTAATAGAGTTTTCCATAAGGGAATTTTCAATTCGAAATTTCACATAATTTTCATGAGAAATTTTAATTATATAAAATCATCAACCCTTATATTTATGTTCAAGAAATGTCATTCTATTATAATGATGTTAAGATTCCAATGTGAACTTACTGTGGTCAGAGAGCATGGGCGCAGATCCTGGTGGGGACACCGGGACCGGTCCCCACCGCTGAAAAAAGTGGTGGGGACACAATATGGTTGGTCCCCACCACTTTTTGTGACTATTATAATTACCAAAATGCATAAATCCGTTCTCAAACATCGGATGCCGAAGAATTTGCATGCAAACTAGACTAGGAACCGGAGATCAGGAAAGGTCTCAGATGCAAAGAATTTAATTCTATTTTTCAATATTTTCATAGGGTTCAGTTTGTCCAAATCGCTTGCTGTTCGGAAGGCCTGATTGCAAGGAAATCAAAATTTTCTTGTGATACAATGCCCCAAACCGTGTGAGAATTCTGTTCGGAAAGTCATCAGATGCAAAGAAATGTACCTTTATTTTCAAAATTTTTCTAGTGATACAATGCCCCAATTCTGTTCGGAAAGACATCAGATGCAAGGAACTCGGACGTAATTTTTTTAATTTTCTTGGAGTAGACCTAATGTGACCAAATGTGAGGTCGTTCTCTAAGAGAATTCTGTTCCGAAAGGCACCAGATGCAAGGAAATCACCTTATTTTCAAAATTTTCTTCGAGTGCGATGACCCCAAACCCCTTTTAACAAATCTGGCCCCCCCCCCCCCCCTCCCTTTCCGATTTCATTTACTTCCTACGGCCCTTTGTATAAAATTCAGTGCCAGTTGGGTATTTTTGAAATTCCGAAAACCACGCGATCGTCGGTAAAACATGGACCTTACACCCTCCCAGTCAAATTGGTCACGCTACGCCCCTGTTGGGTCTGCATTATTTGGTATTAGATATCTAATTCATTGAATTATTAGAATTTACTAATTCGTTTCCGGCGATTTTTTTGTGTTTAAAAATATATGGGAGGCCCCTATACTCCCCCCCCCCCCAGGCTTTGCCGTCCATGGCTTCATGTGCTATTACATCTTTAAACAGATGGTCCCCACCAACTTTATCAATGGATCTGCGCCCCTGTCAGAGAGTAATAATAAACTGAGATCTACAGTCGACGATGATATTAAGTTTTGGGTCATTCAACTTTCACCACATGTTTATTTTATATTTACCTAACATATTTAAATATAGGCTTGATAATAAAGATAGTTACGGTAGTTATATTTTAAGACAGCTTGTATAAATGTAAATTCACAATTTGATAAAAACTAAGTTTTTGTTCTTGGCATTATAGCAAACTTTTTGCTAATCTAGAAAATGGTGTAACATTTCCGAATTTATGCAATATCTACAATTGGGCAAATAAAGTCCGAAGCAAAAAATCATGTTGTAAAATCTGGAAACAAAACATTGATTTGGAGACAGTTGAGACTATTTGTGGACTGATTTACCCTAGGTTTTCTTGATGAAAATTTTTCAATTAAATAAAGTTTTAATTTGCACAATATTGATTTCATAATCAGAATGTACTGTACTCTTTATCAATGTTTTTAAACGATTTGTGACATGGATGGGTTAATACATTTATTTAAGGCCACAATAAAAAAATAAATAGATTATCATCCCCTCCCGACCCACCCCTATCAGTGCTGACTGGAAATTTTTTTATTGTAGTTCAGTCACGAAAATTTCATTTTACGACATTTTTTAGTCATATTTTCATATTATGGTAAGGAAAAACACCTCATTTTCTTTTTATACACTAATATGTTCAAATGGTTGCCTTCTGTTGAGCTTAGAAAATAAAAAATAAAAAATAAAATTTCCCCTCCCTCCCCATTTTTTTGGAAAATTTGGATGATAATCTATGAATTTATTTATTGTGGCCTAAAGCATTAAAATTGGCAAAATTTCAAATTAAGTTTTATAATTTGTAATTTTGTTTTTCATGTTAAGATTTATATAAGCTTATTTCCTAAATACATAAATGAGTTTCTTATGAAATTGCACTGCTAAAAGTTTAAAATCATCAATTGTTGAAATGATAGAAGTTACAAAAGGATACGATAAGTCATGGAAAAGGGTTTTGTGTCACACTCAAATATATAGTTCTAGATTCATGACCTAGGCCAGTGCTTTTTATGGGATTTTTTATTCTCATGTCACCCTAACACTCAAATATGTGATAAGTTGTAGTTCATTTAACTTTCTTTAGAAATTACTGTTGTGATCTCATTGATAACAGTTCTGTTGAAGTTTGTCTGTTATATTATATAACCGGTTCATAAAACTTATTGACATTTCTGCACTACAGGATATTGATATCGTAAGGTCTATTAAGTAAGATAAGTTATTTTTACATGTATTAAGTTATATGCACACTGCACAATAATTTATAATGTCTCTTAAACAAGATTTTAACTTGAAACTCAGACGGCAACTCCTAGTATTATAAGGTTGTTTTGATGGGTTAAAATTCAATCTCCCAACTGAAGCTATTTGGAATTAAAGTGAACCACTGTCCCTTCAGGTGATTTATAAGGAAGCATTGTTTAAAAGACAATGGTTAAGGTCTTAAGATATGTAGAGCAGATTTTGCATTTTCTTTTAAATGTCCTTTATTATATTGTTATACATAAAAGAAAATTTTTGTAATGTTAAGATTGTGAAATGAAATGATATTAGGATAATGAGGATGGGCAAACTCAATGCAGTTTGCAATGATAGCCAGGATAGGGATATCAGCCTAATTTTTTTTTTCATAACCCGTAGCGAAACGGGGCCATGGTTTATTGTTATTTAAGGACTATCTAATTGAAGAGTGATAAAGAAACATATCTATGAATATTTAACTGATGTTTATTTACATTCCTTCATTATTTTGATCAGTTGGCTTCTATTTGTGCTGGTGTCACCAAATAAACATTTATGAATGCTCCATTCTATATGGCCCCATTGATAGCATTTATCTCAAATCTCAATTTTATCTGTTGTTCAGATGGATTCCGTAAAGTGGGAGCTGTTGAACAAGGTGCGTTAAAGATTGAGAAAGACGATGTAGAATTTCATCATCCATATTTTCAACGTGGTGAACAGAAATTATTGGAAAACATCAAGAGAAGGGTAAGAATTATATACACTATGAAATTATAAATTTAGATTTTGTTTTCTTACTGTACCGTAATTTAAGAAAAAATTGTTGCCAATTGTTTCAATGTAGACTACTTTGAAATTATATATTAAGATTTTTTTCTTTAGGTATACTGTAATTAAAGAAAAAAAAAATTTAATTGAAAATTTAGAAATGATTGATTTTAATGGTTCATAGTTTTCTATCAGATATAAAAAATGTCGGAACAGCCCAATGTTATTCATACTTTTTGATAAATAGATAAGAAGATAGAGTACGGTAAACTATCTGTGGTTTCAGTTTGTCCATCACTTGATTATGTATATTGTTTTCAGACATCCAATCCGAAGTCAGACTCTATGAAATATCTTCATGATGATGTATCTGAATTATTAGCTGATGTACATACTATTAAAGGAAAACAGGATACAGTAACTACTAAACTAGAACAACTCAGAAAGTAAGTAAACAATACACCATTGACCCTACGACTAAAACTTATTTCTACAGTATTTTGACATTGAGATATTCCTACTGCAACATGATTTTCAAATCAGTCAATCTTGCTTAACATATTTTACATTTTGTTCTGTTAATGTGAAACACTTGAAAATCATGATTGATGGAAATTTTGTCTCATACAAAGCTAATAGAATAAAGTTAATCATTGTTGTCCCAAAGTTCATTTTGATCGTATTTTTAAATTCTGAAAGACGTGGTGAGATCTTTATCATCTTAATCTTGATCTTAATGGATTTGATTATGTTTTTAGTGAAAATGAAGTGTTATGGAGAGAAGTTGCCAGTCTTCGTCAGAAACATTCTAAACAACAACAGATTGTCAATAAGGTATGTCTATTAATGATTAGATAAAGATATTGATAAACAAGACCAAAAAGTGTGAGGTGTATTTTAACTAGCTTAGCATTGAATGTGGTTGTGTGAATTGTGGTTAAAATCCTTCTATAGGGTCAGAATTGACCACAATATTGTTACTTGTAACATAGAACACAGTCCTCCTGCCAAAAATGGACATTTGAGATGATCTATCCCTTACTTGCGGAAAATAACCCAAACCAACCTTGAAATGAGTTGATGACAGACTCGTAATTTAGTATGAATGTTGTATATTTATAGCTGATACAGTTTCTGGTGACTCTAGCTGGTGGTGGTAATAGAGGACTATCTGGTATGAAACGTAGAATGCAGTTAATGATAGAAGAACCAGGAAGTCAGCCTAGTAATAAACGACCCAAACTAAACAGACCATTATCAATCACTGAGACTAATCCTAATAATAATTATTCTGTTGAATCTGTAAGTTTATATTCTCATTCCATAGCTCATTTAAATAATTAACAACTTGTGATAAATTTATTGAGCTTTAGTATCTTCAAAGTCATCCTAGTTATACAAAAATTTAAGTTTCTTAAAGGGGAATGTTCAGCATTTCTGAGGGTCTAAATGCCAGGTTCTGAGACTAAAACAAATTCTGGTCGAACTGATGGTGAACATATCTCTTTAAAGGAACAATACCTCTTGAATAAAATAAATTATTTGCAACATATAAATATGCAGAATATAAATTTTATGTATGTTCTTAGAGGTAGTATCCCTTTCATTCTTTTACTGTGAAATTGTATTGACTTAGTGACAACCTTGAAAAGCATAAGGAAATATATTAGAATCAATTTAAACCTGATTAATGAAATGTTTTATTATTATTTTCAAGCCAAAAGAGCCTCAGAATAACTCAAGTCATTCAGGCCCGATCATACATGATGTTACTGATGTTTATCATAATAATGATAATAATAACGTCAGAGAAACAACATCACCCTTGAACTTGATACAACAGCAACAAGAACAACAGCAACAAGAGGTAAGTGACTTCGATCTCAAATGGATGAGATGAATCAAAACCGTTGTTGTAATATTATTGTGTTTTCACTGAAAAAGTTAATCTTTGCTTCCAGAAAAGTTAGTCCTTTCCTATTCACTAGGGGCATTATTCTTAAAAACTTAACTTATTATGATTTTAGTGTTCTAGTAATCTGATTATCCAATCAAATTGCTATATTTCTTTAAAATCTTGATTTTATCTAAGTTAAGTTTTCGAGAATAGGGCCCCAGATAGAAAATAGAAAATTTAGTCCTAGTCCCTCAACGATGTTAATTCTTGTCTTTATAAAAGTTATCTTTGTACAATGAAAAAAGTTTTCTGTCATGGTAGGTGTATTTTAAAATCAGTCAAGAAAATAAATGACATTCATTATATTTCAGATGATGCCGAATAACATAGCATATTCTCCAGTTTCTATGACTACCGAGCCAGTAACAACGTCTGACAATACCAAGGTAGACAACTCACCACAATACACGTTAACTGATGAGGCATCTCGTGAAGTGGTGAAACCTGATTACTTTTATGATTTCATATTGAACAGTAATAATCAATCTACTCCTGCTGTAACTGGCACTGTTTCTCTACCTACATCATCTCTAGCGCCTTCTACTACTACTCCAATGTATACCAATCCTACCACTTGTCCAACGTGAGTTTATATTTTTATTTTAACAGCTCTACTTTAAAATTGTCAAATTATTTCTCATGTGCTCTAGTCAACTTCTATTTATTTATTATACTCTCTGGTCACATATAGTTCTGAATTGCATTTTGCTTTATTATTTTTTTATGAATTGAAATATCAACCTAAAATAGTTCTGAGATTCTTAGATTGTCTTCGGTTGATGAAAATGACAATTATGAAAGACAGATTTGATTTGAAATAGGCCTATGATTTTACAGAGGTGATTTTTCAGTCCGAATTGTGGGCCAATTTCAATTGAAACTTCTCGGAGGGATGTGTACTTATTTCAAATTGAAAATTTCCAAACCTTATATTTCTATGGATCCAAAGGCATTCTGATATATATGGCATGCAATTGACAACCATAATTTGAATTCTTGAGACTTGAGAGAAAAAATTCTAATTAAACATTTATCTTGTTTCTGTTTGATGTTTCGTTATTGTTCTATATCTACTGATGTATTAAAGTATATTTTATGATTGAAAATTTTCTCTATAGAACTGATGTGAATGAACATGTTGATTTAACACAGAAAGATTTGGAAGGTCTGAAAGAATTCTTAGCTTCTGGCCAGTTTAATTTGGATGCCAATCAACTGTTAGGGGTAAGCCTTATATTTTTACTTTAATTCACAGATTTTTAATGTTTTACAGTTGATTATGTTTAAGGGTTTGTGAAGAAGTTTTCTAAACTTTTTATGTGTATTGGGAACACTGATAGCATCAATTTGCATCATTACAATTTTCAATCAGACATCTGTGGTTCTTGTAATTCCACTAAAACTAATCAGCATGTATGTCACTATAAAAAGATATTTCTATCAGCTGCTGGGATAGTGAATTCATAAAAAGCATTGCAATTAAGTGGAATTGCAAAAACCACAAACGTCTTCAAATTGGAATGGTGCAAATAATCATTATCATTATTTATAAAATGTTCAGAAAGCCCCTTTCCAATCCCTTTAAATTAGTTTTTTATATCACCACTGCGTATATTAAGACTGGATATTCTTTATAAGTCACAAGGACTGTCCATTTTATTGTAATCACACAAGCAATTTCACTTAACCTTGGTAAGTCAGGATATATTTATATCCAGCTTGATATAAAGCTGATTTATCAGAAGGAAATAGTTTCAAGGACCAAATTCCTAGTCATACATTTTTCAATTCATTTCAATTATTCAATTAGTCACAACTGTAAATTACTAAACTCCTCATTTAACGGACCCTGACAGAAAATATAGGAAAAATATCCCAAGTTAAAATAAAAAACTATCAATATCCAGTCTTAGATATTTCACATTACAAATTTCAATAAAGTTGCTGTTGTTGTATGGAAACTGAAAGTCAGAATATTACTGAAGGAAAACATGCAATAATCACTCTATTTTACTAACATTTTTATATAAATATATTTTGATTTGTAGTGGTGGTGGCTCAGTGCTCATATATAGTTACTGATTGATATGTCTATAGCTTTGATATTAAATTGTCATAAATTTTGACAACAGATTGCTTATTTATTTTAAATCAAAGAGTTTCATTTTTGTCAGGATTAAGAATATTTTTTAAATTCAATCTTAAAAAGTTTTAGTTTCTTAGATTCAAATATTTGAAATAGGGCCTATATATTTATAAGCTGCTGTTGATCAAGGTATTATCAGTGACTATAAATGAGCACCTTAATTATATTCAGTATTACATAATATTTATTTATTTTGTTATGTTTTTATTAACAGTTGTTCACACCAGAAAATCCAATTCCAAATATGAATGATTCTGTAAGTTATACTGGCATTTTACCTGATTTTTACAATTCTGTAAAGTTACTTCTCATATAAATTGGAGCACCATCTATAATAAACTAAATGTAGCTGACGGCTACTCACATAAAAAACCTATAAATCGGTTATTTTTCAAGAAATAGGTCAAGAAAATCATGAATTTGAGATTTATTTATTTAAGATGGTGCTTAAGTTTTTGTGATTAGTATAAAAGCCAAGTATAGGGAAAATAGAATCAGCTTTCAAATTATTTGCTTCTACCACCTTAAGATGGTATTAAATTAGATGTATGAGTTTTTGGTATAGTCATTTATATATCAAGTTTCCACCTAAGCTGACCTGTGCTATAGCTGCAAATTTCATGATGAATAAACCTCAAGGAGTAAACTAACATCAATCTTTAAACATATATAATTTTCCTTCTTTTCTAAGTTTGTGCTGTGATTTTTAGACCAGTCATATGTCATTTTGAAGTAAGTCTAATCAATATAACAGTATACAAGTGTACCGTACCATGTTTATAATTTCTATGTATATTTTAGATGTTTGATACACAACAACCAGTAACAATGGCTTCATCATCTCCATCTGACTCTGGACTTATTGAAGGTAGGATATCCATTTTCTAACCATCATTCTGTTTTCATGTTCATGGTTGCTCAGTGTAGGGGTTATTTCAGTACAGTTATATGAAATGTAATTTGCCATTTATTGTTAAAAACCTAAATCATGTTGTGTATACAATTACAGTGGCTCAATATTTTGGTTGACAGAGATACAGGATTATACAATTTTGTATCCTGAAAACACAATTTTGGCAAAAAAAAAATCCTATTTTGCCCTGTTTACAAGTGATTTATTATCCGAAATGAAAGTGTTGAAAGTGACGTAAATTGGGTGGGTGATGAAAATTAATTATAGAAATACTGGACTAACAAGTTTCAACGATTTTATCTCACTATATTACAGTCTATATACCTGTATAAGTAATTATAGGTATATAAAACACTATGATTCAGTCTATTTGATATTTATATATAGTTTTGCCTTTTAAAAGATCACTGATAAATGTTTTTCACTATTCAAACTACTTCTCAATAAGCCTATAGAATAGATATTTATCAAACATGTTAATCAAGCAATATTCTGTAGTGAGTCAGACATTCTAGATCACCATTTAGACATAGTAGATAATTGACAATACCAAGTATTTAATGTTTTAGATATTGGAATACATTTATTGTCATACTTGTGTTTGCTATATGGTCGTCAGTCTGATGGTCAACATGTAAAAATATTGTTATTTAAAAAATTAAATGTAGGCATAGCTATGTTTATAAACGGTACAGTTTAATTTAACTTTAATGAATGAATTATTTTTTTTATTGCAGGGAATGAATTGATGCAGTTTAATGCTGGAATGCCTTTTAATTTATTTGATTTACAAGATGACGAGGATCACAATAACCTGGAAATCCCCAATTTATCATTTGAGGAGGGTTTAACTCCACAGGTTGTTTCTTCCAAGAGTATTTCTACAGAGGATTTGGATTAGATAAAACATTTTAAAATCACAATTACTTAGCCTAGTGATTCACAGATTGAATAATTTTTAGAAAGCGAAATGATTAAAAAGGAGATTTATTTTATCAAAATTTTGTTAGTTTTGTAGCCTAGTTAACATTGAATTTACAATACTTTAACTTTAAACATTAATGTGGACTTATATATAAAGTGAGTAAAGTCCATGATCTGCTAGTGGATTTCATTGGAAAGCTGAGTTTGAGAAATGAAGAAAGATATAAATAGTCACAGAATTTGTTAGTTTTGTAATTATATTATTTAAGAATTTAAGATATGTCAATTTTTAATAGGGACTTTAAGAAATTATTTTTTGTTATATAGTTAGTGTAATATCACATGTATATTATGACTTTTGACTTGTGGACAAATGAGGGACGTCACCAGATAGCTGAAGCAGAAGTAAAGCAATAAAACTAAAATTCATACTGGAATAGCCTTAGATAGACATTATGGTACCTTTTATGGAAGTCGTGGATTCAATAGAAATCTACATTTAATGTTTGGTAAATATAAAGAAATATAATACCCAATATTTTTTATGTTTAGTTTTTTTTCCAGTGTTTACCTCTTAATATTCAGGATTATCTATAGCTTTCTATATATTCCAATATACTACATTTATTGTACAAAATACAAGTTATGAAGTTATTACTGCTCATGGTTTGGGAAACAAATGTTATAAAAGCTTAGAATTAGGGCCATCAAATGAATAAGTTCTAAATCTCCTCACAATAAAATCAAATGTAAGCCATACATCAAAGATAATGTTGTTATTGTTGTTAAAATATGTTCTTGAATTCAGGGCAGTAGGAGTTTATTTCAGTTATGATTTATTTTACGTTGGGTGAAATTTTGTCAATTTAGAATCAGGGTAATATCTGGAAACTGCACATCTATTACCATGAGTATTTGGTGTAAGACATTTGCTAACATCACTTATAGAACAGATTGAAAATTTATCGGCCATTTCCAATTACAGTACCTGATTCCATGATGATATTATATATCATGTAAAAAACAAGTCAACAGATTGGATTCAGATGGGTATTAAGTTCAAATAGATCTCTTATCTTTATATTTAGAATATCTGAAAGTCCAAAAATAATGCTGGTACAATATACCCTATACTCCCTATTGTTGAATATTTACCTAGCAGGATTATCATAGTAAACACATACTGTCCAGGATTCAAGAATATTAAAATGGTGCTTTATGATAAAGACAGTGCTCTGTTGTATTGTGATATACTGATGTTATTAGGGCATGATGTTAAATGGTGGTTATTATTATATTGTTATTGTTCATATCTCATATTGCCATGTTTTGTTGTAGTGTGTGAGGTTTAAAATAACTGTATTTCCTATGGAAGTAGATTTAAAGGTTAGCTTAACATTTTTCCAATTGAAGACGATTCACAATTCCAGTTGACTCTGCTGTAAATGACAAATAATTTGAGAAAGATCAATGCAAAAGGTTTGACCAAAGACCAGCTGGTAGAAAGGATCCTTGTGAATCCATGCTGTTATCCCTGTAAATTTGATTTTGAGTACCAAATATGCATACCATCCAGCTTTTTGAGGGTATTATATGGATTTAACTTGGTGTTAAGATATATGCATAAGGCACCAAGAATTGTATTAAACTTAATTCAAGTCAATAGTACTTAGTATGAGTAGAGATAGCTGCCTTAGAACCTCTGAATACTGTTATAGTAACCTCAACCATTGTATATATTGTGTACAGTCTATCTTTAACCTGTGTTCTATTATTAATGTAGTTACTATTCATACCATGTATGTAAATATTGATACTCTCTTCATGTTATTGCTGGAACCATTATAGCCTACAGCTTTAAAATAGTACTATTAGTCTTAGTGTGACCCGGCATTAACAGAAATATCAAGTTTTCAATTTGTACATTCATCAGAAATACCAGAGAAATATAGCTCAATATTTTGGCTGAAAATTGCCATTTGTAAAATAATTAGTGCTAATGTTTTAATGTTTATCAAACTGTGTTTATACCATGTTTATCATTTTGAATCTGATATTATGATTCACATGAAAAATTATCAGTTTAATTTCTGTCATAGACTACAATAGCTTCTTGATTACAAGCTACTGTTTGATTCTCATACCACAAACAAAGTGTTTCAAATTAATATTTCCTGACCTAAATTAGATACCATTGATATATATTGAAAGGCGAAAGACATCACATGGATGTACATGTATCATAATATGATATGATGTTTCTTTTGACTTTCATCTGAATAGCTTATCTCAAGTAAGTTATAAGTAAGTTGTATAATCTATAATGTGAATTGAATTCTCTAATTCTGTTGTAAATAATAATTGATACAAATTTGTTGTACAGTGTAATTATATCATTGTTAATTAAGATTGTTCCAACAGTATATCCCATTGTTTATTGACAAATCAACAGTTATATTAAATAACAGATAGTTTTCTTACTTGATTTTCAGCATTTTATATTACTTCCTCAGCACTTATTAACTTTTTCAAACATTTTAAATAATATTAGTTAGGCCTACCAGCAACAGGGACATTTTTTATTACATTTAATTTCTATAAGAAAAAATTGACAGTGAAGCCTTTTTATCCCCATATTTCAGTTTCTTGTTATAAGATCTTGCCAGGATACCGGATTGTTGAAATCGTGTATAGAGAGAGTCGGGCCAACTTGTGGCACTACTATGTGATTGGCAACGGAGGTCATGTAAATGAAGGGAGCCATATTGTTCCCATCATATTGTTGTATTTCAATATTGAATTAGAATTATTATTTCATTCTATATAAGATTTGAACGACATGTATATTGTCTTGTGTTTTGTTATTTATTTCAATCAAGCAACATATTATGGATGCATGTATATGTTATTATAAATATGTACTGTAAATATGTTTGTTAATGAATAATTATATCAAAACATACTCTGTGGTGAATGGTTTATCCCTTACTCCAATCTTATTACTTTTGAAATGTTATGAAACATATTTCTCTGTATGAAATGTATTAGATAACAAATATAGGAGATGCATAAATGTATAACAATGCTTATGCATTGATTAGTGCAAGTTAATCATATCTCCATGCTTTATTAACCTTAAGTTGATACTGAACTTTAATAGTGGCCAACTCTGCAGTGTTTCTAAAAAAAATACTATATAAAGAAGACTTTTAGCCATACCGAGTCTTCGTATTATATCTGGATTGAAAATTATAGTTATTATATGTATTTTTAGCGGATTGATATTTTTTAACCCTTTCAACCCAAGTGGCCCGTCAATTGTCCCTATAATCACATCATATCATACCCAAGCTGGCAGTGACACGGCCATGACCAAGTGATATCACACAATGTTAGCCTGCCCCTCAATATGAGTTATTATATCTAAAGGGTTTAATATTATTTATGTTTGCTATTGTGTGTATATTTGTATATATATTGTTTAATAAATATAATCAAATAACTTGTGCACTTTTTGGTGGGTGGGTCAGGTGAAACCTTGAGTCAGATGCTTGCAGAATGTCAAGAGGTTCAATCCAGACAAAGGTATATTCCTTCAGTCAGGGGGCTAACATGAAAAAAACATCTCTGCATTAATATGGGACAATTAACCCATTCCTGTGTTCTACAGACCCTTGGCCTTAATGATCTCTCAGCCATAAGCTTATGTGGCTGTCCTTACAAAAGTTCACTCTGCCACAAACTGACCCGCTATAAATATATAAGATAATTTTACTGGCAGATTACCACATCATATAAATTTAAACAATTTCGACTTGACCAGCTTGAAATACAGAATTTCAATTTAATGAGGATATTGATCATGCAATTAAGGCTATGTGACAATGCATCCTATAATAAAGCTGCAAGTTAAAGTGCATATCACCTCAAGTTAGACAAATACTAGTAGTTATAAACTGAATAAGAAATAGAGAAGTGGTAACTAGTTTAATAATATTAGACGATAATATTTTACAGTTAATAAATACCATATACAAATTAGTTTTCTTTTTAATTTCATGTCTAGGAATTGTATTGTCTAAATACAAAACATATTAAATAGAGTTTAGACAATGTTATCATTCTCCTATCATATTCTTCAACCATTGCTGATAACTTTCAATAAACCATAGATATCACGTGCAAGTAATTCAAGTAAAAAATCGTCCTAAATATCTGCTGATGACAACATTTGGAACCATTTATAATTTTGATTCTTTCCTCTTAAAGAAATTCATGATAGCGTTCATACATTCATCTGATTGCCATCTTTCTACTAATAAATCACATTCTTCACTATTCACCTTGTCTAACTTATCTTTCTGCATCAGACGTATCAAATTCTTAGATTTCTGTAAACTCTGTAATACAAATTAACATAAGGTGTATTGAACTGGTATTGAATAAAACACTGGCCAAAGTCTTGGAGCATGTTACTTTTCATGTAAATTTGGGCAGTTGATGAATTCCTTTTAGAAGAAAATTATCATATGAAGGGTGAAGTGTTTGTCCAAATTATACAGATAGATCCTTGCCCAAAATTGCCATTTGAACTTAACTGTGAGCATGTCCAGAAAATACAACTCAATCAACAGTCCTGCAGGAGGCTGGATGTCGATATTGTATCAGAAACAATCAAGAGATCAAGTAAATTAAGTCATTAAGAGAAAAGGTAAATGAAATGAATGGAGTTTTACGTCCTACTTTTCTGCACCTATATGGGCTAATTGGGGATAAGAGAAAGGAATAAAACTAAAAATCACCTGTGGAGGTAACTGGGCATATTTTGTCACTCTAGCCATTGTTTCTTTTTCAAAACTGGCATCAGGAAATATTTCTGTTACTAAGTTTCTATCTAATGCTTCTTGAGCTGTTAATTTCTTATTAAATAATAATACCTCACTAGCCTGAAATACAATGGAAAATAACATGGACATACTCATATTAACTTTTTTCTCCATATGGTTGGGCTAAGGAGACAAAGCTATTGAAAATGTTACATTATACTTTTCTGCATCACATTGGGCAATAAAAGATAGTAATGCTATTAACTATAGAACAGTAAAATTTGTACCGCCTAGTTTTCTGCAACACTTTGGGCTAATTGAGATGGCAATGTTATTCTTTGGCAACATTAAAATTTTAAATCCTAGTTTTCTGCAACACATTAGCCTAATGCTTATGGTATTCAGTATACGAGAATATAAAGAGAATGGTGGCATCTTTCTTCGATTTTTTTATTTCTATTCTGGGATCTCTAGTGAATCTGCAAGTATAAAGAATAATCTGACTTACCTTTGCCGATCCCATTAATTGAGGAAATATATAGGATGAACAACCTTCAGGTGACTGGCCTAGAGCTGAAAATGGTGTATGAAATGTGGCCTGTAAAAAGAGAATGTCTACAATATAACTCCTTGTAGTAATTGTATAATGGGCCTTTATACTTCAATTAATCATTATAAATTTAAATTTGACATAGTCTTTGCCATCATGAAATGATTTAATTTGAACATCTGCATTACATATTTTATTGAATAATTGTTAGCAGTGTTCATAAAATAGAATCGATATGAGGCAATACCAATACAGCTGAAAACTGTATCACAAGAGAAGAAACTTCTAAAACAATGCCAGATTGCCAGTATTGAAAGAAAAGAGAAGAGGCTGGTCTTAGCATACCAGTAATAAAAGAAGAACTGAAGAAGTAACTTACCCTATCAGTACAGTATACTACATCAAACAGACCAAGAACAGTAACTGATATACCTACAGCTGGACCATTAACTAGAGATATTATAGGCTTTGGAAACCTTATAAACGATCCAACAAATCGACTGAAAGGACACATAAATAGTTATAGTATTAGTTATACTATCGACAGCCTTTTGATTCAACATGCAAATAACAAGGGCTAAGAATAATAAAAGTATTATAACTAAATTGAATTCTCATAATTAAAATTAAACTCATGGATGACTATCAAAAAAGAAAATAACATTTTCAAAACAATATAATATACTAAATGATTTTTATAAACTGAAGTCAATGGTCATCTTAGATATTTTCTTCTTAATGTTTATCATTTGAAATGTTGCTTTTTATGTGTAATCAGAATTTAAAAGAATATATAACAATGGTTATCACTTACTATAAGATTTCTCTGGCCTCTTTGGCCATTTTAGGAATATCAGCACCCCCTGCACTAGTAAAATTCTCTAAATCATTTCCACTGCAATAATAGTTACCACTACCTATAAATAAAACAAACTACATTAGCTCAGGCAATAAAGAATTCTTATTTTTACAGCTACAAAGCTTTATGCCTCATGTTTTAGAATCAAGTTTAATACTTACCAGTTATCACAGTCAAGACAGAGTTATCTTTTCCTGCCTCGTCAAGAGCTTGCATTATTTCTTCATACATCTAGAAAATAGACAAGCACTCGAATTATTCAATTATATTATATCTAGGACACATTAAATCTTAATCTTATATCTTTGGTTATCCAAGTTAGAATATAACTTAAACTATACAGTTAAAACAACAGATTTGATCTAGATCTTGTATCTTTGGTGATCCAAGATATCTTGACTCACAATTACAATTATTTTAATTCATAGTTTGATCAGTTTTTGAGCTAACCTAGAACTAAATACACCAGGAAGTCTTCCATTCTTATTAAAAGCTGTATAATGTTAACAATGAAGATTCTCACCAAATGATTCAAAGCATTCATCTTCTTGGGTCTATTAAGAGTAATTTTATATATTTTGTTTTCTTTATTAACAAGAATAGTTTTAAACTGACTATCACTAGCACTGGTAGGTTCTGGACTATCAGCTGCTACTAATTCATTCACTAAGTCTATATACTTCTTCTGAGCATCATCCTAGAAAAATAAAGAATGTAATTGTAATCTCTATGGTTCCTTTTCAAAACATTTTTTTTTTACCCACAATTTTCTTTTTTACAGTCATCAGTAAGGTCCACTAAAATTAAAAATGAATAAAAAATAAGTTTGGAAAGCTTCAAAGTGGTCACATAATAATATGTTCCATATACTTTATTTGTATTATATATTGCAATACATGAGTGTGGTATAAATCATTTAGCCATAACATTCTTGTAACAACTCAGAAACACACTGAAGTGAAGCTCATGAAGTGCCCATCTGGGAATTACAACATCCAATTTTTGCCCTACTCAACATTCAGCATATCCCTGCTGTGCTATTACTTGTATCTGTAGGCCTACCTGTGTAATATCACCCAGACCATTCCATGCCTGCCATTTTGCTTTACCAACTAAATCCAACATACCAGGTTTGGGCTTGTTACATTTTCCTTCTGTTGCCTGAATATAACATAGAATTAGAACATTTCATGCAGATAACTTGAACTATTGTAAACTTTTTATGTCCTTTTTCAGCTCTTTAATGCCAAACTAAGAGTGTTGCAATCTGTTGAACATAAACTAAAGTGGAATTCATTTGTTGCATAATGTGGTGACATTTGTGGTTTCACATAATCTTAATAAGAACTAAAACTTGTCAGGAACATAATTTTCCCTGTTAAGTTAACTTATAAATTATAGCTTGAAATTTAACGAAAGATTGTTTCCTGTAAGAGTTATACCGTATATAAAGTTAGAGTAGAATCAGTGTCTATTACCTGTTTAAACAGACCATAGATTTTAAGTTTTATATCATTTCCAGGAGCTTCACTCAATGTATTTAACCTTTCTTTGGCTTTGTTAAACTCTGCATCATGAGCAGGCATTGCTAGCATGGATGAACTATGGAAACTTCTAGCAGATTTCAACAAGTTAGGCCTGAAATTGAAAAAAAATCATGTAAGCTGATGTTGGAACATTGGTATGGAACAATTCATTTTTTTAATGGAAACCATGTCAATTATATCATGTATTCTTTTACTTGTGCATAACATAACATAAACCCAACTAAATGTCATGAACCCTGTTCATAAATATACTTAATCAAATTGTAAAATATGGATAGTAGGCCTAGGCTAGTAGTAGGGTCTTAACTATTAACTGTCCCTGCTTGCAAGCCGTGCACAGCCCGAGAAGGCAGTAGGCTTATGATACAGTCCTGACAACCATTTTCTCTTATTGCAGACTGACAGGTGGAGAAAAGAGGGGACATCAAACTCCATTTCATTCACTTCTTCACTGTAAAGTGGAACTGGAAGGAAGTAGAATGTAAACTGATGATGCCGATGGTACCGAAAAGTAAACTTGCTTTTAAAACAAAAAATCAATTAGAACTGATCTGAAAGTCACAGAAACCTTTGATCTAAAGGAATAGGTTAAATAACTGAAAGAATGTCCTGAATAATTTTATTGTGATAGGTGGAAGTTCAAAGTCCAAAATTAATTTTGCATTTGTCTTGATCTTACCACAGGAATTGGAGGAGCCATCAATAGAGTCGTATCACTCACTCACATAGTATATAAAGACAAGGAATGAAACAGCCAAATCAAAACACGGCACCCCGCCTCACCAAAACATCCTCAAAATGACACTTCCACTTATTTTTTTCGCTTGAAACTTCACACGCACATCAATAAATGGTTCACCTTTCATTTCCAACCAAATTTTAGGTCCTTAATTGAAGGGATGGAGCGAAATCTTCTTTTTTCCACAGATATTTTCATTACAAATTTGTTTACCACCCTGAGCGTCTGTGACGTCACATTGTGACGTCACATTTAGCTCCGCACCAAAGTGTGGTAAGGGAAGTAATTATGTGATTCAGACAACATTTGTTTATAGTAATTTACGATCCTTTCTGTCAATTACACCACAAAATGATATTTTCTGGCTGATTATTGCAGTAATGATATTTTTCATTCCCTGCATAATAATTCACATAAATATTCTGATCAAAAGGTAACTATTAACTTTTTAGACAACAATTAAATGCTAAGCTTTTGAAATTGACAGTTAACAGTGGTCTAGATGAAAAAATTACCTCCCTTTGCCATTCAAATTATCAGTTAAAAATGAACACTAAATCAAGCAAATAAAAATGTATTAGTCACTCAAATACATTGGATTAATTATTTTGTAAATTCAAACCAATTTCTATGGGCGAAAAGTAAATATAAACAATTTTTTGATGAACTCTCTAATTTGGTGCGGAGCTAAATGTGACGTCACAATGTGACGTCACAGACGCTCAGGGTGGTAAACAAATTTGTAATGAAAATATCTGTGGAAAAAAGAAGATTGCGCTCCATCCCTTCAATTAAGGACCTAAAATTTGGTTGGAAATGAAAGGTGAACCATTTATTGATGTGCGTGTGAAGTTTCAAGCGAAAAAAATAAGTGGAAGTGTCATTTTGAGGATGTTTTAGTGAGGCGGGGTGCCGTGTTTTGATTTGGCTGTTTCATTCCTTGTCTTTATATACTATGTGAGTGAGTGATACGACTCTATTGATGGCTCCTCCAATTCCTGTGATCTTACTTGCTGAGCTCAGTAGAAAAACACAGAATTTATTCAGTGAAAACATTACTTCAAATCAGAGCATCCGAGTGTTTTCGGGTATCACTCTTTAAATGAATAGTTTTTATCACATACACGACATTTATGATCCATGTTATGCTCAATTTCATTCAAAATATTACCATATTCTCAAAGAAGAAATTAGTTTGGAACTCTTTACACAAGCCGCCATCTTTGAAAGCGCCACCTACAAAACTAATTGTCTCCCTTTGAAATAAAAAGACTGAAAGAAATTTTTCGGGAACGGAATTGGCGGATTCCAATCGAAATGATTTACAAAGGTATCACCACTGATTGATTCACTTTAAGACATGCAAATGTATGCGCTCTCAATTTGGGAGGTTTTATTCGTAATTCTAGGGAAAATGTGGTCACGAAAATAAACCGTTGTTTGTTGATAAACAAAAACATTGACCTTACTGCTTACTTAGATAAGTACGGTACTTAAAACTTAAAGTAGTCTAAGTGGATAGTCTAGCTAGGTCTGTTTCATCTAAGATCAAATTAATGATGTTAATAAAAGTACAAAATTATTTTCAATTTAATTTGATTTGTTAGTTTGTACTGTGTCTCCTTTTTAGGCCTAACTAAATTTAAACTAAAGAAAGGATTAATTGTTTGAATTTATTAAAATCTATTTAGAAGAATATGTACTTTTTCCTTCAATTAATTAAGGTTTTACTTAGAAAATATAGGCCTATTATCTAGGCCTAGGCCTCTATGTCTTTCTTAATTTTTGGGATTCCAAATTCCTTAGAAAAAACGACCCCTTAAATACCTCTAAAGTTCTGTGTCCACATATGCATATTACATTGCATTATGACGCAGCGTAATATGCGTTGTGAAAACCAAGAGAAACCTTACGTAGCATTTCAATTGTTCCTTTTTCATCTAACATAGACCTGAGTTTTTTTCAAAAACATTACCGTACGCTACACTTTGCCACACGATGTAACATATAAATGTAACTTTGATTGTTTAATTTCAGATTGAAATAAAAAGGTTTGTTATTTATTCAGGGCACAGTTGAAAAATAATACTTGATACTTCTAAAATGAGTGACAAGGCAAGAACTAGAAATGCTGCCATGAAATTAGTGAAAAAGTGTAAAACACCTAAAAAGGTACCGGTAACAAATAAGTCGGGGAGAAAAAGTGTTCAAACATCAGACAGTGTAGATAAATCTGAAACAAAAGTCAGCACTTCCCCGAAAAAAACTAATCAAAAGAGAGTTGTTCTCAAAGGAAAACGTGCCAATGCCAAAAATAAAACTGAAAATGACAAAAGCAAGTCACCAATAGGAGAAAGTAAATCTCCTAATAAAACGCGAAAGGGAAATGCAAAAGCAAAGACTGAATTAATTTTGAATAAAGAAATTGAAAAGAGTGACAATAAATCTCAGGGGAAAGGTGTGAAAAGGAAACGAAGTAATTCTGGGGATGAGAATAAAAAACATCCAGCTAAAAGAAAAACCACAAAAGATGATGATGATAATGATGATGACATTTTATATTCTCTTATTGAAGAAGAGACACCTCAAAATCAAAAAATTGTGTCTAGTGATTCAAATGTGAAACGAAAATATAACAAAAAGACAAGTGTGTCTCCTAAAAAGGAGAAAGAAGACTCCCCAAAAATTGAAAAATCAAAATCTTGTAGTGAAATCAAAGACAGTGCTAATTCACCAACAACTACAAACAATTCAGGCAATAGAAGGTTGTCCCTTATCAGTGGATTAAAAACTAAACCCACTAAACCTAAGACATTGACAACAAATCAAACTTGCCTAGTAGATGTACCAAAAGGTAAATTTCCCAATATTTAATTATGTATGATTAAATGATGTTCAACTTAGTCTCTGAAAGTGTCAATTCCAACATTTTTGCCTAAAGTGAAACAATATGTTAACTAACGGTACATGTATTTTCATTGATGCAAATTTAATTTTGACTATCAAATAGTAATCAGCAATAATACGGTACATTGTTAATTTGAAAATGTAGACAATAATCTATGATGTTTCACATTTTTATGTAAAAGTTATAAATAACTTGGTAAATTACTAAACCCTACACATTATATATTTCAGATAATAAAGAATTATTTAAAGAACCACAACTACCAGAAACCTCTACAGTATATTATACCTCAGTAAAACCTCTACTCACCACCCCGTCATTATTATCTAAACCCATGCCATCTCATTCTTTAATGATGGAGTCTTATTTCGGAGATATACCTTCATATCAAATAGCTAATATGATACCAGGTAGTCCCTCAGCCATGTCATATAAAGCTTTACTAGAGAATCTTCCACAACAGATGCATCCTAAAAAGAAGAAGAAAGATTTTGATAATGAGTCTGATGATGGCCAGATTGAAAGACGTACTAGTGTAAGATCTGCTGAGAGTGCGTTTAGAAATAAAGATATTGTAGTTAAGAAATGTCATCGCTATACACAGATCTGGTTAAATACTCAAACAAGACTTAAAAACGTTCTCAATCCACAGGTGAGATTTCTTTCACTTTCACCTGGTATTTGCTTATTATTTGAAGAAATAAAAAGGTGTTTTCTGGTATTGATATGGTATATATCAGAAACAATTATATTGTTTTCAATTTTCCAATTGCAATGGTATCAAAATAGCATGTTGCTCTGTGTCATAACCATCTGAGACATTGTTTTGATGGCCTAGAAGAAAACAACTGATGAAACTGAGCTCTATCAGCTTGTTGTAAAGCCAAGTTTTTGATGATTACATCTCTAATTATGTGAAATGTTCATGAATAATTTCTACTACAGGTAATTCAAGAAATCGTGACAGCATTAAATTCAGCTAAATATGATGACAGTAACCTAGTAATGTTTAGTAGTATTGGTAATGTATTCTGTTCTGGTGTTGATCTCAACTTTTTAACAACTGGTGATCCTAAAATAGCTGCTAGAAAAATGGTGGATTCACTCAGGTTTGTATCTTGTATCTCAGAGAAAACTTGTGTCTAGGCAGGAATAAGATCTCCTTATATAAGCTTTGGATTTAGTACACTAACATCGAACAGCATCTGAATCAATTTATAAATAAAGTAACTTGAACAAATTTTTTTTTGTATAAACAATATTTATTTATATAGGATTAGGGAGCTTGAACAAATTAGGTAGTGCTAGACTATATCTAAGGTCAAATCAGATATATTTGATACGCTTCTTATTAAAGACAAAATGGTTCTTTCACATTGACAACTCTAGATGTGCCTGTTATTTACAGTATCTTATAAGCTTAAATATCCTCATTTCTTATTTTTCAGAGAACTAGTGAAGACATTTATAACGTTTCCTAAGCCTATAGTAGCAGTAGTAACAGGAGCTGCTGTAGGACTAGGTATGGCTATATTACCACTATGTGATATTACCTATGCTAGTGATAAGGCATTGTTTTATCTACCGTATTCTACATTATCTCAAACACCAGAAGGCTGTTCATCTTTTACTTTACCTCAAGTACTAGGACTAGCTATGGTGAGTTGTTTTTACCATTAACTTGCGTCAATCCTTTTTTAAAGGATTTGAATCAATTGGGCATGGCTGAAGAAAGTGGGAAATCGTGAACCTCATTTTCGGGAAATGGCCACCACTCGTGGAAAATCCTGCGTTTTAAAAGAAATAAACCAGTTGGTTAACCCAACATTCAAAAGCCTACTAAAGTGTAGCATATTATCAAGACTAAAAATATCTGACAGAGGATCCCATTGATTCCTAAATTTACTGTTCCCGGGAAACTTTTCATTTTTCCACCCATGCAATTTGGGCCTAAAGAGTTCTTAAAAACGTCACTTATGTATTGGAATGTATCCTGTTATTTGTTACAGGGTAGTGAACTATTGTTTTGTGGACGTAAAGTAACAGCATTAGAAGCACATCAACTAGGACTGGTATCACAAGTATTCTGGCCTACCAGTATGATGCAAGAAGTTATACCTAGAGTTCAACAAATGGCTCTTTTCTCTGGCAAGGTTGGTACCATACAAGTCTATTTTTATACGCCCACATGAAAATGTGGTCGTATATTGTCGTCGCCCCTGTCCGTCGGTCCGTCGGTCCGTCCGTCAACATTTCTTGTGAACACTATAGAGACTACAGTTTTCATCTGAATTAAATGAAACTTGATGTGATCATTGGAATTGATAAGATCTCGGTCAAGTTCGAATTTGACTTATTTTTGATAAACTGTTTTTGAGTTATTGCCCTTGACTTTGTAAAAACGCGTCAAAATTTGTTTGTTAACAGGATTAAAGCTACAGTTTTCAACCGATACTGATGAAACTTGGTGTGATTATTGGAATTGATAAGATCTCGGTCAAGTTCGAATTTGACGTATTTTCGATGAACGGTTTTTGAGTTATTGCCCTTGACTTTGTAAAAACGCGTCAAAATTTGTTTGTGAACAGGATTAAAGCTACAGTTTTAAACCGATTCTGATGAAACTTAGTGTGATCATTGGAATTGATAAGATCTCGGTCAAGTTCGAATTTGATGTATTTTCGATGAACAGTTTTTGAGTTATTGCCCTTGATTTTGTAAAAACGCGTCAAAATTTGTTTGTGAACATGATTAAAGCTACAGTTTTCAACCGATTCTGATGAAACTTAGTGTGATCATTGGAATTGATAAGATCTCGGTCAAGTTCGAATTTGACTTATTTTCAATGAAGGTTTTTTTAGTTATTGCCCTTGATTTTGTAAAAACGCGTCAAAATTTGTTTGTGAACATGATTAAAGCTACAGTTTTCAACCGATTCTGATGAAACTTGGTGTGATAATTGGAATTGATAAAATCTCGGTCAAGTTCGAATCTGACGTATTTTCAATGAACGGTTTTTGAGTTATTGCCCTTGATTTTGTAAAAACGCGTCAAAATTTGTTTGTGAACATGATTAAAGCTACAGTTTTCAACCGATTCTGATGAAACTTAGTGTGATCATTGGAATTGATAAGATCTCGGTCAAGTTCGAATTTGACGTATTTTCCATGAACGTTTTTTTAGTTATTGCCCTTGACTTTGTAAAAACGCGTTAAAATTTGTTTGTAAACATGATTAAAGCTACAGTTTTCAACCGATTCTGATGAAACTTGGTGTGATCATTGGAATTGATAAGATCTCGGTGAAGTTTGAATGTGACATATTTTTGATGAACGGTTTTTGAGTTATTGCCCTTGACTTTGTAAAAACGCTTCAAAATTTGTTTGTGAACAGGATTGAAGCTACAGATTTCAACCAATTCCGATAACCCCTTATTTGTTATGCTTTTGACGTATAATAAAATTTGTATTATCGTCTACTCAAATATTATCATTTCCGATAGCTGCCAGTGGGCGTATGTTACCTTGCCTGGCAAGCCCTGGTATATACAATTCATGTCTAGCCCCAGAATTTCATACTTTTCAAATTCATCATAAATGGTATCATAATGGTGAAAACTTACATGGCGAAGAGAGACATTTTCATCTATACTTTTTCTGTGTTCATACCCTATCCATCTCTTTGGTGCTTCAATTTTCTGAAGTATTGATATGGTCTGGAATCTACACATTGCTTGTTCTGTCATAGATAGAATAATAAAACCCAAACATGAACAATCCCAACTGTAAACCAAATCTCGAAATCCATGTAAACACATTGGTAGCAGCTAATGAACTTTTCATATTAAGAAAATATATCAATTAATTTGTAATAAAATATTTCAAAATGAAAAGTGGTATCAGGTCTCTAGAATGGAATATCCGATAAACCACATGGGTCAATTTATAACAGTAAAAATCAATCTTTCGATCCTTTCCATGCTATTTGACAGTTTTTAGAGAAGCTGTCTGTATTTTTAAATTCAAATTGAATATTTTCAGGCTTTAGAAACAACAAAGTTACTGATTCGCTGCCACAATAGAACTAAGTTAGAATTAACCAATGAAACAGAATGTAATTTATTATTAGAAAGATGGCCGACTTCTGAATGTCAACGAGCAATATTAGCTTATCTAGATGATGAGAAAAATTTCATCTATTAAAGTATTTTAACGGCAGCATATCTATATATAACTACCTCGATATTGGTTAACCTCTGCATGAATTTTATTAAATACCACACTTCATGTGTCGTTAAATATTTTGAGATGGTTTGTCCTCAGAAGTATATATATACCAATTCAAATCTAGTTTTTGAAACTTTATTAAAATATAGCTAGAGATAGTTTTTGGCAATAAAGCTGTATTTACAAAAGCACAGTTCTGATGGCATCTAATATTATTAAAAAGGATTTAAAATTTTACTTTGCTCTATAGAAATTTTAATAAACAAATTAAAAAATTTTACTTTAGACAATTTTGTACTTTCAATTTGCATATCTTTAATAAAAAAGCACAGTTAAAACTGTAAGTTATAGTGCAATGTTTTTTATAATTAAACTAATTTTGAAAACAGAATAATTTGATACTTATTCACTGCCAATTATTTATTTAATTTTATTTTATTCATATTATTAAATTTAGTCATATCATTACATTTCATGGGAAATTCTTTGCTGCTTTTTAAGGCTGCTCATATAAAGTTCACATATTTTTCTGTATATCTGGAAAAATCAGCAAGGATATTTGTTCATCTGAAGGAAAATTTTAACCCTAAACGAGAGTGGTTTTTCTTGTTAAAGTAATTCACAACTAAAATTGCATGTTTTCAACCACTGTAAAATTTATCTGTTAATTTTTTTTTGGTTATCTCTGAATAATTTTTGTTCAAACATAACCGTGTAGATGAAAAACATCCCACAAAATTATCATAATTGTTTAGTGCCACTTTAGTTCTAACTTCTGACCATTGTCAGTACAATTTTTTGGAATTAAAACAAGATCCATAAAACAAGAGAAGTTCTTGCTCATTCATAACTCATCTATGTAAATTCATAAGTAATTTATGTTAATTTATTCCATTAGAGTAGCTTTATTTTTTATCATAGAAATGAATTGAATTAGTTCACTTAGGACATGTTTTAAATTATATATCTCTTACTCTAAGAATCTCATTTCATGTTTTATTTCTTGTTTAGTCACATCTTTATAATTCATATTTTAAGACTATTTCATTTTATTGATTAGTCTGAAGGCCATAAACTGCTCTTCTATGGCTTAATTCTAAACATTTATTATAATAAGTGGTAGAACAGATGAATAAACACATTTTAAAATACTAGAAAAAAAAATAAAAGCCTACCTCCAGTCTCTTACTTCAGGAAAATTTATAGATAGGCTTATCTTAGATTTATTTCAGTCTTATTTTGTGATAATCTCTTCATTTTACCTCACAATGTTAGATATTATAGAGATATAGTTATTTAATTATTTGGTCTACCAGTTAAAATACAACTGTACTCTGATTTTGGCTAATTTTCAGATTACTTATTGAAAGATTGAATGACTTCATAATGTTTTATGTACTGACTGCAATAGAACTGATATTAACTATATTAATTTATTTTTAAGTAGCTCTTAGCAATAATAGTATGATACATTATAGAGATATCAGTGTGAATATCAAAATATAGACTTTATATAATATGTTTATTTGGCACAATTCTACCTAGAACTTATTCCATGACACTTTATATTATGATATATTCATCTTCAGTTTGTCAGATATACCAACATATTCAATAAATACATCTTTACAGTGGCGTTTCTAGGAATCTTTAGGTGGGGGACCGAGTTGGAACCAAATAATAATGAAGGAGGCTACCAGCAGTCTGGACCCGCCATGTCCAGTACAATTCACTATCATAGCTCATAAGGAGTAGTAGATGGGAGTCTATGGTTACCAATTGCTGATTGGCTTAAAATAGAAGTGGGAAATCCCCCTGGGGGAAACCCTGGCAAATGCCTGGGAAACCCCACGAGAAAAGGTGAAACCCTGTGAGATTGGGGAAACCCCGGAAATTCCAGGGGAAACTATCCGTGGAAAAATAAGATTGTAGTCAACATATTGTTGCAGTTACATGTGTTATTGCAGTTTTTGAGACAAGATACACATCAAATACTGAATTTCACAGAAGTCCCAACTTTCCAGTTTAAATTTCAAAGTGGGGAGGGGGGGGGGGGGGACCTCCGTAGAAACTCTGCTGGCACTGTTGTTGCCTAGATGAGCTTAACTCGTGCAATTTCACAGGGTCTTTTGATACTTAGCAGTGCAGCATCAAATGAGTGAAGTCAATTTTTTATATACCCAAAGTACATGAAGTAGGATACAATTTAATATTATATATGTCTACCTCTCCAGCCTACTGAAGATGCTCTCTCAAACTATGCTTGGATCCCCCTCTAACCCCTAAGAAATAAGACTAATATTACGAAAACAAATTTTTTATTAATAGATATGTAAATAGTATACAAAGAATCAATTACAATTTTGGCAAATATATATTAATCCATAATCATTGTACAACTTAATGGCAATCAATGCCACTTGAAAATTAATATCAGTTAAATATCAAACTTTAAAATATTTCATTGATTAGTTTTATTAAATAATGTTAAGTCATTAGACTAGTAGTTAAATTGGTAAAAAAATAAACAAAACAAAAATTCGAAAAAAAAAACGTAATAAGAAAGAGTGCAAAAAGTAGATATTGATTAACAAATATAAGAATATTGAAAACTTGAGATTATCATAAAACATAAAAAAATCTCATTATGGAAGCCTGCAGAAAAAGAAGCAGTAACATTAATCTCATAACATTTAAATTTTCATTTTTATCAAATAACAATGTTTAAAGTATAAACAAATGGAAAGATTTTGGAAATGGAAGTTTAAACTATAAAACTGATCCTACAATAAACTTTGTGCGGAGTTTGCCTAAAAAAGCGAAGTATAAATGGAGGAGAGAGCTAGCACAAGAAGTACAGGGCAGTCAACATTAAAAGTACAGGGCGTGGCATCAAACTATATTTGATATTCCCTACATTTTTAATTCTATTTCAATAGCGGTTTCATAATATTCTTCAGTCGGTTTCCAATAACTTTAAAAGTTGGATTCCTGTTAGTCTGAGACAATGGTTCTGTCTTGAATTTATTCTCAACAGCTCCAACGTTTGGTTTTTTCAATTTCTCAGATAATCGGTACCATTTATCCATGTGATCTGGTTTCAGTTTAAGTTGTGGTACATCTGTTAGATCTAAGACAGTATCTGATGTATCAGCTTTAGGAGGAATGTAGGCTATATCAGAGGCAATTAGTAAGGAATCCTGTAAATAAAAGGTATCAGAAAGTCAGAAAAGAAAAAATTGTTTTGTGGAGACTATAAACCTCTTCTCAAATCCGACCAACGACACCCTCAAGATTGGCCCTTTATGAGTGACCCCTTCAACTAAAACGCTGTGCTCAATATTTTTGGCTAAGCTCTATTTGACCCTAATATTGTTTTCATAACATCTTTTGGCCCCTTACAAAAATTAATTGAGAAGGCCTGCTATAAACCATCAGGTTAAAAATGTGTGAACGTTCAACGATAAGTTTCAATGAGAAATGAAATGAAATGATGTGAATTTCTTCAATATTTAAATATCAAAATGGTTCCATTCCAGCTCGGCAATCTTACAGGTCAAAACTTATTGTTTTATCAAACACCACAAGACGAATCTTACCTTTTGTAAAATAAGTTCTGAATTTTGGAACTTGATTTCATCTGTTATTGGTAAGCTTAATCCTTTAGCACCAACATCTAAATAGACACATTGAAAATAAAATAAAGGAAGGTCATCAAAATTAAACAACTTTGGAAATATCATTGCAGCTTTATTACCTATTTTTGACATAAACATAACATGAACTGACAGTAGGTAAGAACAATAACTCTAAACATCCCTAAAGAAATTTCTTAATTCAAATGTATTTTGACATTTAAAAAAAATATAGATATATTTTTTTATCTAAGTCAAGGTCAATAATATGACTTACTGTTTATCATAGGAATAACAAAAAAGTTTACACCAAGTTGAATTAATGATTGAATCACTGGACCCTAAAATAGAAGACAAGGCAATTCATTTATAGAAGAATACAATTTATATACCTAGCATTGAGAGTTTGCCAAAGAAAAACTTAAGGATATAATGTTCGATATAATGAGAACAAAATCTTCATGTGTGTGTGCAAGTTAAAATACAAAGTCAAAACTGCAATTAAATGAGGTATGTTGTAAAGCTTTTACTGGAAGTAGGGCTTTGAATTAGTAAAAACCAGTACTTACACTAACATCACCTACTGCTGATTTCAATACACCAATTTTCAATCTACAATAATAAAACTATATATATGTTATGTATTTTTTAATATCAGTATTAGTAATCAAGGTTTTCAAACTGGAAATAATATAAAAACATCATTCCTATGTGGACGCTCCAAGAGGGATGCACTTTGACAAACTGTTGTTTAGGATTATCTTAAATAGGTTATAATAGAGATGAAATGAATGGAGTTTTACATCCTGCTCTTCTGCACATGTATTGGCTAATGAGGACATTCAAACGCCATGCAGTGTGCAATGGGGGAAATTTTGCCAAGACAGCAGCATTAGCCTACTCTTATTTTCGATTACCAACTGCCAAGAGATATTTTACGTGCATGCTTGTAGCACACAGGGCCTTGGTTTATAGTCCCATCCGAACAACTAGACGCTTTTTCCATGTCAGCCCCTCTGACCTGCATCACTGACAGGGTTAACCTGGGTTGAAAAATCGGAAGGTGGCTATAATAGAGAGTATATGTTATATGAATTGTGATATTCCAGTATGAATGAATCATGATTGGTCAGTTTGAAATAACTTACCTGGGATTAGAAACCTCGGTATATAAAATCTCTCCTTTAAGTGACGCCTTCAAATCAATTCCTAATGTCTACAAATATCAATATCAAAAATAAAATGTTATATCAATATTGGCATACTGTTTTATGAGAGAGTTTGAATTTCAGATCTCATGAAAATTTGTTGGTTACCATGGACAGTTTTCCTCATTATTTCAGTTAATCAAGCTTTATATCCGTATAGATAATCTAAAAATACTAATGCAATGACGAAAGGTTTGGCCGATCAGAAAACAAGGTTAAAACCATAATTGAAATCGTAAACTATTATCAAATACAAAACCTAATTGAATGATAACATTTAAACATACCATGTTGAGTTTAATAAGGAAGACATCTGGTGAACCTTGTTTCTGAGCATATAGATCTAGAACACCAGAAGCATCAACATGTATAGCCTGTGGTGATATAACCATTTGAGGAGCACTGGTAGCCACCATATTTACTTTAACCATACGATTAGGATATTTCTCACCAATCTGAAATAGACAAGTGTCTAATCATTCCAATCAAACCATAAACAAAGGCCCAGTGGGCTACAAGCTGTGCATGTTAAATCCAAAATAAAAATAGTTGAATGCCACTGTCAAGTAAGAATTTCCCTGATTGCACACTGCCTGGTGTTGACCCATCCTCTTAGACAAAAAGTTTTGGACGTAATTTTTGATTTGATTCCCAATCTAAAATAAACAATTTGAGAATTTAAACAGGCACCATTTCACAAAATATCTTATTCCATTTCTAGCCTCATTTTTAAGTTGCAAATTTTCCACATTATGATACTTAAAGGGATTGTAAAGTGGTTTTCTAAACATTGTATGTGTATCGGGGACACTGATAGCATCAATTTGCACCATTCCAATTTCCATTCAAATTAAAGAGTGTTAATGAGCAATTCTGGACTGACATGGGTGACAACAATATACACTCCACATTTCATGTGGGCGTATAAAAATGACTTTTCTTTGGATAATTACTACCCGGTAGATAACATAGGTTTAAAATGTATAAAACTCTTACCTGAGGTATTAATTTACCAATACAGAATAGACCAGAACATGTTGTATTTAATATAGACCTATTATTAGCAGGTAACTACAAATAAAACTATATTTCAATACACCTGTCTACATGTCTGATTACTTTTTGGTTTACATCATCCACATTAGAAACAGAAAATACACTACAACCTCATTTAGGTTCTGTAACATTTTTGTACAAAGATCTGTAAACTTTTTAAATTTCTTGACTTGAGCAGTATACAAAACAAATTGTCATATCGACGATACACAATACTGAATTGGTGTGACAAAATATACCAAAAATACATACACCGATACATTGGGTGAGGTCAAATTCCATGTTAGTGTTAGTACGGAATTTGGACTGGGTCACATGCAAAAATTTCCTTATTTGAATGATATTGAAAAACTTTGTTATGTAAAAGTACTATATTAACACGAAAAATTAGTTCAAATGTTGTGTTATGTGTTGGTGTTAACAATAACACGAAACGCTAACACGAGATTTGACCTTACTACTATCAAATAGCTACACAAATACTCAAAAATCAATTTTAAACTTACATCATTAGCTGTTAAGTTATATTTCAAATAATTATTTTTATAAGCTGTATAACCCATAGAGATGGCCATATAGTCAGATAACCATAGATATACCATCTTAGTGCTATCTTTAACTGTGGGTATATCAGCTGGCTGGAATGGACAGGATTCGTTATCTCCTTTCCAATATATCTCACCCTACAAATCATACATAAATCACATATTAATTCCAATTAACATATAATATATATTTTGACTCAATAAAGGGATAATTGGATACTAAGCTGACAAAAAACGCACAAAAGAGAAAGAAATGAGAACTGCTAGACCTCAGCACAATCACCCTACCAATATGGAAGCATTACAGATAAAATGACAACCTCCAATGTTTCCCGCATCATTTGGTTCCTTGACATTTCATTTCAATGTCATTATGAAATTCATCAGGAAGTTATGTCAGACAACAGAGAGACATCAAATTGGTGCAAAACGAAGTAAACATAGTCACAGATGAACATACAAACATTAGAAAATGTCTTTTGATTGCCAAATGGATTTCTGTTTCACTCACCTTATGGAATGTTTGCATGTAGGACTGTGTAAAAGATGGAGGTGAAATTAAACTATAATCTAGTAAAAATTTCTTGGCTAATTCCACATTGACTGAAATATAAGATCACATGATCAATACTTGAAATTATTTCTCTGTTTATTACAGTTAATAGTTAATTCTAACAAGGGTATAAACCTAGTAGTGAGAGATGCTTGTTTAAAAAATGGATGGCATTCTGAAACTTAAACAATTTAGTGGAAAGTTGGATCTGTATGGGTTGTGTTGGAAGGTAGTTAACATTTACCATTATTGTACATAATTTTTAAAAAAGCAAAGTTCGTGTAAATCTGTCTCATCCATGTAAAAAATTAGCAATTTAGTATTGTTTGGGTCATAATGATATCAATAATGGTTAGATAAATTGAAGAAAAAGAATTGGTTCTGTAGATCATTGGTAACAATCTAAAATTTAGAACATCAAAACAAACCTGGAATTTTCTTCAATTCGTTTTCACCATCAGTATTCACAGCATCAATAGCTTCTGAACACAACTATATCAACAAAAATACATGAACTATAATATATATACACATATAGGCCTATAACACCGACAGGTGCTCTCAAGACTAAATAGCTTCTGAACACATCAACTATATCAACAAAAATACATGAATTAGCAATATAACTTAAGAAGGTGCTTGTAAAGCTTTAAATTGCTATAAGAAAAGTTAGCCTCTCTTGGGGTTTCTGTGCCTGAAATATGTTGGTGAGATCAAATTTTTGTAATGGATTTTTGAATAATTCCTGAAACTTACTACTGTAATTGTTAAGTTTACAATATACCATTGTTTTATTGCTACACACTTGCTGTGCACCCTTTTGGCTCTGTAAATGAAGTTTCTTACCTTGGATTTTAAAATGCCTTTCAATTTACCCTCAATAACACCAGAAAATAGATTATAGATCCATGATGCTCCACCATGAAATTTAATATGGACACTACTAATATCACAATTACAGGCAGACGCAGAAATCTTAGGTCTGCCATTTCCATCTTTACCTTTAAAATACAAAATCAATGCTTTTTTTCACTGTTGAAAATCATTTCAGAGACTGAGATTCTGTCTTTGTACTGTTATACTGAGTGTTATTAAAGTTGTGGAATTGCTTCCTTTACATAGTCTAGGTATTTCATATGTAAGCTGTTCTGAGCAAATTTTATCTCAGACAGCCAAGAAAAGTCAAAGTCAATGTCAACTTAAAGGGATATGTTCACTAACTGTACAACCAAAAAAATGTTAGTCTCAGAATCTGTAATTTTTTAGCTAATCTAATTCGTTATGTTGTTTCAAACTCTTCTTCAAAATTTAAGCCTTCATATCCCCTTGAATCCATAAATATCGGCGTTTGAAAGTCAAAAATACGACTTGTTGTTTAGTAAGACTAAGCGTTACATAGAAAACACATACAGAAAATGAAGGATAAATATTAAGGTAGGGATATACATGTAATTGAAACATGCCAATAGCCATATTGTTCACTCAAATCTATAAAGGTGATAAGTATATCTACTGACCTATGATCATTGTTAAGGAGAAGGTAACTCCATTAACAGAAGCATCAAATCTACCAGAATCAGACACTTTTATCCTGTAATATCAAGTTCAGAACATTAGATTCCGAAATAACATTCCTAATAGGAGTCGCACACGTATCCGTTTCTGCCCAAAAAAGCTCGCCCGGTCATTTTTGGGGGTCCGTGAGGGGTCTGCTGGAGATCCTCAAGAGGTCCACAAGCGGTCATTAGCCTAATTTTCCTTTCCGCGCAAGTTTTGAACATGTTAAAAAAACTGGGGCGGTCAGAGGGTGCGCGAGAGGTCCCCATGAGCGTGGCGCCAAGTCAGCTTCAAATCCGGTCCTGAAACGCGGACCTTGGACCGCTCCGGATGTCTTCCGGTCTTTGCTCGAATCTCGCACGTTTTTAAGAAACCGGGCGATCTCGCACGAACCTCGCCCTGACGTGGCCATGAAGTCACCCGGATGTGTCACAGAAACAGCCGAGCGGGAGAACGTCCAACGAGCTCCGGGCATATAAAAGGCCGGTTCTGGCGCGGCGAGTCATTTCTATTCTGGGTGACTTCCTGGCCAAAGACGGGCAACCTACGGGAGAACTATACATATTTTTTCAACAAACGGAAGCGTCCGCGACACTCCAGGCCAACAGATGACCGGGCCAGAGACGTTGCTAATAAACGGATACATGTGCGACTCCTATAAATGAACTGTATGGAGGTTCTATAGTTTTTCGTGTGAAACTATTAAAAATATATGAATAACAGTCCAAGAACTAACTTGTATCATGTGGAAATCAACCCAAAATTTAATAAGATATGACTACAGACAGACAAAGTTTTTATGGGTAACAATGTCAGTAGCAAATTGGATTTCATCTGCCAGACAATTAGATGCTGTGGTATCAAATCCCCCTTAAAGTAAGAAAAATCCTGATGCCAAGGCCAGTGCTTCCAAGATCTCAGTATTAGAATGTTTCAAGTTCAATTTTGTCATTTCTTTATCTATGTGTACATTACTGTACATACCATCCTTGTTTAAATTTATATCTCCAGTTACCCTTCATAGATATACCAGCTCCATTAACTGACCATTTTAACCCTGTACCAGCTATATCAATGTGACTCGCTGGCTTGGTAAAACTTGTTATCACCATACTGTAAAAAAAACAGACATTCCAGTTGATGTAATTAAAAAAGATTAATTCCAGATTGTTGACAGAGCACTGAATATTTTGAACAAGTTTGGATAAGAAAATAAACCGAGGCCCTGGGTGCAACATGCTGTGCACGTTAAAGATCTCTTGACTGATGGAAATCGAAAATAGGAGAAAGCTTATGCCATTTTTCTGGCAAAAATTTCCTCATTGCACACTGCATGTAGTTTGCCTGTCTTCATTAGCCCATATTGGTGCAGAAAAGCTCTATTACACTTCATTTACTAATATTGCAACTGGCAAAATCTGATAGAAACTAAAATTTCAGTTATCAGAAACTAGAATAGTGTCATCTAAGGGACTCTGATCAACAGCTGGATTTAGTTAAAGGGGTACCACCTCTTAGAATGAAAAAAAAATCTAAATTTTCAGACTTGGTGAATAGGTAAAGAGTATTTATTCATCAGGGGAATTACCTGGTGGCATAACTATACAACAGATTACCCAGCTAAATAATCTGATAAATCTGGAAAACTATGTTTATATTCAATTATTGAAAAATGCTTAATCAAATTTAAGCGTTTTTCAATTATAACCTGTAATTGTATGGAAATTTACATAGTTTTATAGGTTTATTGAATTCTGTTTGTATACTTTGGACACAGTTGATGAATATAATACTCTTATTGACCAAGTTTGAAAAATTAATTATTTTGTTCATTCTAAGAGGTATTCCTTTAAAAATTGAAAAATTACAGTAGCTATCAGCCAATCATGTTGGTACTTTGTATCAAAAATTGGATCTTCAACTTCAGATGGCTACAACAATCATGGCAATACTCATGATCATCTGGAAAGTGGAAACAGGAAAGATAGACCCCTTTTACAATAGTTCTTATAAAATTTACTCAATATATTGATCAAAACAAGGACTTTTCTTTATCAATTTACAGATAATAAATACCATATTACATTGATTGATAAGACATGGGATGATATCATTATAAACAGGACATCAAATTGACCTTAACCCTGGCTTAAAACTAGATTAAAACTTGGCCTCATCTCAACCCTACTTCTAGAATAAAACTTATATAATAGTAAGTCCATATCTATAACAATACATTGCTCTACAAGTATAATACAAAATATTGGCAGCTTCCTGGACACTCCAACAATTTATCAGGTCTCTTTTATGTAGAATTCGACTTAAACTCAAGATTTTTAAAATGAGGAGGACTTAAAAGTTCTGTGCCCTCTTACTGATGGGTATTCAGATTGTGTTAATATTACTCTAGTTCTTTACCCACACACTACCTTTACGAAATAGTCTAAAACATTCAATGTTTTTAAAAGAAAAAACAACTTATTGCATCAAAAAAAAGTTTTGTCCATATAATTGAACTTGTAAAACCCTTGGAAACCTTTGTGATCCTCGGCCATGCCTGTTGGTCCCACCTCTCAGTCTTCCCTTGGTTGTCAGTACATGTTATTCCATCCTATTTTTGTGGCTATGGCCAGTGCTTTTTTATGGACTCGCTTTCTGTGCTTCCACTTACTTTTTTTCAAAATAAAATATACTTACCTAGAAACAGAATATGAAACTTTCCCTGATTTCCCACTCTGATCAGGTATCTTCTGTCCATTGAGTTTTTGAGATAAAGCATTGATAGCTGTAGTACTAGCTAAAAGGAAATGATATAAAATGGAATTTTACACCCTACTTTTGTGTACCAGTTTGGGCTCCTGGTGTGATGCCCATGAAAAAAAGTTTGAAAACTGAACACTTTTGGTCACTTTCAGTGCTACTAGAGATATCGTAGGCTACTTACCATACTTTAAACCATTTTCAGTTATTCTGGCTTGAAATCCTGGTTTTACTGAAGTCACATCATTAAACTGTAGCGATATAACATAAATAACTGACCACAGCATCAGAAACCTTGGATACCCCTCCATCTTCTACTCTTCTACACCTTAGAAAGGTTTTATATACTGTATAACTGTTATAAAGTAGAGGTAAAACTTACAGTGCAACTTGAGAAGTTTTTTGAATTTTTGCCCTTTTTTTTGAGAATTGGAATAGAAGCTTCAAAGTAGTATTGTTAATCTATGAATGTCTTCCCATTGATAAAAATATAAATATGAACACAATTTATGTATTCAAAGTTTGTTTTCAGCCAAATTTATTGACCTTTTTTGGTTGAAATTTTTAGGAGAGAAATGCATTTCCATTGTATGTAAACTTACCGATATTATATTTTTTTTATCAAAGCAAAGACATTCTAAGACATTCAATGACATTCAAAGACTAACAGTACCATTGTCAAGCTTTTAATACAATTCTCACAAAATAAATGGCAAAAATTCAAAAAACTTTTCAACTTGCACAGAGACAGTACGAACCTAACAGAGCTAAAACTAAAATAAAATGATTCACAGCTTATCTAATCTTTCTAATCAAAATTTCCTCAACAATAAGGAAGAAAATTCTAAAGATAAACAAGGATTCCCTAGAAATTTGGAATTACCAACTGATGCGGATTTAAATAAACTTTCCCAAGTAAGAAGATGATTGATGTGTGCTCTTATGTAAATTCGGTCATGTCATGACAGCTCTATTACTACAGCTCTGTGTGACAATCAAGACTTGTTGTTCCTTTTTTACACCAATCAAATGAGGCAAATGGCAATACTTTTGTCTTGATTGTCATGACTAGTACAGTCGAATCTGAATATTGGTTATCCTACGAATTTAGACTCCAAAAGTAACTAGAGCTGTGAACAGCACTGAGCGTGGCCCGTGATACTTTGCCTGATAGCTGTAAGACTTTTTGAACTTCAAACCCCTAAAGTCTGGTGTTCACTCCCTCATTTTTAGTAAAAAGTTTTGTGAAAGGGTAGATTCAATATTATATCAATATAACTTATAGTATGGTAATTTTTATAGCTTCATGGTAGCTACAATACACAGGTATGTGACAGAATTCCTTTACTGATATAAATATGATCTATAAGTGTTTCACCTTCATTAGTGTAATGCTGAACAAGTTGTTGAAAACCAAATTTTTGAAAAAAATTAAGTATAGACAAATGACCCCCCAAGATATTTTGATTGAAATCTCCCATAATAACATACACCAGATTCTTGTTATTCAACTAGTGATCTTTGTAACATTGGGAGAAATAATTCTAATCGATAAACAGGTGGTCTATAGATAACAATTACGTTAATATTCTTATCCAGAATATTCAAAGTAATGTGTTCTATTTTTAAAACTCCCAAATTTAAGAGTGGCTCAGCGAGTTAGACGCTTGCTCGCTAACCTGAAGGTCCAGGGTTCAATCCCGGCATGGGTCGAGATGACACCTTCGGATTTTTCAACCCGGTTTCCCCCTGTCAGTGATGCAGGTCGGAGGGGCTGACATGGAAAAGTGTCTAGTCGCTTGGATGGGACAATAAACCGAGGCCCCGTGTGCTATTGGCTGTGTACGTTAAAGATCCCTAGACAGTTGGAAATCGGCTAATAACGACTACTTTGTGAACAGTGACTGCGTGATTTATGTCTTCAAAATTTGTTGTAACAGAGTACAATTTTCAGTCAAAATTAGTGACCTTTTTTAGGGTTAAAATAGCTTCCAATTATTCCTTTGATTATCATCATATAAGCTACAATTTATAAAAAAAAAAATCAGGGAACATCTTGACTTTATTTTTGTGGCCATTTTAACCAATGAATTGGTTGAAATCAAAAGAGAAATTCAGAGGCCATTTTGACCAAAATAGGGGCCATGGTGACTGGCCATGGTGACTGGCCATTTTGACCAAACCATTTTGACTAATAGCCGATTAGGATAGGGGCCCAATTAACTATGACAAGATTAAACATTTACTTTTTATTGCAACGGATTAGCGCAGACGCGTTGCCAGTTAAATAATTTATTGCTGTCTGCTAGATAGTCCATCACTACAGATTATGTACTCTGACTAATTTGTTTATGACATATAATAAGCTTAGCAGACGACAAAAACAAAATTGGAATTGGGTGTTACAGAAGATACTCTCCTATAGAAGCACTAGTCAAGGTCACAAGAAGAGAGCATACATTTCAATTCAAATGATAACAATTAGAACTGGGGGCCATTTTGTATAGGGGATATGCCCCCTTCCCCAACATTCGAACTGTGTAAACGCCAATATTTTCCTTTAATGCTGAGTTGAAATACTGTCTTTTGTTTCAATGGATTGGAGCAGACAGTAGCCAGTTGAATTGATGTATGTTAGTCAATTAAGTGCCGTGGGTAAGAATTACCCTCAAAATAAGAAAAAATCTGATATTATATCAAACATAGCAAACACTCGTAAAAACATGTTAATCTTTATAAAGTTAAAACAATATGTAATGAGATTAATTTATCTTTGACCTATAATAATCTTAGCAGACGATAAAAAACAGTTTGAGCACTTACTTTTTATTGCAACGGATTAGCGCAGACGCGTAAACAGTTAAATTGCAATCTGCTAGAGTCCAGCCCTAGAGTTAAAAGATTATGTAGTCTGACTAATTTGTTTATGACCTTTAATAACCTTAGCAGACGACAAAAAGAAAATTGGTGTGTATCTTGTAGAAAGAGTTCTGTCAATGGTAGAAAAAAAATTCGAACAGGTTAATGTATCAAAAATTCACTGCTCTAAATGATTGTATGTAAAATTAATGTAAGTGAAAATTTTGCAAAAAAAATGAATAAATTTTTATATATTTTTTAGAGTGTTAAAAGATTACATAATCAGATTAATCTGTTTATGACCTAAAATACTTCACACCTCCATGTGAAAAGTTCACATGGATAGTTTTATTACTGTATTATATAACCTGCTATAACCCTTGTCAATCATTTTAATCCTCTCTATTTCTATTTTTCTCAGATTACTCAGGGTACTCTATGCCTATTTTCACTTTAATGGATTTTGTATTAAACTAATCATGTCATATATCGTTGAAAAGAGAAAATTGTGTACATCATCATTAAACAATCGATATTGCTATTAGATAATTACATTGTAAGTTAGAACTCTCAGTCGAAAAAAACGCAATATTTTGAAAACATGTTTTAAGGTATTATCGTGATATATCGTTAAAAAGATAATTAAATCAGCATTACAAAATTGAAATGATGAATTCTTTGTGTTAATTAGAGAAGGTGATACAGCCGTCCAAAGTTGTCAAAAGTGTCAATTTTTGAATGTCTATAAAACCGGAAGTTAATATTTTTCAACTAAAATCAAAACACCTATGGATAGCTGAGGTCAAGGACATTCTACATTGAAAATTTCAGGGTCATTGAAGGTCAAGGTCACATGGTATGGCCTTTTGAATTTTCAAAAAATTCAAACCAAAATAAAAACACTTAAAATTCGAAATTCAAAATTCTGTGCCTACAAGTTTTAGATAAAGTTACAATGTTTTGATAGACATCAAAATCATAAAAATCGGATAAAAAATGGAGGACTAATTAATTTTTTGCTGAAATCTGTCAGTCTGTGACGACAGCTTATGTATCACTTCCGGTTTGGATTTTTTCTGCTAAGTACCTTCTAATTATGCCTGACATACAATATTTATGGTTTTAGCCAACATCTGAAATTTACACCGGAAGTGGGGTCGCCAGTCTTAATTTTGAAAAACCGGAAGTCTTCACGCCAAAACCGGAAGTGATAGAAATATTTTAATTATCTTGTATTATTTGTATCGACATTCTGTTTATGTCCTGTGAATTTCAGATCAATCGGATAATTAGCGGCTGAGAAAAAAATTTTGATTTTTTTTGAAAATTTTGGTTTCAAATTTTTTTTACAAAAATATTTAAAAATTGAAAATTTTGAAAATGCTCCAGATACTTCTTTTAACAATTAACGTAATAAAGGAAATTTCAGGTAAATCGGTTCATAAATAAGTCCTACAGACTCGATGAAAAAATATTGCACATTATGTAATAGCCCACTTCTGGTTCCGCAAAAATGTGCCGTTTCATATTTAAGGGAAAATTTCCCTCGAGTGAAACTAGCTGATCAAACCAGAATTTCTATACCATTTCCAGTTTTCTCTACAGACGCTGACCAGAATTTGGAAAAAAAAAAAAAAAAAAAAAAAAAAAAAAAAAAAAATAATCATAACGAAAACAAAGCGTGACAAATCGATAGATTTGCCACGCAATAACCATAACTATAATATACGGTACATAATAATACTGTAATAAATATACATTTGAACACCAGAAATTGTTAAAAAAAATTCATTATAGGAATCAAAGAGAAGCAAGTAAGGTCATGAGGAAATATAGATGAATAGGATTAAATGTAGGAATTTGAGTAAACAACCATCATTTTTGCATAAATTAATTTTCTTCAGTGGAAATGAAATTGTTACTTTGAAATATAATTTTATTCAGAAGAATACTTTTTAGTTCGAAATGTGACCTTTATAAAAAAAATATCTGGGACGGGGTTAAATAGGAATGGTCAGCATTTTTGAGGATCGATTTGGAACTGCCAAAAAATCGCACAATCCCTTCAATTACGCCCGTAACTCCGTATCTTAACAGTTATCTTTCATTTTCTGTATATATGTTTTCTATATAAGCCATAGTCTTACTAAACGACGAGCCGTATTTTTGACTTTCAAACTCTGATATTTATGGATAAACGGGGATTTAAAGTCTTAAATTTTGAGAGTTTGGAACAATATTACGGATTAAATAAGTTAAAAATTCCAGGTTCTGAGACTAAAAGTTTTTTTTTTTCGGTCGAACGGTTAGTGAACATCTTTAAAGTAATATGATCACATGCAAATTGTCACCTATTATAGGACCGTATGCATATGTTCACTAACTATACGACCAATAAAACTTTAGTCTCAGAACCTGGAATTATTTAGCTATTCTAATCCATAATATTGTTCACAAAAGTGTAAATTCAGTGGGGAATCAAATGAGGTACAAGCTTTTTTAGGAGGGATCACTGGAATAACTTATTAATAAGATGCAGAATAATAGGACGTAGGAACTTAAGATCAGAATGCAGAGCGGATAGACGACTTCTCCGTCTTATGCAGTCGGGGCCCATATAAAATTTATTTGTAATATATCTTGCACCAGGAGACTAAAGGGAGACTATAAGCAAAATAGTTAAAGACTACAACGAATGAAGTCACCGAGAAAGTAACTGACATATACGTATGATATATCTATGTTTATCTAACATCGCGAAATGATATGGAGTTTAAGTTCTGAGCTTATCCGATTTGATCTAATGAAAACAGGCAATGGTATTCCGAGTGAAATGGGGAATTTGGGCATAGCTGTTGGAGAAGACGAAAGCAATAACAAAAGAGAGAATTAAGAGGCAAAAAGTAAAAAAAACCCCAAAAAACAACACGATTAATCAACCAGTAAACTGATAGGACTAGCAGATTTCATCTCGGGACTCAATTTTGTCAATTTAACAGACTCTTCGTGACTGAATTGTAATTTGGACAAATTGCCGTGTGACCCCATAGTATAATATAGTAATTAGATAAACATAACTCTTATAATGCTCGTTAAAAAATAGAAAGTTGCATGTTATCATTTTTAAATTTCTTTAAAGTTTCTTTGAGGTGTTTTAAACAATGTATTTATTATACAACTGCAGGCCTTATCACATGTTAATATTTTTTAATATGGAAGGTCATTCCAGGTTTTATTACTCTATAATGTATTTCACCATGTAAGGTCATGCAGGTGCTAGTTTTCAGAATGTTAGCCCGACAATTCTAGCTGCAGTTCTTCATTGGATGGCAATAACTTACCTGTTGAAAGTATTGTATTAAAGCAAAATATTCAGATCAGATTTACTTTGAATACTTTGGATCGAAACAAAACCTTTCACTTTTCTCCATTCTGCACCAAAACTAATTATATGTCTTCTTCATGGGCTAAACATCGGATGACTTGGATGAAAAGTGTCGAAGGGTATGTAATAAGCATGCTGTTCAATGCTGGTCTTATGGAACACAAATGGTGCGACAGTCAAATGGCGCAGGAATGCTATACCTGTAAAGAGAGTACAGAATTGCTATTGAGTTTAGAAGCGGCAACATTTTTATTTAAATAGCCGAAATGTGTGTTTTAGAGCCTAGAGGTCGATCGATTTTACATTGGAGTGTTGTATTTACACAGGGACTTTCAACAAGACCAACTGTTTCTTTTTTTGACACAGTTGAACATTCGTTCTAAACATTGCAGGAGACCATAGGGGCCTATCTCGAAAACTTAACTTACATTGATTTTAGTGTTTTAGTCATCTGTGATAGGACAATCACTAAAATTGATTTTAAATACAGCTTTATTAGCCAATCAGTTAAATGTATTTCTTAAAATCTGGATTTTATCTTAGTTAAGTTTTGGAGAATAAGGCCCCAGTTTATTGTTTGCAATATATTATTTTTTTCATATAATACATTCTTAAAGTGGCATTTTGTTATAATTGTGATATACAACTGGATATAATATATACATGTATAGGCCTACGATGATGGATATTTTGTTATTTATAAAAGTAATTGTTATCCATATATTATGTCCAGTTGTCTATAATACTTATATTTATCTGTGGCGCCATTTATAATAAACTAAATCTTGTCCACTGTCAGCAATATCAGGCCTGAACGGTCGCGAGTTATTTTCTTCCCCTCGTCATTTAGCCAACAGATTTCCTTCCCCAACCTCACCTCGATATCCGATTCCATGGACTATTAATACTGGTCACACCTATGTTAAAATAAAAAAGATATCTTCACACTGAAAAGGTCCAATATCTTGACATCGCATGCCCACGAGCCCATGGCACTTTTCAATGTCAATGCAGTGATTTGATTAGGTTAAACGCTGGCGAATACAGCCAATCATAGAGGTTAGAGTGGTTGAAAGCAACAAGTTACTATTCAACAGAAGGCACTGGCGCAGGGTTGTAGAGTTATAGGTTTCTGCAGCCATGATGTTTAGATTCTTTCTGCCAAGGTTTGGTTATATTTGCAATGTATTTGACATAGTTCGAGATACACTTACATTGTGAAAATGAATTTACGAACAGATATATAATAAAGCTCCCACGCCATGTTTTGTCTTCATGGATCTAAATGGTAGACTAACTTCTGGCACAATAAAGACGATAGTATCAATATGCTACTGCATAGCTAAGGATTGACTGTCGAAACACTCTCCCTACTTTAAAAGCACAACAAGTCTACGTGTTTTTGAGAAGGTCATTATACTTCAAAATTAAAAAGCGAACTTCCCCCAAACCCCATCGGAAGGCCTGTCGGAGAAAGCCTAAACGTTCAAACATTGGCTAGTTGTGTCCCTTTAAAAGAAAAGCGTGAGTATATTCGTGTCCCTGTGTTTATTTACCAGCTGACTGTTACAGACCTGATCAAATACGGACCTCAAACATCTTAATATTGTCGCCGGCCGGCTATTTTACTCAGGATCAAATCAGTCTGCGGTAAACAGTCTATTCATAGTAAGTAATTGAATTTCTTTCTCAACATTGACAGTGGACAACTATTTTTTCGTATTAAAAAAAACCAATAAAAATCCGTAATCGCATCTAAAAACATGTCAAAATCGAGAGTAATAGTTGTATAGTAGTAGACTACTCCAAATAGAAGTACCATCAGCTGTTTCGAAAAGAGTAAGCATGGTCTGCTTCGTGTGACACCGCGATTATAAACTATATCATTAACAAAAGTTATAACATAGGTAATATTGTTTTTGACATGTAGATGACCATGTTTTGTTCAATCAATATGAAATGTTTTTTCCTTCATACATGTATTTTGATTATGTGACTAATTCCAATGGTAAGAAATAATTAAAAACTTATTGTAGTTTGGATAATAGGATTATGTCTTAGGTCTAAGATCCTGAGTAAAGACAATTATTGATATTTCTTATCATTAAAAACCAGCTTGTTTAGTGGCGTATTTAGGTAAGAAAGTGCGTGAGGAAGATGGGTGCAAAAATTGCAAAATTTGTATATTTTCATGCCATGCCATTAAGTATAGACTAGCGTTTACAATTCAGATTTGTTTCAACTAAACGTTTAGCAATTTGTCGCTGTAGGTAGGTTATTAGAAATATAGCTGATCACTATAGGTAAACAGACTCATTGTAGACTTTCGATTGAAAAAAATAAATAGCTATCCAAGGCTTACAAATCGCACAAATATAAAATTAAATTGGATATGACATAATATATTCTGAGTCACTGCACAAAATAAATGCATAATAGATTTTTAACGATTTATAATTGGGAAAGGATTGAACATGTTGTAAGATTTTGCCCTTTTATACTCTATCTACAATACTTTATTGCAGTGTATGTCCTTTAATACACCTTTATGTAACTAAAATGCATAGCTCACGGTTAAAAAGATTTTTTCGAGTGAAGTCCTCACCCACTGAGCTCTTCTTTTGCAGTGCGTAAATGCAATTTAATTCTTCAATACAATTCACAAAAGTGCAATATGCATTCACCGTACAGACCTTTATATGTGGCATGTAAAATAACATGTATTCGTTTGCATTTTTTTTCGGTATTGAAAGGTGAAACACTGTCTTAATTTAGGCTGCTTATACTACATAGCTAATACAATCTACATGATTTAAATATTCTACATTATCTGATAATCTGCAATCATATAATCTACAGTGGTAATACATGTACACTGATATAATCTATACATGTATATCATCTAATACAATCTATCTACATAGCTAATATAATCTACATGGCTAATAATACAATCTTCATGGCTAATAATCTACATGGCTAATAATCTACACAATCTGTAACATTATATAAGTATTTTAATTTAAAGGGATATGTTCACTAACTGTTCGACCAAAAATAATTTAGTCTCAGAATCTTGAATTCCTTTAGCTAATCTAATCCGTAATATTGTTTACAACTCTCATACAAAATTTAAGCCTTCAAACACAAATGTACCCATAATTATCAGCTTTTTAAAGTACAAATACGACTCGTCGCTATATAGAAAACACATATACAGACAATGAAGAATAAATGTTAAAGTAGGGATATAAGTGAATGAATTATATGATTTCGTGCAGTTCTAGTATTTCTGGAGTCTATTTAGAAATATTCAAATGCTAAATCGACCATCGAAAATGCTGAACATTCCCCTTTAAAAAGCAATTCGAGAAACATCACCTATCGATAGAATGCGGGCTAGTTAAAGGGATTGTAAAGTGATTTTCTAAACTTTGAATGTGTATCGGGGACACTGATAGCATCAATTTGCACCATTCCAATTTCCATTCGGACGTCTGTGGTTCTTGAATTTCCACTAAAACTAATGCGTTTTATGACCGGAAGCTACATTGATAGCCATGCAGATCACTGGTAGTGACGTCATAAACCGCGGTAGTTTTATTGGAAATTCAAGAACCACAGACGTCGGAATGGAAATTGGAATGGCGCAAATTGATGCTATCGGTACAAAGTTTAGAAAACCTCTTTACAATCACTTTAACTGGGCAAGTCGTGATGAGACAAGAAGGACGTAGATTAAATGATATCAATATTTAAATATATTTATTTAATGTTTATAGACAATAGTTTACACTGACATCTAATACTAAACACATATTTGTACATTTTTCATAATTTACTTGTCCGAAAACATCCTTTAAAGGGGCAGTTTGACATTTAGATTTTTTTTTCTCTCGATTTATTGAAAACCACAGACCGAAATCTGAAGAAATATGTCAATAACCTTATCTGAAAGTTTTGATTGAAAAACTTTTCCGTACATTTTTGAACGCCAAAACTAATTAAAAGGTTTACGCCAACTTTTAAACATTTGATATGGTCTTGGTTGGAAACTATTGTACGCATTTATGTGAAATAAACAGGAAATTGTAGAGAAATTTGTCTCCTACATAATCTCAAAGTTTGAACTCAGTTTGAGCTTTGCATGTCCAAAACTTAATCTAATACCGTTATTAAACTAAATTATCATATCTAAATAATTCGTGACTATATTACTGTGATCAAACTTAATTATTGTGACTAGATTACTGCCATCAAACTAAATTACCATGAGCATATTTTTGATCAACTCGTGACCATTGAGATCAATCTATATTATCGTGACCATATTACTGTTATCAAATCAAATAATCGTGACCACATGACTGTTATGAAACTAATTCATTGTGACCACTGTGATCAAACTTAATTATTGTGACCAACCGACTGTTATCAAATCAAATCATCGTGACCAAACTAAGTTATCGTTACAATATTACTGTTATCAAACTAAATTATCGTGACCATATTACTGTTACCAAATCAAATAATCGTGACCACATGACTGTTATGAAACTAATTCATTGTGACCACTGTGATCAAACTTAATTATTGTGACCAACCGACTGTTATCAAATCAAATCATCGTGACCAAACTAAATTATCGTTACCATATTACTGTTATCAAACTAAATTATCGTGACCATTGTGATCAAACTAAATTATCGTGACCATATTACTGTTACCAAATCAAATCATCGTGACCATATTACTGTTACCAAATCAAATAATCGTGACCACATGACTGTTATGAAACTAATTCATCGTGACCACTTTGACAAAACTTAATTATTGTGACCACATAACTGTGATAAAACTAAATTATCATGAACATATTACTGCTACCAAATCAAGTCATCGTGACCAATGTTATCAAATCAAATCATTGTGACTATATTACTGCTACCAAATCAAGTCATCGTGACCAATGTTACTGTTATCAAATCAAATCATTGTGACCATAATTACTGTTACCGAATCAAATAATCGTGACCACATGACTGTTATGAAACTAATTCATCGTGACCACTGTGACCAAACTTAATTATTGTGACCACATAACTGTGATAAAACTAAATTATCATGAACATATTACTGCTACCAAATCAAGTCATCGTGACCAATGTTATCAAATCAAATCGTTGTGACTATATTACTGCTACCAAATCAAGTCATCGTGACCAATGTTACTGCTACCAAATCAAGTCATCGTGACCAATGTTACTGTTATCAAATCAAATCATTGTGACTAATGTTATCAAATCAAATCATTGTGACTATATTACTGCTACCAAATAAAGTCATTGTGACCATATTACTGTGATCAAATCAAATCATTGTGATCATATTACTGTGATCAAATCAAATCATTGTGATCATATTACTGTGATCAAACCAAATTATCGTGACCACGTGACTGTTATCAAATCAAGTCACCGTGACCACTGTGATCAAGTCAAATCGTTGTGACCATATTACTGGGAACTTAAATGAAAAACTTATTTCCATTTAAATATTTGACTGTAATCGAATATGTTAAGACCTATATTCCTTGAATAATGGTTTATATTATAATGTACGCAAAAACTGTTTGTTAACTACATGTTAGTTTGAACTTTGAGAAATTGCCATCAAGTATGTTATAAAATAAAATTTTATTATAAGTAAACAAAAACACATATAAAATTTTTTTGAAAAAAGATAAACGACCGTGTGGTAGAAGCCTAAACACCAAGATATGAAGCAAAATTACGACATGGTCTTACTGTTTAGTGTATACATGTATAGTCACAATGAGACATCAAAATATGCTCATCTGAAAATACATTTTCATTCAACTTCATGTCAATCATGAACTTTTCTGATTTAGAAACAAAGATATAAGTATTTAGCGAGACTATGTCCATATATAGCAGTGGTTCCCAACCTGGGGCCATGGCCCCCTAGGGAGCCACGGGGTGTTTGTCAGTGGGCCATGGGGCATGGGGATGTATATCAATTTTTTCTATAGCTCAATATTTATTTAACTATATTTTGCTGTGTAAGGTCTGTGGTTGCTTGTGGTCAAATGCATCTGACCTGATGATAAGGAGGCACAAGACAACAACCCTTGCACTATATGCCCTATTTTCCCTAGTTTGGAATTCAACCGGGGGCCATGGCTCTGGGAGCTTCGTAAATTTGGGCCATGGAAAAAGGTCGGGAATCACTGATATATAGGCTACATGTAAAAAGAAATTAAAAGAAAAATTCTCATTTGGAATTAATTTTGTGCAGTACCTCAAGTAGGCTTACCTCTGAAGACTATTATTTACTTATTAAATCAACTCCAAAATTATTCAACTTTAAAAAACAATCTGGAATATGATTCAGGTGGTCGGATTATGTTCAGTTTTTTTCAGTGTCATATCAGTTTGAATCCAAACGCTTTGCTTGGTGATATCTTTTATACTTAAAGCGATACCACCTCTTAAAATGAACCAAAAATTCTAGTTCTCAAACTATATTATATTCATCAAAGTTGTCTACAGTATACAAACATAATCAAATAAACCATAAAACCATAAAATTATTTTAAAAAAAGATTTTACAATAGAAAACATTTTAAATCACATTTCGTAACTTCCGTTTTTTAGTGTGACCCGTTTTTGTCAAATTTCTTTAACCAAGCTGTGATGGGGAAACTTTAATGATTGCAACATTCCGCCTTAAAACCACATACATATTTGTAGTCCGAAACCAACAGATAGTATCTAGCCTCTCGGAGTGAGGAAATATTGTAGGCTTATACAGTCGGTTAATAAAACTAAACCTTTAATTCCAATAAAGACAATTTAAAAATCATTTCATTTTAAAAATTTTGTGATCAGATAAAAGTTATTTCAATTATATCAGAATTTCAAGACTTGCCGAAACAGAATTATCTATCATAGGATTTCTATTCCTACAGATACCTACATCAACCACGACATATTGTCCACTCTGTCTACAACATAATTATTGGTAAATGTTACATAATGGAAAAAAAAAGTGATCTTTTAAAAGTTCAGTTTAACATTCTTCAAATATTAACCAAGTAAAGAGTTAAAAAATAAACATAGCCTGTGTCTGGACCTTCACTCGTTTCAGTTTATAATTGTCAGGTTAGAATACGTTTTAAAATTTAAGAAATTAATTGTTATATTAACAAACACCCTATCGACGACATTTGTATTTTTATAGGGACATGTCCAGTGGATGGAGCTTCATTTCATCAGTATCTGTATCACTATTCAGAACATAAATCTAGCGCTTAGTGGGTATGTTATCTTGAAAATTACTTTACTTTTATATGATATCTTTAAATTTGCATGGGATAAATAAATAAATAAATGCATAAATGCATAAATAAATAAATGCATAAATAAATGAATAAATAAATAAATAAATAAATAAATAAATAAATAAATAAATAAATAAATAAATAAATAAATAAATGACAAAATAAATAAATAAATAAATAAATAAATAAATAAATAAATAAATAAATAAATAAATAAATAAATAAATAAATAAATAAATAAATAAATAAATAAATGACAAAATAAATGACAAAATAAATAAATAAATGACAAAATAAATAAATGACAAAATAAATAAATAAATGGAAAAATAAATAAATAAATAAATAAATAAATAAATAAATAAATAAATAAATAAATAAATAAATAAATAAATAAATAAATAAATAAATAAATAAATAAATAAATAAATAAATAAATAAATAAATAAATAAATAAATAAATAAATAAATAAATAAATAAATAAATAAATAAATAAATAAATAAATAAATAAATAAATAAATAAATAAATAAATAAATAAAAAAAAGAACCAAATAAGCTTACATAAAATAAAAGAATCAATGAAATAAAAAACAAAAATAGTAAAAAAATGATGATAAAAAATAGAATAAGACGTGTAATAATAAAAAAAAACAAACAAAAAACAAAAATAAGCAATCGGAATTAAATTGCAGATGAAGCAAATGTAGGATTTTCCTCCTAAAAACTTATACCATAAATTAGCCATACGAGATAAAAATTGAAAATGTAGTCAATTATATCTGTTCGTATAGAGAACATAAAACAGAGAACATAAAGTTACTCTTGTAATGCCATTAAAACATTTCGATAAGATTTAGAATATAAAATTAATTTTATTGCGTTCAATTCAGCACAGCAAGGTGTAAAAACCATACGCTGTCTGACTTTATAGCTTCATTTTGAACATAGATACAGTTAAAGGTATTAATCCTTTTAGATATTTACTTAAGAGCTCAAAATTCTAGATTGATCAAGCAAATGTATCAGTCTTCTAGCATGTAGGGGAAAGGGGAAAATATCACTGAGGGAAAATTACAGCTGTATATGGAAACAAGACGGTGTTTGTTCACGAGCATTGGTTTGTTGTATTGGTTTATTCAATACATAACACCTTGTTGTTCAAATCGCACGTCAGTTTGTTATTGGATAAGCTACAGTTGACAATTTCTATTTATATTTTCACTACATTAGGATATCAATTACAGGTATTATTACATGTTTATAATATACAACGATTTCTCTATTTTAACGAGCAGAAAAGTTAGAAGTAAAACTCCATTTCTAATGTTTAGCATACGACATAGAGTTGTAGGTTTATACATTTATTTATCGAAATATTAACTCTTGAATTTAAATTTTAATCTTAAAAACGGAGGATCATTTCTTCATCTTGAAATTCGTCATAACCATGGGCTCCTTCTGTTGGTTTTCGATTACCAAATAAAAATCAATTTTTGGATCCTTCAACCAATTTAAACTGCCGTAACCACAATTAATCCAAAAACTATGAATTAAATAAATCTCTAATCATAATTTCTTACATTGAGTTGTACAATAAGAGGTTGGAATGTAACAAGTTACTATTTAACAGAAGGCAGTGACATAATGTAAGGTAATGAATAGTTTATAATTAGAGGATTAAATCTATTTTGGGGTTCTTAATGCTTATAAGAGCCCTTCTTGAATCACAAGATACAATATTTACATATAGCTCAACAATTGAGGGATTTATATGTAACTAAAACAAATACACGTATATAACTTTAAGTTATTCAAAAATTAACCAAAATAAAATTTAAAACATATCACAGTAAGTTATTTTCGTAATTGGCCTTTTCCGTGAGAACAGGTCAGATGTTTTGTGTTTTATTTTGAAAAATATTTTAGTTCATGTGGGGATATATTATAATGAGATTATTTTATATTTCAATGAAACATTGTTTTTAATGTAAATCAATTCAAACTATTTTATTCTTAATAATCCTATGAGATGTGAAATAAGCCTTATCTTCATAAAATATCAGTCACAACAAGTTGATGCTCTTATCCTTGGGGGAAAATGACCTCACAGAATTTACGTTCTATCTTGATTTCATGTTATAATCTATGTCCCAACTCTTCTAGAATTTGCTTCTTAAGCATAAGCCAAAAAGGTGCAAAGGAGTAGAACTGGGGTTTTCAACTTGGGGGACATGTCCCGAACTGGGGACATTTGGACATTTTCCTGGGGACACAAACTGAGCTCTAGATCTGAAAAAAATGTAATATATTGTATTTGCTGGGAAAATGTTTATCCAGTGTCAACTGACCGTAAAGAATCTTTATATCTGGGCCACAATTTTCATGCACACAAGTAATCGTCAAGAAGAGGAAAGGGGTGTGTGTCAACCAAAGTGCTAGAAATTTGAACAATTTCTGTTCAGGGGACATGGTTATTTCTTCATGCATATTTGGGGACACTTGAGGAAAGCAGTTGAAAACCCAGGGAGTAGAACTTAGAGCTGGGGGCTTACGAAAGGGTCTCGGTCCCCCAAATAATTTGATTAGTATAATAGATTTTTTAAAGAATCAAAATCGATCACATGAAAATCATAGTAGAGAGTCCCTATTATCAACTCAAAACCCGGAAATATATGTCAGAATGCACGAAATTGATGCCATTTTCCATTTTTTCTCTAAAGCAAGGATCACATATTTGGGTGTGCGGTTGCGGCGCTTCGCGACGTACTTGGACTCTACAACCTATGCTGGTTGGTCCCCCACTCCCAACATTTTTGACAAATCCAAGCTCTTGATTCATGAATTTACAATTTTTTGATAATGAGATAAGATAATTGACATTTCCTTTGTAGAATTTTCAGGTTTTCAATTTTATTGTTTCTGCCCTTAACAAAATTCCAGTGTTACAATTCATCGTCCCATAATTCCCAAGATTAGACAATTTGCAAGATTACAGTGCAATCTTTTTAACAAAAGTAATTGCCCCTGGCCTGAGAAATTTTCTGTATTACTGACTATTTAATAACGTTCATTAACGTTCGTATCTTTTCAAACAAAAACTTCAAAATCTTGTTATTACATGTTTTTCCTAATTAATCATTCATTTAATTATACGGCATGTATTGTTTATTATGAATAGGGTTTAATTTGGCTATTTAAGGTCTTATTAATTGGATAAAAGTCTAATTGAGTGTTAAAAAATCTTAGATTCGGGATATTACCTTCTCTTACCTTGGTTACATTTTGTTTTTGTCACTCTCTTGTTCTGTCATAACCGATTCTCCTGAATACATTTGGGATTTTTATTTTCTATTGAAAACCGTTAATATTTTAATACAGGTAAGGTTTTTATGTTTTGTATTATTTAGTGTTATATTGTTTGAGAAATAAGAACAACAAAGTGCGATGATTATAAATACCTATCTCCTATATTTAACTAATCAAAAGACTGTTTTTAATGTTAAATTCTTTGTTTTTTCCGATAACGGATGGAGTCATAATATAATTTTTTGTATAGGCTCTATCTGTAGTGTGGTATGTTTACAAAAATTTCATTATACCATTTTCTGATCCAAACGGTCTACAACTGAAACTCCCAAGTATTTTCCATTTTGTCTGATCGTAATTTTAAAATATAGACAGTAATATATAATTTTTTTTCATGAATATTAAATGGAATCAATCTCTTCATTAGGAATGTATATAAAAACACGTTCATGCGAAATGTATGGATTTAAAGCTTATAAAAATGAGAATTTTAGGACAAAAGTTAGAACAAAAGCATCAGTCATGATCCAACAGCAATATTAACATTGTCACATTGAGGGACCAATCTACATAAAGAATAAATGAAGAATTGTCACGCAATGTGCCTTCTGTAGGATTTGAGTCATGGGGCCTGGTTTTCGAAAGTATCTTATGACTAAGACGTGTCTTACGATGGTCTTATGACAGGTCATAGTCGTAAGATATGTTTTCGAAAGTGTCTTAAGTTGCGATATATCATAACTTTTATCATAATCTTAAGACACCTCGCGACATGACTTAAGATGATCACAAAAGTTATGATGGTCTTTTGATTCGCATAAAGCTTCGATATTACGTTAAGAAAAGAATATGACTACTTTTTACATGCATATTCGACAACGAGCTGAAAACTTGCGTCGAAACAAGGTATTTCGATGCAGAAATAACCCACTAGAACAAATAGTATGTTATTATAGACTTTCAAATTAATTGATACTAGATTTTAGTAGAATGTTCCTAACAGATATAGCAAGGCCAACAGCAAGATCTCGTGCTTTTCCAGTACATTTGCAAGTCATTGTTGTTCTGAGGTTTGATGCCAATGGTACTTTCAGATGGTCAATGCTGATGTTCATAACCTATCCAGATCGAAAATAATACGTGTTGTAACTGCATGTTTAAAGGGGGTTTGTAATATCTATAATCTTAATATTATTAAGATGGCAACTGACAAAGCTGGAATTTGACATCATCATTAGATGTTTTTTTTCTATGAAAATATACACTTATTTTTAAGTGTAGTTGGTGCCAATGACCATACACATATTCGTATAAAATTATAAATAAACAAACTAAATTCAAACAATTAATGATCCACTACGATTTTAAATTCCTTTAATATAAAATTTAACGTTAATATATTTTAAAAATTATATATTTTTTTAATTGTTACATTTTTATATTAAATTTATCTCTTTTTAATCATTATTAAAATTAATAGGCCTACAACTATCTTCACTTATGACAGTCTTAAGATCATCTTAGTTATGACCATCATAAGACAGCTTTGATTTACACCCTATTACATATCGTAAGATGGTCATAAGATAGTCATAAAATGTGTCCTAAGATACATCTTAAGACAAATCTTACGATACTTTCGAAAACCAGGCCCCAGGTTCACTGGTTCAGAACACTAAAATAAAAATTATGAGTAATGTTCAATAAAGCGTAGCTTTTTGACCTTATTACGCATTTGAATCCCTTTTAAAATCTGTTTAAATTTTTATGCATGTTTACAATATCCAGTTATTGTGTAAGCTATTTTAAAATATACTCTTTGCATCAGATTACTATACAGTGTGACAAATTTAATGCTTGGTATTTATTTTTTGAATTGAAATATCAGTTTCAAATTCTTTACTTATTGTAAAGAAATCCACGCTTAGTTAACTTTTAATTAGTCTGAAACTGTCTGACTGTCTGGCTGAAAAATATATAATATACATCATTGCCTCTAATAGTTATATGATTGATATCGGTCAATAAGAGTACATAACTTTTGAATATCATATTAAAGCCTATACAATTCACAATGGTCGGCTAGTTATCAGATAGTTAATAGAAATGTATAAAATTCCAAAAACAGGTTTTTTATTTACTATATCTTAGCCGGTTAGTACTATACGAATCATATGATAAATTAACATATTTCGAATTAACCACAGGTAAATAAAGATATGTAGGCCTTAGTTCGGAACGTTTCGGACTATCCACACAAAAAAAGATCTATTCATACCTTATTAGTGATCATATTACTTATCAACTGCACAGTACTAGTTTTTTATTTTGAAATGCTAACATTTCATATTTCTTTATTCAGTGGTGTACAGAGACACACAGTGGAATGTAAACAGCGAAGATATCTACCAATATGGATACCAGTCCGTGGTTATTGAGGATTTTGGTGTTGGTGATATTGGTCAGTGTTCATGGAGGCCGATATGACTGGATGGGTTTTGATAGATTCGATGAAATGGAGGCAAAATATAACTCGGTTGATGACCAGAGCTGTAGATCGAAGAGTAAAGCTGACATGGTGATGAGGGACGATCTGGTGACCCAGTTGCCCTATTATAATAATCTTCTGAACCGAGTTTGGTACCGGAACAGGACCTCGTTAATACATCTTCATAATATGGCCTTAAATCGTGCATTCTTCTTCAGTTATATTCTCCAAAAAATGAACTCTACGGACGATTTTTCGTTACAACCTAATTGGCTATACATGTATTTTTCCGTAGCCGCAGACGTAAACGCAAATCCAACCGGAATAAACGCTAGTGCTATAATATTTGATTTTAATTGTACATATCCAAACTGGTACATCAACGTTCCATTTAATAACACTCTTAATTTATTTGGACCTAAAGCCTATCGGTGGGACGATTATCAGGATCAGGACAATTTTCTCCGTGAACCGACCAGGAAGGTTGCAGCTGTAACAGATCTGGGCGCTGGAAACGGTAACAATTACACGCTAGAGAGCTACAAGATGAATCCATGGTACAATAATTGGTTACCTGATTTGACAGCCGAGAAAGATTCTGTGACTAAGTTTACATATAGTGTTGGTGTCCGTTATTCCAACGTTTCCGGTCATTTTTCGGAAGACGGCTTCGTGGCTCATCCGTTTTTTGGGCCTCCGCTTCCGGGACAATCCGAAACGGATATCAAAATGTTTCCTGTGACCTATACGGATCCTTATTTTGATTGTGGTGTTCAGGAGAAATGGATGTTTAGTGCTACTAGCCCTATAATTGATTATATGCCTAGATATTCTAATTTTACACACATGAGACGACCACGGTGAGTACACATTCCAAAATCATACAAAAAACTCTAAAAATATAGAGAACCTTACTTCTTATGAACAAAAAATGTAAATTTCATAAGTTTCAGAAAAATTTAGATATTTATTTAACTTTCAGAACAGACTAAAATGTTTATAACTTTTAGAACAGACTTAGATATTAATAACTTTCAGAACAGACTTAGATATTTATAACTTTAAGAACAGTTTTGGATATGTATAACTTTCAGAACGGACTTAAATATTTATATTTTTCAGGAAAGACTAATATATTTTTAACTTTGAGAACAGACTTAGATATTTATAACTTTGAGAACAGAATTAGATATTTATAAATTTCAGAACGGACTTAGATATTTATAACTTTCAAAACGTTCAGAACAGACTTCGATATTTATGATTTAGACTTATCTACAATCTACAACTGTCAAAACAAAACTTCCAGTGCAGACTTAGATATTCATCAAAACCGACTTAAATACATTTTATTTAAAAAAACAAAACAAACTAATACTTAAATTCATCAAAGCAGACTTTTATACTTAATGTATCAAGACAAATTTAGATACTTATATGTATCAAAAAAATACTTAGATACTTATATATGTATGAAAACAAACTTTCAGTGTAGACTTAGATATTTATAACTTTCAGAGTAGAATTCGATATTTATAACTTTCAGAACAGAATTCGATATTTATAACTTTCAGAACAGAATTAGATATTTATAATTTTCTGAACAGAATTAGATATTTATAACGTTCAGAACAGACTTCGACATTTATAATTTAGACTTATCTACAATCTACAACTGTCAAAACAAAACTTCCAGTACAGACTTAGATATTCATCAAAACCGACTTAAATACATTTTATGTAAAAAAAAAATTCATCAAAGCAGATTTTGATACTTAATGTATCAAGCCAGATTTAAATACTTATATGTATCCAAAAAATATTTAGATACTTATATGTATGAAAACAGACTCAAATAGTTATATGTATGAAAACAAACTTGAAAACTTACATTTACCAAAACAGCTTCAATACTTACATTTATGTCCCAAAAATACTTAGAATTTTATATTTATCAAAACAGACTGAAATACTTATATGTGTATCCAAAAAAAGACTCCAAACTACTACTTAGCAGACTAAGCAGACTTTGAGACTTAAATGTATCAAGACAGATTTAGATACTTATATTCATCAAAACAGACTTAGATAGTTATATTTATTAAAACAGACTTAAATAATTATTTATACAAAAAAGGCTTATATTTATCAGAACAGACTTCGTTGTTCGAACAACAAAATTTTAGTCTCAGAATCTGGAATTTTTCAGCTAATCTAATACATAATAATTTTCCCTCGAAATTTAAGTCTTCAATTCCCCATGTATCCATAATTTTCCACATTAGAAAGTCATAAATACGACTCGTACTTTATTGAGACTATGCATTATATAGAAAACACATATAATCGACCCTCGAAAATGCTGAACATTCCCCTTTAAATAGGTATATCAATAAAACTTGCAGACTTTATGTATATTCATAAAAAAAAAGACTTACATAACACATTTATAAATTTACCAGAACACATGTAAATACTTAATTTATATTTGATTAATTTTATTAGATTCTTATTTAAAGAACATTATATTTGTTGGAAAAACTGAAATAAACTAAGAGAAACTGATGTATCAGTATATGTATATTAATATGTATCAGAGTAGACTTAAAAAGACAATTTATATTTTTCTTAACATATTTATATTTTTCAAAACAGACTTTGATATTTATATTTTTCAAAACAGACTTAACTATTTATATTTTTTCAAAATAGACTTAGTCTACATATTTATATATTTTCAAAAAAAAAAAAAACTTACATATTTATATTTTCAAAAAAAAAACTTACATATTTACGTTTTTCAAAACAGACTTATAAATCTATGTTTTTTTCAAAAAAGACATATATTTATGTTTTTCAAAACAGACTTAAATTGTTATGTTTTTCAAAACAGACTTATATATCTATCTTTTTCAAAACAAGCTTGGATATTTATATTTATCTCAACATTCTTAAATATTTTTTTTTTTTTTCAAAAAAGGCTTACATTTTTATGGCTTTTCAAAAAAGACTAACATATTTATATTTTTCAAAAAAGACTTACATATTTATGTTTTTCAAAACAGACTTATATATCTATGTTTTTCAAAACAGAATTATATATCTATATTTTTCAAAACAGACTTACATATCTATATTTTTCAAAAAGTCTTACATATTTATATTTTTAAGGCCCAGAAGGCCGAAACAGTACTGTTTGCAGTTAAAACAGACTTACACATATATATTTTTTCAAAAAAGACTTACATATTTATATTTTTCAAAACAGACTTACATATTTTTGTTTTTCTAAACAGTCTGCTGTAAAAATGTTGTATAGTGTATTACGACAAAGTTTGATATTTATTTTTTCTCAAAATGTTTTCAGGGTATTCAACAGAGATATTTTACACTATTTTATATTTATTACAGAACTGTTGGTGTTATTGTAATGGATATCGATTGGGACATGATAGATTTTAATTCCTGTGATGCTGGAACGGGAAATCCTGGACCAAGTTATCTATCTGGTATACATAGATGTAAGACTGGAACCACTGTAAGTACTTAAAGTATCAAAAGAACCTAGTACATGAAATAACTGTGAAATTGCTTAGAAATACTGATCTCCTGGATCTGGTTGCGTCTCCTGATGTGACTACTGAACTTGAACTACGGTTTCCCCCTTGCTATTACTGTGGCAAGAACAAAATATTCTAGTGTAAATACGTTTGGTGGAGTTGAAATCAATACAAAAAATGTTGTATTATTTATTTTCAGTGTAAGAATAAAATAGGATATGGGTTTATGAGAGGCGGGTATGTTTGCGCTTGTAAACCTGGAAAAAGATATCCAGTGTGGATAGATCCTCCATTCCAGGGTGAACATATGGAACAGGCTACGGATACAGAGTATAAGACAGGATTCTCCTGCAGCGACGTTCAACGTAAGATGTGTTTTGTCTCTTGATTTTGAATAAATGATTGAATGAATCACACAAATCTTATAAAAATAAATAAATAAAAACACGAAACAAAAAATAAAAAGGAATTAAAAATAAATAAATAGAATAAAATGAAATGAAAAAGAAAAGATTATAAAAAAATTAATTTGAAATAAATTGAAAATATTTTTTTCGTGATATCCTGTTAATCATACTGCTAACTCTATTTTCTGTCATTCAAATTTAATAATAAATCAGTTTTATATTTATTTAACCATAAACCCAACCATTGGCTGAAAGTTTGCAGCTGCAAATCAGAAAAATACCAAGTTTATAATCATTAACATGTTTCAATACTCAACATTGGTTAAAATCTATAAACGACCTATATAATTCACATTAATTTCACTGACAGATTCTGAGATCCCACCTCTTTTGGCGAAATACCCGGTTATTAACCCATTCGTTCATATTGGAAATTTAATGACCATCAAAACGTAGTTAGTGAGTGAATGAACGAATGGAGTCAAGGTCCTCTGTCTGTTAACGAGGTCGGTGACATTCAATACTTATGCAAATAAGTTTTCCAAATAATCTTTTCAAATTAATATCTCATTTGATCTGGTTTTCCTGCACACATTGTTACAGAAATAACAAGGTCATCGGACCTGCATATAAAATATATATTACAGTCATAGATTGTAAAAATTGCTGAATAACTATAGTTTTGTGAAAATACCCCCTCAGAGTAACAAATCGTTAAATTTCGATCAAGCGAAAACTGTGAATGTCCCATTGTGTGTTTATTACAGGCTTGACATGCTTTTCATTTCGATCAATAATTCGGCTTTAAATAGCAGTATAGACAGGTTGAATATCGATATTACACAATAACTTTACTCAATAATAAACTGTCAAATCTTTTTATATTCTGATTTCTGGAATTCGGTCGGGTTAAGTATGATTCATGGCGACTGCTAAAAGTCCAACAGTAAAAGAAATATCCAATTACTACAGTGATTGTAATTTATTGAATACGATTGTTTCATTTAATTTGATTCATTCCTATCTATCTATCTATCTATCTATCTATCTATCTATCTATCTATCTATCTATCTATTTATCTATCTATCTATCTATCTATCTATCTATCTATCTATCTATCTATATCTATATCTCTCTATCTATCTATGTATTCAATTTATTTGATACATTCAACATTTCAGACCTACAAGTATTGCCTGTTGTTGATAATCCTGGAGCTGAAAAGATTGTGGTTGAAGGCGCTGGTGGTGGAAACACTTATCTCCAGTTCAAACGTGACACTTCCCATGTTGAAGGTTATCGAAATAGAAAACTACAATCGTTTAATGATACCAGAGAACACAGCAGTCCAATGTTTGGTCCAAAGAATCAACGGGGAAAACCATTGAAATTTAAACCTAGTCGAGTCAAAATACAAGTCCCTCCTCCTCCCCCTAAACCCGAACCCAAGCCTAAGAGAGTTTTAACACCAGCCCAGAAACTAAAATTCCATACCAGGCGCAAGAGATCTCTTACATATGATTATGCAGCGTTTGAGAAGATGTTAAGAATCCTGCGAAAAAAAGACTCCGTTACTCCTGGCAATTGTAAAGATATGCCAGAAAATACGTTGACCTTCCCAGGAAGCGTAGCCTATGGTGTGGACACACAGTTTGAAGTAGAGGCCAGAACTGCTCTCCGACTCGCCCATTTTCTCAGCAATTTTCTCCAAAATACAGGCACGGACGAAAATTATGGAAATTTACGAGGTGGTGGTAGATTACATAAAGATCATTTATTTGGAGAAGTCATTGCCAATGTTATGGGAAACCCTAAAATTTTATCAAGTGGACTTTTCTATGACAGAAATCAATTTTATAATCAGGATGGATCCGTTAAGGAGTACTTCGGACCTCTGGCTTTCAGAAATAATGGTGCCTACAATGCCCTTGACAGTGCCGGTTTCGAGAGACCATACGTTGATGAAGATTGGTTTGCAATTGTCAAATCAAGATGGCTGACAAACACGGCTGCACTTAAAACCTACAAGGTTCGACCACATATCAGATCTAATCCAGAAGGTGACAGCAGAATCAGATTCGAACATTTCCCATTGCGGTATAAAGCACCGGAATATAAAGACGGTTATTGGACTAATCCTAGATTTAAATGTGATGGCCGTGTTGACCGATGGGTTGTCACTTATGTTATTCCATTCTTTGGATGGGATGGGGTTAAAAGGAAGATACAATTTAAGTAAGTATCAATATAAAAGTATAGGAAAGGGCTTCTGATCTCATTATGTGTATCTTTACAGTCCGATAAAAAGATATTTTTTGTCGTTTAGCACTAATACCCTTCCAATCAATTACGTTATTTAACAATGTGACAATGATGATCGTCGATCTGATCGATCATGGATGTGGTATTTCTTTTGAATTTTCCAAGAGTGCTGCACTTTTCAGATTTCGATTGCATAGATAAGCGTTGTATTTGTATTAGGCTCTATAAGGGACCCTGTACTGCATGCTACAGTAAAGAAAATTCCTACGATACTCCCTCAGCATAGGCTTTTATGTATCATCACCACAAAATACACGACAGCATGGGTGTCATTAAATAAATGTCACAATTTTATATGTACGCCTCTGCACAACAGAGAACCCTTGTTGGATATTATGCATTAGGGTGCGTTAAAGGAACTTTGTTTTGTTTCTTGGTTTCTTGTAGCTTTCTTTGGTGTGTCAATAAAAGACAATATCATTCCTCAGTTTAAACTTGTATCTGTATTTTTCAGGGGAGTTGTAACAGTTGATGTACCTCTAGATCTAATAGAAATAAACCAATGTCCACAACCATTCCATGTAGCTAATGCTTTTAAAAATACTGCAAGATGTGACCAGGATTCAACAAACGTAAGCATTGGTTTTTCTTAAATACTGCTCTAATATTATAGTGACAGCCTTAATACACAGTAAGAAGTATGCAAACCAGGACATCCTGTCTCAAATTACAAATTCTAGAAGATAATATAAAAATAAGTCGCCATCTAAAACCTTGAAAAATGGATAATATTTACATAAAAACCTCTCATTGCCTGGCATATAGAATTACAATCTAAAGTAGTTTTACTTCTCATTTTAGACAAACTCCAACTCTTGTCATTCTGTGTGAATGGCTTAGATGATAAGAGTTGAAAAGACTTAGGGTTATATTACAGAAGATATTGAAATTTATACTATTTCGTTATTTAGGGTATTCAATTAAAGTAAGGGGCCGCGATGGTCAAATATCTATTGAAGGTACATGGATATTAACCCTATTTGATACGACTACGTGGCGTTTGAATAGATCAATATTTCTAAACAAATGAGTTGAACCGTCACAGGACAGTAGGTCTGTCAATATATAAACATCTTCATAGGATATTGTCCTCAACCTGAAAATCAAGTGGCCAAAATCCGAGGAGTTTTTTTGGAGTACGGGGGCGGTGATCATTTTTGAAAATTTCTAGGACCTTAAACCACGATCCCACGCGCCCCCCTCTCCCACACCCCAAACCCCAAACCCCACCACCCCCGGCTACTCTCGCCTCCATTTTCAACAGTTATGAAGTTACTTTAAGATGCGAAAAGGAGGTCAATAATAAACCAGCCTTCCGTAACCGATAACTATCAACATTACAGAACAAGGAAGTTTTATAGGAAAAATACTTATTTTTTTGTATTGAAAGGTCAAAAACTGATTAGTAATATATATTAATATATTCACCTTGGCCTTGGCCCCTTAACAGACAGTTAACTTTAATGTTTTATAGGAAAAATACTTATTTTTTTGTATTGAAAGGTCAAAAACTGATTAGTAATATATATTAATATACTAGTATTCACCTTGGCCTTGGCCCCTTAACAGACAGTTAACTTTAAAGTTTTATAGGAAAAATACTTATTTTTTTTTTGTATAGAAAGGTCAAAAACTGATTTGTAATATATATTAATATATTCACCTTGGCCCCTTTACAGACAGTGAACTTTAAAGCCCCTCGACAGTTGGAATATAGACTAATGCACACTGCATGGCGTTTCTAGTTTTCATGGGTTCCACCAGATCAATTCTATATAGCAAGTTTTTTTTGTATACGCAAATATGGTCGGTTTACCCATTGCATTGCACCATTCCTCATTTACACTATACAGATTAAATTTCTTGGCGGAGTTTTGCCCTTGATCTTCGTATCGTGTTCTATTTTTGTAAATTAACTCATTTGCCTAAAAAAAAATTTCCATCTACGTATCTAAGTAAGATTTGTCAGATGTAGGATGACTATTGTACAACTTAAAATTATTGAAGCCAAAACAAAAATCTAGATGAATCAAGTTACATATTGCACTCAATCCTTATTTTTTTTATTCACCATTCGTAATTTGATGCATCTTTTGAAGATTCCTGAAATACAATACTTATTTTATGATAATTAGCTTTGACGAATCATGTTTCGTACACAATAGAAGTTTTTGTGTGATTGCCATTAAGTGCCACGAATGTAGTGAAGTTTATATACCACATGGTGTTAGTAAAAAAAGGGCACATCCTTAGCACATGCATATATAATATATGCTTAATCGTATATTTGAAATGAAAACTCGTAATTTTCTGCACTTGGGTGGGCTAATTAGGTCGGTGTTGTAGGCTATATTTGAAAGGAACGAAAATGTAATGAGATAATTTTCCCCCTGAACTATTACTCACCTGCTTTTCTTCTTGATATTGTCACTACAGAGAAAATGAGGGTATTGGTTTTCTCCAGAAAAATACTCTGTTCCTGCATTTGCTCCCCCACTTTTAAAGGTTTATGTTCACGATACGTTGGACCAAAAATATTTATTCTCAGAATCCGGAATTTCTTATCTTATCTAATCATAATAATGTTCACACTTTTAAATTCCCCTATATCTATAATTATCAGCGTTTGAAAGTCATATATACGACTCGTACTTTAGTGATACTATACATAATGTCATAATATACAGAAAATTAAAGATACATGTTTAAGTATAGGGATATTGAAAAGATTATGCGATTTTTGTGCAGTTTTATTACTTTTTAGGGCTATTTTCATATTACCAAAGCGCAAATCGCCCCTCGAAAATGATGAACATTCTCCTAATCTTTCAATTTTGCAACATTTACACGATGCTTTGGGTAATAACTTAAGCAAAATACAATCCTTTTGTAAAATAACAAGTTATGACATTATCATAGTAGGCTGACGATATTTTGTTTTGTGTTGTGGTTTTAAAATTATCCCTGGACAGTGGACATATTCAACATAAAACTTTCCATGTCGTTTCAGTGTCGGCCAGTGGCAGGTTTTAAATTTGCCCGAGGATCTTATCGATGTGATTGTAAAGAAGGATTCGAATATATGCATAGAGATAATAAATTCTGGATCCAAGGATCGTTGATAGAACTCGAATATGAAAAGAAGAAAATGGGTTTATTCAGCAAGTAAGTAAACATTTTAAATTTCTTACTCAACAGAAAGTCAGAACTTTCGGATTAACACTTCGGCGGTTTGCAATCAGTCTAATTAAAATCAGACCCTAATTTCGTTCGTTCGTTTTTTTTTTAAATCCGGTTTTTTAACCACTACCGGATTTAAAAAAAAACGAACGAACGAAATTAGGGTCTGATTTTAATTAGACTGGTTTGCAATGACTATGGAATGCCATGGAGGCCATTTTATCTACATATTGTTGTTAGTGGTGAACAATTTTCAATGTGATATTTTGCATTAAGCCAATGTCTCGTGTATTTAATATTCTTAAAAAGATTAACGTACAGCCATAAATTGGTGATATATTATTTGAAAATCTGACCTTTTCTTTGATGGAATTCAATCAAACAAAAACAAAAAATTATTGAATACATTTCTTCTTCGTCATTCCGGATTTTGCCAATTCATTAAATCATAAAAGTTCGTCTTAGGTGGTCTGCAAGTTATAATTTTTCTAGCCTCGATGTAGTGAAGGTTAAATTGTGATTACAAAACATGTGTTTATTTTATTTACGAATTGCACATGAGTTACAGAACTACAGCTAATAGTGCACAAATGACATGTTTGTCCAACGTGCCTCGTACTTTTAAAACAGTTGACAATCATGTTCAATGTACATTACAACAATGTGACCTTTTTTACAAAAAATTGCAACAGAGTGACAAATATTTAAAGCATTCCTCGTTGAAACTACGACTTACAACATGATAAATGTAGAAGATGTATATACGTCGTAATGATATTGACGGCAATATAATCAATACGATATACGTACTTACTTGATCAGCTGCAATCACTTACACAGAGTTGTCTTCCCTTGCCTTGGCAGTCCGGATTCAATCTGGACCGCAGGGGAAACAAATCTGTATGAGAGATTGGATCAGCTGATAGAAATTAACCCTCTTTCTATAATTGTCTTAATACATATATACTAATATATTAAGTCCTTGTAAGCACTCTACCTACGGGTCACAATTCTTGATGGACTTTGACGAAACTTTCTAAGCATGAGTACTATCACCCAAGGATGGGCTATCAAAAAAAATAAAAAATAAGGTGAATTATCGCCCTTGTTCTTCAAATCGCGTTCGATGTTTAGCTCATAAATATTTTAAAGCGCACAATTCTTGGCTGATTTTGACGAAACTAGCCTAATTCGTTTTTTTATCAACCATAAAACATATTGAAAATAAAAAAATCCAACAATATTTGATATGAATTATTGCTGGTAAACATTCTACAGGGCACAGTTCTTGACAGGTTTTGGATGGTAATTTTTATGAACTAAAGGGCACAGTTTTTGATGAAACCTACCGAAATTTTATTGTTTATTTTCACCCAAGGATGAACTCTATTGAAATTCACCCCAAAAATCGAAATATACTTCAACTGAGTTATTTCCCTTGTCCTTCAAAACGCGTATACTTTTTGAGTCGTAATTTTTTTAACACCAGCGGGCACAATTTTTGACAATTTAATGACACTTTTTTAATGAAATTTTTTATCCACACAGAAAGATGAACTAAAATTAAATAAAATCAGAAATACTTTCTATAAGTTATTGCCAGTGATTCATTTGTATTAATAATATTACTTTCTGTATTTCAGGTTTGATGACATGAGGTGTCGTATCGCTGGAGGTGGCAGGGTGTCCTCGACAATAGTCTTGATTATCACAGCATTAATATCACTCACTATAATCTAAATATTTTATATTGTTATGTTTTATGTTATTCTTGGCATTTCGTTATAGAAAGTCATATTATTAGTCAGGCTTATTAGTGAATAGCAATAGTCTCTGGACTACAGATACAATTATGAAATACATCGAGCTAACAATTTCGATAAGTTATTCCAGCACCAGTGTATACAGGTTCAGTGGCGAAGCAAGAATGTTTTTTAGGGGAAGTTGGGGGTGGGTGCAGGTCATGGCACGATAATGCTTATACTTTTCGCTTTTTTTCTATATAGCATGTCCCACAAAATACTCGACGCTGTTCAGGTCTATCTATGAATTGTGGACTTGTGCCTCTGTTCTGTGAAATTGTCTCCCTTTACACGCTAAATTTCATTAGTCTCATTAGGTGCAAAATAGTAGGACGTAGAAATCCATATTACGTTGTTTATAGTTTGAAATACGGTTAGTAAACATTTAAATTAGCTTCATATTATGACCAAATTCATGTGCGTCATGTAGACATTTTAGAAATCCAAAAATGTAGACATTAAATGTAGACATTTTAGAAATCCAAAAATGACATTATCGCCTTGACAAAGGTAGTCCTATTTGACTCAAAATGAATTCCAGTTCTATTTGTTTGTGATTTTTTTTTAATTTCATTTATTTGTCAAACTATTTGACTATTTCTGTTAAATGTCCAAATAATATGAGCCAAAGATTTTTTTTGTGACGATCGGGGTTAAAAAATCTCGTTGACAAAATTTGTAAATATACCATAATATAATAATGTACCGCCATGTTTGTCATTTTGTTCATTTGTAATTTTTCAATAAATCATTTTTACAACATAATGTTTTCTTGATGTTGTATGTGTTTCGGGGACATTGATAGAATATGTTTACACCTTTCCAATTTACATTCAGACGTCTGCAGTTCCAACTAAGACATGCTTGTGCAAAGTTTTTGATATAGTTACAAAATTAGTAACCATTAACAATTTTTTTTTTGTCGATCAAAAATATAAATATGATTCAATTCTTTATGTAGGCCTATTCATCTCACATTTTGAAAAACGCCCAAGGCGAGAAAGTACTTCATGGAGTAAAATGAGATTAACTATGAGATAACAGTTTGTTTTTTATCCTATAACCGACATGAGAAAAAAAAAATTCAAATTTGTTTTTGATGAATTTGTTTCAAATATTCTGTGTCTGTGATGCATTCTAGATAAAAAAATATTTTTTTTATGTTGGATAAAAATGATATTCTTGCATCCCGTGGAATACAGCCCATTGAATGCATATGGTATTCAATGGGCGTGGCCAAGATTTAATGCATGCACTTCACTCGTTAGTAACACTCAAAATGCCTTCGGACAAGTTTGTCTGTCCCTTCGTCTACACTAGCAGCATTTACCGTCTACACTAGCCTTTTAAATGCCGATCTTTTCGTAAAACCCGGCTTTTTCAATCTCGCAGTCGTAAAACCCGGCTTTTTAAAAATCGGCAATAATTGAGGGTTTTTTCAGATTCAAAAACCCGCGTTTTTCAAATGATCGGCAATTTTATGTGTGTAGACGGAAAACCCGCGTTTTTCAAGTACCCGGATGTTAATCAAAGTGGTAACCAACCAAAACGGTAACAGAATTTAATAGCCAAACAGTAACAAAATTTAATTTCTCGCCCTCTTTCGCAAGTCCACCAGCGATCTGTCATATTCCATAAGCTGGGTAAATAGGCGAACCACAGTAATCAAAGTAATCATCATTATAAATCTCTGCAATGGCGTACCAAATAAACCAGAAGTTCTACAAATAACGAAGGTCGATGTTCATCGTCTTTTACCGTTACCAAACTTACAGTCAGTGTAGATGCTACACTTGAAAAAGCCGCGTTTTTAAAAAAGCCGCGTTTTTAAAAAGCAGCGTTTTACTAGCCTAGTGTAGACGAAGCTCTGTCAAAATTAGCGTTTCATACTATGATGAAAAGTGAATTTTCAAGATTGTTTACTAATAACTGTCAGTGATGTTTAATAACATTTATAAACCTCTAGTGACGTCATCCCATTGTTCTAGCGGGATTTTAAATCTCATAAAATACCTGGGCAGACTTTATACAGAATTTCCCCGGGATTTTATATAAAATACCCGGGATTTTATATAATATCCCCGGGATTTTATATAAAATACCCGGGATTTTATATAAAATCCCGGGGATATTCTGTATAAAATCTTCATATTTTACCAAAATATACCCCTGGCTGGTTAAATCGCTCCGAAAATACAACAAAAACATTAAGTGTATTTAATAAAAAACATAAATTATATATGACAGATTTTTGACACAAAACGACACCAAGTGGTGCAGAAGTTACTGCCGTTTGCACAGGAACTACATGTTATCTTCTTCAGTGGTTACCGTGTTGATGGATGTTCGAGCAACTTTTGTTCAGTAAGAGCTGAGAAACCCTCTCCTTTTGACCGCTGGTGTTGTCCTGTAAAACAAATATCGTGATAATTATAAAAACTGGACATTTAAATCAAACAATGTTTAGCTGGATATTTAAATTTAGTCTAATTATTGAAGTAATTTTTTTCAAACGCACTGTTTTCTTTTGCAAATGAATTGTCGTCCTACTTTTTCGCGTCTGTTTGGGCAAACGAGTCCTGGCAAAGTCATGCAGTGTGCAATGAGGGACATTTGTCAGGACAGTGGTATAGCCTATTTTGTTCGATTTCCAAATTCCAAGTGTCGAGGACTCTTCAAAGGTGAATGATCACCATTTTCGAGGATCGATTTGGACCTTGAATTTATGTAAATAGCCTTCAGATTTACTGTAACAGTTCCAAAATCACACAATCCCTATAATCATACCCCAAACTAGACATTTATCTTTCATTTTCTGTATATGTGTTTTCTATATAATGCATAGTATTACTAAACGGCGAGTCAAACATTCAAACGCCGATATTTATTGATACACGGGGATTTGAAGGCTTATATTGCGAGGGAAAGTTGTGAACATTATTATGGATTAAAATAGCTAAATAGTTAGTGAATATATCTCTTTAACGTGCGTGCACAGCCTGAAGCACACAAGGCCTCGTGACATACAGTGATATTTTGAGACGACTATTCCAATTTTTTACTTAATAATATAATCAACACATTCATAAAACATTTTACTTATCTCAAACAATAATCTCTTCTTAATTTTCACCACATAAGGTCTCTCCAACCCTGTATTGGAAAATTTCGTCTTCGCCACCCATGGCGTCCTTTCTGAGTTCAACTCACTGACAGACCACGTGATTAACTTCACTCACAGCACGTGTGAGTTGTGTTCGCGCTATACTCGTTTTGCGACATGGCTGATTTACATTGTGGATGAAAAATTATTTTTCGATAAAAATGAAATTAAGGTCCAAAATCGGTTTATAAGTCAGATAAAACACTTCCCCTCGGGTTTTTATGATATTTAAAACCCTTTCCCTCGGTAAATCCCTCGGGGCAAGCCCCTCGTGATTATGTCCCTCGGGATGCGGGTTTTAAATATCATAAAAACCCTCGGCCGTGTTTTATCCTATACGTAATGGTACAGTATGAGTAAAAACCGTTTTATATATTATAACGACAATCAAAGAAAATTATCGGATAAAGTTATCCAATGACAAACTCGTGGATATGGTTTTGATGTCACTTGTGCTTGAGATATTTTCACTCGTGGCTACGCTAAGCACTCATGACATAAAAACCATATCCACTCGTAGCCATAGAATAACCTCTATTTATGTACAGTTTCCTTTAAAATATTGATCTAGAGCCGGAGTATTAGCCCTGGATTGATAATGTAATGTATATACAGTCTCCTTTATAATATTGATCTAGAGCCAGTGTATTAGCCCTGGATTGATAATGTACTTTATATACAGTCTCCTTTAAAATATTGATCTAGAGCCAGTGTATTAGCCCTGGATTGATAATGTACTTTATTTACAGTCTCCTTTAAAATATTGATCTAGAGTTAGTATATTAGCCCTGGATTGATAATGTACTTTATATACAGTATCCTCTATAAAAAAAAAAAGATGGCCGACCATTAAGCCACGGGTGAAAGAGCTCTGTCTAAAAAGATAAATAACTTGATTTCTAAGTGGAATGATAGTTTAAGAATTACACCTATCTGTTCAAGTAGAATCCCTGACTACATGTATGTAACTTGCAGAACTTTTTAACATTTGGATTTGGTGAGAAACTTTGTTTTTTTAAATTCAATATTGATAAAGAAGAAATTGATAAGTATTTAGCTGAATCACAAGTTTATTTATAGTGACCTATTGTACAGGTACAGGTGTAATAACTATTTTGTAGTTAAAGTTACTCTGTGTACTGTGCTTTTCAACCATGTCGGCTAAAAAGATTCAATCGACTCTGCCACGTACTCAAACAAGAGGAAGTTCCAAGAGAACTGAAACTGAAACATCAAGTGACGAAACAGCGTCAGATCTTGACAAAATAAATTACTCTGTCGACAAAATCACGCATCGCCTGATAAAGCACTTACGAACTTTTTCGACAAAATGAAAATCGAAATTAGAGACGAAATAAAAGCAGAATTACTTGAAACATTTAACTCAACAAAACTTGAACTTCAATCCAAAATTGAATCTTTAACACACGAGCGAGACCATCTTAAAGTGAAGGTAGATCAATTGGCGGTTAAAAGTGATTATATTCAGGGAATCGCGAGGGAAGTCATCCAAATAGGGAATAGAAACGAACAATATTCTCGTAAATTTAATATAAAAGTCCTAGGTTTGAGAGAAAAACCAAACGAAAATTTACGAGAAGAGATTAAACGGCTCTCAATGATATATTCAAATGTGAAAATCGAAGATATCGATATTGCTGCTGTTCACAGAATTCCCTCATCCAAACCTTGTGATGTGTATAGAAATCTACATCCCAAAGAACGCAATTTTACATGGAAACAAAACAACCCTCCCATACATAGTAGAATAGACTTTTGGCTTATTTCCGAGTCAAATTAACATTTTATTAAAAGGCTGAAATAATACCTACACTTTTAAGTGATCACTCGGCAGTATTAATTGAAATAAATCATATAAACGAAAAGAAAGGTCCAAAATTGTGGATATTTAATTCCTCATTAACTCAAGATAAAAATTACATAAATTTAATAACTCAATCTTTTAAAACGTGGGAAAGTAATTTCTTTGATAGGGCTGATAGGCGCGGTCTATGGGATTTTTTGAGATATAAAATTAAACAGGAAACTATAATTATAATATATTTAACAAAAAGTCAAAAGACAAATCAAACAAAGTGTTATAAAAACTTATATTCACTTAAAACTGAAACAAAAAATAGCTATATCGATTTTCTGAAATTTAACATTGATCATCCAAGATTAGAATTGCACGAGGCTGACTGTCTTGAGGGTAAATTAAGAGACAGGGAATGCCAAGAAGTACTAAAAACATTTAAACTAAATTCTTCACCCGGAAACGACGGTCTCACTTATGAATTCTATTCGTGTTTCTGGCCAATCATTGGTAACCATGTTTTAAACTCGTTCAATGAAGGATTCGATGAAAAATGCTTATCAAACTCTCAAAGACAATCCATCATTAAACTTGTTCCAAAACCTGGCAAAAATAAATTAGATTTAGGTAATTGGCGCCCAATATCGTTAATCAACGTAGATACCAAAATTGCTAGTAAAAGTTTATACAATCGAGTTAAATATTTCTTAAAAAATTTGATCCACCCCAACCAAACAGGATTCATACCAGGTAGACATATTAATGAAAATATTAGAATTATTGATGACTGCTGTACTTTAGCACAACAACAGTCTAATTAAAATCAGACCCTAATTTCGTTTCGTTCGTTTTTTTTTTAAATCCGGTTTTTTAACCACTATAGTTAAAAAACCGGATTTAAAACAAAAAACCAACGAAACAAAATTAGGGTCTGATTTTAATTAGACTGGCACAACAAAGACGTATTAATGGGATGATCTTGGCGATCGATTTGTCCAAGGCATACGATTCTTTAAATTTAAACTATCTATTAGAGGTACTTAGACAATTTGGCTTCAAAAAGATGTTTTTACGTTGGATCAGTACTTTATACAATAAAATCGAATGTTCTGTAATGAACAATGGATATACGACAAAATATTTCCCTATTGAAAGAGGAGTAAGACAAGGTGATCCGATCTCTCCTATTCTCTTTAATTTAGCTGTAGAAATACTATGCATATTTATCAGAAATGATAGGAATTATAGTGGTATATCTTTTGGTGACAAAATCCTGAAAATAATAGCATTTGCTGATGACCTTACATGTTTGTTAAAAGATTTTAAGACTGCTCGACATTTAATAGAGTTTTTGAATCAATTTAAACTTATCTCTAGTTTATCTATTAATTTATCGAAAACAGAAGCGTTGGATTAGTGGCATAAAAAATTTAGAAACTGAAATAAATAGCATTGGATTGAAATTTTGTACCTCTTCGATCAAAATATTAGGCATATCTTTTTAACAGAGTTAAACTTTGAAGGTAAAATTCGAGAAATAGAAAATGTTTTAAAACGGTGAAAACACGCAAACTGACTTTAAGTGGTAAAAATATTATAATCAAAACTTTTTGTGTATCAAAACTATCTTTACTATTGCTATCGTTATTTGTTCCTGAATACATTATTAAAAAACTGTCTACTATTTTCTTTAACTTTCTGGCTCAGATAAAATAAAGCGTGATGTTATATATCAACCATGTGAAAAGAGGGGAATAAAGTTTATCAATATAAAGGAATTTCATACAAGTAAGGCTATATTTTGGATCAAAAAGATATTTCATGAAACAGTACAGCCCTGGCTAACAACTTTAAATTTTAGTTTACATCAATCTGAACCGCCTCTGTTAACAGTTTGTAATATAATACACTCTCCATTTTACAAACAACTATTTGATAATTGGCACGAACTATTTAACAAGCATGTAGATGAAACAATTGAAATACAACACCAAATAATATTTCTAAATAAACATATAGACAAAGAACATAACACAACTATCATGAAAAGTCTTATAAAGAAAAATCTTATATTCATATCCAATTTTATCGAACCATATAATATCAAAACTCTGTCAGAAGTAGACAAATTAATATATCACGGTTACAGAACAAAAAGTCTTAAACTAATGAAAACTATTAATAACAATGATGATAACACTAATGAAACAATTAATAATGACCCAATCCTAATAGACAAGAATTTGACTGATAACGATCTATATAAACAAACGATCTTCCTTACATTACAAACCATTTTTAAAAAATTATACAATTTAGAATTCATGACCTGTAAATCAAGACAAATCTATAATAAACGATTACACACAAACCAATTTACTACACCCACAGCTTTCATAAAATGGCAAACAGAGTTAAACATAGAACTTACCGAAAGCGATATAAAGGAAGTGTTTAAACGATTACACTGTATCTGTATAGATGCCAAAACAAAAAAATTCCAATATAAATATGTCCATAAAATTATTTATACTAATATTAATCTTCGTAAATTCAAACTGATACAACATTATGCACTTTTTGTAGCTCGGATTTTGGATTGATAATGTACTTTATATACAGTCTCCTTTATAATATTGATCTAGAGTCAGTGTATTAGCCTTGGATCGATAATGTACTTTATATACAGTCTCCTTTATAATATTGATCTAGAGTCAGTGTATTAGTCCTGGATCGATAATGTACTTTATATACAGTCTCCTTTATAATATTGATCTAGAGCCAGTGTATTAGCCTTGGATCGATAATGTACTTTATATACAGTCTCCTTTATAATATTGATCTAGAGCCAGTGTATTAGCCTTGGATTGATAATGTACTTTATATACAGTCTCCTTTATAATATTGATCTAGAGTCAGTGTATTAGCCTTGGATCGATAATGTACTTTATATACAGTCTCCTTTATAATATTGATCTAGAGTCAGTGTATTAGCCTTGGATTGATAATGTACTTTATATACAGTCTCCTTTATAATATTGATCTAGAGTCAGTGTATTAGCCCCGGATCGATAATGTACTTTATATACAGTCTCCTTTATAATATTGATCAAGAGTCAGTGTATTAGTCCTGGATTGATAATGTCCTTTATATACAGTCTCCTTTGAAATATTATCTAGAGCCAGTGTTTTAGTCCTGGATCGATGATGTATTTTATATACAGTCTCCTTCAAAATATTGATCTAGAGCCAGTGTATTAGCCTTGAATCGATAATGTACTTTATATACAGTCTCCTTTATAATATTGATCTAGAGTCAGTGTATTAGCCCTGGATTGATAATGTACTTTATATACAGTCTCCTTTATAATATTGGTCTAGAGTCTGTGTATTATCCCTGGATCGATAATGAACTTTATATACAGTCTCCTTTAAAATTGATTTAGAGTCTGTGTATTAGACCTGGATTGATAATGTATTTTATATACAGCCTCCTTTAAAATATTGATCTAGAGTCAGTGTATTATCCCTGGATTGATAATGTACTTTATATACAGTCTCCTTTATAATATTGATCTAGAGCCAGTGTATTAGCCCTGGATTGATAATGTACTTTATATACAGTCTCCTTTATAATATTGATCTAGAGCCAGTGTATTAGTCCTGGATCGATAATGTACTTTATATACAGTCTCCTTTATAATATTGATCTAGAGTCAGTGTATTATCCCTGGATTGATAATGTACTTTATATACAGTCTCCTTTATAATATTGATCTAGAGCCAGTGTATTAGCCCCGGATCGATAATGTACTTTATATACAGTCTCCTTTATAATATTGATCAAGAGTCAGTGTATTAGTCCTGGATTGATAATGTCCTTTATATACAGTCTCCTTTGAAATATTATCTAGAGCCAGTGTTTTAGTCCTGGATCGATGATGTATTTTATATACAGTCTCCTTCAAAATATTGATCTAGAGCCAGTGTATTAGCCCTGAATCGATAATGTATTTTATATACAGTCTCCTTTATAATATTGATCTAGAGCCAGTGTATTAGTCCTGGATCGATAATGTACTTTATATACAGTCTCCTTTATAATATTGATCTAGAGTCAGTGTATTATCCCTGGATTGATAATGTACTTTATATACAGTCTCCTTTAAAATATTGATCTAGAGTCTGTGTATTAGACCTGAATCGATAATGTACTTTATATACAGTCTCCTTTAAAGTATATTTGATTTGATACAATGCAGTGCGTCAAATTTGGAAGTTCTATTACTACTATCAACATAAGCCTTATTCACAATTCTCATTAGTCATAATATTACGCAATACATAAACTGTACAGTACTTGTTTTTCATTTTCAAATGTAACTATTCATATTATTTCTTCTATTCATTGATCTTCAGATAAAAACAGTGGAATGTAAACAGCGAAGATATCTACCATAATGGATACCAGTCCCTTGTTTTTGATAATTTTGTTGTTGTTGTTAGTGTCAGTCAGTGTTCAAGGCAACCGATATGACTGGATGGGATATGATAGATTCGATGAAATTGAAGCAAAATATAACTCGGTTGATGACCAGAACTGTAGATCGAAGAGTAAGGCTGACATGGTGATGAGGGACGATCTGGTGACCGAGTTGCCCTATTATAATAATCTTCTGAACCGAGTTTGGTACCGGGACAGAACCTCTTTAATACATCTTCATAATATGGCCTTAAATCGTGCATTCTTCTTCAGTTATATTCTCCAAAAAATGAACTCTACGGAAGATTATGAGTTTCAACCTATTTGGCTCTATATGTATTTTTCTGTAGCCGCAGACGTAAACGCAAATCCAAACGGAATAAACGCTAGTGCTATAATATTTGATTTTAATTGTACAAAGCCAAACTGGTACGCCGATTTGTATTTTAATTATACTATCCCTTTCTTTGGACCTAAAGCCTATCGAAGGGACGATTATCAGGATGAGGACAATTTTTTCAAAGATCCGACCAGGAAGGTCACAGCTGTAACAGATCTGGGCGCTGGAAAGGATAAGAATTATACGGCAAGGAGCTACAAAATGAATCCATGGTACAATAATTGGTTACCTGATTTGACAGCCGAGAAAGATTCTGTGACTAAGTTTACGTATAGTGTTGGTGTCCGTTATTCCAACGTTTCCGGTCATTTTACGGAAGATAACTTCGTTTCTCATACGTTTTACGGACCACCGCTTCCGGGGCAAACTGAAAGTGAATCGTACCTCAATATATTTCCCGTGACCTATACACCTCCTTATTTTGATTGTGGTGTTCAGGAAAAATGGATGTTTAGTGCTACTAGCCCTATAATTGATTATGTGCCTAGATATTCTGTGTGGACGCACTTGAGAAGACCCAGGTGAGTATTTTCCATTCATATACATAGGCGTACGGGGCGTTAGTTGAGCGGGAGGCAAAAACAATTTGCCCGACAACTAATGCTAACTTGCCCGACAACGAAATACATATGCCCGACAAGTCGACCCCCATCCCAACCCTTAATTCCAATACTTCTGCCTGCCTAATCACATCATTTCCGAACGATTTTATTTTTTAAATTTCCTTCATGAAAATCGCTGGAGGGGCAATAGCTTTAATATTTATATTTATCACAACAGACTTTAATATTTATATTTATCACAACAGACTTTAATATTTATATTAATCACAGACTTTAATATTCATATTTATCACAACAGACTTTAATATTTATATAATCACAACAGACTTTAATATTTATATTTACCACAGCAGACTTATATTTTTATATCATTCACGACAATAATTAATATTTTTATAAACAACAGACTTTGATATCTATATTTATCACAACAGACTGGAAAATTATATTAATCACAACAAACTGGATTATTTATTTTTATCACAACAAACTGGAATATTTATATTAATCACACCAAACATTACGTTTAACATCGAAAATGATGTATTTTGAGGGAGGCATGATGCCAAAACATTTGCTCTATTTCCTACGGTGGCCCATATACGACATTCCTTTTTTTTTAATTTTCAGTTAAAAAAAAAATTCTGAAGGCTGGGTGAAAACCTAAAAAATAAAAACCTAAAACTTATTTGAGGTTTTGGGTTTTTATTTTGATTTTCACCCGGGTGAAAACAGTTTTCACCCAGGTGGAAACTCATTTAGTTTTTAGTTTTTATTTTTATGTTTTCGGTTTTTATTTTTAGGTTTTCAGTTTTTATTTTTATGTTTTCGGTTTTTTTTTTTTAAGTTTTTTTTTTAAAGTTTTTAACGCGACCGGGCTGAAGTTAGCGTACAGATTCAACTAGCATACAAATTCAAGTCGATTCGTCTCAGCATACAGATTCGCGGCAAATCAACCCAATATATACAGTTCATTATTTTAACTTAAATATCGCTACATTACCTTGAATTTTTGATGGGAAAAGCTGACATTAATGTTATTTCAGTTTCGCAAATACCTATAGGGCTACCTCATCTACTCTTTGTACCGTGGCCCATATAAGCCACATACTCTTTTTTTTATGGAAGGTGGACCTAACAAAAAATTAAACAACAATTTAAAAGGCTTAGCCGTCATAGAAACTTTTTGAAATTTAAACCCTACTATTTCACACTATTCCTGATTCCAAATATGAAGTCAGCAAGTTGCTGTCTCACTTACTTCATTTATGGTGGCCCATTAAAGACATACTACATTCGACTTATATTTAACTTATCTGAAAATATTACGCAGAGTTTACGGGCTTAGCAGTCATAGAAACGTTTTGAAATTCATACCATATAATCTAAAACTAGTCCTCATTCGAAATATCCAATCACCAAGTTGCCGTCTTGCTAACTTTCTGTACGGTGTCTCATTGAAGACATAATACAATCGAGATATCTTAGAATATTACGCAGGGTTTACGGGCAACTTTTGAGGCTTAGCCGTGATAGAAACCTTTTCAAATTCATATCATATAATCTCACACTAGTCCTCATTCGAAATATTCAATCACCTAGTTGCTGTCTTGCTTACTTTATGTACGGTGGCTCATTAAAGACATACTACAATCGACTCATATTATACATATCTGGGAATATTACGCAGAGTTTACGGGCAATTTTTGAGGCTTAGCCGTCATAGAAACTTTTTGAAATTCATACCATGTAATCTCACACTAGTCTTCATTCGAAATATCCCATCACCTACATAAAGTAAGCAAGACAGCAACTAGGTGATTGGATATTTCGAATGAGGACTAGTGTGAGATTATATGATATGAATTTGAAAAGGTTTCTATGACGGCTAAGCCTCAAAAGTTGCCCGTAAACCCTGCGTAATATTCTCAGATATATCTCGATTGTATTATGTCTTCAATGAGACCGTACAGAAAGTTAGCAAGACAGCAACTTGTTGATTGGATATTTCGAATGAGGACTAGTTTAAGATTATATGGTATGAATTTCAAAACGTTTCTATGACTGCTAAGCCCGTAAACTCTGCTTAATATTTTCAGATAAGTTAAATATAAGTCGAATGTAATATGTCTTTAATGAGCCACCATAAATGAAGTAAGTGAGACAGCAACTTGCTGACTTCATATTTGGAATCAGGAATAGTGTGAAATAGTAGGGTTTAAATTTCAAAACGTTTCTATGACGGCTAAGCTTTTTAAATTGTTGTTTAATTTTTTGTTAGGTCCACCTTCCATAAAAAAAAAGAGTATGTGGCTTATATGGGCCACCGTACAAAGAGTAGATGAGGTAGCCCTATTCGTATTTGCGAACTGAAAGAACATTAATGTCAGCTTTTCCCATAAAAAATTCAAGGTAATGTAGCGATATTTAAGTTAAAATAATGAACTGTATATATTGGGTTGATTTGCCGCGAATCTGTATGCTGAGACGAATCGACTTGAATTTGTATGCTAGTTGAATCTGTACGCTAACTTCAGCCCGGTCGCGTTAAAAACTTTAAAAAAAAAACTTAAAAAAAAAAAACCGAAAACATAAAAATAAAAACTGAAAACCTAAAAATAAAAACCGAAAACATAAAAATAAAAACTAAAAACTAAATGAGTTTCCACCTGGGTGAAAACTGTTTTCACCCGGGTGAAAACTCAAAATAAAAACCCAAAACCTCAAATAAGTTTTAAGTTTTTATTTTTTAGGTTTTCACCCAGCCTTCAGAATTTTTTTTTTAGCTGAAAACTAAAAAAAAAAAGAAATGTCGTATATGGGGGCCACCGTAATTTCCACTTTAAAATTGCATTAATTTTAAATTTAGTTTAATTTGATTTTAATTTTTGCATTAACATGTTCACAACGAAAATTACAACAAACTAACATTGATATTTATTCACGGTTTTCAAGATATTGAATATATGTATATACAATTTTCAATTTGTATAATAGAACTGTTGGTGTAATTGTAATGGATATCGATTGGGATACGATAGATTTTAATCCTTGTGATACTGAAACGAAAAATCATAGACCAGGTTATCTATCTGGTATACATAGATGTAAGAATGGAACCACAGTAAGTACTTTAAACATAAAGAATAACACTATACAGTTAGTAGGCTAGTGAGTAACAGGTTTCAGAAATTGAAATTTGAAGCATAAAAAATGAATTAAGAATCGTTAGTATGAAGCTTAATCACAAGTAATCATTAAAATTGAATGTGACATACCCTGGTGCAAGTGTCGACTCCATGTAATCTATTACATGGAGTCGACAATCAAAAAATAAGCGAAACGAAATGTAATCTAATTTTGATTAGATTGACCCTGGTGTAGACTTTCCTTTTTACCTAAAATAATTCATGTGTGTCTCTTTAATTTTCTGAACTTGAATTTTGATGTGTCCTGCGACATAATATACTGAACCTAAATTGTGGTTACTCTCTGCTATTTCTCTTGACATCACACAATCTTTCAGTGATAAAAAGATGAAACTAAAATTCTGAATAATTTCATTTTTGGTTTAATTCTATCTGCAAATTTTTGTATAATTTATTTTCAGTGTAAAACTAAAGCAGGATATGGGTTTAAGAGAGGCGGGTATGAGTGTTCTTGTAAAAGTTATCCTTCATTCCAAGGTGAAGATATTGAACAGGCTACTGAAACAGAGTATAACTCAGGATTCACCTGCAGTGACGCTCAACGTAAGATGTGTTTTGTCTATTTTGATGTCAAATAAGTGAATAAATGAATCCTCTCAATTTGAGAAGTAGGGCTAAGTCTAGTACACGATGTAGTGATGATATAGCCGATATTGTCAACTCGGTTCATGATTTTATACCTGCTCGCAACATTGTCAACATCTTGTTTATAAGACATATAGAAGTAGGAAGATTACATTAAAACACTAAAGGCTAGCGAACACGAGAGCTCCCAGCTCAGCAAAATTTCATTCGTGTCTCCCAGCTCAGCTCACAGCTTTCGTCGGTTTCCGCGCACACGCTAAGCTTAGAGCTTTCAGAGACATACTAGTAATTGGTGTCGAGTCATAAACGTCTAAAAAATAACTAGATCACGTGACAAAATATCGGACGTCAACAACCCTTCGAAAAAATTATCAAACACGACAGATAATTTCCTTAACGCCTCGAAGAAAAAAAAACCTTACGTAAACACCGCGCACATCAGCTGGGAGCTCTCGTGTGCGCTAGCCTTTAGGTATATGGACATACTACTTCTGCAATTATTACATACTACGATTCGAAACACATACAGGTGACGTTATCAAGGATCATTTTACTCGATAACATTATGTGTATCGAATCAAAGTAATTTTATGTATAATAATAATTTTATAACTTAATTGATTTTTTTTAGTCCTTCTAATCTTTCCGATTACTCAGATAATAATACAGATCATTTGAGTTTTTTTTTTTAGCGAATTAAAAAAAAAGTTTTCATGACACCGGATAGCAATAACAAGTTGCAATATTCAACCAGGTCTCATGAAACGAACAGTAGATTAATTGTCTGTCCGTCTGTCTGTCCACAATTGTCGTGAACACGATAGAGAGCTGGTTTCTGGATGGATTTTGATAAAACTTGCTGTGAGTGTTTATAATCATCCAAGGAAGAAGCCTATTGAAAATCAGAAAAATCGGAAATATTTGATGGGTTATTGCCCTTGTTTTTGAAAATACTTTGTGAACACGATAGAGAGCTGGTTTCTTGATGGATTTTGATGAAACTTGGTGTGAGTGTTTGTCATGACCTTGGGATTAACCCTATTGAAAATCAGAAACATCGATTAATATTTTATGAGTTATTGCCCTTGTTCCTTAAAACGTGTTAATTTTATAGCCTGTAACACTCTCAAAGTGAACACAATAGAGAGCTGGTTTCTTAATTGATTTTGATAAAACTTGCTGTGAGTGTTTATAATCATCCAAGGAAGAAGCCTATTGAAAATAAGAAAAATCGAAAAATATTTGATGGGTTATTGCCCTTGTTTTTGAAAATACTTTGTGAACACGATAGAGAGCTGGTTTCTTGATGGTTTTTGATAAAACTTGGTGTGAGTGTTTGTCATGACCTTGGGATTAACCCTATTGAAAATCAGAAACATCGATAAATATTTTATGAGTTATTGCCCTTGTTCCTTAAAACGTGTTAGTTTTATAGCCCATAACACTCTTAAAGTTGTGAACACAATGGAGAGCTGGTTTCTCGATGGAATTTGATAAAGATTATTGTGTGTGTTTATATTCGTCCAAGGATGAAACCTATTGAAAATCAGACAAATCGAAAAATATTTAATGGGTTATTGCCCTTGTTTTTGAAAATACTTTGTGAACACGATAGAGAGCTGGTTTATTGATGGATTTTGATGAAACTTGGTTTGAGTGTTTATAATCACCCAAGGATGAACCCTATTGAAAATTAGAAGAATTGAAAAATATTTCATAGGTTATTGCCCTTGTTAACTTGTAGTTGTAAACACTCAAAAATCGTTCAATTTTGTAAACATTATTGATGGCACGGTTTTCGACATATAATTAATTTACTGATAGTTCTTGTCGACCTCCCGGACGACTTGGCTGCCATTACAAAAGTGGGCGTATTACGATGGGGCATCGCTATTTTTCATTATGTAATTCTGGAACTTTATCGTAAGCCTTTAGTTAGAAAGGGTTAAACAGTTCCACCGAATGTTACAATGCGAGTTATGTTTGTGGCACACTTTACGGTCTAAAGTATGTTCTGAAGGATTAAAATTGGAAAAAAGTGAATAAGATAGACATTAAAGTACCCTGATTTCATAAGATTAGTCATTGCTTTTCCTGCACAAATTGTATGGTCATCTGACCTGGGGTCTTATTCTCGAAAACTTAACTTTCAATGAGTTTAGCATTCCATTCATCTGATTGGTCAGTCACTAAAATTGATTTTAAATATAGCTTTATTATCCAATCAGATTACTGTAAAAATCTGGATTTTATCTTAGTTAAGTTTTTAGAGAATAAGGCCCCAGAATACAAAATTAAAAGTACAGTCATAAATTGTGCAAGTTGCTCATTGTTATGTTGTATATCCCTGAAAGAAACTAACATATCGTTAAATTTCGATCAAGCGAAAGCTGTGAATGTCCCATTGTGTGTTTATTATAGACTTGACATGCTTTTCATTTCGATCAATAATTCGGCTTTAAATAGCAGTATTGACAGGGTTGAATATCAATTTTACACAATAACCTTATATAATAAACTGTGAATACACTTCCATATCTCATTATAATATTCTCCTTTCAGAAATTCGGTTGAGTTGAGTGATTCATCGCCACTGCCGACTTCGCCTCGAGAAGTATGAAGATTATAAATATATTAACAGTTACTCACGGCATGGGCATACAATACTCAAATTTTGCGATTTTTTAAGTGGCACCAAAGCCCGTCCTCCCACCTCAACTGTACCCAATTTAGTTATTAAATTTGTTTAAAATATTAATTTTTATCTCAACATTTCAGATCGAGAAGTATTGTCAGTTGTCGATAAACGTGACACTTCCCATGTTGAAGGTTATCGAAATAGAAAACTACAATCTTTTAATGATACCAGAGAACACAGCAGTCCAATGTTTGGTCCAAAGAATCAACGGGGCAAACCATTGAAATTTAAACCTCGTCGACTCAAAATACAAGTCCCTCCTCCTCCCTCACCTAAACCCGAACCCAGGCTTAAGAGAGTTTTAACACCAGCCCAGAAACAGAAATTCCATACCAGGCGCAAGAGATCTCTTACATATGATTATGCAGCTTTTGAGAAGATGTTAGAAATCCTGAGACAAAAAGACTCAGTCACGCCTGAAAATTGTAAGACTATGCCAGACAATAAATTGAGCCTCTCAGACAGTGTAGCCTATGGTGTGGACACACAGTTTGAAGAAGAGGCAAGAACTGCTCTCCGACTCGCCCATTTTCTCAGTAATTATCTCCAAAATGTCGACCCAAACGAGAGTTACGGACATGTCAGAAGAAATTTACGAGTTGGTGGTAGATTGCATAGGGATCATTTATTTGGAGAAGTCATTGCCAATGTAATGGGAAACCCTAAAATTTTATCAAGTGGACTTTTCTTTGACAGAAATCAATTTTATAATCAGGATGGATCCGTTAAGGAGTACTTCGGACCTCTGGCCTTCAGAAATAATGGTGCCTACAATGCTCTTGACAGTGCCGGTTTTGACCGACGATACGTTTATGAAGATTGGTTTGCAACTGTCAAATACAAGTGGCTAAAAAACACACACGTGCTGAAAACCTTCACGGTTCTACCATATATCAGATCGAATCCAAATGGAACCAGCAGAATCAAATTCGAACATTTCCCCATACGGTATAAAGCACCGGAATATAAAGACGGTTATTGGACTAATCCTAGATTTAAATGTGATGGCCGTGTTGACCGCTGGGTTGTCACTTATGTTGTTCCATTCTTTGGATGGGATGGGGTTAAAATAAAAATACAGTTTAAGTAAGTATCAGTTTTTGGTTATTTCATGAAGGCCAAAGTAAAAATAATTTATATTCTCTTTGTGTATTGGGTACCATGCTATCGCAAGAAAGGCTTGGGTATTATCTTCCGAATGTGACCTATAAAATCACATATTTTTAGTGAAATTGCATAACGTACAATTAAAATCGGGCAAATTGATTCTTGAAGTTTCCCCAAAACTCATACAAACTTTTGAAACCCCTTAAAAATGATACGATTACTTATTGTCACTCAGCACCAATGACACCATCCAAACAATCGAGTGCATTAGTAGCGTGTTTCAAAATCGCTTTTCTATTGCATGAATATTGGGATTTGTTCTTTTTTTTTTTACAAGTGGACTGATGAAGTTTGAATAGTTTTTATGTTTTTTTGGTACGAGGTGAAACCAGAGACTTTGTATTGCATGCTAGCAGCACTGTTCCTACAAACATTCACACCTCATCAGCTTGTATGTTTTCATTAGTATTCCATAGAGCCCTGCATTTATATTTCAAAACATTGTGGGTTTGGGAAATGTTGTATTGTAAACAAATATGGTTTATCCAACATTATACATTTCTTAAGTTTAAAACTTTTTCAGGGGAGTTGTAACAGTTGATGTACCTCTAGATCTGATAGATATAAACCAATGTCCACAACCATCCCATGTAGCTAATGCTTTTAAAAATACTGCACTGTGTGACGAGGATTCAACCAAAGTAAGCATTGGTTTTTCTTAAATAATGAAAATCCGTACAGCCGCTAAACAATTCCGTAAATTAAAATCGCATCAAAATCATGGCATAATTTTTGCTTTTTGGCTCTTAAAGGGACAATCTGAATTTTTTTTTAGGTCAATTTTTTTTTTTTTGCTTTAATTTGTCAAAACTATACACCAAAATCTCTAACTTTGTGTCCTTTAATGTACTTGAAAGTTTTAACTAAAAAAATCCAGCCGTTAATTTTTAAACGCTAAAAACATGCTAAAATATTAAAAAACGTAAGGTTTTTAAGTATGTTATGTTTATTGGACGCTGATAGAAAACTACTGAACGGATTTGAGTAAAATAAACGCCGAATTGTAGAGAAATGTCTTGACTATTTATTTGAAAAGGTTTTAGGTAGAAATATCAGACATTATTCAGCCCAACACAAAAACTAGGTCAAACTACTTAATTAACAATAAGTACTCCCTGTTTGTAATTAACCCTTTAAAAACAAATTCAGTTTGATAAAGAAGATACATAGGTATAATGTACATAATTTATAAATACTCTCAGGTATCATTTGCGATGTTTTTGATAATGGAAACTTTTTTTCAAAAAAGCAGAATGGCCCTTTAAATACTTTTGGCTCTTGTATAGCCTATACGGAATCTCATCTCCAATAGTTGGCCTCAAAAACTGAAAACTGTACGAGCTCCATATTATAGTATATAAATGCGTTTTGATTTTTAAAATCCCACGTATAGCTCAATATTCAACAAAAATCTTTCCATGTCGTTTCAGTGCCGACCAGTGGCAGGTTTTAAATTTGCCCGAGGAGGCTACAGATGTGATTGTAAAAAAGGATACGAATATACAGATAATAAGTTCTGGATCGAAGGTTCGTTATTAGAACTAGAATACGATAAGAAATCAAAGGGTTTAGCCAACAAGTAAGTAGACATTCTCATTTCCTTACTCAGAACAACAAAATGTCAGAACTTTCGGATTATCATCTGTTTGTATTAACTATGGAATGCATTTTCTCCGTATATTGTTTGTGTTGAAAAAATTTCCAATTTGATATTTCGCATTAAGCCTTATTACAAAATTCTAAAAACCAACGTAGGCCTACAGCCAGAAATCATATAAATTGAAAATCCGATTCTTTCTTTTCAGGCATTCCCTAATGCAGGCTATTGATTTTGTAACCTTCATGGAAATTGTTATAAATGTCTTTTTTTTACTTTGTACCATCCTCTCTGAAAAAAAAGAGAGATTCACAAATTAATGATAGTCTTCCGAAAATGATTTAATATTTTCCTATTTGTTCGTACATTGTATATTTTGCAGATTCAGCATACACAGCGTTTTAATATGGGATATCGACTTAGTTATCATCAGTAGTATTGTTTTCTGTATTTCAGTTTTGATGACATGAGGTGTATCGCTGGAGGTGGCAGGGTGTCCTCGACAATAGTCTTGATTATCACAGCATTAATATCACTCACTTTAATCTAAATATTTTATAGGAAGCTTATGTTATATTTCATACACTTTGCTTTTAAAGTAAATTGTTATTTTGACGTTTTATAGTAGAAATCCATATTATTAGTCAGGCTTATTAGTGTATAGAAATGGGCCTCTGGAACGCAGCTGACAGTCCTTGACTGTATTTTCAGCATTGTAGATTTACCAAAATGAATAAGCAACCATCAAATTTCGAAAAGGTTTTCTTCTTATTTTCCTAATACTCACACAATCACTAATAGTTAGAAAGACTTAATCTGCTTTAATTGCCATAAAAAATCTATCCCTTGCAGTGAACTGGACTCATTAAAACGAATTATGGTTGTGAAATTTGGGGTTTCCACAAGGCACCGGATATAGAAAAATTACATTTTTATTTTCTTAAATACATTTTAAAAGTTAAGAAATCTACAAATCACGATATGGTTTTATATGAACTTGGAAGATATCCTCTTGAATTAATTAGAAAGATTAGAATTTTTAAATATTATATTAAGCTACTGATAATGAACTCTTGCAATGCTGTTTAGCAGATATGGTTTTAAACAATGATATATGGATTTTAAACATAATGAAATTACTTGAAGACATTGGATTGGGGTTTTTGTGGAATAATGTAAATAAGTTCTCTTTAAATGTTTTTAAACGACGAATTTTTTATGTTTTTCAACAGTCGTGTTACAGTTCCATTTGTCAGTCCCCAAAATCGTTTTATTACCAGCATATTGTAGATTCTTATAAACTTCAAAACTATCTATTAAAACCTATTCTATCCAAATATGTATATTGTAACATATGTTTGTAGGCTATATTTTTACCGATGAGTCAATGACTCAAGGTCAATAAAGAATTGAATTGGCGCTATTCTGACAAATATTTATCTATTAGACCTGCAGAATGCATGCTTTCATTAATCCAATCAGAGCAGAAACGTAGGACGCAGAGATCCATTGAATGCCATTGAAAGTTAATCAACACTAGCTTCATTTCATAACTTGATAGTCATTTTAGAAATGCAACAATTTCATCTACGCATCGACAAAGATAGTCCAATTTGTCTCAAAATGAATTCCAGTTCTGTGTTTTTGTAATTCATAAGTCAAACTGTTTGTTTGTTTTTTTTATTGACGATTGAGATTTTAAATCTCGTTTCAATCTCATCTCAAAGTTTGTAAATATACCATGATAAAATTCTGTACTCCATGCTTGTACCTTTTTTTCATTTGTAATTTTTCAATAAACCATTTTTATATAATAAATGTTTGCATCTATAAAGAATTACAGATGGAATTGGTTCATTTCTGAAAACTAGAAAGTATATATCATGTGGTAATGTCAGATTTGAGGCAAGAAGGGACAGTTACTAGAAATGAGCGGGGTGTCCCCTTGGCAGGTTTTATCTAGCCTTGGATCGATAATGTACTTTATATACAGTCTCCTTTATAATATTGATCTAGAGCCAGTGTATTAGCCCTGGATTGATAATGTACTTTATATACAGTCTCCTTTAAAATATTGATCTAGAGCTAGTGTATTAGTCCTGGATTGATAATGTATTTTATATACAGTCTCCTTTATAATATTGATCTAGAGCTAGTGTATTAGCCCTGGATTGATAATGTATTTTATATACAGTCTCCTTTATAATATTGATCTAGAGCCAGTGTATTAGTCCTGGATTGATAATGTATTTTATATACAGTCTCCTTTAAAATATTGATCTAGAGTCAGTGTATTAGCCCTGGATTGATAATGTACTTTATATACAGTCTCCTTTATAATATTGATCTAGAGTTAGTATATTAGCCCTGGATCGATAATGTACTTTATATACAGTCTCCTTTATAATATTGATCTAGAGTCAATGTATTAGTCCTGGATTGATAATGTACTTTATATACAGTCTCCTTTATAATATTGATCTAGAGTCAATGTATTAGTCCTGGATTGATAATGTAATGTATATACAGTCTCCTTTATAATATTGATCTAGAGTCAGTGTATTAGTCCTGGATTGATAATGTACTTTATGTACAGTCTCCTTTATAATATTGATCTAGAGCCAGTGTATTAGTCCTGGATTGATAATGTACTTTATATACAGTCTCCTTTATAATATTGATCTACAGTCAGTGTATTAGTCCTGGATTGATAATGTACTTTATATACAGTCTCCTTTAAAATATTGATCTACAGTCAGTGTATTAGCCCTGGATTGATAATGTACTTTATATACAGTCTATATATAGATGTAAATACTTTACTATATAGTATAATGTAAACCTTTGTTATCTGTCCAGTTATCACTTACTCATACCAAAATCCTGACGAACTCCTGATGGATTTTATTAACTAGCAGCCTTACTGACATATCCTTTGTCTTCATTGTTTCATTTTCCTAAGATACCCTAGATACCCTACACATCATTTTCTGGCAAACCCACTAGCCTCGATCGACCAGGGTCACTATGCGGCCATGATGACTGTCGAGATACCGATGAGCAAAACATTTTCCCAACATATTCCAATACACTGTTACATTATACACAACCCTATCCCCTCTATTTCTAACTTTACACTTTTTGGGACAATAAATTATAAAATTTGAATGGTTATTGAGCACTATTTGTTATAAAATATTATTATTACACCTAATTTATATTTGTATAATTTATATCTATAATTAATTGGTAACGGATTAATATAAGCTTCGGCTTGTTTCTGAAACCATATATTGAATTTATGTACCACATATCTTGTAAATTATGAATATATATTGTTTAAAAAAAATATATATATATACAGTCTCCTTTATAATATTGATCTAGAGCCAGTGTATTAGCCCTGGATTGATAATGTACTTTATATACAGTCTCCTTTAAAATATTGATCTAGAGCCAGTGTATTAGCCCTGGATTGATAATGTATTTTATATACAGTCTCCTTTATTATATTGATCTAGAGCCAGTGTATTAGCCCTGGATTGATAATGTATTTTATATACAGTCTCCTTTATAATATTGATCTAGAGCCAGTGTATTAGCCCTGGATTGATAATGTATTTTATATACAGTCTCCTTTAAAATATTGATCTAGAGCCAGTGTATTAGCCCTGGATTGATAATGTATTTTATATACAGTCTCCTTTATAATATTGATCTAGAGCCAGTGTATTAGCCCTGGATTGATAATGTACTTTATATACAGTCTCCTTTAAAATATTGATCTAGAGTCAGTGTATTAGCCCTGGATTGATAATGTACTTTATATACAGTCTCCTTTATAATATTGATCTAGAGTCAGTGTATTAGCCCTGGATTGATAATGTACTTTATATACAGTCTCCTTTATAATATTGATCTAGAGTCAGTGTATTAGCCTTGGATTGATAATGTACTTTATATACAGTCTCCGTAAAGGAGAGTAACCGAAAACTATACATTCTGTGGGAGAATGGATCAACCGAGGCGCGTTAGCGCCGAGGTTGATCTATTCTCACACAGAATGTATAGTTTGAGGCTTCTCCCTGACTTAAACCATAGCCACCCATTGTTGTAATAATGGACAGACACTAAAGTGAGTTAATTTCAACAACACAACTCAGGACCTTGAGTAGTTTTTATCAGATTTAACCAATAAATTAATTGATAATCATTCAATGATTTAGTCAAGGACCATGTCTTCAAACGGAGAGGATATGTACATTGTGGTGTTGATTTGGGATTAAATGTGGAGTATTGTGACACCCGTAACATATAAAATGAAATCTTAATATGTTACTTGGATATTTTATAGCAGAATATCATCAGCGACATAAATCAGATGCCATTAGGTCCTTTAAACAAGTGTTTTCAACCTTTATGATCTATTTCCCCACTTGCTAAAAACAATTGTGTCGCCATTCACTCTAGATGTACGTTACAGCGAGGTGTTCGGGAGTCTAATCTAAGAACCATGAAAAAACATGTCCAATGCTATTTTGGAAGTCTTTTCATCATGTCAAAATTGTCTATTTTCATACGAAAACCATTTTCTTATTGCAAAATATAATGATGCTCGGCAACATCACACTCAGTACCATGGGTGCAGATCCCGGGGGAAAGGGTGGCATGATGTCCTCCACCCCTGCCCCCCCCCCCCCCCCCCCACTCTTAACACACAAAACTGGTCAAGCATGGTTGAGTAATATGGCTTACTCTGTAATAGACGTAATATAGGCACAATTTGCCGCCGACCCTATTGTGAAACCCCTGTTGATCAATTTTGCGCATGCCGCTGATCTCTCCGCCCCCGGGCATTGAAAAAGCAATCTGCACCCATGAGAAAATCAATCATAAGCTCAATCTGGTGGGGGGGGGGGGGGCTCTTCCCGGTAATTGACCGTATATTGTTTTTATGGTGGGGAAATGGGTCATAAAGGGTAAGAATGCACTGATCGATGGCTCCCTATCAGATGAATCCACGTTGTCAAAATTTAATTCTGACCCGGATGACCCGGTAAACTCACTTTATGAAAGTTTCCCTCTTATTGTTGCTGTGGGTTAGTTATACTCTATTGCCGCATTCACCTTTACCTAACTGTCCATTCTTAACGTTCAACTGTCCATTATTTCAATTAATAATGTACAGTTCCTGTTTAAGAATGGACAGTTATAGCTTAAGAATGGACAGTTGGTGAACTGTGTTGAGGGTGTTTAAGACTGGGGTAAGCCACTCTTCTGGATAATGGATTAAAAGAACAATAGATGACGTTATAGCTATGGTTTAATTTATAATATTGATCTAGAGTCAGTGTATTAGCCTTGGATTGATAATGTACTTTATATACAGTTTCCTTTATAATATTGATCTAGAGTCAGTGTATTAGCCTTGGATTGATAATGTACTTTATATACAGTCTCCTTTATTATATTGATCTAGAGCCAGTGTATTAGCCCTGGATTGATAATGTATTTTATATACAGTCTCATTTATAATATTGATCTAGAGCCAGTGTATTAGCCCTGGATTGATAATGTATTTTATATACAGTCTCCTTTAAAATATTGATCTAGAGCCAGTGTATTAGCCCTGGATTGATAATGTATTTTATATACAGTCTCCTTTATAATATTGATCTAGAGCCAGTGTATTAGCCCTGGATTGATAATGTACTTTATATACAGTCTCCTTTAAAATATTGATCTAGAGTCAGTGTATTAGCCCTGGATTGATAATGTACTTTATATACAGTCCCCTTTATAATATTGATCTAGTGTCAGTGTATTCGCCTTGGATTGATAATGTACTTTATATACAGTCTCCTTTATAATATTGATCTAGAGTCAGTGTATTAGCCTTGGATTGATAATGTACTTTATATACAGTTTCCTTTATAATATTGATCTAGAGTCAGTGTATTAGCCTTGGATTGATAATGTACTTTATATACAGTCTCCTTTATAATATTGATCTAGAGCCAGTGTATTAGCCCTGGATTGATAATGTATTTTATATACAGTCTCCTTTAAAATATTGATCTAGAGCCAGTGTATTAGCCCTGGATTGATAATGTATTTTATATACAGTCTCCTTTATAATATTGATCTAGAGCCAGTGTATTAGCCCTGGATTGATAATGTACTTTATATACAGTCTCCTTTATAATATTGATCTAGAGTCAGTGTATTAGCCCTGGATCGATAATGTACTTTATATACAGTCTCCTTTATAATATTGATCTAGAGTCAGTGTATTAGCCCTGGATCGATAATGTACTTTATATACAGTCTCCTTTATAATATTGATCTAGAGCCAGTGTATTAGTCCTGGATTGATAATGTACTTTATATACAGTCTCCTTTATAATATTGATCTAGAGTCAGTGTATTAGCCCTGGATCGATAATGTACTTTATATACAGTCTCCTTTATAATATTGATCTAGAGTCAGTGTATTAGCCCTGGATCGATAATGTACTTTATATACAGTCTCCTTTATAATATTGATCTAGAGCCAGTGTATTAGTCCTGGATTGATAATGTACTTTATATACTGTCTCCTTTATAATATTGATCTAGAGTCAGTATATTAGCCCTGGATTGATAATGTATTTTATATACAGTCTTCTTTAAAATATTGATCTAGAGTCTGTGTATTATCCCTGGATCGATAATGAACTTTATATACAGTCTCCTTTAAAATTGATCTAGAGTCAGTGTATTAGCCCTGGATTGATAATGTACTTTATATACAGTCTCCTTTATAATATTGATCTAGAGTCTGTGTATTAGACCTGGATTGATAATGTACTTTATATACAGTCTCCTTTAAAATATTGATCTAGAGCCAGTGTATTAGTCCTGGATTGATAATGTACTTTATATACAGTCTCCTTTAAAATATTGATCTAGAGTCAGTGTATTAGCCCTGGATTGATAATGTACTTTATATACAGTCTCCTTTAAAATATTGATCTAGAGTCAGTGTATTAGCCCTGGATTGATAATGTATTTTATATACAGTCTCCTTTATAATATTGATCTAGAGCCAGTGTATTAGACCTGGATTGATAATGTACTTTATATACAGTCCCCTTTATAATATTGATCTAGTGTCAGTGTATTCGCCTTGGATTGATAATGTACTTTATATACAGTCTCCTTTATAATATTGATCTAGAGTCAGTGTATTAGCCTTGGATTGATAATGTACTTTATATACAGTTTCCTTTATAATATTGATCTAGAGTCAGTGTATTAGCCTTGGATTGATAATGTACTTTATATACAGTCTCCTTTATAATATTGATCTAGAGCCAGTGTATTAGCCCTGGATTGATAATGTATTTTATATACAGTCTCCTTTATAATATTGATCTAGAGCCAGTGTATTAGCCCTGGATTGATAATGTATTTTATATACAGTCTCCTTTAAAATATTGATCTAGAGCCAGTGTATTAGCCCTGGATTGATAATGTATTTTATATACAGTCTCCTTTATAATATTGATCTAGAGTCAGTGTATTAGTCCTGGATTGATAATGTACTTTATATACAGTCTCCTTCAAAATATTGATCTAGAGCCAGTGTATTAGTCCTGGATTGATAATGTACTTTATATACAGTCTCCTTTATAATATTGATCTAGAGTCAGTGTATTAGCCTTGGATCGATAATGTACTTTATATACGGTCTCCTTTATAATATTGATCTAGAGCCAGTGTATTAGTCCTGGATCGATAATGTACTTTATATACAGTCTCCTTTATAATATTGATCTAGAGCCAGTGTATTAGCCTTGGATCGATAATGTACTTTATATACAGTCTCCTTTATTATATTGATCTAGAGCCAGTGTATTAGTCCTGGATTGATAATGTATTTTATATATAGTCTCCTTTGAAATATTTATCTAGAGCCAGTGTTTTAGTCCTGGATCGATGATGTATTTTATATACAGTCTCCTTCAAAATATTGATCTAGAGTCAGTGTATTAGCCTTGGATCGATAATGTACTTTATATACAGTCTCCTTCAAAATATTGATCTAGAGCCAGTGTATTAGCCCTGGATTGATAATGTACTTTATATACAGTCTCCTTTATAATATTGATCTAGAGTCTGTGTATTATCCCTGGATCGATAATGAACTTTATATACAGTCTTCTTTAAAATTGATCTAGAGTCTGTGTATTAGCCCTTGATTGATAATGTACTTTATATACAGTTTCCTTTATAATATTTATCTAGAGCCAGTGTATTAGCCCTGGATTGATAATGTACTTTATATACAGCCTCCTTTAAAATATTGATCTAGAGTCAGTGTATTATCCCTGGATTGATAATGTACTTTATATACAGTCTCCTTTAAAATATTGATCTAGAGTCAGTGTATTAGCCCTGGATTGATAATGTACTTTATATACAGTCTCCTTTATAATATTGATCTAGAGTCAGTGTATTAGCCCTGGATCGATAATGTACTTTATATACAGTCTCCTTTAAAGTATATTTGATTTGATACAATGCAGTGCGTCAAATTTGGAAGTTCTATTACTACTATCAACATAAGCCTTATTCACAATTCTCATTAGTCATAATATTACGCAATACATAAACTGTACAGTACTTGTTTTTCATTTTCAAATGTAACTATTCATATTATTTCTTCTATTCATTGATCTTCAGATACACACAGTGGAATGTAAACAGCGAAGATATCTACCATAATGGATACCAGTCCCTTGTTTTTGATAATTTTGTTGTTGTTAGTGTCAGTCAGTGTTCAAGGCAACCGATATGACTGGATGGGATATGATAGATTCGATGAAATTGAAGCAAAATATAACTCGGTTGATGACCAGAACTGTAGATCGAAGAGTAAGGCTGACATGGTGATGAGGGACGATCTGGTGACCGAGTTGCCCTATTATAATAATCTTCTGAACCGAGTTTGGTACCAGGACAGGACCTCTTTAATACATCTTCATAATATGGCCTTAAATCGTGCATTCTTCTTCAGTTATATTCTCCAAAAAATGAACTCTACGGAAGATTATCAGTTTCAACCTATTTGGCTCTATATGTATTTTTCTGTAGCCGCAGACGTAAACGCAAATCCAAACGGAATAAACGCTAGTGCTATAATATTTGATTTTAATTGTACAATGCCAAACTGGTACGCCGATTTGTATTTTAATTTTACTATCCCTTTCTTTGGACCTAAAGCCTATCGAAGGGACGATTATCAGGATGAGGACAATTTTTTCAAAGATCCGACCAGGAAGGTCACAGCTGTAACAGATCTGGGCGCTGGAAAGGATAAGAATTATACGGCAAGGAGCTACAAAATGAATCCATGGTACAATAATTGGTTACCTGATTTGACAGCCGAGAAAGATTCTGTGACTAAGTTTACGTATAGTGTTGGTGTCCGTTATTCCAACGTTTCCGGTCATTTTACGGAAGATAACTTCGTTTCTCATACGTTTTACGGACCACCGCTTCCGGGGCAAACTGAAAGTGAATCGTACCTCAATATATTTCCCGTGACCTATACACCTCCTTATTTTGATTGTGGTGTTCAGGAAAAATGGATGTTTAGTGCTACTAGCCCTATAATTGATTATGTGCCTAGATATTCTGTGTGGACGCACTTGAGAAGACCCAGGTGAGTATTTTCCATTCATATACATAGGCGTACGGGGCGTTAGTTGAGCGGGAGGCAAAAACAATTTGCCCGACAACTAATGCTAACTTGCCCGACAACGAAATACATATGCCCGACAAGTCGACCCCCATCCCAACCCTTAATTCCAATACTTCTGCCTGCCTAATCACATCATTTCCGAACGATTTTATTTTTTAAATTTCCTTCATGAAAATCGCTGGAGGGGCAATAGCTTTAATATTTATATTTATCACAACAGACTTTAATATTTATATTTATCACAACAGACTTTAATATTTATATTAATCACAGACTTTAATATTCATATTTATCATAACAGACTTTAATATTTATATAATCACAACAGACTTTAATATTTATATTTACCACAGCAGACTTATATTTTTATATCATTCACGACAATAATTAATATTTTTATAAACAACAGACTTTGATATCTATATTTATCACAACAGACTGGAAAATTATATTAATCACAACAAACTGGATTATTTATTTTTATCACAACAAACTGGAATATTTATATTAATCACACCAAACATTACGTTTAACATCGAAAATGATGTATTTTGAGGGAGGCATGATGCCAAAACATTTGCTCTATTTACTACGGTGGCCCATATACGACATTCCTTTTTTTTTAATTTTCAGTTAAAAAAAAAATTCTGAAGGCTGGGTGAAAACCTAAAAAATAAAAACCTAAAACTTATTTGAGGTTTTGGGTTTTTATTTTGAGTTTTCACCCGGGTGAAAACAGTTTTCACCCAGGTGGAAACTCATTTAGTTTTTATTTTTTATTTTTATGTTTTCGGTTTTTATTTTTAGGTTTTCAGTTTTTATTTTTATGTTTTCGGTTTTTTTTTTTTAAGTTTTTTTTTTAAAGTTTTTAACGCGACCGGGCTGAAGTTAGCGTACAGATTCAACTAGCATACAAATTCAAGTCGATTCGTCTCAGCATACAGATTCGCGGCAAATCAACCCAATATATACAGTTCATTATTTTAACTTAAATATCGCTACATTACCTTGAATTTTTGATGGGAAAAGCTGACATTAATGTTATTTCAGTTTCGCAAATACCTATAGGGCTACCTCATCTACTCTTTGTACGGTGGCCCATATAAGCCACATACTCTTTTTTTTATGGAAGGTGGACCTAACAAAAAATTAAACAACAATTTAAAAGGCTTAGCCGTCATAGAAACTTTTTGAAATTTAAACCCTACTATTTCACACTATTCCTGATTCCAAATATGAAGTCAGCAAGTTGCTGTCTCACTTACTTCATTTATGGTGGCCCATTAAAGACTTACTACATTCGACTTATATTTAACTTATCTGAAAATATTACGCAGAGTTTACGGGCTTAGCAGTCATAGAAACGTTTTGAAATTCATACCATATAATCTAAAACTAGTCCTCATTCGAAATATCCAATCACCAAGTTGCCGTCTTGCTAACTTTCTGTACGGTGTCTCATTGAAGACATAATACAATCGAGATATCTTAGAATATTACGCAGGGTTTACGGGCAACTTTTGAGGCTTAGCCGTCATAGAAACCTTTTCAAATTCATATCATATAATCTCACACTAGTCCTCATTCGAAATATTCAATCACCTAGTTGCTGTCTTGCTTACTTTATGTACGGTGGCTCATTAAAGACATACTACAATCGACTCATATTATACATATCTGGGAATATTACGCAGAGTTTACGGGCAATTTTTGAGGCTTAGCCGTCATAGAAACTTTTTGAAATTCATACCATGTAATCTCACACTAGTCTTCATTCGAAATATCCCATCACCTACATAAAGTAAGCAAGACAGCAACTAGGTGATTGGATATTTCGAATGAGGACTAGTGTGAGATTATATGATATGAATTTGAAAAGGTTTCTATGACGGCTAAGCCTCAAAAGTTGCCCGTAAACCCTGCGTAATATTCTCAGATATATCTCGATTGTATTATGTCTTCAATGAGACCGTACAGAAAGTTAGCAAGACAGCAACTTGTTGATTGGATATTTCGAATGAGGACTAGTTTTAGATTATATGGTATGAATTTCAAAACGTTTCTATGACTGCTAAGCCCGTAAACTGCTTAATATTTTCAGATAAGTTAAATATAAGTCGAATGTAATATGTCTTTAATGAGCCACCATAAATGAAGTAAGTGAGACAGCAACTTGCTGACTTCATATTTGGAATCAGGAATAGTGTGAAATAGTAGGGTTTAAATTTCAAAACGTTTCTATGACGGCTAAGCTTTATAAATTGTTGTTTAATTTTTTGTTAGGTCCACCTTCCATAAAAAAAAGAGTATGTGGCTTATATGGGCCACCGTACAAAGAGTAGATGAGGTAGCCCTATTCGTATTTGCGAACTGAAAGAACATTAATGTCAGCTTTTCCCATAAAAAATTCAAGGTAATGTAGCGATATTTAAGTTAAAATAATGAACTGTATATATTGGGTTGATTTGCCGCGAATCTGTATGCTGAGACGAATCGACTTGAATTTGTATGCTAGTTGAATCTGTACGCTAACTTCAGCCCGGTCGCGTTAAAAACTTTAAAAAAAAAACTTAAAAAAAAAAAACCGAAAACATAAAAATAAAAACTGAAAACCTAAAAATAAAAACCGAAAACATAAAAATAAAAACTAAAAACTAAATGAGTTTCCACCTGGGTGAAAACTGTTTTCACCCGGGTGAAAACTCAAAATAAAAACCCAAAACCCCAAATAAGTTTTAGGTTTTTATTTTTTAGGTTTTCACCCAGCCTTCAGAATTTTTTTTTTAAATGAAAACTAAAAAATAAAGGAATGTCGTATATGGGCCACCGTAGGGGGCCACCGTAATTTCCACTTTAAAATTGCATTAATTTTAAATTTAGTTTAATTTGATTTTAATTTTTGCATTAACATGTTCACAACGAAAATTACAACAAACTAACATTGATATTTATTCACGGTTTTCAAGATATTGAATATATGTATATACAATTTTCAATTTGTATAATAGAACTGTTGGTGTAATTGTAATGGATATCGATTGGGATACGATAGATTTTAATCCTTGTGATACTGAAACGAAAAATCATAGACCAGGTTATCTATCTGGTATACATAGATGTAAGAATGGAACCACTGTAAGTACTTTAAACATAAAGAATAACACTATACAGTTAGTAGGCTAGTGAGTAACAGGTTTCAGAAATTGAAATTTGAAGCATAAAAAATGAATTAAGAATCGTTAGTATGAAGCTTAATCACAAGTAATCATTAAAATTGAATGTGACATACCCTGGTGCAAGTGTCGACTCCATGTAATCTATTACATGGAGTCGACAATCAAAAAATAAGCGAAACGAAATGTAATCTAATTTTGATTAGATTGACCCTGGTGTAGACTTTCCTTTTTACCTAAAATAATTCATGTGTGTCTCTTTAATTTTCTGAACTTGAATTTTGATGTGTCCTGCGACATAATATACTGAACCTAAATTGTGGTTTCTCCCTGCTATTTCTCTTGACATCACACAATCTTTCAGTGATAAAAAGATGAAACTAAAATTCTGAATAATTTAATTTTTGGTTTAATTCCATCTGCAAATTTTTGTATAATTTTATTTTCAGTGTAAAACTAAAGCAGGATATGGGTTTAAGAGAGGCGGGTATGAGTGTGCTTGTAGAAGTTATCCTTCATTCGAAGGTGAAGATATTGAACAGGCTACTGAAACAGAGTATAACTCGGGATTCACCTGCAGTGACGCTCAACGTAAGATGTGTTTTGTCTCTTTTCATGTCAAATAGGTGAATAAATGAATCCTTTCAATTTGAGAGGTAGGCCTATTTCTATGTACGATGTAGTGACGATATAGCCGATATTGTCAACTCTGTTCATGATTTTATACCTGCTCGCAACATTGTCAACATCTTGTTTATAAGAAATATAGAAGTAGGAAGATTACATTAAAACACTAAAGGCTAGCGCACACGAGAGCTCCCAGCTCAGCAAAATTTCATTCGTGTCTCCCAGCTCAGCTCACAGCTTTCGTCGGTTTCCGCGCACACGCTAAGCTTAGAGCTTTCAGAGACATAATTGGTGTCGAGTCATAAACGTCTAAAAAATAACTAGATCACGTGACAAAATATCGGACGTCAACAACCCTTCGAAAAAATTATCAAACACGACAGATAATTTCCTTAACGCCTCGAAGAAAAAAAAACCTTACGTAAACACCGCGCACATCAGCTGGGAGCTCTCGTGTGCGCTAGCCTTTAGGTATATGGACATACTACTTCTGCAATTATTACATACTACGATTCGAAACACATACAGGTAACATTATCAAGGATCATTACAGCTTTCGAGTTGCGCTCGAAACTGTATTGTTACCATTAATTTTTTAGATATTTTTATTGCAGTGCGTTCGATTTGTCGAACGCACTGCTTTGGTTTGCAATTGACTATTTTTTTTTTGTCTATTTCTGGTCACGCTCCCCAGCCAAAACTGCACATACCACACATAACTTGACATCATTTCCTGCGATGATTAACTGCTCGGTGTTGCTTAAATGTAAAATGGCGCATTTTTGCCTAACCGGAAATGACGTATATTAAAAAGTCGTATTTCAGGGTTTTTCCATTTTCAACTCATTTTTCCAACAGATTGTGATCGGTCTTTTTTGGTTCATTTGTTTAACCCAATAGCTACAAATTGCAATTTTGAAAAATTCATATTTTGACTTTTGTAGCTGACTTTTGGAGCACTTTTTAAATGATTTTTTTTAACTTTTGCAATTTTATTTGGATCGATCTGAAACCTTTCAATAACATAGACATATGAATTTCCAAAGAAAATCAATTTTCAAAGTTTCGATATCACTTCCGGTTTTGACGTCATTTGTTTCTAAACTTTCAATTTCAACTTCCGGAATATTGAAGATATTTGAAAAAAATGTTTTGTGTTATCATAGATTTGGTCAAACATAAAAAATAAAATGATGAAATTTTTTCCAGGTGTAAGGGAGCAGCCGCCATCTTGAACTGACCTATGTTTCTTAAAATTTTAATTCAGAACCGAGGGTTAATCGGATTTTTTTGATTTTGAAATCTACGACTTCTGCAATCGATTGCAAAAAAAATGTAGGTTGTCGATTTTTGAATTTCGATTTGAATTTCTTTACATTTCCGGAACAAGAATTTCAGTAATGACCGAAACTTTCAAGGCTCATATCTAGTGACCTTGACCTTTGATGACCTCTTGACCTGTACAAAACTTATTGCCCTTGACGAGATCTATCAGATGATATATTCATTTCCGATTTCTGATGTTTACTTCCGGTTTTATCGCCATTTGAAAATTGCAATTTTTAACTTTAAAGAGCTCTGTCACGTGACCTAATTTACATACGTCACTAATTCTATTTCATTTTTACTATGCTAAATCTGCTCTTTCAAATGATATTATAACACAATATATTTGAATCAAAATTGCGCTTTTTAAAACTTACAAATTTTGTGTCAAATTCCATTGAAACTGTGCGTGTTTTTTTGAAATTTTTTCGATCGATCTAAAAACTTACAGGTAGATAGACAATTTGATTCTGAACAAAAAAATATTTCTAGAACCTTTATATCACTTCCGGTTTTGACGTCATTTGCTTGTAATCTTGAAATTTTAACTTCCTTAGTTTTGGAGATATTTTAAAATATTTGTTTGCATTATGTTTAAAATGGTCATCATAAAAAAAAAAAATAATGTAATGCGACCCGGAAAAAATATATTACAGTGGAAGTATTATAAAAATTTCCAATTTTTGAAAAATGAAATGAAATGAATAGAGTTTTACGTCCTGCTTTTCTGCACCTATATTGAGGACAGGCAAACGCCATGCAGTGCGCAATGAGGGAAATTTTGCATTAGCCTGATATTATTATCAATTTCCATTTGTCGAGGGATCTTTAACATGCACAGCCAATTAGCACATCGGTTTATTTACACCCACGATTGAACGCCCTTACCATGTCAGCCCCTCCGACCTGTATCACTGACGGGATTCATCCCTGGACGTTCAGGTTGGCGAGCAAGCGTCTGACTCACTAAGCCACCGGGGCCCCCTTCTTATCATTATACCTGCATCACTGACAGGGCGTATTAGTAATGGACATTCATTATATTTTAAAATCGCATAGGAAGGGTCAATTAATCCACCCATTACCTGATAGCATGTGAGAGTCTACGTTGTTGTGTTACAATGTATCATCCCCTCAGCACGTCATACCATTCAAGATTAGTGTACTGTGTACAGTGTATTGTTTCATTTAACGCTTCTCACTGGTCAATGTTGTGATATAATGTACAACAAATGTTTTTTTTATAATATCATAAAACTAAAATACAACAATGAATTTTTTTGGGGAGAATTGTATCCTACTAAACTATATTAAGAATTTTTCAAATGATCTGAAAAACCACTTGCTTGCAAAATATCAGATTAAAACTTACATGTTTGTTGTCTGTATGTTTAAATGCAGTTATCTCCCTTCAACTGACAAATGTTTGTTGTCTATATGTTCAAATACAGTTTTATCCCCTCAACTGACAATTGCAAGTGCTTACTTTCTTATATTGTCACTTGTGCTTTTAACGTTTTAAATTATGTAGTAAAAATGAAAAAATAAAATCTAAATATAGAAGATAACGATCCGATGCCAAAAGAAGAAAATTCGTTCTAAAAATCTGGTTCTGTCATTTATTAAAAAAAAAGTTTTAAAACTGCATGACTAAAAACGTTGACCATTAAAATGTTTTTTAAAAAAATAATAATATAAATTTTTTTCTATTTTTATTAAAATGATAAATTACGAGCTGAACTGCGGACTTTAATGAAAGTTAGTACTAAGAATTCTGATGTTATTTATATATCATATCAAGTAATGGTGTTATGAACTGAAGGGGGCCGCGGCAGCTCAGAGAGTAAGACGCTTGCTCGCCAACCTGAACGTCCAGGATTGAATCCCATCAGTGATGCAGGTCGGAGGGCTGACATGGAAAAAGCGCCTAGTCGTTCGGATAAGACAATAAACCATGGTCCCGTGTGCTATTGGCTGTGCACGTTAAAGACCCCTCGACAAAAAAGCAGGCTAATGCCGCTGTCCTGGCAAAATTTCCCTCATTGCACACTGCATGGCGTTTGCCCGTCCTCAGTTAGCCCATATAGGTGAAGAAAAAATAGGACGTAAACTCCATTCATTTCACTTCATTTCTTTCATATGTATGATATTACATATGAAAAATATTAATAAATATTCTTTAACTATTCTACTTCCAATGATAAATAAAAATGTACATAAATAAAAACAACGACTTTTTAATCAGATGACTTTTCACTACCGATCATACGCTAGTTATTCCATTTTTCACCGAACGTGAACTGGTTATTCTACTTTTCACTGTATGGATTGAAAATGACACTTTTCACCCACAGACGAAACCGGATGCGCACTGCCCAGTATCGTCTCACGATTCTAGTTTTTTTTTTTTTTGTAAATGTTCTCAGAGTACCCAGCAAAAACTGCAATACTTAGAAGATTTTTTACATTGGGTAAAAGATTTGAAACCGCGGAATTACCTAATGAATATATTTCCATACATAAAATTCCGACCGGAAGCGGTGTAGCGGAAAACTCCTTAAATTTTGGAAATCGGCCATAAATTGTTTAATATTTGTTTGATTTTCGTGAATTTTTTTTGTGTGCAATCCTGAGAGAACTTCTAAGCAGACATCGGTTTCAGAAATTTGAAATTCGAAAATTTTGTTGATAACTTTTTGTTCCGAATTTTGGTCAAAATTCAAACTGTTTTAATTTTTATTCGATTTGCATGAAAATTGGTGGGTGGGTAGAAGCCAAATTATCGATTAAGATTTCCAAAAAAAAAATTCCCAAATTTTTCCGAAACATTCTGAAATTTCCAAAAAATGTCGAAAATCACGAAAATTAGAGTTTTCGGATTATTTTTTGCAATAACTTGAAAATTTGTTATTTCATGATATTTGCACCATTAATATATTCATTTTGTACACTTGCCGTATATGCAAATTCCTAACCGCTCAGCCGCCATCTTTAAAAAAACAAAATATCTAAAAAATACTACTTGTCTCACATTTTTAATCCGATTTTTTTCAAATTTGTTTTAAATCATACATTTGAAAAATATCTAAGCCCTCTAGAAGCCCTTTTTGGAATTTCGAATTTGTCTTTGCACAACCTCCAATCAAAGTTTTTTGTTATAGACTGGAATACGTAGGCTGATTACTTTTGACCTTGACCTTCTGCAACCTTTATCTTTTGGCAAAAACATCTTCTTTGGATGCGCTTTCATTTGATACCACCCTTTTTAATTTTGGTAAATAACTTTTGATTTTATGGGGTTTTGAAAATGAACAATTTTAAATTTTCTGCAAATTATTCAATTTGAAGATTCACGATTTTAATATTCATAATTCTTTCTATTCAAGTTACAGAAAAAATTCGAACAGTTTTATAATGTACAAATTCGTAGCTTTAAAACAATGTATAAGTCATTATGCATTAACAAAATTCAACATTTTTTTAAAATAAAATATACTCCAATTAGGCAAGATTATGACAAGGTTATAAGGTGTTAAAAGGATTATATAACAAGTCAGTAAGTCACTTGCTTGTCATGAAGTTGAGGGTAATAAATTTTGGGTTGAACACAAAATAAGAACTGTCATTAGAGATTCTCAACCAATCAGGCTGACTGTGGGCGTGGCCACTGAAGATCTTCAGGGAAGGGCATTTATTGGTTATAGGTGATATAGTGAAATTCTAAGTCTGACTGAAATAAGAACTATTGATTTAAAGGTTCAATGAAAGGCATTATTTTGGTTGTCATGCTGGATATTTAGATGGTTAGATATGACTGTGCGTATTTAGTCTATCCAGAAATTTTACTTTGCAATCGCTTGGTTTTTGGTTTGATTGATATACTTTCTCTATAGGCATAACAATATCTTCAACAGAATGATTGGTTAATTCAAATGATTCGCAATTGTTCTATCTATCTTGTGGAGTTACGGCACTATTTTATGGAATACAATTACTATCTTTATTACAAGCGAACTTTCATCTAGGTTTCCCGGCCACCCCTTTTTAATCCAAGTGATTTCCACCCAAATTTCAAGTGTTCCCCCCCCCCCCCCCTAATTCACTAATAATCATTGAAATTGATTCCTGTGATATTCTTAATCCAAGATTAAGTAATCTATTTGTAAGCATTATTATAGCATATAAATGCCTTAAGTACATGCTCAAACCATTACATTTCGAATTCTACAACATGGCAACATTGCTAAGGATGCAATGCTGTTGTCAGACCAAGACAACTTGCCATAACTTGTGATGTATGTGACAAAGTGTGGATATTGGTTTGTGTATTGGATTATTTTACTAGTTTGTCCAAAAACAAAGGGTTTAATGAATGACAATCATTGATAATGACTTTTTACAAGTAAGATAGTTGGATATTGTAAGTTAATAAAAAGAGCAATGTTTTGCTATACGGGTTAAAGTCAATTGGGCCCCTAGTCAAAATGGATATAAAAGTTAAATTTGGTCAAAATGGCCAGTCACCATGGCCCCTTTTTTGGTTAAAATGGCCCCAGAATTTACTAGTGCTGGGTATTGCCAACCATGTCACGATACGATACGTATCGCGATACAAAGGTCATGATACAATACGTATCGCGATATGGGAAAAAGGGACAAAAATACACTTCATTTTCAAAGTTTCAATATTTATTTATTTAAAGCTTTAAAACTTTTTTAATTTTGTAATTTAGTTGTTATTAGTGGTCCATATCCACATCTTAAAATATATCCCAACAATTTTAATCAAGTCAGTTAGAAAAAAAATGTGATTTCATACGCTCACTTGTAAATGAATCCTCACTTTTTATGAAATGAGAGGTATCGTCAAGTATCGATACACGACCTCGCGATACGATACGCGTATTGTGACATGTCGTATCGCGATACATCGATACAACGATATATCGTGCCAGCACTAGAATTTACTCTTTGATTTCAACCAATTCATTGGTCAAAATGGTCTCTGATTAATTTTTTTTATAAATTACCACAGGTTATAGTCAATTGGGCCCCTAGTCAAAATGGCCATAAAAGTTAAATTTGGTCAAAATGGCCAGTCACCATGGCCCCTATTACCTGTGTCAGGAAAATTAAATGTCATGTTTCTGAAGCAAATTTTTTGTTATATTCTGAAAAATATAATGACAAAAAATGGCTGCACCAAAAAAGGAAAATAATCTGTATTCCATCCTGAAAAATGAAAATGAAAGTCAAAATGGTCTCTGATTAATTTTTTTTATAAATTACCCTAAACAGGTTATAGTCAATTGGGCCCCTATCCAAAATGGCCCCTAGTCAAAATGGCCCCTAATCAAATGGCCATAAAGTTAAATTTGGTCAAAATGGCCAGTCACCATGGCCCCTATTACCTGTGTCAGGAATATTAAATGTCATGTTTCTGAAGCAAATATTTTGTTATATTCTGAAAAATATGACTGTATTCAGAGAATTTCGAATTTGACAAAGAATGGCTTCGCCAAAAAAAGGGAAATAATCTGTATTCCATCCTTAAATCATGCTTATCTTTTACGCAAAATAAATAATATCAAACGAAAACTACTCGGAAGCTGACAGATCTGTGTCGAACAGGTCTAGTTTTACTCGATAACGTTACCTGTATGTGTTTCGTAGCGAATTGAAAAAAAGTTTTCATGACACCGAATAGCAATAACAAGTTGCAATATTCATCCAGGTCTTATGAAACGAAACAGTAAATTAATTTTGTCTTTTTTCATTATGGAATTCTGTAACCTTATCGTAAGCCTTTCATCTGACCTGGGGCCTTATTCTCGAAAACTTAGGATGATTTTAGTATTCCAGACATCTGATTGGTCAATCTCTAAAATCCATTTAAAATTTAACTTTATTAGCCTATTTCTATATTTCTCAAATTACTATATTTCTTAAAATCTGGATTCTATCTAAGTTAAAGGGCCATTCTGCTTTTTTGAAAAGAGTTTCCATTATCAAAAAAAATTTCAAATACTACCTGAGAGTATTTTTAAAGTATGCTTAGTGTATCTCTATATCTTCTTGATCAATTTGAATTTGGTTTTAAAGGGTTAATTACAAACAGGGAGTACTTATTGTTAATTAAATAATTTGGCCTAGTTTTGGTGTTTGCCCTTTAAATGGCTCAATATTTCTAGCTGAAACCTTTAAAATACACAAGAGGGACATTTCTCTACAATTAGACGTTTATTTTACTCAAATCCGTTCAGTAGTTTCCTATCAGCGTCCAAAAAACATAACACACTTAAAAACCTTACGTAAGGTTTTTAAAAATCTTAGCATGTTTTTAGCGTTTAAAAATTAACTGCTGGATTTTTTTAGGTAAAACTTTCAGTTACATTAAAGGGCACATAGTTACAGATTTTGGTGTAAAGTTTTCACAAATTTGAGCAAAAAAATATTTTGACCTAAAAAAAAATCAGACTGTGCCTTTAAGTTTTCTAGAATAAGGCCCCAGACTACAAAATAAGTACAGTCATAAATTGTGCAAGTTGCTCATTGTTATGTCGTATATCCCTGAAAGAAACTAACATATCGTTAAATTTCGATCAAGCTAAAGCTGTGAATGTCCCATTGTGTGTTTATTATAGACTTGACATGCTTTTCATTTCGATCAATAATTCGGCTTTAAATAGCAGTATTGACAGGGTTGAATATCAATTTTACACAATAACCTTATATAATAAACTGTGAATACACTTCCATATCTCATTATAATATTCTCCTTTCAGAAATTCGGTTGAGTTGAGTGATTCATCGCCACTGCCGACTTCGCCTCGAGAAGTATGAAGATTATAAATATATTAACAGTTACTCACGGCATGGGCATACAATACTCAAATTTTGCGATTTTTTAAGTGGCACCAAAGCCCGTCCTCCCACCTCAACTGTACCCAATTTAGTTATTAAATTTGTTTAAAATATTAATTTTTATCTCAACATTTCAGATCGAGAAGTATTGTCAGTTGTCGATAAACGTGACACTTCCCATGTTGAAGGTTATCGAAATAGAAAACTACAATCTTTTAATGATACCAGAGAACACAGCAGTCCAATGTTTGGTCCAAAGAATCAACGGGGCAAACCATTGAAATTTAAACCTCGTCGACTCAAAATACAAGTCCCTCCTCCTCCCTCACCTAAACCCGAACCCAGGCCTAAGAGAGTTTTAACACCAGCCCAGAAACAGAAATTCCATACCAGGCGCAAGAGATCTCTTACATATGATTATGCAGCTTTTGAGAAGATGTTAGAAATCCTGAGACAAAAAGACTCAGTCACGCCTGAAAATTGTAAGACTATGCCAGACAATAAATTGAGCCTCTCAGACAGTGTAGCCTATGGTGTGGACACACAGTTTGAAGAAGAGGCAAGAACTGCTCTCCGACTCGCCCATTTTCTCAGTAATTATCTCCAAAATATCGACCCAAACGAGAGTTACGGACATGTCAGAAGAAATTTACGAGTTGGTGGTAGATTGCATAGGGATCATTTATTTGGAGAAGTCATTGCCAATGTAATGGGAAACCCTAAAATTTTATCAAGTGGACTTTTCTTTGACAGAAATCAATTTTATAATCAGGATGGATCCGTTAAGGAGTACTTCGGACCTCTGGCCTTCAGAAATAATGGTGCCTACAATGCTCTTGACAGTGCCGGTTTTGACCGACGATACGTTTATGAAGATTGGTTTGCAACTGTCAAATACAAGTGGCATAAAAACACACACGTGCTGAAAACCTTCACGGTTCTACCATATATCAGATCGAATCCAAATGGAACCAGCAGAATCAAATTCGAACATTTCCCCATACGGTATAAAGCACCGGAATATAAAGACGGTTATTGGACTAATCCTAGATTTAAATGTGATGGCCGTGTTGACCGCTGGGTTGTCACTTATGTTGTTCCATTCTTTGGATGGGATGGGGTTAAAATAAAAATACAGTTTAAGTAAGTATCAGTTTTTGGTTATTACATGAAGGCCAAAGTAAAAATAATTTATATTCTCTTTGTGTATTGGGTACCATGCTATCGCAAGAAAGGCTTGGGTATTATCTTCCGAATGTGACCTATAAAATCACATATTTTTAGTGAAATTGCATAACGTACAATTAAAATCGGGCAAATAGATTCTTGAAGTTTCCCCAAAACTCATACAAAATTTTGAAACCCCTTAAAAATGATACGATTACTTATTGTCACTCAGCACCAATGACACCATCCAAACAATCGAGTGCATTAGTAGCGTGTTTCAAAATCGCTTTTCTATTGCATGAATATTGGGATTTGTTCTTTTTTTTTTACAAGTGGACTGATGAAGTTTGAATAGTTTTTATGTTTTTTTGGTACGAGGTGAAACCAGAGACTTTGTATTGCATGCTAGCAGCACTGTTCCTACAAACATTCACACCTCATCAGCTTGTATGTTTTCATTAGTATTCCATAGAGCCCTGCATTTATATTTCAAAACATTGTGGGTTTGGGAAATGTTGTATTGCAAACAAATATGGTTTATCCAACATTATACATTTCTTAAGTTTAAAACTTTTTCAGGGGAGTTGTAACAGTTGATGTACCTCTAGATCTGATAGATATAAACCAATGTCCACAACCATCCCATGTAGCTAATGCTTTTAAAAATACTGCACTGTGTGACGAGGATTCAACCAAAGTAAGCATTGGTTTTTCTTAAATAATGAAAATCCGTACAGCCGCTAAACAATTCCGTAAATTAAAATCGCATCAAAATCATGGCATAATTTTTGCTTTTTGGCTCTTAAAGGGACAGTCTGAATTTTTTTTTAGGTCAATTTTTTTTTACAGCTTTCGAGTTGCGCTCGAAACTGTATTGTTACCATTAATTTTTTAGATATTTTTATTTTTTTTTTTTTTTGTAAATGTTCTCAGAGCACCCAGCAAAAACTGTAATACTTAAAACATTTTTGACATTGGGTAAAAGATTCGAAACCGCGGAATTGTCTAATGAATATATTTCCAGACATCAAATTCCGACCGAAAGCGGTTTAGCGGAAAACTCCTTAAATTTTAGATTTTAGGACATAAATTGTTTAATATTTGTTTGATTTTCGTGAAATGTTTTTTGTGCAATCTTGAGAGAACTTCTAATCAGACATCGATTTCAGAAATTTGAAATTTGAAAATTTTATCTATAACTTTTTGCACCGAATTTCGGTCAAAATTCAAACTTCTTTAATTTTTATTCGATTTGCATGAAAATTGGTGGGTGGGTAGAACCCAAATTATCGATTAAGATTCCCAAAAAATAAATTCCGAAATTTTTCCGAAACATCCTGAAATTTCCCAAAAATGTCAAAAATCACAAAAGTCAGAGTTTTCGGATTATTTTTTTCAAAAACTTGAAAAATGTTTATTTCATGGAATTCGCACCATTAATATTTTCAATTTGTACACTTGCCGTATATGCAAATTCCTAACCGTTCAGCCGCCATCTTAAAAAAATCAAAATATCGCAAAAATACTACTCCTCCCCCATTTTTTATCCGATTTTTTTCAAACTTGATTTAAAATGTAATTTTGACAATTATCTAGGTCCTCTAATCGCCCTTTTTTTTTGAATTTTGAATTTGTCTTTGCACAACCTTCATTCAACGTTTTTTTGTGATAGGCCTTGAACATCAAGGCTTATAACTTTTGACCTTGACCATCTGCAATCTATATTTTTGGACAAAACCATTCTTCTTTGGCTACACTTTCATTTGATACCAACATTTATAATTTTGGTTAATTACTTTTGATTTTATGGGGTTTTGAAAATGAACAGTTTTTAATTTACTTTAAATTATTCAATTTCAAGATAAACGATTTTAATATCCATAAATTTGTTCATCTGACTTCTATTTAACTTACAGAAAAAATTCGAACAGATTTATAATGTACAAATTCACAGCTTTAAAACAATATATAAATCATTTTGCATTGACAAAATTCAACATTTTTTTAAAATAAAATATACCCTAATTACATGAGATTATGAAGGTGTTATAGGGATTACATAACAGTTTAAACAAGCCAACAGACACAAGTATCTAGGTCATAAAAGTGTTATCAGGTCAAACCATTGCACCACCCTAGTCTCTACACAATGTAAGCTTTGTCAAAATATAGATGCAATATACAACGAGGAAACTGATAGATTTGTCAATCAAATGTTGAACCCAAAAATTTAAAAACCAGGTTCCAGAGAAGAATTGTTTAAATAGAATATTTTTTAGTAAATTACTACCCTGTGTGGTTCTATAGCACAGTGGCTAGTGCGCCGTTCTTGTCAAAAATGTCGTCATTTTCTTGGATACGAGCTAATGAAGGTTGTTTGAGAGTTTGATCATTGATCAGATTGTGATAGTCCGATGACCTTGAATTGTAAATGTTGTCAGAGTACCCAGCAAAAACTGTTATACTTAGAAGATTTTTTGCATTAGCCCAAATATCCCAGACCTAGTGATTAGCCCTTAAATATATTTCCAGCCATCAGTGTCCGACAGGAAGCAGTCTGGCGGAAAAATCCTTATTTTGGAAATCGACCATAAATTGTTTTTGTAAAATTTTCTCAATCAAAGTTTTTTGTGACGGACCTTCAATATCAAGGCTGATAACTCTTAACCTTGAATTTCTTCAACCTTTAATTTTCTACTATAAAATTCGTCTTTGAATACGCTTTCATTTGATACCAACATTTATTATTTTGGTCAAATACTTTTGATTTTATGGGGTTTTAAAAATGAACAATTTTTAATTTACTTTAAATTATTCAATTTCAAGATATACGATTTTAATATTCAGAATTTTGTTCATCTGACTTCTATTTAACTTACAGAAAAAATTCGAACAGATTTATAATGTACAAATTCACAGCTTTAAAATGATATATAAATCATTTTGCATTGACAAAATTCAACATTTTTTGTAAGATAAAATATACTCCAATTAGACAAGATTATGATTCTACAAGGTGTGAAAAGAATTATGTAACATTCAGTAAGTCACTTGCTTGTCATAAACTTTTAGGTCATAAATTTTGGGTTGAACACAAAATAAGAACTGTCATTAGAGATTATCAACCAATCAGGATGACTGTGGGCGTGGTCACTGAAGATCTTCAGGGAAGAGCATTTAGTTATTGGTTAATTTAAATGATTCGCAATTGTTCTATCTTTCTTGTGGAATTAAGGCACTCTTTTATGGAATACAATTACCATCTTTATTACAAGCGAACTTTCATCTAGGTCTCCCGGCCACCCCTTTTAAATCCTAGTGATTTCCACCCAAATTTCAAGTGTTTTCCTCCCCTAATTAACTAATCATCATTAAAATTGATTCCTGTGATATTCTTAATCCAAGATTAAGTAATCTATTATAGCATATAAATATGCCTTAAGTACATGCTCAAACCATTACATTTCGAATTCTACAACATGGCAACATTGCTTAGGATGAAATGCTGTTGTCAGACCAAGACAACTTGCCATAACTTGTGATGTATGTGACAAAGTGTGTTATACGACATGAGAACTTCATATTATAGTTTATTTTATCTTATTGACCTTTTTCAAGCAAAAAAAAAAATGTTTTCCTAAACGGGTTATAGTCAGTTGGGCCCCTATCCAAAATGGCCCCTAGTCAAAATGGCCATAAATGTTAACTCTTTGATTTCAACCAATTCATTGGTCAAAATGGCCACAAAAATGAAAGTAAAAAAGGTCTCTGATTAATTTTTTTTCCCTATCCAAAATGGCCCCCAGTCAAAATGGCAATAAAAGTTAAATTTGGTCATAATGGCCAGTCACCATGGCCCCTATCACCTGTAATTTCTCTATTTCAAACAAAGAACCAATCAGTTATAGTTGGTTCAATTTTAATTGGATACTGGTTTGTGTATTGGATTATTTTACTAGTTTGTCCAAAAACAAAGGGTTTAATGAATGACAATCATTGATAATGACATTTTACAAGTAAGAAAGTTAGATATTGTAAGCTAATAAAAAGAGCAATGTTTTGCTAAACGGGTTATAGCCAAAATGGCCCCTAGTCAAAATGACCATAAAAGTTAAATTTGGTCAAAATGGCCAGTCACCATGGCCCCTATTACCAGTGTCAGGAAAATTAAATGTCATGTTTCTGAAGTAAATATTTTGTTATATTCTGAACATTCAGTAAGTCACTTGCTTGTCATAAACTTTTAGGTTTAACACAAAATAAGACCTGTCATAAGCTAATAAATAGAGCAATGTTTTGCTTAACGGGTTATAGTCAAAATGGTCCCTAGTCAAAATGGCCATAAAAGTTAAATTTGGTCAAAATGCCCAGTCATGGCCCCCATTGCTGTTGTTAGAGGGTGGAGTGTAAGTTGATAAAAAGAGCAATGTTTAGCCAAACGGGTTATAGTCAATTGGGCCCCTATCCAAAATGGCCAGTCATCATGGCCCCTATTTTGGTAAAAATGGCCTCTGAATTTACTCTTTGATTTCAACCAATTCATTGGTCAAAATGGCCAAAAATATGAAAGTCAAAATAGTCAATTGGGCCCCTGTCCAAAATGGTCATAAAAGTTAAATTTGGTCAAAATGGCCAGTCACCATGGCCCGTATCACCTGTGTCAGGAAAATTAAATGTCATGTTTCTGAAGCAAATATTTTGTTATATTCTGAAAAATATAATGACTGTATTCAGAGAATGTCAAATTTGACAAAGAATGGCTTCGCCAAAAAAGGGAAATAATCGGTATTCCATCCTGAAATCATTCTTATCTTTAACGCAAAATAAATATATCAAACGAAAACTACTCGGAAGCTGACAGATCTGTGTCGAACAGGTCTAGTTTTTGCTTAAATTTGTCAAAACTATACACCAAAATCTCTAACTTTGTGTCCTTTAATGTACTTGAAAGTTTTAACTAAAAAAGTCCAGCCGTTAATTTTTAAACGCTAAAAACATGCTAAAATATTAAAAAACGTAAGGTTTTTAAGTATGTTATGTTTATTGGACGCTGATAGAAAACTACTGAACGGATTTGAGTAAAATAAACGCCGAATTGTAGAGAAATGTCTTGACTATGTATTTGAAAAGGTTTTAGGTAGAAATATCAGACATTATTCAGCCCAACACAAAAACTAGGTCAAACTACTTAATTAACAATAAGTACTCCCTGTTTGTAATTAACCCTTTAAAAACAAATTCAGTTTGATAAAGAAGATACATAGGTATAATGTACATAATTTATAAATACTCTCAGGTATCATTTGCGATGTTTTTGATAATGGAAACTTTTTTTCAAAAAAGCAGAATGGCCCTTTAAATACTTTTGGCTCTTGTATAGCCTATACGGAATCTCATCTCCAATAGTTGGCCTCAAAAACTGAAAACTGTACGAATTTAAGCTCCATATTATAGTATATAAATGCGTTTTGATTTTTAAAATCCCACGTATAGCTCAATATTCAACAAAAATCTTTCCATGTCGTTTCAGTGCCGACCAGTGGCAGGTTTTAAATTTGCCCGAGGAGGCTACAGATGTGATTGTAAAAAAGGATACGAATATACAGATAATAAGTTCTGGATCGAAGGTTCGTTATTAGAACTAGAATACGATAAGAAATCAAAGGGTTTAGCCAACAAGTAAGTAGACATTCTCATTTCCTTACTCAGAACAACAAAATGTCAGAACTTTCGGATTATCATCTGTTTGTATTAACTATGGAATGCCATGGAGGACATTTTCTCCGTATATTGTTTGTGTTGAAAAAATTTCCAATTTGATATTTCGCATTAAGCCTTATTACAAAATTCTAAAAACCAACGTAGGCCTACAGCCAGAAATCATATAAATTGAAAATCCGATTCTTTCTTTTCAGGCATTCCCTAATGCAGGCTATTGATTTTGTAACCTTCATGGAAATTGTTATAAATGTCTTTTTTTTACTTTGTACCATCCTCTCTGAAAAAAAGAGAGATTCACAAATTAATGATAGTCTTCCGAAAATGATTTAATATTTTCCTATTTGTTCGTACATTGTATATTTTGCAGATTCAGCATACACAGCGTTTTAATATGGGATATCGACTTAGTTATCATCAGTAGTATTGTTTTCTGTATTTCAGGTTTGATGACATGAGGTGTATCGCTGGAGGTGGCAGGGTGTCCTCGACAATAGTCTTGATTATCACAGCATTAATATCACTCACTTTAATCTAAATATTTTATAGGAAGCTTATGTTATATTTCATACACTTTGCTTTTAAAGTAAATTGTTATTTTGACGTTTTATAGTAGAAATCCATATTATTAGTCAGGCTTATTAGTGTATAGAATTGGTCCTCTGGAACGCAGCTGACAGTCCTTTGACTGTATTTTTCAGCATTGTAGATTTACCAAAGTGAATAAGCAAGAACCAGAATTTAGAAATTTGTCGAACCATCAAATTTTGAAATGCATGCTTTCATTAATCCGATCAGAGCAGAAACGTAGGACGCAGAGATCCATTGAATGCCATTGAAAGTTAATCAACACTAGCTTCATTTCATAACTTGTTAGTCATTTTAGAAATGCAACAATTTCATCTACGCATCGACAAAGATAGTCCAATTTGTCTCAAATTGAATTCCAGTTCTGTATTTTTGTAATTCATAAGTCAAACTATTTGACAATTATCAAGCCAAAGTTTATATTTTTTATTGACGATTGAGATTTTATATCTCGTTTCAATCTCATCTCAAAGCAGGGGCGGATACACGATTTGACGTTAGGGAGGGCGCAGAATAAAATTCGAAAAATTATTTGAGGTTAAAATAATCAAAGTTATTGAAATATTCTTCTAGAGTGGGTGCAATGTAGATAGATATCTTGCCAAGCGAAGTGTGGAGAGAAACATTTGTGATAAATTAAAAATGGTGCGGACAACCCATGCTTTGCAAATTTTAGGGGCCTAAATCCGCCCCTGCATAGTTTGTAAATATTTCTTTATATAATTCTGTACTCCATGCTTGTACTTTTGTTCATTTGTATTTTTTTCAATAAACCATTTTTATATAATAAATGTTTACATCTATAAAGAATTGCAGATGGAATTGGTTCATTTCTGAAATCTATAAAGTATTATATTATGTGGTAATGTCAGATTTGAGGCAAGAAGAGACAGTTACTAGAAATGAGCGGGTGTGGGTTTGGGCTGGTTGCACCACCGAATAATTTATTTTAAGTTAGTAGGTCTAATCATTCCATATGGCGCCGGAAGGAAATGTTAGCGGCGGGGCGGGGCTGTGATATAAAGGGCACTATATGACCGAGCGAAGCGAGGGAACCTTCTGGTCTGGGGGTTCGGGGGCGCCGTAAGATTACAGATTAACTTTCCGGCAGAAAACGTCACCGGTCTGTTCTGTCCCTCCCGGGTACATCAATAGCACTGCAACGGCCGCCTTATGTGTGGTAAATTTAATTCTCTGGATCCAAGGCGCTGGTCGGGCTCCTTGGATTTATGGTTAATAGAGGGATGGGGATGGGGAGGATGAGAGGGTCCGTGAACACAAGCTGACTGCAGCTCTGGTCTGCCGCATGGTTTATAGTATCGGCCGGCTCTTATTTTGGGAGGATGTGAGCCCAGTCCAGATAAAATCTCCATTTTCCGTCTCTTGCCTCCGTCGGCTGTAATTATTATGACATAAAAAGTGTCCGTGCGTCTCCGTGACAAAAAGGACACATGTTCACTGTTCACTATGTTCAAAATTCGGGAACAGCTCTTAGCTTGGATGAGAATTCGATTGAATCGACAATGAACAGTTTGATTGGTTACCAAAATGAAGCAACCAATCCAAACGATGTATGCTTAATCTACAAACTTCTTTGATCATGATTGACACTGATTGGTTGTTGATTGCATCTTGATTAATACGATCTGCTCCTTCAAGCTGTTTCTTTCACAGAATTACTCGTATCAAAACGAACTGTTGTTGCATAAATATGTTCCTTTCTTGTACCGGTCCAAATTTATATGATGGTGTTGGAACGTCATAATATGATCAATACACAGCAAAATTAAACATCTTTGGAATTTTTTGGACGATGAGAAATTTGTCAATTTCGTTTTGAATGTTGTTCATCGGTCATTGGAGCACCGTAGATTGGGTTAATCAAAGATTTCGAGTGAGTTTCAACTTACTCACTGATAACTCAAATGTCCATTTAAGAAATAAACTGCAGTCTTTAGATAGGGCCTACCATTATTAGCAATAGCCTACATTTGATGACAGCTGTAACCAAGAGTTCGACACTGGGTTTACAAAATGAAAACGCATTAAAAATTTCCATAGCAAGTATTTTATACCCGAATCTTTTTCTATGAAACACTTCCAAATTTGACAATTCTTTAAGGCAAAATGCCTTGGACCAGTGGAATTCGAGAGGCCAAATCAAAGAAAGGGGAGGTAAGCACATTTTTTACTTATGACTATATGCCTACAGACAACATTGGAAATTATTTAAAAAAAATCCTATATGCCACTTTCTTCCATTTTCACACTCGTTATTTTTAATCCGACGATATATATATATCAAAAGCATAGCATAATTTTAACACATCTTTATTAATCAATTACATTTCGAACCACACATTACAAAGGGCTTAGGAAATTCTTCTTCATGCCTACCTAACTAAATGTTGTTAAAACAATTGTTAAAAGATAAGAATGAAATATTCAGAATATGATATAAAGATTCTTTTTGGATCAAAAGTGGTGTCATCTCCTAAATTATAATCTTTTGACCAAGCAAATAAATCTTCATGATGCCTCTTTAAACCGGTTGGAAGGAGGCAAGTGTCAGAATTATCTCCCTTCAGCACGCATGCGCACAAGAGTTAAATATGGCACCCATATCCCATGCTTGATGATAAAGTTTGAAAAATAAACAGATGTTTTGATAAATATGGATCCTTCTAATCAGGTATTAATGTTACCCGCAAGACGAAAATCTAGGCTTTCTGTACATGCCAAATTTTAACGAGGTCTAAGCTTCATTCATGTCTAAAAAGTCACCGAAAGTGTCAACATTCCATGAAAATATTTTCTTGCAATTGATGAAGAAATCACTTTCGCTTTCCAATCTTTGCAACACTTTATTTAGACCTCTGCCATCATGAATAAGTGTCTTTACCTTGATAGACAGCCTTTTTATCCTTTTTTTGAATGCTCTTTTGTCGATATCATTGAGATGCTAAATTTGATATGATGAATCAAAATAACTGTTGTTTGAGAATGTGATTGTTGAATGAATTGCATGTTTCCTGTTTTGACAATTATCAATCATGTCCAGTCAGCATTAATTTCCATGTTCAGTTTCATCTGGTTCTATCTGCCTCTACCCTCTCTTTTCCACTCAAACAATATTTTATCAAAATATCACACTACACTTCTACACTTGAATATAATGTTCTCTTGTCCATTTGTTTTTGGGTTTTTTTTTGGAACATTTGTTAGTAAACAAACTGAAATTTATCAATAATTTTTATGAGAATTGAAATAGAAAGTAATTATTGTAAGGATGGTAATGAAATATTTACTACGTATGAAAAGTAATTCAGTGACAATGTACTTAATTTATATTGAAAAATATCAGATGATTTATCGTAATCATGAAAAAGGAAATTGTAGTAGTAAAAAATGTTTTATACTGATTTAACCGATTGTGATTGAATCAATTACATCATTTGGTACCATGATAAAAGTAGACAAATGAGTTATTCTTAGAATATTTTCAGATTGAAATGGTCCAAACTTTTTTACGAATAAAACCATTCCTTTATTTACCTTTTGTCAGGATTTCTCAATTAATTTTTGTAAAGGGTCAAATGCATTTATATAAAAAATAGGGCCAGAGCTTAGCTAGCATAGCATTTTAGCGGAAGAAGTCACTGTTGAGGGGCCATTTCTAAATATATTATGATGTCAAAGTATAAAACACCTTGTAACACACCTGACTGAACTTTTCTTTGGAAACATTCCAAGTAGCAGAATTTATTGCCCTAAAATACAATGAAAATGATTTCATACTCTCGAACTTCTGTCCAACAAAAACGTATTCTTCTTTTCCTCTCTGATAAGTAGTACGTAAAACTTCATTTCATTTCATTTCCCTTCTGAAAAGCAGTATGTGAAACTCCATTTTTTTATTTCCTTTCTGAAAAGCAGTACGTGAAATTTTATTTCATTTCTTCTCTTAAGCTGATCTATGTTAATTCAACTCAAATAATCTTCAGCCTGTTTATTATTTTAACATGGTGTTTTCAGGAGGTATATTTTGTGGAATTGGATGGATTGGATGGAGAATCTTATTCTGAGGTAGTCAGTATACTACATGGTGATAGACACAGTAAAAAGGTTGAGGTAAGGATAGAAATTGATAAGATGTTATGTTTATAATACATATATAGAAGTAGGAAGATTACATTATTACACTAAGATATATGGATAACTACTTCTGAATTAAATACATACCGGTATTATGTTCAAAACTCAATAAGGTAACGTTATCAAGTTAAATACCTGTATGAGTTTCAAATAGGTTTTAGTTTGCAATAAATTCAGAAAAAGTATGTCTATAATTATACTTCCAACTTGTCACTTTGTCCACTGTAATGTTCCAGAAGAATTCAAATTTGATTTGATTCTTCACAAGCTAGTAAAGATTTTTTGATCAATGAATAGATAGGAATGTTTTTAAGTTACAAATGAAAATATTCTCTGGGAATATCTAGCATACATTTTAACATTGAATGTTACAACTCATTTTTTGACTGTTGGAAGTAATAAAAAACTAGAGCCGTAACAAAACGGCGCTGGGCAGTGCGTCATCCTGGAAATTTTTCATAAATCATAAGGCACTAAGACTATGGCAAATGTTATGAAAATATGAACATTAGAAAAGTTAAATCTAGTGAGATTTTCTTATTTTAAGGAATTTAAATAACTGTTTGTGGTCTGAATGCTTAAAAGATTAACGATTCGTTAGTTTTCGACTATAGTAAAAAATTTTCTTTGCTAGTTTCAGAGTTGGCTTGTTTAATAGTGACCGCTTATAACCGATGTTGACTTAATAGTAGTTCGTCTGAAGGGAGAGTACTATCATTTAACCATTTTCAAAGCAAATATTTTATTTTGATTAGTCATTTACAAGCCAATAACGTCAAAACCGGTAGTGATATCGAAATTTTGAAAATATATTTGAGTTCGCAATCAAAATATTTATCTACCCAAAGTATCCTACCAAAGTTATCCTACCAAAGTTTTCAGAGCATTCGAATAAACTTTGAAAAAACACACACAGTTACAATGGTACAATTTTCAAAATTTTAATTGCGCAATTTTCATAAAGTGTTATATATCATTGGAAAAACAGATTAGACACAATAAGAATATATTAGAATTTCTGACGTATGTAAGTTAGGCCACGTGACAGAGCTGTTTAAAATTAAAAAATCGCAAATTTCAAATGGTTATAGAACCTGAAGTAAACATTGGACAACTAAATTGGACATACCATTGGATAGATCTAGTCAAGGGCAATAACCTTTCTTCAGGTCACAAGGTCAAAAAGGTCAAGGTCTAGATTTAAGTCTTTGAAATTTTGGAAATTACTAAAAACATTATACTGAGAAATAACAAGCAATATCGAATATCCAAAATCAAATTGCGTATTTTTTATGGCAATCGACTGAGCTGTCCAAAAATACTTCAATCACGAAAATCGCTCATAACCCTGAGGCCCCATTTTGAGTTTTACAAAAGTTGGTCATATCAATATGGCAGCTGATTTATTACATCCGGGTCAGATTTTTTTAATTAATTATTTCTATAACATCATTTCTAATATATTGCCGACAAAAAATTTCAAATATCTTCAAAATTCCGGAAGTTGAAATTTGAATTTAAAAAGCGAATAACGTCAAAACCGGAAGTGATATCGAAATTTTGAAAACAGATTTAAGTTTGCAATCAAAATGCCTATCTACCAGTAACTTTTCAGAACGCTCAAAATAAAATTTGAAAAAAACACACACAGTTACAATGGAACTTTGCTCACAATTTTCAAATTTTAAATCGCGCAATTTCAGTAAACATACAGAGTGTTATATATCTCTATAAAGAGTACATTAGGCACATTAAAAATATATAAGAATTTGTGACGTATGTAAATTAGGTCACGTGACAGAGCTGTTTAAAGTTGAAAATATCAAATTTCAAATGGCTATAGAACCGGAAGTAAATATCGGACAACCGAAATGGATATATCATTTGATAGATCTAGTCAAGGGCAATAACTTTTGTTCAGGTCACAAGGTAAAAAAAGGTCAAGGTCACGAGTTACAAGTCTTTGAAATTTTGGCACTTTCTTAAAACGTTATACCGGAAATGAGCAAAAAGCACAATCAAACATCAAAAATCGATTTGCGTATTTTTGGGGGCAGTCGACTGAGCTGTCCAAAAATACTATAAATATGAATTCCGCCGATAACCCTGAGGCCCCATTTTGAGTTTTACAAAAGTTGCTCATATCAATATGGCGGCTTATCTGTTACTTCCGGGTCAAAATTTTTTAATTTGTTGTTTTTGAATTATCATTTGAATCGTATTGCTGAAAAAAAATTTCAAATAACTTCACAATTCCGGAAGTTGAAATTTTAACTTTACGAGCCAATAACGTCAAAACCGGAAGTGATATCGAAATTTTGAAAATTGTATTTTTTTAACAATCAAAAGGTCTATATGCTTGTTTATTTTCAGATTGATTGAAATAAAATTGTAGAAGTTGAAAAATTCATCAATTTCAAACCAATAAAGTTAGCTTCAAAATTCAAAATTTGTAATGTCTTCAAGAAGCCGAATTGTAGCTTTTAGTTTTTGCAATTAAACACAAAAAATCCGATTAGAATTGAATTTAAAATAGAGTAAGAAAATCGAAAATTCTAAAATACACTTCTGTATCCTACGTCATTTCCGGTTGGATAAAAATGCGTCAAATTACATTTAAAAAATTTAGTTTTTCGAGTACAGAAAAGAAATCATATCAGTGTATATGTGGCATTTGCAGTTTTGGCTGTGTACTCTGACCAGAATTCGAAGAAAGAAAAAAAAAAAAAAAAAAAAAAAACATTCTGAAAACAAAGCAGTGCGTTCGAAATCGAACGCACTGCAAAAAAGGGCTAATGTCATCTAGAGAAAAAAATTATTTGCTCAATGCTCATTGCATACTGCACTGTAGTATTGAAAAGTCCATTTCAAAATTAGTTCAATTTAGAATCCAATGCTTATGATTTGATGCTTCATTATGTTGCTTTCTTCCAGTTTCCATGGGAAAATAAAGCAGAGAGAGATATTAAAGATGAATCAAATGGTGAGAAATTTTTTTTTATTTTTCATAATGAAATCTTTGAAATAATTTTTGAAGCCTGGCGTTTATATTTTTTTGTGATTTGGTTAAGGTATAGTTGGGGATCGGTCCTATCAAAACCCATAGCGGTTGTCCGGATACCAGGGTCCCCGGCGTTTGAACGACTCTCAGGTCTTAACGAATTGGCCTACCTTTATAAATTTACGTTTTTCGGAAATTTCGAAGAATTTTCTTATCGATGGAATACAAAAACTTCACAAGAAACTCTCAAAAGTGCCGTCTTTCGCCGAAACAAAATTTGAAGCCGTCCCAGATCGACTTGGACCGCCATTTTTGTTTTTTAACTGTTGGCGGATGTGGGCGGAGTTTACATGTTTAACCAGAGAAAACTCGCTCACAACCTGTAAGCTCCGCCTTTATGGCAGCCATCACTGATAGAATTCTCGCTTGGAAACTTTCGATCAAAATAAAAGGTATTTATTGAGCTAGGAGATAATTCAATTTACATTTTTATTTAATATTTTATGAAAATGTATCGAGATGTGCCGATTTTCAAGGACACAAGGGCTTAATAAAGGATTTGAATTTCCGCAATGAAATGATACAGCATGGCAGCCTGACGTTGACCCGTTCAACGGCAGGTTTTATCTGACTAGTTAAGGTAATGTTTACCAATAGACATTTGCAGTTTATTGTCATTGTATTTTGATTCTATTTTAGGATGTTCAATATACAGACCTTCAAATTTTTTCAGCATGGTTTCTCCTTGTCAGCGATATATGTTTGGAGAGACGAATCTTTAAATAGGAATTAAAGTAGCCCCTCTTCTTATGTTTAATCAGAGCAGAAACAAGAAATTTTCATTTAACATCCAATCTATATATGGAATTAATTTAGAGTGAACTAAGTGAAGGATCCTCCATTTGATTATTTAAAACAATTGACTTTATAAAAAGTGTATTGTTGTTATTGTTATTATACATTGTAGATTTAAAAGAAGAAGAAAAAGAATCCTCACCAGAACAACCTAATGAAGTGTTAAATCCTGCAAATGTTGAAGCATCACAGATTCTCCTACCTTATGCTATTGTACCTCCAGGAGTTGTACCAATTCAGGTACCTACAGGTATGGTAAATGGTGTCCACGCTCCATTTCCACCAAATGTTCTGCCAGATGGGTCCCTCCTTCAGCCTGATTGCATCATTGAGATGCCATCACCTGCTAAATCAGACCACGGAAATCATTACGCACATTGTAATGGACCAGTAATGCCACCTAGTTTTGATGTAAATCAGGGGCAACAACCTGTACCAATACAGCACAATAATGTTGGGTATGAAGCACAGAACCATATGAATAATAATGTTGAGTTTAAAAGAGAAGAATCCCCAGAACAGCAAGTTGACCCTGAAGATGAAAATTCCGTTTCATTCACTATTCAGCTTCCACCAGAAAGCTTTGAAACAAATCAACCAGAAATATCAGCAAAACCCAGTCTAGATCAGGCTATAAAGTCAAGTCGTATATTTAACCAAGTTTTGGGAAATAGTGAACCATCAACTGGAATATCATTCTTAGCTGATGATACCCTTGCTGATGACAGTGGAATTTCCTTTTTCTGTGAAGACCAGCTCGGAGATCCTGAATCCAGCTCAAAACAGACTGAAGAAAATGATTATTATGAACCGGAAGTATTGATAGGAAATATTGAAGTCACTGTCTGCATCAATAATCACGAAAATACCAACACAGATGTCAAATATGCAGAATATTCAGAAACTGTTTACCTGAATCCCTATTCTGATGATAACCAAGAAATGGAATATTTGACCAACAGTAAAAAAGAATCTTCACCAGAGATTGAGACTGTGACATTAGCTCCGCCCCCTCCAGTTGAGATTCCTGTGACACAGACAAACATCGTAAAGCAAAAAACAACGAAACCTGTGAAAAAGGAGCCATCACCAGGTAAACACAGTGCACAAAATTCTCCAAGAGAAAGTCCACAAGTTCAGTCACCAAAAGAGAACAGTGTGGAACCAACACCTTTTGAAGCACCTGCTGCGCCTAAATCTAAATCATGGGCTGGTCTATTCAAAGCTACACCTTCAAGATCAACAGTGGTATATGCTGACAAGGTGCCTAATATACCAGCCCCTATAGTAACAGCTCCAATAGTCAACAAGAAGAAAGAACACTCCCCATCTCCAGTTCCTGCTTATGAAGATTCTGCAACATCAGAATTAGGAGGCAAGTTTTTTTATTTTTAGTTTGTTTGAAATGACAATAAATGCAGTTTAAAGAAAGCTAGAACTGAAATGATTGATCCATAGACCATAGGTAGGATTAGGAGATCCCAGTTTTGATCTCAATACTGGAGATCAGTTGGGTATTATGTTGTGAGCCTTAGGAAACCTATTGGTTTGAGAGTCTAGAATGACTTAGCCCATCCCCAATAAAGCTTGTCACAGTATGGTATTGTGATTTAATGAGACAAGTTTTTATTTCAGCTTTATTGAGCCATATTAAACTAAACCATGCCTCGGTAGCTCTACAGCCTCGTGGTTTGATCAACAACAGTAACTGGTGCTATATCAATGCTGTATCCTTTTACAAATTTTCTTATTTGCATGTTCATATATAATTCATCCCAAATCTAGTTGTATTAACAAAAATGTCGCAGGGTTGTCCAATGTTATTCTTGTCTCGTCAATGCCGCGTAGGATACCAAATGATTTTTTAAATTGGTTTAAAGAAACCAGACAACTGAATGCAAGACAGATATGAAAACTGTTTTTGACTGAATAAATATGAACAAAGCTTGCCATAAATTTATGGTTTTAAAATTCTTAAAGCTACTGCTAATTTCTTTATCTGAATTACCCTTAACTGATATTAGACTTTGCAAGCTCTGATAGCTTGTCCTCCATTTTATCATTTAATGAAGAAATTGAGTGACTTTCCTCCCATGTCTCGAGGTTCTAGTTCTACACCAATATTAGACAGCTTGTAAGTATTTCTTTATATTTGAATTTTGTGAATGTTTTTGAAAGCTTAGATTTATGTTTTATGATGTTTTATGTGATGTATTAATACCACATTGAATTGATGGATCCATATTAAAGTCGAAGCATCCTTCACTTTGATGATCCCTTAAAGGGATAGTAAAGAGGTTTTCTAAACTTTGTATGTGTGTCGGGGACAATGATGGCATCAATTTTTGCCATTCCAATTTCCATTGCGACGTCTGTGGGTCTTTCGGTAGATAATTGGGGGTGACGTCTTAAAACGCATAAATTTAAGTGGAATTGCAGGAACCACAGAGGTCGGAATGGAAATTTGAATGGTGCAAATTGATGCTATCAGTAACCCCTCTTTACAATCCCTTTAACAATAGAAGGCAGATCACCTTAGCAGTCATTACCACTGAGAAGACTGAGAAGAAATTGAGAAGTTGTCATTTGTTAGAGCTGATGCTTAGATTACAGGATCATTTTAAATGAATTGTAAATTAAAACACTGTATGACTTGTTTATTCAACAGATTACAGTTTACCAGTGAATTTAACATCATGCCAAGACATTATGAGATGAATGGTCATAATAGAAATGATAGAATTAAGAAGATCTATGATATAGAACCTGGACAAGATTTCGAACCAAAATATGTACATAATATGTTACATGTTATTGAAGTTAATCCTGCTTTCAAGGTTAGTATATAGAATATAGATATTTTGTGTCATGTTTGGAAGATCAAACTTCGTATCTCTTGTAGTATTGGGCATAATTCTGACCCCTGTAAAATAAAGTGTTTATTATTATTTTAAAGAAATGTACCAATATATTTCAGCTGGGGAAACAAGAAGACGCTGAAGAGTTTCTTAGTATTCTATTGGATGGTTTACATGAAGAAATGGCAGCAGCTATCAATTCTAAAGGTATGTTATTGAGGAGGAATAAATATAAATCTGTAACATACTTTTTCTCATTATGTATTTTGCTCTTTCTCAGTCCCTGATTATATCTTTCGAGATATCATTTATAGCTCTTGAATATTATAAATCTGTTAAAACATTTTATCTGAGATGTATAAGCAATTTATAGAATACAGTTAAAAGTATACCTGATCTGATCACATTCAAGCAAAATGTCAATGAAATTTTTTCTTTTTGAAAATGTTTTTTCACAGAATAATGTATATTGCACAATTTCATTTGATAAAATAAGAAGGTTAGACAAATATATATGGTTATATACAAAATTTAATAATAAATAAATAAAAAATAATAAAATTATTCAAATTATGCATGAAATGAAATATTTTAGATCTAAAGAATAATAATACTGAACCACAGACTAATGGTGTTTGCGATGATGATGACGATGATGATGATGAAGATGAAGATTCATGGGAACAAGTTGGGCCCAAAAATAAAAGTGTCGTTACTAGAAGGGTATGTTGTATTTTTATAAGAAATGAAATGAATTTTAGTAATTCTAGCTACAAGACCTTTTTTGGCATAATACAAATGTTCTGTGATATTCAAATGGCCCCTCCTTCAATATGATGAGTGACATATCAGTCAGTTCATATTTAATTTAAGATCATAATAGAGGGGTCAAGGGGTCTAAAATATATTACATTGTTTGAGCTTAGAGCATGTTTTTTTTTTTCAAGAGCAATGAATACTGAGGCATATTACACAAATTGTTTTTATTTTTAGGCCACGTTTTCTAAGACACCTATATCAGATATATTTGCTGGTCAAATGAGATCTGTTGTAAGTAAAACAGGATCGAAAGAGTCAGCCACATTACAGCCATATTTCACTCTACAACTAGATATACAGGTATGTTTTCTGCAGTTTCCTCAACATGGAAAAGCGTCTAGTCGTTCGGACAGGACAATAAACCAAGGCCCTGTGTGCTAATGGCTGTGCACGTTAAAGATCTCTCGACAGTTGGAAATCGAAAATAAGAGCAGGCTAATGCCGCTGTTCTGGCAAAATTTCCCTCATTGCACACTGCATGGCGTTTGACCGTCCTCAATTAGCCCATATACGTGCAGAAAAGTAGGACGTAAAACTCCATTCTTTTCATTTTGAAGTTTCTTCAGATTAGTATAAGCTTGCAAATTGCATGATTGAAAACAAAGTTCAAATGTTTTATATACTGAATATGTATTGAAACATGGTTTGTAAACAATATAGAATACTGAATTGAATTTGTTGTATAGCTTTGTACTCACATGATCTTAAAGGAATTGGAATCCAAGCACTATTTGACAAATGATAACAGTTCTTAATAAGAAGTAGCTCATTTAATAACCTTGTAATTGTGTTGGGATCAATTCTGATTAAGCATTAAGTCTTACCATTAAACAAGAAGAAAAAAGTTCATTTGCATATGTTATTATACTTTGAAATTGTAGATCTGATTTATGTGCTTACTTACAATTTTATTCTTTATGCATTGCACAATTAAAAATTAAACAAACATTCAAACACATTTTTATACGCCCTCATCTCTCTATGAGGACGTATATTGTCGGCACCCCTGTCCGTCCGTCCGTCCGTCCGTCCGTCAACATTTGCTCGTAAACGCTCTAAAAACTAGAGTTTTTCACGGAATCAAATGAAATTTGATATGTGTATACATATTCATAAATCGAAGATCAAGTTCGAATTTGAGCTATTTTCGATGGTTAGAAGCAGAGTTATTGCCCTTGCCCCAAATCCGTCGGTCTGTCCATCAACATTTGCTTGTAAACGCTCTTAAAACTAGAGTTTTTGACGGAATCAAATGAAATTTGATATGTGTATATATATTCATAAAACGAAGATCAAGTTCGAATTTGAGCTATTTTCGATCGTTAGTGTAGCAGAGTTATTGCCCTTGCGCCAAAATCTTGAATATGCTATTACTATCTAAGTTTTCAACCGATTTTGATGAAACTTAAAATGGATGTTATTGGACCTAAATCAAAAGGTTTGAGAAAGTTTAGTTTTATCCTGATTAAATTTAAGACTTTTTCGTTGGGCGTATATGGCCGTGGTCCACTATCTTTTACACAGAAAGTTGACATCAATATTTATGTGTGAATATTTATTATCTAGGGAAAAGTTTTCTCTGTAAGAGATGCCCTGGAAGGTCTAGTCAGTAAGGAAATTGTGGGAGATTTTTTTGATAAGAAGACCAATCAGAAGGTAAAAAATTAAACACATGGGAAAAGCATACAAGACAATGCAATACAAGAAGATTCATTGAATTTTTTACCTGTAGGTCTCTTGAATATTTCGAGGTGCTCTGATGAAAGATCTGATAAATGATTCAAAATTTTAGTCACCGTATATAATGCATTTCCCTTGTTTGACTGCACTAATTAGGGGGTAAATAAAGTATGCATAATACTGGAAAATATATGGTATAAGAACAAAGAACAAATCATCTTTGGTGACTAGCGTTGCCATATTTTCCTCTTAGAATGGTTGTTGGTTTACTGTAAAAAATAACATAAATCGTAACAATATTGTATTCCATTTCAGATTGAGATACTAAGAAAGACAACTCTAGAAGAATTGCCCCCAGTTCTAATTTTACATTTAAAATGTTTTGTATATAATAGTGAGGGTTCCCAGAAACTCTTAAAAAACATAGAATTTGATGTTGACTTGAAAATAACAAAAGATTTAGTTTCACCAACAGCTAAAATACCCAATTCTCATAAATCTTATAAACTATTTGCAGGTATAGTAGATATTTATTTATATATAAGCTTCATTGAAATAGATGAAGATCTAGGCTTTCGATACCAATAGTATTGAAGCCTATCCAGATACATTTTTCAACCCTGTTTTGTATTTCCTAGTATTTATTGATGTAGGGACTGACTTGAAAAAAAAGTAACAATATGATCTCATTAAAAAAACACAAGAGTATAAGTGTGCTACTTGTGTGTCAATCAAATTTCCTTTAATTGCAAGGACTATATCAAGGTGCATAAATGAGTACATGAAATAAACTGTCACATACATGATAGTGCCCTAAAATTTGATCAAAATTGTGAACATCACACGGTACCAATGGCTTGGATATTATATCTCATTGTTTTATGGCAAGTAAGATGGCCATAGGTTTTGAAACTTTATCCTACAGGCCAATTTCATCCTGTTAATTTTAACTGATGATGTTACATTATGTTATATTGTATTTTTTAGTGGTATATCATCATGGAGTAAAGTCTAGTGGAGGACATTATACATGTGCCGTGTTTCACCCTGGTATTAACGGCTGGATTAATATTGATGATCGCCGTATTGAGACTGTTAACGTACAGAAAGTGTTAAAATATAACCCCCCTAGGATGCCGTATTTATTATATTATAGAAGAACGGACCTGGCGTATTCCTAGTAATATATATATATATCATATCACTCCATCATTATAGTGCCTGAATAACTCTCTTTTAACTTCATTACTGTGTGATTTTCAACTATTTTGGCGATTTATTTGTCAGTCAGATTTTGACTCTTGGGTTATTGAGTTTGGCTTGCGTGTGTTCAAGCCAGTTTCTGGTGATTTTGTGACAATTCTGTGAATAATGAAGTAGAATTATGATATGAATTAAATTTTCTATGAATTTATCCAGACATTTGGCAATGTTTGGAAAAGGCAATGGAATTATGCCTTAAAGTGTCATGGGATTATTTTCTTTTATTGAAAAGACTGTGTTCCAAGATTTTTAGTACAATACTTTAAAATTCATTAATAGGTCTTTGAAAAATTGACTTTCAAATCTTTTAAATCATCAAGATTATGTAGATATTTGAATGGAAAATTAATGTTAAAATTACACGTGGGTATATGTTATTATACGGAGTATTGGAAAGTGTTAATTATATCATCACATGAATGAACACATCAATTTACTATCAATCTAGTCTACCATCATTATATTAACAAATTGTTATATCATCAACAATGTATTATATCATGTTAACATTCATAACAATCTTTATAGCAAGTGGTCCTAGTAATAGTAAAAAGTGGAATGAATTCTCTAAATAATACGAATATTGGAATAGTATGAAAATTATAAGTATATTTAAATTTGCTTACAATCTGTTTTCTGTTTCGATTGTTTGGCTTGTGTGTTAAGCTAAAGCTTAATCAGTTTCTATTAATTGTTCTTGGATATGAATATTAAGAAGAAAAGGCATTTGCAAAGTGTTTTAAAAGTGAGGAAAAATGTTTGTTGATTATGAATTCCCTTATAATGTGGAAAAAATTGTGAAAACTCCGTATTGTAGATTTGGATACATGTTACTTTAACTACGACTTGCCAGCCATCTTGAGTGATCCTAGATTTTAAACCACAATCATTGATATAATTATCTTTATATAAACTGGATTGTTTGGAGTGGAATTATAACACCTTGTACATATACATTGTAATATAGACAGAAACTGAAAGTGAACTCCATTGTAAATAAAATATGTGATTTGTGTTATTGATATCAGCTTTCAGTAAAGAAACTTGCTATTTGTCCAGGCCCTGTGTTGAAAAGGGACAAGTGTAAATGATTTATGATGAACAGTTACAATATTTCTGTGTTGAAAATTAGTGTACACGTGTGTGAAAAGTTAATTTCTTGTATAACAATTCTGGTGAAGGTCATGTGACTTAAGATGTTTCTTATTTTAACCTTATAATTATATTTGAGTGGCTGTTCAGTTGCTTCTAATAATATGGCGTGGAAAATCTATAGCTAAAAGCGGTCTGAACTGAAAATATTGTCAGTCAACATTATGTGTTGTTTGCCTAGCTGATAATTTTAACAGTAAAGAAATGAAAAGTTATGGGATGTGACCATTTTGTGAAATAGCTCCTGTAAATGAGAAAAACATTACTGTGTGTATTGAAACGTAGTGATATCTATGATATAGTAAAAGACCAGGTTGTGTAAATTAGACGAAATAAGTTCTCGTACTGTATATTTAATAATTAAATGATTGTATCCTGTTTTCCAAGTCCTATGTATAAAAACCTCTCACTGTATAAATGTTTTATAAAATCTTGCTTAAATTATAATATGTACAGTGTTGATTGTATTATATTAATGATCATTGTTATAATAATAATAATAATAATAACTTGTTAATCAATCCCGTCCTATTTCTCAAATTATTCTCAAACTGATCATTTATATTACCAACCAGTAAATCATGTCTATTTCAATTTAATTTCTTTGGTACCAGCCTAGACGAGATAACTGATTAGTTCCTTGCTAATTTTTAGGTTTTCAAATAATCTGAAATTTTGCTTGATCACGATAGTAATTTTTGTAGAAATTCCAAATGTACTTTAATTGACTTGTTGACTTAAGTGTCATTGTTGTAAAATTCTAATTATGAATATAATTCCTTTCTTTTAATACCAGTGCCTTATTATAAAACAGGTATCATAATTTACCAATATTTTCAGCAATTTTTCATGAATACTTTGATCATGTTAAGTGTATATTTGAAGCAAATATGCTGACTACTTGAGTTTTTCCTTACTGAAACTGTAGTCTTCAGTAAATAAGAGGCTAATCTAATTTATATACAGAACAGACTAGTTGCTGTAACATCCTTGAAATGATTTAAAGATAAAGTTAGAATTCCCCTTGATAAGCAGCGATTGGAGTTAGACAGATGTAAAATAAATCTTATGGTTATCCTATATAGGCCTAATTATGTTTATAGTGTACAGTGTAAAAGATAAACTAAATGACATTGTTGTGTATTTTACAGTGTAAAAGATAAATTAAATGACATTGTTGTGTAGTTTACAGTGTAAAAGATAAACTAAATGACATTGTTGTGTAGTTTACAGTGTAAACTAAATGACATTGTTGTGTAGTTTACAGTGTAAAAGATAAACTAAATGACATTGTTGTGTAGTTTACAGTGTAAAAGATAAACTAAATGACATTGTTGTGTAGTTTACAGTGTAAAAGATAAATTAAATGACATCGCATTGTTGTGTATTTAGTGTATATAAATATGTGAACAGATTAATTTTGATGTACATTCACTGATAATCCAAACATGTTCTTAAACAGTTTACTTTGTTATGAGGTTGAATAACTTATTTTGGAAAGGGAACCACAGTGGAGGTCATTAAATAGAAATATTCCCATATTACTAATTGTTCTACCCAACTATATAGCATACTGTCCTTGTTTCTTTTTTCAATTATTTCTGATCTTCATAAATGATTCAGAAAACCTATATCAACTTGTAAATATATAGATATTGTTTATAATGCACATAATCAGATATTATGATTTAAATAAGATGTTGTTGACAGAGAATTTGGTTTCTGTTTCATAAAAATTCTTCTTGTCAAAATTATTGTGATGTTGAGATTAATTTGTTTTCTGAAAAAGATGCCTGTGAGATGATTTTATTGGACATAATTTTTCCTAATTTAGTCCCCATATCAATGATCAATTCTAAAAGTTTTCTACAGTCTTAAGAAAACAAGGCAAATATTGGCAATGGCATTTGAGTTTCATGTTTGAACAGTTTTATTCTCGATAACATTCATATAGCATAACTTAATGAGAAATGCAGAAGTTAGATTAGTTTTTGTGCGTGAGTAATTGGTTTAAGGAGTATTCCTCTATTCCATAATATAAGACTTCATTAGTTCAAAATATGTTTTAATATCAAGACAATTGAGATGATAAAAATGTAAATAATGTATATATTGTAAATAGAATATGAATGTACAGAATGTAAATATGTATGTTATATAACTAGTCTTGGCCAATGGTTGGAATCCAAGATGATGACATCATAATAATCTAGCATTTTAATTGGTCACTGTTTGTAGATCTTTACAGAATTGACCAATAGAAAGTTTTGGGTAGTATTTGAATCTTTTGTTATGTAGAAGGAAAACATGCTTGTTGGTTGAAATCATATAAATGCAAATGCATTTGCGAAATTTTTATTTTTATTTGCCAGTGCTGCTTTATATTTTTGTCAATGAAATTTATGTTGGAATTTTCATAATCCAATTGGTTTGGCAAAAAAAGGTAAAATCCAGAGACGTAACTTCATCAAGGCAAATGCCTGATGCTAGATAAAAGTATATTTATAAGAAATTAAAAAAATAATTGTAAAATGCTAAATATCATTTATGCTTATTTGATCTTTTTGAGCACTTCCAATGGAGTTGAAATTAGAGACCTAACCACAAGAACAACAAGGGTTTTGCCTCATAGAAAAAAAGCCCTTGTTAGTGCCCTGTTATGAGTATTTCATGAAAAGCACTAGCCTAGGTCAGAAACAAGAACTATTAACATTCAGTGTTATATTATTCATATCTTTAAAAAAAGGGTTATGACTTCAAAGGCTCTCGGAATTTAACAATGTATTGATGAGTTTTATTATTTATTATCATTCTTTTTTAATTATTGAAATTTGTTTTGTTTTGTGTGTAAGTTCTATGTATTTTGGATTGTTATAAAATTTGATTTATTTGTAGTTTATTTCTTGTTCAGTTGTGTTTTGTGTGGATATATAAAATGAAATTTGTTTTTTGGTCTCTCTAACTCTTTAATATTAATAAGTCTTTTTGCTCTCAAAATAGACAATGGGTGAGGTCAAATTCCGTGTTAGTGTTAACACTGGTGTTAATACAGAATTTGGACTGGGACTGAATGCAGATTGATATTGAAACACTTAATTTTGTAAAAGATATACTGGTTTCGCGTGTTCACTCCCAAAAAGTACTATATAAACACGAAAAATTAGTTTAAATGTTGTGTTAAATTCATGTTAACACTAACACGGAACACCAACACGAGATTTGACCTTACCCAATGACTAACAATTAAATTGAAATTTTTTTTCCAGTGTAGGAGAATGCCCTATCAATTTCATACTTTATCTTAATATTTCTTTAACATATCCAAAGTAAGATTTTGTCTGATTCTTCTTACTTAAAGGGATTGTAGAGAATTTTTCTCAACTTTTATGTGTATCAAATACACTAATAGCATCAATTTGCACAATTTCCATTTACTGTCTCTAAATTTTAACTAAAACTCAGTCCCACTGATGTTATTGGCAGCTTTTGCCGTCATTAAATGCAAGCAATAAAAGTGTGACTTTGAAAACCACAGGCATTTGACTGAAAATTGAAATAGTACACCTAAGTGTCGCCAACACACATATTATGTTCTTAGAAAATTAGAAAACCATATTCATTGGAAGTGATAAATATTAGTAATAAGTCATTTCACTCAAAATAAGATGTACAGGTGTAATTTCTTTACATCATTGTCATAATTAAACCAATCAAAGGGCAATAACTCCTGAATATAGTAATTCTTTTCCCTATGCTTTTCTTGATTAATTGATTTGTATTTATTTCATTTTGTAAGTATATTATTTAAGTTTTGTACTTCTAATTGATTCTCGAATACTGTGTTATATTAATACTGAAAAAAAACCTCACAAAAATTTGAATATATCATATGTAATAGAAAAAAATTTTCACCAGCAAAGGTTGTCAACGCTCAATGTAAGGTATTTAAAACAATTCAAACCCCTGAGAAAGTGCATGTTAAAAGAGTAAACAGTTAATTTGAGGTCATATTTTTGAGGCATGTCAGTGAAGTTAAACATTGCAATTATTTTATTCAATCTTCTAGTTCAGAGATATTAAATTAAAGGAATTATATAGAGGTTTTCATAAATTTTTATCTATATTGGAGACACTTAAAGCATTTATTTCGACCAATCCGATTTTCAATCAGATATCTTTGGTCAAAAAGTTACACTTTTAACTAAATGTGTGATGGTGTCACACCTGAATGATATGTATCACAGATGATTTTTGCTGGTGTTAAGTTATCAAACTTCAAACTCTTTTTTTACTAGAATTGCTGGAACCTATTTTGGAATTATATAAATTGATGTTATAAGTGTCCCTAATACACATAACTTTTGTAGAAAGCCGCTTTAAAATCCCTTTAACATGTTATGGTGACAAGCAGGTGATAAGTTGTTACTGTTAACTGGCTGCACATAAATGATATATCAGATCTCAACATTATATAATTACCAATATCTTTAGTTATGTTTCTAACACAACCCTTATCTCAAATATAAGAAATCTAGGTTACTGTTTACTATTTATTGTGTATATGTATTATCTTTGTATATAGATTTCAAATTGTTAACTTTTATTAAATAAAATCATGAAAAAAAAATCTTGTTCTCTTTCAAAGAATATTTCACAAATGCAAGACAAATATTATGAAATAAAAAATACAGTTTAGGTACATAACTTTTGAACACAATTTACAGGGAAGGCTGGGAATAGAGTCAGAAAGTTGCAGACTAGGTTTATGTCCATCATAAAATGCTTTAAAGAACAGATGAAAAAGAGTTTCAATGTTTTAGCCTCATTTCTTTTATGGTGAGAATAAGCTGATTTTGTTTGGTATTTAGAGCAAAACCAACAAAGTGAAACCAAGCTTTTCAAAAGTCACAAAAAAGTCTCCAGAGGTCCCCTCTGTGTTGTTAGGTTTGCAGCTTTGATTTGAGTTATCCTTCCAGAGCGTTGACTAAACGTTCATATTGGTGTTCATCTAAACCTTCCTCAAGAGAAATGTGATTTATTGAAGTTAAAAAATCTGGAGGTTTGGCATTATCCTTGATAATAGGAATTATGGATGATCTGCTTTTTTTGTTTAAGGCACTGGTAAGAGCGGCCTGGGATTCGTGCTGACACCAACGACTTTCCAGAAAGTTGGGAGAAATGACCAAAATTGATTTGTAGCTGTTACTGATAGCTCTTTCAATATTCTCAAAAGTTGTGAAACCTGGCGTAAAATCTCGATGATCCAGAAATCCTTTGAAATTTTTAATGGTTTCTAGCCGATTCATAAGACTATGTATAACCCAATCGCGATCTTTATCGCTGTAAATGACAAAGAAATCGTGGCTAAAACCTTCTCTATTCTTTGGTTGACTTGAAGAGCTCCTTTTTAATGGCAAGCTTTCAGCATGTTGTACTGGGGACAACCTTTCCAACATGACAGTCAAAATAGTTGCGTCAAAGTTGGCTTTCAATGCAGCTGATACCTCGTCTGCACGTAGAACATCAGCGAGAAATTTATTAAGATAAGAATCATTCTTCAAGAAGATCTGGACATAAAAATCGACGACGAGTTTGTCCATATTCTGCAGAAGAAACTTTTTGAATTCTCTTTGTAACATTGTACTATCATATTTGGGGAAAGCCACGTCGCAGAACCAGTAAATCATTTCAGATAGTAATCCTGAAGAATCGTTGCAACTTGCCATCTTCTCAACATGCCAGTCCAATAGATAGTTGATATCTGTGGGAAATTTACTTCCTGCATAGCGACATTCCACACATCTATGAATGACACCCAATGCGCTGTCTAGTTCCCCAATTTCATGCAGGTACCTTGCATGCTTGAAATGGAGCCATGGATCGCGTGGTCCACCAAGGCAATCCAAACCACGTTGAAAAGCACCGAGAGCTTTAGCTTTTAAGACTTCATTTTCCCCTTTGTTGGAAGCGATACCACAAACAGTACCAAGATATCCAAGAGTATATGCAGAAGGACACACTTCACAGACAAATTCGAAGTCTTTTCTGGATTTGTGTAAATCATCTAGCAATTCTGGCAGATCTATACCACCATCTAGTCTTTGCTTACATTTTTCTAGCATCAGTTCTCCGCGCTTGGAAAACGAGAAATGGTTTGTCTCGCTATTGTTCAGTTGGATGCATTTGTCCATCAGTTTAATTCCGTCATCGTATCGTCTTTCAGACTTCAACCAACCCATGTACAGCTGCATTGCTTCAATTTCCTCGCTAATCTCCAGAGATTTCTTGAAACACAGCTCCGGATTAAAAAAGTGCTTGGTTAAATCATTTTTTCTGACTATATCGGGTATATCGGAATTTTTTTCAATTTTTTTCCTTTTCTCTTCGTTGTACTCCGCTTCAATGGGTTTCTTCCAGAAAAAATAGCCGAGGTAACCCCAAACCATGCATTGCAGATACTCATCATCCGGCGCAAGATCTCGAATATCTAACAAAGTCTTTAAAATATCTGGATACCTGATTTCATTCTTCAATTTGGGGGCATCTGTCGAGAAATTTAAATAAATCCAAGTTTTATAGTTCCATACCATACACAACATCCACACTGCTCGTTCAGATCTCATATCAATGTCTAGATTTTGTGTGTTTTCCAGACACTCAGTTAACATTTCATTGGATATAGCATATCTTCGAATATCATTAACTGTTCCGAGCACGTCGAAAGCGATAGCATAGGCATGTTCTGCTTTGAATCTGGCTTCTATTGCTGTTGGTGGACCATCTGCTATGATCTGATTTCTAAGGCTAATGAGCTCGGCCTCCTTTTTTGTGTTCATTAACTTCGAGCTCACTCTAGCCAGGTTTTCTATAGCGTTAAGATTGGTGTGATCTAATTCCAGAATTCTCTCAAAACTTGTATATGCCAGAAAGTATTCTCCTAAATAGTAATAAAGGATACCAATAAGATTTCGAATGGCTAACTGTAATGGTCCTAACTCTTCACGGATATGAGGTTTTAGAGTTTTTATTCTGAACAGAATACGTTCTTTATCTCGACAATTCTTCACATTCAGGTCCAAATCAAAATGGCATTTGGCATTTTCCTTCATATTTACTTCTAGTTTTTCTGGAACATAAAAAAAACAAAAAACATTGCCAGCCTATAGGATCGTGTTTAGCTAGTCCAGTGCCCCAGACGGTAGAGGCAATCGGTATGACAGTTTATAAAGGCAAATAACATCATGCATGTCTATGTAAATTAGACAGCCAGTCAAATTCTCAAAGATGACTGAGCATAATATTTTAATTTTTAACTATACTAGCCAATGCATGTATACAGTTCACCACTAAAAATCTGTCGTATCTTATAATGTCGCTTCGACCTTTCTTATGAAATTTATTGAAAAGTATGCTAAACTAACAATCAATGATGAATTATATGATCGAGGTCTGCACCTACTCGATAGGCATAGTGTATATACTTAAATTTCATAAAAAAAAATATCATCGTTCCTGCACCTGCTGGCTAAAACGCGATAGGTCCACATGTAAATATATACGGGTGGGGCGCGAGGGTTGTTGCCATGGTGCCTTGACGCCCATACGCCGAGTACTTACCCCTCTACCCCTCACTTCTCCCCTCAGTTTCCCCCCTTTAGCAATTTTTTTTCTCGTTTCCCCTGTAAAAAAATTTGAGCATTTCATGCTTATACACCACAATCCCCTTACCCAAATTTCACCCTAAGCCACGGCGCATAGGTAGACCAAGCTCAAATATACAATATTTAGGTAATACTAACCGTTAAAGAAAGTTGGATTAGTCAAGTGTGTCTTTGTTCGTATAGAGGTCTTCCCAGGGAAACAAGTAATACAGCCTTTTCTGTGAAATCCTAGTATACTACTTCTTAGAATAGATAGCCTATACCATGCAAATAGCTTTTAGTATTAGTATAAATCATAAGATAATCTATCGTTTATACTACTGGCCGGATATGCAGTACATGAATATAGGACAATAAAACAATTAAACTGAATTGAATATGAAAATGGGGTATACCCAAAATATTCATAGAATGAACCGAGAAACACAATATCTATATGTTATGCAGGGTATCACGGCGGGGGGTTTTACGGTGGGATGTTAAGATAAGATAGATGAGATTTATTGCATTATACGTCCTATGTGGACATCATACAATTACAAAGATGTACAATGAAAATGGACAAAACAAAATATAGTACAATAACAAAATATTTGCAATTTATAAAATGCTTCATACAGAGTGTGATATAGAAATACCACTGTTTAAATAGTGCTCAATACATTAAATGTAAAGCGATATGGAAATATCACGGTTGAAATAGTGCTCAATGCATTGATTGTAGAGTGATATGAGAACATCACTGCTGAAATAGTGCTCAATACATTAAATGTATAGCAATATAGAAATACCACTGCTGAACAATTCCTCAATACATTGTAGAGTGATATTGATATAGAAACCTCTGTCAAAATAGTGTTCAATACATTAAATAGAGCGATATAAAAACACCACTGTCAGAATAGTGCTCAATGCATTGATTGTATAGAGTGATATGAAAACAGCACTGCTGAAATAGTGCTCAATACATTAAATGTAAAGCAATATAGAAATACCACTGCTGAAAAATTCCTCAATACATTGTTTTGTAGTTTTGTGCATGTTTAACAGCTAGGACGGATGTGGCGCCAGGCAGGGTATGCTTACTCTTCTAGACACCTGATACCACTTTTCATTATGATACACTTACTCATGTATGATTGATATAATTCCTCATGTGAAAAGTTCTTAAGCTGTTACCTATGTTTCGTCAAAATATCCTTTTGGATTTCGAGTTTTGTTTTGCGGTTCGGATCGTCAGTACTTGGTTTCTTTATTGATATAGAAACAGCCTCATCAGGAATATATACATTTGAAGTATAAACCTAATGATGAAGAACCACATTTAAACGTTGAAGTAGTCTAGTAAATATTACAAAAGTATAATGTATATCCATATAATTGTCTTATTTATATACCAAATACTTTGTTTTCTGTGGTCGTGATCCTCTGGAACAAAAAAAGAGTACAAATTGTTGTAAAACCTAATGAAATAATTAAAGGGCTTAGAGAAATTTGATACCGATTCTTCCGAATATAGGACATAAATCTTACTAACAGTTCTATGTAACTTAATGGTTTTGTTGTTGTCTCGTAGGAAGAGAGTTACTACCCCTTATGTAAGTTCTTTAAATTGAAAGTAAAAACAGTCTACCATGTTGAAAGCGTCGTTGGTAACATTGATTTTCTTAAAAACTTTAAGCTTACATGCCCTGTAGTTGTTGAAAAGAATAAATAATAAATAGGCTATAGGGTACGATACAAATTACTGCCCTGTGACATAAAGATAAACTTTAAAACAATCAAAGATTTTTGGTATGTGCTTCACACAAATGATGTGTTTTATCCACTTTAAATTCAGAACAAACTTTATTGTCCTAACGTCAACAATCCAAATGAAAGAAAAATTTCGAACCAGTAGCCTATTATAAGCACCAATCCACATACAATGAAACATTTACACAACCAGAAAACGAATTGTTTTTTGCACTAACTTGTGAAAACTATAGGCTACATTAACCAAATTCTATAGATGTAACATACAGTATTAAACTAAAAAAATCCAGACTTAAATTAATTTTCATAACTCTATTCTAACAATATTTTAAAAACATTACGGAAGGTTTTTAAGTTTGTTTTGCTTTTTTGGACAATGTTAAAAAACAACTGTACGGATTTGAGTAAAATAAAGCTAATAGTAATAGTATAGATATATGTCTCCTATTTATTTTAAAACTAAAGATTACAGCTTGAAATATCAAGCCATTATTATGAAGCTGAACACAAAAACTAGGTCAAACTACTCAATTAACAATTATTACTCTCCTTTTAAAACCAATACAGTATGATCAACATACTTTAAACCCTTTTTAAAAAATGCAGAATGCCCATTTAAAGACAGATTTCTTTGGTAGAAATGATCTGATCAAATTTTAAATTTGTTTTTACAGGAACAAAATTGTCTCATGTAAAAAACTGAAATGCCACGTAATCCTTTAAAGAATAAACCTCCAAGGTTTGTGATTTTTTTCTTTCATATTATTATTTAAAATAGGTAAGCTTTTACAACATTGAATATTGCTTTAAATCTGATATAAGCTGTTCTTTTTTATGACTGCGAATAGTTTCAAATGAATTACTGAAATTTCAGAATACGTTTTTAGACAATACTGATTTTTTATGTGATATTTTCAGTGACCGAGCTATTCGATTTAAATGCTCTCTACAGAATACAATATTAGATGTTTTAAGAGAGAGACCAGGATGGCAGGAGGCAACAGGGTAAATATACCTTCTCTTTATCGTTAAACACTACCGTAATAAACTTAATTCAATTTCCCTTTAATTTGTTGAATTACTTGAATTAAATTCAATACTTATTATTGTCCAGTTTTATTTTAGTCAAGATATTTGTTAAATTTTTAATAAAGAGTATTCAATTTTATGACTCCTTGCTTGTGTTCAGTGTGTTATCTTAAAATTCAAAAATAGGAATAACACCAAAAAGGTGATCTTTTAACAGTTCATTTGGTTCTATAAAATGACTCTTGAATGAAATCTGCTTAATTTTTAGGGAAATGGACTGGGATTTTTATTGGTGTGATGCATGGTGGATGAAGGAAACCTTTGATCATGCGTATTTAGAGGAACATATGAGATTGAATCATTTTAGAAATCATTATGAGGTAACTTGAGATTTTTATTGGAATCACAGAATGAGCTGTGCTCTTAACAAATATATGTCCGATTTGAGGTGAACTCTTATCAAATTTTATTATAAAAAAAAAGTTGCTATAACTTTCAGTCATATGGTAAATGAAAAGAAATTCATGTAGTCAGATCACTTGACTTCAATAATTGCTCATACTTGTTAAAGATGAGTTTTTCGAAAAGGAATTTAATATAATTATGTAAAGTAAGGCAAATCATACTTTTATTTCAGTTAACAAGGAAAAATCTAATGGTAAAGAATTTGAAACGATTAAGAAGACAGTTAGAAAGAGAGTCAGGAAAACTTGAGGCACAAAAGTATCCTTCAAAATTGAATTCCTTTACACAAATGATTGCTTTGAAATCATGCACTACTAGTATTTTTCCAACATGAAAAGCTAGTGCTGGTTTTTTTTTTTGCTGTTTTTGTTTTGCCTTAACATATAAATTTAGATGTGATTTTTTTCCATCAACGTATGAACTTCCTGTAAGTAAACTAAATGTTTGAATAATTATTTTTTAGTTTTCAAAAAATTGCCTTATCAAACAGTAGTTGTGTTTGAATATCTGTAGATGGAATATAAATACTGATAGATAAGTTATGTTCTAAGACATTTTCTATTTGAAAAACATTAAGCATTCACATGATCATCAGTATCTTAATTGTATTCCAACTCTTGTGAAACTTTATATAATTGAAGCTGTTTTATTTCAGTCTGAGTATCATATTTTTGTTGATGAATTTCGTAAAAATCCAGGCTCAGTATGGATAATGAAACCAATAGCTAAATCTCAAGGAAAGGGGATTTTTCTCTTTAAAAGACTGAAAGATATTACAGATTGGAAGAAGGTAAATATAATTTAAAGGGACACAGGTTGATTAATTATTTGCTTGAATTTCAACATAATGCTATGAATTTAAAAGGTTTTAAAACTTTTGAAATCTAGTTGTTGTTAAATCAACAGATGAGTCAATTTGGCTTCAGTTTCGACAATTTTGAAAAAGTAGACTTAATTCTATCAGTTTTCAATATGTGAAGTGAAACAGTGTGAGATTATCTTCCAGTTGGCATAATCTTAGCCATTTTCTTCAAATTTATCATTCTTCTTACTAGGGTACAGAATATTTACCCACCTCAGATCCTAACAGAGAAACACCAGAGACCTATGTTGTACAGAGATATATAGAAAATCCTTATTTAATTGGTGGTAGAAAATTTGATATAAGAGTATATTGTTTAATAACTTCAGTAAGTAAGGGGTATCTTTCTTTATCACACAACAGTACTGTTATCGGGTTCATAACACGAGTTAATATTAGAGATATTACACAGTAGACAGGTTAATAACTATGCAAATTAGGTAGAATTTAGGTCATGTATTCATGCGCCAGTTACACAGAACCTTTGACGTTTGCGACTCCATTAAAATTAACAATGCGGGGCATGTAAGTTTCATTAAAATTGTCCCGAAAAACATTACTTTTTTGATGAAAAAAATTAATTTACTCAGCACATGAATGTATTTTTCTTGATGTTATTTGTTAGGGCAAGGACATTTAAGCATACGTGAATGCGCCTAACCTATACTAGCTCTATGAAGTGATAGTTTAGTTTGCAAAAAGATTAAACTGAAAATTGGCGAAAAATACATTGAATTTTAGGAAAACATGCATGTATCGATAGTTGTGTGATAAATAGAATCTTAAACTCGTGCTTATGTCATATAAAATTTATGAAATTCGTTGCCGAATTAAATATTTCCCTCGCCAAGGCTCGGGGAATATTAAAACCGGCAACTCATTTCATAAATTTGATATGACATAAGCACTCGTTTAAGATCCTCTATATATCTCTTAGTTCTTTTACTAATTCCTCTGATGAGGAAAGGCTTGGAAAAAAATTTGAATGGCGTCGCTAATTGTGTGAAGTATTAAACGAAAATCAAATGATATCAGCAGGTTAAAGCATTCACATTAAACTTCGCTAAATAAAGATATTCTAGTAGTTGTGCTGTCTATTTTAGAGGATGATATTTAATGTTTTTATGATTATTTTAGTATGGTCCATTAAAAGTCTGGTTATATAGAAATGGTTTTGCACGATTTTCAAACACAAGATTTTCCTTGGAATCTATTGACGACAACTGTATCCTTTCTTAAAGTAGTTAAAAATATATTACTAAATTAGAAACTACATGTATTACTAGCACTAAAATAGAAAGTACTCATACTGTTCAATAATATTTCTTAAAGCGATACCACCGTACCTCTTTGAATGAAAAAAATATGTAAGTTCTCAAACTTGGTCAATCAGAGTATATATTCATCAAAGATGCCTACAGTATACAAACAGACTCAAATAACCCTTAAAACTAAGTATTAAAGGTAATAATTGAAAAACGCTTGATAAAACGCTTTTTATTTTGCATCTCTAGAAGTAATTATATTGTTGTCCAATGAATATTAACTCTTATTCATAAATTCATAAATGAATGATCATTCTTAAGAGGTACCGGTAGTATTCATTTAAATATTTGTATCAAATATCTTTAACCTGTTATAAGATGTGCATCTAACAAATGTAGCAATACAGAAAACAGCTCCTGATTACGATCCAGAGAAAGGTTGTAAATGGTCTACACAACAATTACGCAAATATTTAACAGCTAAACATGGTCAAGAACAGGTAGGTTTAATCTTTTCATTTGTCATATTTGTAGATAGATTTTGTAGAAGGTATTGTAAAGAAGTTTTCTAAAAATTAATATTTTAATGGTATTGCTAAATGGTGTCTGATGGAAAATTGGAATGATGCATATTGTTGCTATCATTGTCACTGATACACATAACAAAAACCTTTTTAAAATTCATTTAAATTGTAATAATATATGTGACGTTGAATAATGTAAAAGTCCACTACTCTATGTTTCAGATTGATAATTTATTCCACAGAATGAATGAAGTATTTATATTGAGTTTACAAAGTGTACAGAAGATTATGATCAATGATAAACATTGTTTTGAACTGTATGGTTATGATATTCTTATAGATAATAACCTCAAACCGTAAGTTATTTATTTTCTATATTCTTCATTTTGTTTTAACTTAAAAGGTAATCTGAATTGAAAAAGGATATGTTCACTAACCGTTCGACCAAAAAACTTTTAGTCTCAGAACCTGGAGTTTTTTTTAGCTAATCTAATCTGTAATAATGTTCCAAATTCTCCCTCAAAATTAAAGCCTTCAAGTCCCCGTGTATCAATAAATATCAGAGTTTGACAGTCAAAAATACGACTTTCCGTTTAGTAAGACTATGCCTTATATACGCCAAATACGCCTAACGAAAAAGTCTTTAATAAGGATAACACCTTTCGATTTAGGTCCAATAACATCCATTTTAAGTTTCAACAAAATTGGCTGAAAACTTAGATAGTAATAGCATATTCAAGACTTTGGGGCAAGGGCAATAACTCTGCTACTAACGGTCAAAAAAAGCTCAAATTCGAACTTGATCTTTTTTTTCTAAATATGTATATATACATACCGAATTTCATTTGAATCCATCAAAAATTCTAGTTTTTAGAGCGCTTACAAGCAATTGATGTTTAAAGAAGCACTTACTGTAGAGAGGTTAAAGGGCGAAAACTCATCAAAACTGATGAGGGAGTCCTAAATTTTGAAAAAGCTTTAATTTCAATCAGAAAAAAATAAAACTTTCTCAAACCTTTCGATTTAGGTCCAATAACATCCATTTTAAGTTTCATAAAAATCGGTTGAAAACTAAGAGAGTAATAGCATATTTAAGATTTGGGGCAAGGGCAACAACTCTGCTTGTAACGATCGAAAATAGCTCAAATTTAAACTTGATCTTTGTTTTAAGAATACGTATACACATATCAAATTTCATTTGATTCCGTCAAAAACTCTAGTTTTTAGAGCGTTTTCAAGCAAATGTTGATGGACAGACCGACGGATTTGGGGCAAGGGCAATAACTCTGCTTCTAACGATCGAAAATAGCTCAAATTCGAACTTGATCTTCGTTTTATGAATATGTATACACATATCAAATTTCATTTGATTCCGTCAAAAACTAGAGCGTTAACGAGCAAATGTTGACGGACGGACGGACGGACAGGGGTGCCGACAATATACGTCCTCATAGAGAGATGAGGGCGTATAAAAATACATATACCGAAAATGAAAGATAACTATTAAGGTACAGCTGTATAATGGAAGGGATTGTGCTATTTCTGGGCAGTTCCAGTAAATCTGAAAGGTTATTTATAGGCCCAAATCGATCTTTGAAAATGCTGAACATTCCCCTTTTAATATGTTAGTTATTGTCCAACTCGAACCATCATACTTGATGTACTGGATGAATGAGGTGCGCTTCTGTTTCAAAAAAAGCGTTACAATACTGAATGTAATAAATATCTATTCTATATTTTAGATGGTTGATAGAAATCAATGCCTCCCCATCTTTAACAGCTAGTAGTAGAGAAGATAATGAATTAAAATGTGGTTTATTGAATGATGTTTTAAATATAATAGATATGGAAAATAGGTAAGATTGTTTCTTTCATCAAAATAAAGCATAAGCAATTAAGTACATATAAGGAACATTATAATTTGTGCCGATTGTCTTTGATAGTATGGTAAATACCTAGAATCATACATCATAAAGGTTGCACTTCATATTAACCAAAATCTTAGAGCACAAGGAATATATTAGAGGTAAAAGATTATCTATCCACTCACAAATAATCTGTTTTTACTGTAGATTAACAGGTAAAGAGAAGAGAATAGGAGGATTTGATCTATTATGGGATGATGGACCAGTTTATTTAGAAGATGCTATAACCTCAGATTCTATCAATAATTATGGTACAACCATGAATTCTTTTCTTGGTAATTATATTTTTTATATGCATACATATGCCTTTTTAAGCCTGTTATATATATTCTATTGTTTTTCTAGATTTTAGTAGAGCAATGTGAAATGTCTCCCTGAGTTTAATCGCTAAAAGTGGTAATGGATACAAAATGTATTTGATATGAATGGTTTCATTTACATTGTCTTCTACAAAAGAATATAGCAGAATGTTTTTGAACTGTTCCTTGTTTATAACTAACTTTGACCAACAATTATATTATATCAAATTATATACATGTATAAGTCCTTGACTGAAAGTTCAAACAATACTTTAGTCATATTAACTATTTTATATTGTAGGTTGTAATAATGATAGAAGAGGAAATTTAAAACAAGTTTATCAATCAGCACAACTGATGAAAAAGACAACATAATAAATATACTACAGCAAATTTAAGATATTGATGATTTTGATGATTTAATGGTAAAAGTACTTTCCTTAAATTTGTGGAGGGGTTACACTGAACCCAAAATATTTGGGTATGATTTAATCTACCTCAAAATTAGACATAGTTACCAGTGATTGTTGTTACTGATCTCATTATTATTATTAATCAATAAATTGTTAATGATTTAGTTTTAGACCCAAACAATCTGTTTTCATTTAAAAAGATAGTGGACCACGGCCATATACGCCTAACGAAAAAGCCTTAAATTTAATCAGGATAAAAAAAAACTTTCTCTAACCTTTTGATTTTGGTCCAATAACATCCATTTTACGTTTCAACAAAATTGGTTGAAAACTAAGATAGTAATAGCATATTCAAGACTTTGGGGCAAGAGCAATAACTCTGCTACTAACGGTCAAAAATAGCTCAAATTCGAACTTGACCTTTGTTTTCTAAATATGTATATACATACCGAATTTCATTTGATTCCATCAAAAATTCTAGTTTTTAGAGCGTTTACAAGCAATTGATGTTGATAGAAGCACTTACTGTATAGAGGTTAAAGGACAATAACTCCTCAAAACTGATGAAAGAGGCCTAAATCTTGAAAAAGCTTTAATTTTAATCAAGAGTAAACTAAACTTTTTCAAACCTTTTGATTTAGGTCCAATAACATCCATTTTAAGTTTCATCAAAATCGGTTGAAAACTAAGAGAGTAATAGCATATTCAAGATTTATGGCAAGGACAATAACTCTAACGATCAAAAATAGCTCAAATTCGAACTTGATCTTCGTTTTATGAATATGTATACACATATCAAATTTCAAAAACTCTAGTTTTTAGAGCGTTTACGAGCAAATGTTAACGGACGGACAGGGGTGCCAACAATATATGTCCTCATAGAGAGATGAGGGCGTATAAAAAGCCCCAAACTTAAAGTGAATTGATAATTACCATTGGTCCTGCCTTCAATTAAATGGGTTACAGAAATTCTTGTTGGCAATAAGTTTGTCCTCAATGAAGTGTTTTTTATGTGAGGTCAGAATGAAATACTGATTCATATAAAAAAATCTTTGTCTTTATATGAAGTAAATCCTTAAAAATAGGTGGATTTAGAGTTCTAATTTAACCTCACCAAAGTTCCATATGCATAAAAAAAATAACTCTGGGTTAACCATTGATTTATCTATTTTTTTTAGGGTAAAATATTGGAGTTTTATGCATATTATCCCTGGTTAAATAATAATTTCAATATTAACCCAAAGTTACAAACATAGCAAGAGTTGGTTCAACATACCATTATAAAGAATTATAAATAAAGTCATTATTATGACATGGTTTATGAACAAATCTATGACAAAATAAATAATATAAATCACAATAGTAAATATTAAGCACAATTGGGACGGAAAAATTCATATTTTTCTTTTAAACTTTGTCCAGAATTCCATTGCTGGATGGAGTGAGGGTTGCCAATGGAAAAATTACACACTTCCAGAGTAAATGACCATTGGCTAACAGTTGATAAAGATATAAATCACAAACAATAAGGAATTCCAATCAAACAAGACTGGCTATGAGGTCAATTCCACAGTTCTGGACGGAATGTACAAATCTCTAGATAATAAAGTTTATTTCTTTAGAACAGAAACCATATCCTTCAATACTATCTTTCTAAATTTACTCTCCAATGATTTCATATATTTGAGATTTTCTGCTACTTTATAATTTCTAATAGGTTGTTCCTGAAATATAAAGATAATAGTCTGTGTTAAGGCAAATTATTTATAATAAATGATCAAAATAAAGAAACCAAGGACTAATGATCTGAAATCCAAAAAGACATTTTGACAATTGATGGCTAAGTTATAAATAGTGTCGTGGATAAGATGTGAAAGCCTAGACCCTCAAAAGCGCTGGAAACAAAAAAGAAACCACTGACTGTTACATTTTCAAATGCTACAAAATTCTGAAGTAGGCTTAATTCACAGAAATATTTCTCTAGCCACATTTATATAAGAATATCACAAACCTTAAGAAATATGAGAAGATCATGTGTCTGCATGTGTTGTAAGATATGATGTTGTAGATGATGGAATATAGAGATACAGATATAAACTTGATAATCAACCCCCATTATAATACAAGTTATTATATACTGACAAATATCAGTCCAGTCTAAATAGTTCCAAAAACACTGTTTTAACCAGTGAACACAGATCTGAAACAGAAAAAAACTTAAATGAAAGATGTGTTTCTTTTAAATTCAACTTTTTTTTCCCTACTTTCTTCCTGTTACATGTAATTAGCCAATCTCTCATACAGAGTTGTTCCCCTTCGGTCCAGATTTCACCTCTGTCACTGTCTGAGCGGTTTTACAAGATTCTTGTAAAACACCTTTATGCTCTATATTTTGCTTTTTAAACGCTTTCCGTGTCTTTATTCCCACATTGTTTTAGTAAAAGCATGAAATATTATTTCATTTGAGATTAAATACAATTTTCAAACAGTTTAAATGTAAGGACTATATTTTTGTGTAACGCTATCTCATGTTTGAGTAATTTGTTATAAGTATTCATCCGAGAAAACGTCATTATTTAGATGACGTCATAGAGGAGAATGCAGTCTTGATGAAGTTGTCAACACAAAATAGGACTATTTTTTGAGTAGGTGACAGAGATTGAATCTGGACTGCCAAAGCTAGGAAAGACAACTCTGTGTAAGAGATTGGTAATTAGCTTGATTGGAGATCAACTTATGCCCCTTACCTACATGACTGACAAGTGGATTTCAGGTTCAAATAGGCCTACATTATAAACTTCAAGCCTGCAACTTTCAGAGTTTATGGCAGAGAATTTATCAGATTAAATTGGAATGATATAAGACAAATAAATTACATTACCTGTGCAACCAGAGAAATGAAACTAATTACCTGTGAGGGGGTATAACCAGACATTTTAAAAGCTGAAGCTACAAGAGGTAACTCGGTCTGGAGTATAAATTCTATATTATGTGCTGTAGAGAAGAATAGAGGATGAATACCACTGTATAATATAGACTCTGGTAAATCTTCCTAAAAAAACATTTTAAAATCAACATCAATGAATATGTTAGAGGTGAAAAGGACTGACTCTCATTTCTGTCCTCTGTTCTGCAATATATAAGTTATTTAAATGTTCTTGTAAATCATTTGTGCATCATGGAACTAGAAGTTTGATTTTCATCTAATTTTCTTCATCCAATACATGTACCACAAAGGTAGGTCTAAAAGTCAAAGTTTCTGTTTCTTTATAAACATCCAACCTCAAAAGTTGGTGCATAAAAAAGGGAAATAAACTTACTGAACAATGTAATCTAGGTAACCATAAATATCCTGAAGTTACTAACATACTAAACTTGTGAAGAAATTTCCATGTTTTCTCTCTATTACCATTAAACATTAGAAATATGGTGGAAGTAAACCAATCAAAACCAGGGTAATTTCCTTTCTCATGTACTGGTCTCAGAGTTAAGGTGAATAGAAAATTATTTAGAAAACATAACAATGATATACATGTAACTATGCACTAGTGCTTCTTTCTTTGTAAGGAGTGCCCCAAATTCAATCAAGCAAACTCAAAGAATGGGTAACTAAAAGACATTGTTTTTTGATTGACATATGTCCATTGTAACAGGCCTTTAGATCTTCCCCCAACATCCAATTAAAACATATCTACATGTATATTTTGAGATCCAAGAAATTGATTCATGAAACAAATCAACAGTATAAGAGTAGGAATTAAGAAAAATATGAGACTGTAGGACACAAATGAAACGATACGTCCTCCATTCCAACCTTTAACCAGTTGATTTTATTTAAGATAATATAAGAACAAAAACAGCTGTATATGTATCATAACCCTATAATAGTGAAGTATGTAGTAAATCATTTAGAACAAAGGATACACAGTGCTGATGGTGATTTATTGTATTTTGATTTTTGAAGACAGAATGCACCGGTTTGTTTTAAAAGATGAGTTAAACTATCAGCAGCCTCTGATGCATTATTCAATACTTTCAGATGTACACCATATCTACAATAGAAAACATCTCACAGTTTTAAGGGGGCACATTCATCATACATTCAACCAATCAAACCTCAGTCTCAGAAAGAGGAACTATTTTGTTTAATAGCTAATCAATTAGTAATAGTGTTCACAGCTCACTGTCAAAACTTGAGCCTTTGAAAGGGAAACTGGTTATAGTTGGGAATAGATGAGTTATCGTGGACCTATACTTGATGTCTGTTTGCAACCGAGCATTTTGAACAGCCTCTGAGTGGAGATGTCATGATTTGCTTTCTCTACAATGCTATAGTTAAATCTCTATTACATACCTAACAGCAATTTTAACACCTTGTTGTTGTAATGGTGATAAATTATAACTTTTGATACCATTATCACCTCCTATAATATAATAATAATAATAATGTCACGGTTACTACTAAAATAGATATCCTTCATTTTATCATCTTTCTTTTCTAAACCAGATAAAGTTATTAAGGGTGTTAATTGGGCTATTTCACGTTATGAAAAAATGGAATAAGTATATGAAATAATGATTTCTTGAGACTTGTTGTGCATTTGTTGATGATTTGGGGTAATTCTCGATAGTTTAAGGTTGATTTCATGTCAATCAGATTTTTTTTAATGAGTTGACAGCCCTTTGAAACATGTCATAAAAATTGGACATTTTAAACCTTTGATACAAGTTTAAAAAAATGTGAATGGATCAATCTACATCAAACTTGGCATAAATGTAGACAATTACATTGCCGAGAAACGTACAGAGCGATTTTCCAAAAAAAATTATTATGTTGGTGGTTACCATGGAAATACGAAAATTTACACTTAGGTACAGCAAACATTTTCCAGGGGCCAAACTGATTAGAATTTTCGAAAAAACTCTCTGTACGTTTCATCCTTATTGAATAAGCTTTCAATCAAGACCAAGATCGTAATTTTCCAATAAAAAATGGCTGAGAAATCTTGTACCAACCGGGACACATTTTGCTACTTTTTCCTAATTTTTTTAGCAAAAACTAACGAAATACCTAATTTCTTTTCGTTTTTTTTCATTCTATATAGTTTACAAATAAAGTAATAATAATTATCTACAATCTGAGCCCAAAAATAATAAGTAATTTGCAAAAATTCCATCTCGTGTTTTTTTTCTCGAACGCTAGCCCAATCAATACCCTTAAAGATGGTTAAAGTAACGCAAAGTATAATAAAGAGAAATCTATTCCCCTTCCAACTGGAGTTGAATCTTTATCATACACGTCTTTGGTTTAACGTCCCATCTAAACTACACTCTCATTAGGAAAGGTTTAGAATGTTTCTGTAGAAATAAAACGAGAAAATTTGAATATCAAAATAGATAGCTATACATACCTGTATATGAAGTATGAGAATATATAGCTTCGTCTTTTATTTGACTAATAACTGGTACAGTTTGTTCAAATAATAACTGGAGTACTGAAATAAAATATAAAGATTTGATGTACAAGTTTTAGCTTCTATATTGCCATCAACAGTCCATTCTCCAATCTTTACGTTTAAAGCTTAATTGAATTTGAGCATTCCGCATTGTGTCTAAACTGTGTATCAATCGAGCATAAAAAAATGTAAAGAATATCTAGTGTGGTTTTTCTCTTTTGGACATTTAAGAGTTACAATTAAATTTGAAAACAATAAAACTTACATGTGCCTTTTACTTGATCAGATTTCTTGGTAATAAGATTGTAAAATAAATTTCGACACTTTTCCAACCAAGACATTCTTTTCTCTGATTTACCAGCTAGAAATTTACTCATTTCATTATCTGTTTAAAGGAGAGAATAAAAACATTTTTAACTTCACTTCATGAATAGGCTTTCTTTCCTATCTACCATAGCAAAATAAAAATGATCACTCATTCAGTGTGAATGTGTCTTCAGATATCCTACTCCGATAGCTTCAAGATAACATAGAATATTCACACACTAAATGAACGTATAGACATATCAATGATATAAGTGATGTAGACTGAATCACATAAGTCAAATTGTGTAAACCAGGCCTTCTCAAAAAAATTTTGTAAAGGGCCAAATGCATTTTAAGAAATAAATATAAGGGCCAAATAGATCTTAGCTAGCATAGCGAGCAGAGCGTTTTAGCAGAAGGGGTCAATTTTGAAGGGCCATTCTCAAGGCCGTTGCAGGCCGGATTTGGCCCACGGGCCGCCATTTGAGAAGGTCTAGTGTACACGGTTCGATACTGGACCACATCCGTGCTTAAATAACAACAATATACCAATACAGAATTTTATCTCTCTTGGCATTTTTCTATCTGCATCACTATGTATTATTAATGTCTTCAAATAGCAAGAATTTTATTCAGGTTATATTCTACCTCAATATGAACCAGTTGCCAATTAGGGTAAAAGCATCAAGTTGTTAGGATTGGACATTGATTACTGAGATTCTTTGCGCTAAATGCTGTATACGTTATTTCCTTGACGGTCGAAAAGATTAGGCTATTGCCGTCATTCATTTCACTCTTCATGGCATTGCCTGTCTTCATTAGCACAATGTACAGAAAAATAGGAAGCAAAACTCCATATATTATATTTTTTAATGCACAGGACCTGAAAATTCGTAACCACACAAAGAACAGAACCAACACCTCAACAATCATAATATAGAGAGTGAATAATACAGTGTTGTGTTCAACAGTCATCTTTAGATACTCACTGATGTTTCATTATATACCTTTATTTTATTTAACCTAGGAGAACGCATTTAATTCTTTTATCTTATAAAAATTTAACAGCTTAAAATCTAATTTGTTTGCCGTGCATTGCTCAATGCATGATTATGGCGGATTATTGTCTGCTAGATTGTTAAAAGCCATAAGATCAAATTTCCTACCAATGCCAAGAAAAATCTTGACGCCACAACAGGTGCCTTACAGAGTTCGACCAATTGTCATTCATCCTCTTCCTGAATTACATTTTTTTTATTGAGGAACTGACGAGAGTTATCTCATGATAAATAAAATGAAGGTACATGTCAGGGCATCACAAAAATGCACAGTGCAATCAAGTCAACAGTGCTGTGCTAGATTGCTGAAATAATAAAGTGCTTGGATAATAATCATACAAAAATATTCATGTACATCATGGAACATATCAAAATATAAAAACAAACAGTCCACTTTATTTTGAGGAGATTTATGGTGTTTCTATGACTTATTAGTTGATTGGAAAGGAGAGGGTGGCTTGCAGCAACAGTCATTCCCTGTGTAAAACAATAAGGGAATTGAGAAACAGGAGGGTGGGAGCAAAACTCAGCTATACTTTGTTGAAATGCCACGTAGAAGTAATGAACACAATGTTTAGATGGGACTGTATTCAATTATTTTCTATTCTACCCCAAAATCAAGTAAACCATTTATGTTATATTTTTAACTAATCCCATGATGTCCACGAATATCTTGAATAGACTAAAGATCATGCTATGAAATGTTGTGTTGTGATTTCAAACCTTTTATTTCATCTGCTGACTCTACAAATGCTGAAATAGTGAAACTAAGCTATAAGAGGAATATTTGTGAACTGGAGATAATAGGAAGTGTTAAAAAAATATACACATACTAGTTGCTATTTGTGAGATAAAGTACATGTACCAAAAAATAAAATTGTCCAGAAGAAATTGAAAGATCGAAACAAATAAAATCTATAAATATTCCAAGTATAAAATTCTTAACATTTACTTCAGTTACTATCGTCTTCCACACCAAATAACACACATAGGAGCAAAAACGCAAATCAACAGAAAAAGATCATAAATTTCCCAATTAAAAAAATTTGATTATTAATTGATTGATCAGTAGTTTGTCTTTGATAATCTATCTCAATTTGATAATCGCTACCCAGCAATTATAATGCCTTTTTGCTAAGGACTCTGATTAGCTGTATTTGCTCGACTACAATCCAATCAAACCATTGTATTTTCAAAATTCTATGATTATTTAAAAGTGCCAAATGATATCAATGTATTTAACGCAATAAGAGCTTGACATTGTGAGATGCCTATCAAACGGACAAATCAAGATTGAACTAAATCTACATCTAAAATCATAAATCTACAGTGAAATGTTAATTTAAGAAGAAATCAAAGATGATAAGATGATTCACATAAATCTTTTACTGTATTTTCATTAAGTACATGCACAAAGGTTCTACTTCATAAATACTTTCATTTTAGAAACATTTAAATACTGGTAATTTGATACGATTTTTCGAGATTACCATTTTTTCATTATGCCAAATTGTTTTTTAAATGCGCATGTTAAAATCATCAACTTTGAGCAACAGAAACAAAACATACCAAAATAGCAGAAGATTTATGTGATTATTTATTCACAGTTTGTGTAATGTAGAAGTACTTACCTTGTTTCATGGCAGAGCGACCTGCTAAATTAGGTATATACATCCTCGGTACAGGGTAGGAACTAAACATCGGGTAGGGATATAACACCTCTCCTTCCTGAAATATAATAATATCGTATTCAAAGATGTATGTTCATTCATTAACCAATCATACCTTAGTTTCAGAAACAGGCATTTTTATATATCAGCAGTTCTAATGCCTCTGAAGACAACTGACATATTCAAGACCCCAATCAACTCCTGAAAATGTTCACTCTTCCCCTCTAACTGGACCACAATTCAAAAATTTGGTAATATGCAGATGATCTACTGAATACCAAATATTTTAACTAAGTAAATTAAAAGGGTACATTAACCATCTTATCTCCAAGATATTTCCTACCTCATATGGTTTAGGTTGTTCTAAGGTATGAGGTGGTAAGATTCGTTCAGTAGGACCACCAATAAGATATGATGACACTAATAAATAATTTCTCTCTGTTGATACCATATCAATTATAAAATGATCACTGCAAACAATTGAGAAACACATTTTTTCTGTTATATACTATTTTTGCTGACATGGAAAAGCTTCTAGTCTTTCGGATGGGACAATAAAACAAGACCTATGCTATGGACACTCTGTGCACTTTAAAGATCCCTCAATTATTGGAAATTGAAGAGTAGGTTAATGCTGATGTCCTGACAAAATGTCCCTCATATCATATAACATTGAATGATATTGCCCATCCTCATAAGCCTATACAGGTGCAGAAAAGAAGGGCATACAAAATCTCATTTCAATTTATTTTCCTACCTGGATGTTTTATTGTATGATTGTGTTTGTAGTAACATATCTTGTCTTACCTGGATGTTTTATTGTATGATTGTGTTTGTAGTAACATATCTTGTCTTACCTGGATGTTTTATTGTATGATTGTGTTTGTAGTAACATATCTTGTATTACCTGGATGTTTTATTGTATGATTGTGTTTGTAGTAACATATCTTGTCTTACCTGGATGTTTTATTGTATGACTGTGTTTGTAGTAACATATCTTGTCCTACCTGGATGTTTTATTGTATGATTGTGTTTGTAGTAACATATCTTGTCTTACCTGGATGTTTTATTGTATGATTGTGTTTGTAATAACATATCTTGTCTTACCTGGATGTTTTATTGTATGATTGTGTTTGTAGTAACATATCTTGTCTTACCTGGATGTTTTATTGTATGATTGTGTTTGTAGTAACATATCTTGTCCTACCTGGATGTTTTATTGTATGATTGTGTTTGTAGTAACATATTTTGTCCTACCTGGATGTTTTATTGTATGACTGTGTTTGTAGTAATATATCTTGTCTTGTTGTCTTACCTGGATGTTTTATTGTATGATTGTGTTTGTAGTAACATATCTTGTCTTACCTGGATGTTTAATTGTATGACTGTGTTTGTAGTAACATATCTTGTCTTACCTGGATGTTTTATTGTATGATTGTGTTTGTAGTAACATATCTTGTCTTACCTGGATGTTTTATTGTATGATTGTGTTTGTAGTAACATATCTTGTCTTACCTGGATGTTTTATTGTATGATTGTGTTTGTAGTAACATATCTTGTCTTACCTGGATGTTTTATTGTATGATTGTGTTTGTAGTAACATATCTTGATATTTATATTGTGATTGTAACAGTAAACTTGTATCTAAACACGAAACCATAACACTTAATATTCTGTAACATAAAATGAAAACTTATCATCAATATAGGGTCATAAGAATATAACAAGTATAAAATATAATACAAAACAAAACTCTAAATCCAAAATTACAGTTTGGCAATACACTGGTAACAAATGAACTATTTAAATGAGTCAGTTTATTTATCATATTAATTTTTTCAAGTGATGCTATTCTGACATTTCAGTTGATACAAGAAGCAATATTTACATTATAGTACAGTAATATATATTTATACGTTAAAGATCTCTAAACAGATCGAAATCCAAAATAAGAGTAGATTAACGACGCTATCCTTGCAAAATTTCCTTCTTACACATTGCATGGCATTTGCCTGTTTTCATTAACCAAGAAAATTTGAACATATAACACTATTTCATTTTTAGACAACTGTTCTTTATAATAAAATCTAAGTTTGGAATTTACCTCAATCCAAAAACATGAGAATGTTCATGATTAAAGAGGGAATGTTCCTTAGCATCATTGTCTACCATGATTAATCTATCAATCAAACCCTGGAATTAGAAAAGAAAGACATGAACGAGTTAGATATGATTAACAGAGCTAAAAAAAAAAAGATTCAAAAGATCCGATCAGCATTCTCGGTAGATAGCCTTCAGAAGTACTGAAACAGTATGAAAATTGCATAATTCTTTCAAATATACTTCAAACTAGGTTTTCACTTTCTATTTCTCTTATGACTGCAAACAGTTGGTCTACTGTTTTGGCTTTCTGGGCCTCTTCAGTGTTGTACTGCCTCAGATGATCCCACATGCATGAAATTATGTACCATGTTAGAGAGCTCAAGCTAGCAAGCTGTAATTCTTTTACAGAATTAAAACGAAATAAATAAATAACCTATTATGACTATCTACTTACAGCAACTGTATCTGGCATCTCTCTAAAACTATACTCATCTTTAGTTGGTAAAGGTTTAGTAGCTAGTAATTCAAACACAGCACTAAATGATGATAAAATATTACTCATTCTTATTAAATGCTGAAATAACAAACATTCAAAAAATATAAACCCCAAAATTATAACATCATGGTATCATACTTTTCTGCTTTTTCCTGGGTAGATAATGAATAAAGCGTGCATTAAGGCAAATTAATTTGGGTAACAGCAATAGCCTTCCATTGTTTTTATGTGCCGGGTCTGTCCACAGGACCTTGGTTTAATGTCCTCAATGAACGACAAGACGATTTTTCTATCTCAGCACAAGGGGAACATGATTGAAAATCCAATGTATCCTTGACCTTTGCTGGATGTTTTTTCAATCAATTTGTCAGACTAAAACATCAGCTAGTTACATGTGCTTAGTTAATAGAGTTTAGTAAGTGTTTTAACAAAATGCCTTAATGTATGCAAGAGAGAAACTGACCTTATGAGAGCCTCTATCTATAACATCAACTGGCCATGACTTAGGAGTATAAACAGGCACATCAGATACACCACATTCTAGTGATGTCCAGATTTCATGTATTAATGATTTAATATAACCTACAAATATCATAATAATGTAGAGAACTTTCATATATATTTTTATCATATAAAATAAATATCGAAAGATGCATAGCACATATATCCAACTATTTACTTCATTAATTTACTTAAGTATCAAATATAAAATCGTCAACTAACCAGTATTTTGTAGAGCTGCTATACCAGGAGCAGTACCAGCAACTTGTGTGACCATTACACCATATCCAAACTTCTCAAATTTACCAACCTACATTACAATACACATATTATATAACTTTATAACCAATTCTTTATAACTTCTCATATAAGAGTTTCATTTTCTATCGCCTCACTTAAATGTGAGTCACATTTTGAACTTTCAATCACAGATAATCATGGATACAAATGGAATTGAAGTATGATTAGTCAAACAGATGATGACCCTTTAATTACCTTAATTTCTACACCTTAACAAAACAATGAAAATCCATGAAAGCCGATTTGACTCTTCCTTTTCAATTCCATTTGTAAATGTGTATACATTGAAAAAGAAATTAATTAATTGATTACCTGTAGTTTTTGTTTATATCTATCATACATATAGGATACACATTCACTTATTATCTCTTTCTGTTGTAACAACAATATACCACGGGCAGTACTAGCAAAGTTTAATAAACTACCTAGTAATGACTGCTCCCAAAATAACCTAAAATATAACATTTTCATTCATGCTATGATACATTTGATATCAAAAGTGTATAGCTGAGGTAAGATATTAATGCAAAAACAAGGAACAAATGGTTCAACTCAAGGGGTAATGAATAAATTAGAGTTTTTGTCTGTAAAGTTTCCAAATCAAAGTATTCTGCTGGTTTAAATGTTGAAATCTTTGTCCTACTCATAGGATTAAAACAATAGACTAATCAAATCTTAACAATGCTGTCTGAAACTCAGAATGTACCTTCGATGAAAAGGAAAATGTCTGGTGTACTTACACACTATATTGGTCATCATCTGGTTTTGATATTGAGGTATTAGAATTAGAGGGAGTAGGAGTTACTGCCCTTTCTCCTGCCTGACAGGCCTATGAAATAGACAAATAAGTTATGCAGTAATAGAAGAATCAAAGTAATTTGGTATATAAAGGTATTAAAAACTTCATTTTGACTTCCAACCTAATTCCAAGACATAATCTTCAATAGAATCAATGATACTAACTACTTTCAAAACATTTTCTATCGCGCAATGTGAAGGTTTGATTCAACCATCCTAAATTTAAGAAGTTTTGTTTTTCATTTTGCTATGGGCAACTCTACTTGAATGAGATTGCAATAAGTGTTACCTCTTCCCAAGCATCAGCTACACAGGAATGTAGATTATAATGGTGAAGTGAATATAACCCATCACAAGTTATATATAACTGTCGACAGATATAAAGATATACACCAACAACGGTTCGTGATGGTACTGTAATCCCGGGAGGTAAGTCTTTCTTTAAACAACGCTTTGTAAACTCACAGATATAGTGAATTGGTGGTAAACCTCTGTAAAATGAACAGAATCAAGAGTAATATTGTAAAATATCTTGAAGAGGGTTCAAATGTTGATGAATGACAAATGAGTCTAGTAAATCTGGCCCTCTATGCAATTTTTATTTTTGATTATCAACTTTGATTAAATTGATTTTATTCTAACATTATCAGTTAATTCTTGTCAGTGAACATGTCACATCCCATTGTATTATGATTATCTTAAAAAAAAAAAAATGTTATTCCAAATATTATTAATTGATTATTCCTGCCAACAACAATTATTCTCAATTTGGTAACCAATACCCAGCTGTAGTCATATTGTATGCACATGCTTTCCTTGCTAAATAATTCACAAGTTTACATCAGATGAAGGGAAACAACATTATTGGTATAAAAGAACTCAAGGCAGTGAAAAGTTGAACAGAAACAAAACCTACCTAGCTTTAGAGAACATAGTACCACCTTCCCCATACATTAAATGTTGTCTACCATACTCATCAGAAGCTACAACACACAGTATATCTGCTACACGTATTAATGCTTCTTCACTTGGTAAATCTGCTAGTCTCTATAATAAATACATTAATCAATAATAACAGTTACAAGAAGTATTCAGGAAGAATAGGCATAACCTGTTTCTGAAGCGACATCACATGTAATATTAACATGAATAAAAACATTTTATGAAGATAAAAAGAATGAAATGTTTAGCAGGAAAGAAAACTCACAATCAATTTTTGCATGGAAAATGACCAATTTATTAGTGAAAATTCAATGGCTCAAAATTATTTGTATTTGGATAAAGTGCGTCCCTGTTTGTTTATTCATTTACAAGGGAACACGGTTTCCACACAATTAGTGGTATATTATGTATTATAAACTTTGTAAATATTCAAGATGTGTTGAAACTGAAAGTAAACTAAGATATTTGTCTCTTCAAAAACTGTCAAATTCTATGCTGTATTTTGTGGTCTGTATTCACACTCACAGAGCATAAAATCGTTAAAAATGTTCCATTGGCAAAAAAAATAAACCAACAGCCCTGGTATATACTTACTATTTTGGTATTTAAATACTGTGAGATAGGTTTTAATAAGGTAGATGTTATTTCATTACGACAGAAACATATCTCACATAACCTTCCACAACTACACAAATCTTTTAACACTTCACTCACTAGACCAGCCGCATCTAAACTTTCTATAATAGATATATATACATGGTTACTATATAATCATTATGTCTTTATAACAGACTTTATCACACAGCACTGCTTCCCAATTCATAACAAGGGTTAAAAGAAACGATATGAACTAAATTTAGTTATTTTTCAAATGATAAAATAAGGTGAACCTTAAGATCAAAAGCAATTTCTTGGTGTTTATTGACAAAATAATATAAAATATTTAAACATAAATAGAAAAGCTACCAGACCAGTAGAGTATTACTTTTAGAGAGGTCTTATTCAAGGTAGAAATGTGTTTTATAGTAGAAAATGTTTTACCTGATTTAGAACTGCGAACTGATGGACTATCAACTACTATCATAACTAATGACTTTAATAAACTCGTTACTGTTACTGGATCTTTAAATATTCAAAACAAAATTTATATCATATCATCATAAAATGTTATATTCATACTAATTCATAGTAATCATGCATAATCATCTCTACAACAAAACATTATATGATTGACTTTATTTGATTTCAATACAACCAGTAGCACTAGATTTGAGAATTATATGTCCCGTTCAAAATTTACAATTTTATTTCCTTCTCCCCCTTCTGTCTACACCTACTGCCACTGACAACCTCTTTTCTGTCACCGTTAGCCCTTCCATAAAAAACACTGAGAAAACATAATTAAACATTGCCATACCTGGAATATCTCTATATTTGATTGGGAAGAAACTCCTTCCATCAAGAAAACAGAGTAATCGTCCAATAAAACACAGGGAATGTATAAAATAAATATATTGTAATTCTGTTGATGTGTAAAATGACCGTCGTAAATCAGTACCAATAGATAAACGTGATATATTATCAGCTAGATCACTGGGTTTAGTTGTAGATTTTATTGTTGATAGAAACTTCAAACAATGATGTACAGCATTCTCTACCTACAATAAATAAACAGAGATTTTCCTGAGTACTGGAGCTAAGAGATATTATATGGATATACTATTTCTGAAATAGTTTATCCATACACCTTGTGCAGTGGCATATTTTGGGGTCCCTTCATGGACCAAAATTTTCTCTATTTTACTTGAAAATCGGAAAGTTCAAGCATTTTCATGTCCATGACCTCCAGTTTTTAACATCATTCGTAAACAGGGTGTATCACAGTTGGTAAGGGTGTTGCCATATCTTATTTAGAAAGGTTCAACAAATTGTCTTTTTGTGAACGACTGGTGACATTGAATAAACATCTTATTATGCTAAATGGTTAGGATTAAGTGTTCTTAAGAAAAATTCTATATTTTCAAAAATACCAACTCTCCAAGCTTATATAGATATCCATATAATAGCATAAAATGAAGAAAACTTACCACTTTCTTGTGAGATTTTAATGCAATTAGTAAAGCTCTTCTGCTGTAATTACCATGCTATAAAAATACAAAAAGATACACATTTTATTTATCTGTTTTTATTTGAGCTACAATGAGCATTATTTAACACCAGATGTCATAAACCAGACATTTATCCTGATTTGATGAATAAGAGGTTTGGTTCTAACAATAGTTGTTATATAACCTGTGCTCTTAATGAATAACTGATACACTTCACAGAAAATTTAGCCAATGCAGATTGGGTGAAAAAGGTTATAAAAAATAGTTGTTATAACACCTGTGCTCTTAACCCTTTAATAAGTGAAGCGACACATATGACATCACAGATGACCCATGCTATAACCATGTAACGTCATTAACGTCAAATTAAGTCACTTCCTACAGTATGACGTCATAATTAAACTCACTGCTCGAAGGGTTAATGAATAAGTGACGTGTTTCATAGAAGATTTAGCAAATGCTGATTAGGTTCTAAGCATGGTCAATGTTTTAAGGAGATCTACCTACCATCCATTTAATACACCAGTTAGCTTTAGGATCAACTAGAGCTATATAATGTAATGGTGTGATGTAGGTAGTTCCTGATTGATGACTAGGATGTATTGATAATAGTTTTAATGTTGATTCTATTACATCTTCTAAATATCTAAAATTAACAAAAAGTCTAATTGAAATAATTTGTCAAATGAAGCATGGTAATATGTATTATCTTGGAGTTCTTTAAAAAGTGGATCACAGCCATATACTCCCACCACAGCATGCAGAGGGTAAAAAACGAAAAAAGCCTTAAATTTAATCAGACGTAAACTAAAATTTCTCAAACCTTCGCTTTAGGCGTATAAAAATACAGTATTGGTTACAAAACTTCTGCAAAATTTTACTATGTTAGTAAATGAACTTACCTGTCAGGATAACGAATCCAGTAATTTGGAGCTTCCTGTTGAAACTCATTCATTAAACGGAACTATAAAGAGATGAATTTTAAAGTTAAGATTATGTGATGTAATGTAAGTTAATAAATTTTCAAGCCTGGTCTTTGTACTTTCATTGATAATTTACTGATTATGACTGCATGTTTTAAAAATATTAATATTATTCATAATCATCTACTTACAGCTTTTAAGAGTTTAGATTGTTCAGGTCGGTCTATATCTAAACCTTGACTCAATAATTGAGTACCAGTATCTCTATATTCAAACTCATTTATAAAATATTCACCTATAATAAATATAATATATATAACACAATAACTGAGTACCAGTATCTCTATATTCAAACTCATTTATAAGATATTCACCTATAATAAATATAATATATATAACACAATAACTGAGTTCCAGTATCTCTGTATTCAAACTCATTTATAAGATATTCACCTATAATAAATATAATATATATAACACAATAACTGAGTACCAGTATCTCTATATTCAAACTCATTTATAAGATATTCACCTATAATAAATATAATATATATAACACAATAACTGAGTTCCAGTATCTCTATATTCAAACTCATTTATAAGATATTCACCTATAATAAATATAATATATATAACACAATAACTGAGTACCAGTATCTCTATATTCAAACTCATTTATCAAATATTCACCTGAAATATAACAAATATACTCTGATATTGCATGTATAAGTACAAATATGTCTTCAATCTTTTAATCATGTCATTATTGATGATCATATCATGTATAATCATTCATTTTCTGACAGCAATACTTCACCTAAATAAGTACAGTTTACTATTTTCTTAGTGTGTTAGGAACATTCTTGTCTACAGTAAACAAGATTTGAAAGAAGATCCCAAGTTACAATAGATTTATTTAAATGTATCACTTACTAAGTAATGTATATATTTCTCGTGTTTGATGACATGTACTGGTGAAAGCTTTAGCTATAAATTTCTGACTTAGTTGCTGAAAATAAAAAATGCAAAATGTGATTCCGTCTCAAACAGATACAAAGAAAGTAAATAGATTTCTATGAAATCAAACTCTTGAACTCTTGAGACAAAACTGTTTGAAATATAACGTGATTTAGGACAAAGAAAATACTGCATAATACAAGTGGAAATGTTCAGCAAAATGCATTTTGATATCAATCACTGTAATCTGAATTTTTTACAACCTAAATATTGTCAGGCATATAGCCGGACAAATAGAGCTGAAATACTGTAAAGTTAGTGTAAAATATCCTACTGTGAGTTCTTCATTAGGATCACCTAATACAGTTAGTAATTGTTTACGTAAATAATGCCAGTTGTTGTTATTTACAATATCAGCACTCATATGTCTGTTTAACTTCACTAATGCATCTCTCTTTTGCTGAAAATTAGAATTATACTTGCCACCTGATATAATGTAAATAATGATAATTTATCCTACCATATGAACTTTCATAATATAACTTGTCAGAGTCAAAATAGAGTGGAAATCTAGATAACTAGTTATTGTTCAGCGACTATCTAGCCATATTCTGGCTACATGTTGGATATATTGTTTGGCAGTCAAACTTTGGCCTGTACACAGTTAGGGGAAACATCAGGGACACAGATGCAATCAATTTGCATTATTCCTCTTGAAATTTTGTGTGTAGTTAGCGGGTCAACTACGATATATAAAGCTCTTTGTAAACAAAGCAAAGAATTGTGAAATGATATCAAAATTTTTCTTATGGAATCTTAAGTTAAGATCCATTATGCTTATATATGTCTCAGATCATCAATATTTCTACCTGGTATGATTTAGATTTACAAAGATCGTCTGCTATTTTCTTTAACGAATCAGGATCAAACATCATAACACTTCCCTGAAAAATAAGTAATAACTCATTCATTGGATAATTCAACATGCTTTTTGTGGGTAGCTTTACTTGACCAGCTCTTAATTCATCATTTACGGTCAATACTGATTCAATTCAATTCAACCCTCTCAACAGACTCTTACACTGTGAGTAGAGATATGTGAAATCATTTACATGAGAAATGGACAAATAGTGGTCATTTGTTCTAATCTCAGTCAGTGTGAAAAAGTCTGGTGACCTTAAATAAGTCACCTTTCCTTATCATTCCAGTTAACCCAGTTGAAAATAGAACAAATTCCACCCTGAATATTACCTGACAGAATGTACTGCCACAAGATGAAGAGTCTTCGTCATCACTCCCAGGGAAACCATGACCATGTCTCCTTGTTTGAGGTTCTTCATATTGAGAGTCATTAATAATCAGATGTTCTACAGCCTCTTTTATATTACTGTTTAATTCTTGTTTAAATTCTTTATACCTGAAATAAAAGGGAAAAATGGTATTACCAGTAAACGTTATTCTATAGAAAATGTAAAGACAATCATTAGGCTACTGGACTAAGGACAAAGTTTTCACAGGACAATAACTATACTTGATCATCTCAATTTGCATTGTTTTACTGTACATGTATATCTTAAAATGCATTGCCATTGCCATTGCCAATCAAATAACAAAACTTCCCATTTTTCGTATTTTTTTTTTACCTTTTTATTCAAAAATCAATATTTTTTCCCAATCAGCAGTTGTTCAATTTATTAGAGCAAGACTCAATTTTTGCAAAAGTACATTACTTACTGTTTTGTGTTCATAATAGCCTCAGTCCTCTGTTTAACCAATCTTTCTACATCATAACCACCTAGAGGTACATGACCTGCTGTAGAATTTCTTTCTATTTCTTCATCAATACATGGCCTTAATACATCATCTATTCTAGACTTTAACTGCTTCACAAACTCATGTCTAAAACAGAAATTTCATTATTAAATAGGTCCATTAAATGGATTACCATTTAAAAATACAAAATCTATTTTGAAATTTGATATACAGAACCAAAATTATCATAACTTTTATAATGGCCTTCTAGATATGAAGTAGATTTGTCGTTAATCACAGAAAAATGTTGGGAATAATTATTTGAGTGTGCTTATAGACTTTTGACTTTAAACCTTAAAACAGGATAAATTAAAAAATGGATGCAATATTACTCTTAGAAAAAAAATTCCCTTTATGTTCGATGATAATTATCATTCAGAAGTGGCTTTTTTGTTAACAAGGTGTTACTATCTTTGATAGGCTGACTTAATGACTACAAAATATTAAACTAAGTTTCTTACTTGTGAAAGTTTTCATCATTCCTTTCCAACTGTATCAAGACATCTTTAACTTGACTTGGTGATTCTAGATCACTGATATGAGTTTCAAAACTATTAACTAACTGTTGTAGACCTTTCTCTAGGTCTTCTCCTTCTAGTCCTCTCTGAGACATTCTGACTCTAATTATCTATAGTCTAGAAAGAGAGGAAAAGTAACGTAAATGATTTCCTGGCAATAATTATATCACATACATGTCAAAGAAATCTACATAAATGAAATCATAATGAACTATAGATACACAAAGGTCACTCAAGTTTTCTTGCTTATCAATTGAATTTTTGCTTGGCATTATTATCACAGGTACATAAAGTCACAAAAATCTACACAACTCCACCCTCTTATGCAAGTACATCAAATTTACACATTGATGTCTATCTTTTGAAGTAAGAATACTAATGATTTTAACCCTCCCTCACTCAAACACATAGCAACAAATTAAGATTCAAACAGCATCATAGTCTTTATTTTGTTTAAACTTTTTAAACCAAAATATTTTGTTATTGTTCTGGCAGAACTGATATAATTGAAACCAAACTTGTGTTACCGGTTTGGTTTGTTATTTCTTAACTGAAGTGAATACTATCAAACCATGACCATGTGAAACCCTGGGCTACATATTATATGCTAGTTTCAACAGTAATTGATGTGAAGAAATCAAACAGTAGCCCAATCCCATAAAAAATCATAAAACCCCCCAGAGAGTTCTAAATTATTGTAAATGCTTGTGTAGCCTTCTCAGGAGAGTTTCAATCTGGGTGTGCCATAAAGAAGGCCTAACATCAGTAATCTATAACAAGTCTAAAGCCCTGAAAACATACTTCTTAAAATCTCTAATTATCCTACGGGATATGATATAAATGTAGCCCATTTGACTCCATAGCCATAATAGGCAAAAATGAAATAAAATGAAATGGAGTTTTACGTCCTGCTTTTCTGCACCTGTATGGACCATAGGCAGAAGGTAAATTGTAATCAGTAATAAATTGTAATCAGTAAATGTGGCCCATGAAATGATGCTCCTAACTCCCTGTAGCATGGGTAACATTGTTATTGTTATTGTTTGTTGATCGATGGATATGCTTATAGTCAAACAGAGATATTTCGGCTCATCCGGGTACCGTCAAAACATATACAAACCGGTCCATTATATTTTCCAGGGTATAAAAGTATCTTATTTAAAGGGTTGTTTGTTTGGCAAGTTACAGCAACACCCTTGAAAATATAATGGACTGGTCGTGTATATGTTTTGACGGTACCCGGATGAGCCGAAATATCTCTGTTTGACTATACTTGTGTAAATATAAGCTGCAACCGCAGATTGTTTTCATTTATGATTTTATTAAAAAAAAACAATTAAATTGGCTTAGATATCAGGTCAGAAGGCAGCAGGGTTTGGTAAACCACAATTACTGGTAGACCAACATTTTTTTTTGAGCGTTATTTTATTTTATAAACATATAAGTGAGAAAAAGCAAGAAAAAATGTTTACATCTCAGCCATCTTGGATTAGAAATAATGTCAGCGAATTTGATTCGTCAAAAGACAAAGCATTAGCCAATGAAGACAGTTGTCTCAGGCAAGTTTGGTCTCGTTAGCAGGTGCTGTCACGTGACCAAACATTAGAGTACCGCTGTTGAATATAGGTCGGTTGTCGACAAAAATAATAAAGTTTCATTTACTATGCATTCTCACAATTTTAGACAATCTAAATTGTTATCACAGGTCTCTTTCTTCATAATGAAAGTTTAGTGTATGGCCTATGAATTTTTTGACTATTCATACGCCACTAGGCTTAGCCCACTAAGCCTAGCCTACATGTCATAACCTAGTTCAAGGAAGAAATTTTCTTTTGCATAACCCAATCATATCATAATAGTCATATGATAAGTGTTATCATAGACAATCTTTAAATACCATCTGGACTATTAGAAACGTTCACAATTTCTAATTCCTTCAATGGTTTCACAAGTCTCGGAGTCACAGGTTGGTGTTCTTGCATTATTCAGGTTAATCAATTCAAATTTTCAAAATAGATCCATTATGTTAATCTCTTATGCTATATTAATTTTTGAAACATTAAAACTGATTATTTTCAGCCTGTGTCCATACTGAAATGTTTTGGTTGCTTCATTTATTTCTGCAGATTTCATAAACAGACAAATCTTGGATAATTAATCCTCATAAATTGAGCATAAAGAAAGCAACAAGTTTTATAAAAAATTTATTATACCAGTAATAATAACTAGATACATCATGAATACAAAACATAACAATATTCTTGATTTACTCAGCTTATATTGTCTGTAAATAACATAATGATTTAAATATACTACTAGTATATATTTTAACTATTTAATTGATGAAAGGATATAGGTTATGTTAATGAGACTATTTGCGAGCTTGGTTGAAAAATGGGTCCGTTTTCTGATTGAAGGAGTCATAAAACTGAAGAATATTTGGAATGCCTAATTTGTTTTGGAAAAATTAACTGCACAATACAAGTCCCGCTGCGTAGTACAAACAAAACAAACAAAAGCAGCGTCTTGCCACTGCAGAAAAATCACCACCTTGAGGTCTTTAATGCCACCTTATCATATCCCACTAACTCAAAACTAATCAAATTTTACATCGTTAAAATCGGAATTAATTACGCTATTTAAAAATACTTTCAGATGAATTGTTTCTTCACATATTTCTGAGAAAGGGGCCGAAAAGGCAGTTTTTAGACCGTTTTCTCGCTGTTGATATGGTGATTAGTGACTTCATATTCCTTTCATTCATTTGACGTCATATTTTATGAATGGGTTGACGTCATTTGAGTTATGAACCTCGGTTTCTAAGCGGTAAAAACGAGGCGTGAATAAGGTCTGTAACATTATTTAACAAACAGTCTAATCATTACACAATATGTAATATGATATACATCAGTATATAGATATAATAAGATAGATTGATAGGTTGTCCAAAATAAGTAAGACTATTGACATTATAAATATTTACAATCACCAATATGCTATAGTCAAACAGAGATATTTCGGCTCATCCGGGTACAGTCAAACCATATACACAACCAGTCCATTATATTTTTAAGGGTGTTGCGGTAACTTCCCAAACAAACAACCCTCTAAATAAGATACTTTTATACCCTTGAAAATATAATGTAATATAATTTTGTATATGACGGTACCCGGATGAGCCGAAATATCTCTGTTTGACTATACTCAACATCTCAAATATACAAACAAAATCAACAATATCACAGAAAATTAACAATCATATAAAAAATTCTGATATTCACATTTATATTGTGACAATAATAAATAGAAGTCTATATCCATAAAAACTGTTGTTTCTTAATTTATATTGTTTATTAGACTAGAAATAGTAGAAACTGTAGCTTATAAATTTGACATGGTAAATAAAAGTCAAATATTAATATCACTTTACCAACATTTCTCACAGTCATTAACATACTAAATTTGCTATCAAAATATGTTCCCCTTTTATTAAAATGGTCAAGCCTAATCTGTGACTCACTCATCACAATTACTCTCATATTCTAGTCTCAATAGTAAACTTCTATAGTGCTGTTTTTGCCAATAACTGATGCCATTTTTAAGTCGGTTGGATGTTGGATGACAATCATGTTCCTTCAGCAACGTTAGACATTTGCATTATCTACCGTTGCTGGATTGACGGAGTTTTCTCGTCATTATCAACTAATAACCTCGTTTAAAAAACACTATACGTCACATTCAATTTATGACCGTTGAAACTCGATTATCACAAGGTAAATTTGCTACAAGAAATTTGACGTCTGGTCATTCGAAAGTTTTCCCGCAATAATTTGTTACAAGGAATATAACTGGTCGACCATAATTGTTCGACCAATCAAAGTTAATGACGAGAAAAGCTTATCACGATAGCAACGGATTAATGTAATGAAATGAAATGATAGCCGTTGCTAAAGGAACATGGATGACAATTTAATGCCCACTTCCAGTAAACAGATAACGCAGACTAAATCTGCACGTACCACAAACTAGTTTATACAGAGAACTTAGTCTCATTACCAGACACAGTGAGTAAAACAACTGTTTTTGTGTCAATCCACACTAGTCTAACCAGTTTCAGAATGTTAGTTAATGGTGTAACCGGAATGGGTTGGACTGAATATTGCCGTATACATTTAGTCTGTTGAGATCCAATACCAAATATAGATGATGAGGCAGTCTGAAATATAAAATCACACAAAAAAAAGATCATTATTTGCATATTAGGGAACAAGGTAATAAATATTCATGAGGTCACATGATTTTCAAACCAGTTAATTTTCCTCTGCTTATGGTTTGTTTTGTAAATATGAATATTCATGTGTAACTTGTGCATATTATATAAGATGGAAAAGCACAAACTTTGGGGATAGATGCCATACATTCATACCATTCTATGTTTACTTCTACTGGGTCATCTTGTTATCCACTGTGTTTGGTTTTGAACATCACTCAAAATAAACCTTTAAAGGCATTAAAACCAAAACTTACCTGCCAGAATTTAAGTTTACTATCAACATGAGAAAATGTACAGAGATATTTTCCATCAGGGTTGATACTCACTGCTATTACAGGACCTTGATGTGCTGGTATTAACTACAAAATATACAATGAAATGAAGTTTTTAACATTTGTCTGTTCTATACTTCCTTAGCAGATTGAAAAATTTCAAAATTTGATTAGCAATAGGTCCTAGCGATGGCAGAACAAACAGAACAAATATTTCCAAAACTGGGGAAATGCCATGGAAGCACCATAGGCATAAGAGAGTCTTTATGAGTTCTACCAATTATATTTGAAATATGGGTGTTATATTCTAATGTTGATTCAACTACCAACTATTATTTAATAGCATACCTGGCATTTAGAATGTTGTTTCATCTCATATAAAGCTAAATTACCATTTTTAGCTCCAACCCAGATTCGTTTAGTTTGACTACAGTGTGATACCATACTAAATCTGAATTATAAATACAACAAACTGTTGGCCAACAAGCTTTAAACACTGTGCATGTAAATCCAGTTCCCTGTATTTTGTGACATATCAAAAATGTGTAACTTAATCAAATAAATTTGGGAACCACTTGATTAAATATTTTGAGGTAAGTGTGGCAGAAGCATAAAAAAAAATATGAATACAAAAAAATTACACTTACCTACAAATAGCAGGAAATAATTCTTGTAAACCTTTTGATTTTAATTGAGCCATATCTAAACAATGTACCACTACATCTACAGTCTATAAAGAGAAAGCAATGTCATGATACCAATGAATAAGAACAGATATTCTTCAGACTTGGTTGCTAGATTAATTGGATAGAGTATGGAATAAAGATTAATGGTTACAATTAAAAATTTCCACCTAGACAAAAAATTTGAAATAAATTATGTCAGTGTTCCATCCATTCAACAATATATTAACCATGTATAAAGTTTAAACAAAACACTTTTAATACTTTACCTCTACAAAAATATCAGCGATTTCATTGGGCATCTTTTCCACCATTAGTTCTAGAATATGCTGTATTTCATGTCTGGCTCGTACTAAGACTAGATTCTGTAGATGAGTGTGTTGAGATTGGGCATTCTGAGCCTGGGCATTATACCTTGCCACCTCTTTAGCCATAGTGATAATAAAAGCAGCTGGTCTTGCTGTAGCTATCAACGTTAATGCATGTCTGGCTGTACGAGCAGCATCAGCTGCAGGAGACAATGGTAAGCCATACGTCATACTGAAATATTGAAGAGCAATTTTAGTTACATGACTCCACAGACGATCTTGTTCATCAGAAGAAACATAGTTAACCTTCACATATAAAGGATTGTGTGATAACAAGTCAATATCTGTGAAAATAATACTATTAAGAATTATAGGTACATTATATTAATAGTTTTTAAATACCCTCAAACTATAGATATCAAAATAATTTTTCACCACAGCTCAGTTCAGTAAATTACCATCTCTATTATTGGCACTACATCCAAGGATGTTCAGAAACAAAAAAAATCATACAAAACTTTACATACGCAGTTAATTGTGTCTTGCACTGTTCAACTTATTTATATAACAAATGAAGATAGCTTTCATAGCTTTAGTGGCAATGGAATAGCTTAGTCCAGAACCAGTTGTATTTCTAAGCAATTAGGTAACATGGGTTTGAACCCCCTACTAAAAGTCAGCTTAGTGTCAATCAAATTAAAATTAGATTACATTTCGTTTCGGATATTTTTTGAGTGTCGACGCCATGTAATCTAACCACTTATATAAGGCGAGCATCTTCTGGTGACGAAAATTTCAGCCAATCAATAACTACCTTCAAGATTGCAGATCTATGCATTGATAGGCATTGTGGGAAGACAAAACAGAAAGTAAAGCGACACAGCAGTCCAAATTATGACGTAATACAAAATATTAAAATATAAACGTTGTTCTGATTGGCAGAGGGGTGGCACGTGCTATAAATAGATTATTCGTCACCAGAAGATGCTCTCCTTATAAAAGTGGTTAGATTACATGGAGTCGACAATCAAAAAATAACCGAAACGAAATGTAATCTAATTTTAATTCAGATTGGCTTAGTGTCAGCTTTCCACCTCTAGTACTTAATTTTTTTTCAACAATATTAAATCTAATATTTACCTAGGAACGAGTATATCAGCATCAATACAGAGTTCTAATAATCCTAGTAATACAGCTGATACATCTAGATACGGCTCCCATACAGTAAACCCTCGTCCTATTAAATCTATAGCAGCACGTCGTATTGGTGTATGAGCTGGTAGTCGGGAATTCGGTGGTGTTAACAATAGGAATGTTAGAGCTTTACCTACAATAGTTGTAAATATTGTCAACATACACAATCATTATACAATATGGTCACTTTTACATAGCGTTTAACAGAGGCCTTCTTTTCGGAAATTAAGATTTTCAGACATACTGTAATCTTAAAGGGATTGTAAAGTGATTTTCTAAACTTTATGTGTGTATCGGGGACACTGATAGCATCTATTTGTGCCATTCCAATTTGTAAAGTGACAAAATAAAACATGTTAGTTTTAGTGAAATTGTAAGAACCACAGATTTCGGAATGTAAATTGGAATGGCACAAATAGCCTTCTTGTGTCAGTTTAAAAAACTCTTAGTATTCCGACAATCTGTGTATTCCGAATTACGACACTAATAATTGGTCCCGACAGGCAGAAAACATTGTATAATCCGACATCTAGTCACCTTGATCAATTACCGACAATTAGATAATCTCTCGTGTTAACGATAATCCGACATCAATCAACGTGAAAACAATAGATTTCTGATCTCATTTCTTCTGACTAATCATCGCTAGGTAATTGCCTATAGAAGATTGTTCAAGTGAGCAATTGCCGGGATCGAAATGTTCCGATCATTTTATTGTTATTGTTCACGAGAATCTGCGAGATGGGTGCGTTCGACTTTTTGTTCCAGACACTTCTAATTGGACTTCAATGATAAAGCACGACACAGCACTACGAATCGAACACTAACAGCTATTGCCCGGATGTCGAAAATGATAAACAAACAAGTTGATATTTCTTTCACGACCCCTGTCAAGCGAGGCAATTTCGAAGGACCTAAATAATTCGCGGAGAAAGTAAATGATTATTATTGCTCATTTTGATATCGATCTAGGATTACGTTCATCATTATCCCACAAAAATCTACGTGCCGGTTTTAAATGCGACCTTATTGAAATAACCCACACCGATCTGAAAATAGTTACATTCGTCTGCTACAAAATACTCGCTCAATGAAAAAACTTCACTGTAGAATACGTCGCGAGTATACCAAAACATCCCGTCAAAAACGATGTCGAAATTAATCTTGGAAATGTTTTTAACTTAAAACGCAAACATCGATTTGTTATTTATTGATTTTTCTACTTATCGCCGACTACAGGTAGACATTTCTAGCCCTGATCTAATGTAATGATAACTTCTTATCTGGGTCACTGAGCTATAAATAGTAATATACCGACATGTGAAAAATCTTGAGCTTTGAGTATTCCGTCACTCTCCGTAATCCGACATATTTCTATGGTCCCAATGCATGTCGGATTACACAGAGTACACTGTAGATGCTATCAGTGTCGACAGTGTCACAAACAAAGTTTAGAAAACCCCTTTTCAATCTCTTTAGTGCAATTAAGTGATTTATCAACCACATCACTAGGATAGTAAAATCATTATGAGTGAAGTTTTTCAAAAGAAGAATGAGATATGATAAGGCTTTAACTTACTGGTATGTCTAGAAAGAGAATAGTTGGTTAAACTGAATCCTTCTTGTGGTTTTCTACTTCCTTTTTTAGTCTCTTCCATCTTTCGTCTGCTTGGTTCTATCTCATGACCAAACTCTGCTCCTACTACTCCTAACATCACTATAGCTGTAGCTTGTTTTCTACGACTCTCAAATGATATAGATACTTTATGTGGTGGTAAATCACCTGAAAATATTTGACAACAACTAATTTCAACTGAAATCTAGTTTAACTAAAAATACGTAAAAATGATTACATGGGAACGATGTTGAAATGAAGAATTGGTCACAAGATCAGTTTTAGTAACCAAATGCTTGTTATAATAAAGTACAGTTTCTCAGTGTAAGACTGATTTTTATAAGTGAATCTACCAATAAGGTTTCTACTTGGATATTTATATTAGTGTCTGAAATCAGTAGTGTGGACCCTTGTCCAGGGTTCAATCATGTCATGGGTCCAAAACCCAACTTTTGGATTTTAACCTTGTACTCATTAGCCCAAACATGAGCAGAAAAGTCCATTTCATTTCATTCCATTCTAAAAACAGTTCTAACCAAGAAAATTAAAGATTGATAAAGTTTTTTTTTTACCTGCCAACATTTGTTCATCATCTTCATCATCATCCTCATCATCACCACGTTGTGCATCACTCAACAAACTATGGTTAGGATCAACATACATTGGTAGGAATGGTGACCAATCATCTACTATAGCTTTACGACCTTCAATACCTATTCTACGTAGTTCAGCTAGTAATAACGCTTGTCCTGCTTCACGGATCTAAAAGAAATTTTATTAGGTTTGTAAAAAAGGTTACAGACCATAGCATAAACACACTGTGCTCTGTCATATGGGAGTAAAAATGGCAGACAATTATCTAAATATAAACTACTTTTAATTCCTTAGGGTATCATAATGAGAAATTGACAGGTCTATTTACTGCAGGAATTTCAATTTCACTATAACCCTACACCATTTAGCAATTGTGTACCATTCACAGAAAATAGTCAATACTACATGTATTATAGACTCAATCGTCATAGGTAAAATATTTAAGCGTTAATGTGAAGAGTTTAGCAAATTTTAACTTTCAATCACTAGAACATCTTTAATGTACAGAACAATAATCAAATCAGCAAGCCAATCCCTTAAGCCTTTCATGGCATAGTATTTACCTCTAGACATCTATCTTGCCATCTTCTAGCTAACATCTCTAACTGTGGAGGTTCATAATGATTAGCTCCTACCAGTTCAGGTAATAATACACAATGTAAGGCAGCTAATAAGCTCCAGCCTTGTTTAATCTGAGCCTGCTTCATCACTTGTTGATCTTCATCTTCACCTGGTTGTAAACTAGGCCCTGATATACTTCCACGCTGTTTCCTGTAGAAAAAATGGTATGAAAACTTTGAGTAAGAGGGTAGAAATGTATACTGTCTTAAAAGGTATTCACATGTACTAGCTCAGTTATTGGTTTGATTGTGAGGCCATTGGATGAAGTCCTTTTTAATCTTCTTTGGAAAAGCATTTTTAAAATCATTTCATAACTTTACAATAACAGGAACAAAATCTGAAATTTTTAACCAGCAAATACAAAGCGCAACATGCTTCATACAAAATGGGCATATATAATAATAATGGAAGTAACCTTTTTGACATTTTTGATAAAAATATTAACTTTTGCACCAGTCAAAGTTCTGATCATAAGGGATAAATCTTACTTTTTCGATATTCTTTTAATCTTCATGAGAAAACTGGCACAACTCATACTCATCATGGTATTAGCTACAGATATTACACTTAATAGATGTTGAGTTGTTACAGCACTCGATATTTGCCATCTTGCCTTCGTCGAAAATATTTCTACAATAAAAATAAACATGTAATTAGATTTTGAACTTATCTCTTCTTAACAAGCAGTTTTTCGTTTTTATGCAAACTATTCTTTGTGTCCTTTCGGTTTTGATAATGGTTTTTTCCAATTGACCTTTATTTTAGATCCTTGAATTTTCATATTGTAGTTTAGATTTAAAACTCCTCTTTTGTAATTGAAACTTATGGTGATATCTGTCATTCTTTTTGCCTTTTCAAAACTATAAACAATTTTTAGGATGACTGTTACTCTAATGAATAGTGTGCACCATTTTGCATATACATATATCAATCTATTTTTTTTTTCAATAACTATGAGACACTTGAACAATAATCATGTCCACTTTTATTGAAAGTAATTCAATATTTACCAGTTTCTTGTTGTAAAGCTGTGGCATTCTTATCAGACACTCCTTTATCAAATACATCCTCTTTACTACCAGCATTCTGATTTTCATCACTACTGTACAGTTCTTCATCATCAAATGGTATACTACCAGTTCTCTGTGCTAGTAGAGTTGGTTTAGCTGGTGTGGAGGAACTTGGGACAGGGTCTGGTTCAGCAAAGGATACACTCTTAGCTTCACTAAGTTTAGGTCGACCAGCATAAAGACCTTTCAAATCAGCCAGTTCAGTCTGACAGACACGTTTATGCCAGCCAGGTAGCATGAGAGACATGTGCCCTTGTCTTGACAACAGTCCGAACGAGATGGGACATTGTGGTTTGAGAAGCCCTAGCTTATTTAAACATAGCTTGTCTAAGTCTGGATCGAGACCCCAAGCATGGAGACAAGACATGAAGATCTGGGCTATCTGCATGGTCATATTCTCTTGAAATGGCAGTGATTCTGGTTTTGTTACGTCATCTGAGGATGTTGAGTTAAAATTGAATCCTTTCTGTGACGAGGAAGACTCTCTATTTAATCCTAGTCCCGCTGTCTGTACCTTGTCTTGTATTTTCTGACCCAATGTATCTGCTTTTTCTTTAGCTTTCGCTATCAACTCTGAAAATATAAGCAGAATATATACTGGTAAGTTTACAGTAAATGTGATTCATTTGTCAGAGTCTTTGCCTTGTTTTGTTGATAGACTTCAATTCAGCTATATTTAAATAATTATTACTAGGTCTTGAGCACATCATTTATCAGCAAGGTAGAATTAATACACAGGCCTGAAATTATAACTTAAATCATCTGAATAGTTGAAGTTAAACAATCAACACTTATCTTTAGAAAATAACTAACAATTTCTATGTATGATAGCTCATTCAGTATCAATTTAATTTGAAGTCTGCAAGGCCATTAGCTGCTATGGATAAAAACTTTTCTAATACCATTTCCTGAAGTCTTGCTACCTTATTTGTTTTCTTGAACTTGCTACCTTATTTGTTTTCCTGAATTTGCTACCTTATTTGTTTTCTTGAACCTGCTACCTTATTTGTTTTCCTGAATTTGCTACCTTATTCGTTAAGACTATACCTGCTATTTTTTGTTGAGCATCACTAATTTCAGGTTGATAGCCTGCTACTCTTTCAGCTACTGGTGTTAAAAATCCTCTGGCTTCTAATTCCCCAGGTGATAATAACGCAAACTCTTCTGTTAATAATTGAACTGTAGGGTAAAATATAATCAACCATCACCAAACAAAACATAATCATAAGGGGTTGAATAATAAATTTTATAGACTTAAAAGGATATTTTATACCAATTATGAAATGAAATGTTCTAGATATTTGCTTATAACTTCATGAGAGCTTGATATTATCTGTATTGAAGTTTAAATAGTAGGAATTTTGATATGTGTGATCTTAAAGTCTGAATTTAATTCTGATAAAGTTTTATAAATAAATGGACAATAAATAAATAAGATAACACCGTTGGTAAATTAAATATTTAAGCTACAATATCCCTTGACATCATAATGACATCAAATAAAATATCAAAAAATTTAAAGGCAAAAGAAATGTCATGTGGATATATGACATATAAAAGGTTGTATCAATATTGGAAGTGAAGTTTTTTTGCCTTACATTATATAAATGTTTATAAGACAAAAAAAATCTAAAAAAATTTGGTAAGAGTGTGCATGGAATTGTGATTTAAAATATCCAAAGAAATGAAATGATTATGTAAAAAGAAAATCTTACCTATCAAAGATTCTGTATCAAAGAATAAAACATGAGCATCAGAATCTCTAGTATTAGTTCTAACACCTTGTATCAACATAGGATATCCAGTAGGTTTCACAAATTCTGACTTAGGTCCCTGGCTAGTCTGTTGTTGATGTTGACTAGCCTGTAGTCTCTGTTGTGCTAGATTACGAAATGTGGCAAAGTTTCTGCGTCTAAATGCCTGTGCTAGTGTTAAACTAGGGTTAGTGAGGTTCTCCATAGGAGCAGCGTTCTCATCACAGTTATTCAGGATCTCTTCAGCTGTTATACCCTGTACTACTCTATCTAGATGACCTGGAAGAAAAATATTATAATACATCAATAAGATATGAGGACAGGGATGGAGTATATTTTGTCTTATGAAAGAAACTCCTAAAGCTAGAAGAAGAATCTCTTATTTGTTTCAGATACAATGCATATAACAAGATCAATATTATGGTTCATTTTAGAATTATTTTGTAGACCCCACAATACCATAGAAACTACGTGATTCCAAAACTGAACACCACTTTATCAAAAATTCAAGACACTAACCTGTTTCCATCTGCCAGACATAAATAGTACCATCATTACAACTAACTATCATAAAATCATCTAGTGGTCTCCACCGTATAGTATGAACTGGGAATAGATGACGTCCGGCTAGTAATATACATTTTCTTTCTTTTAAACTTAATAAAGCTACAGAATGATCACTGGCTACTGAACAGATTGCTGATAAAATACGCACCTACAATATACATAACAAATATACAGAATACAATTGAACAAAAATTGTGCCTATTAGCATATTGACATGTGTATAACAAATAATCATTGCAACCATATATGTCTTAATGCCTTAGTAATTTTTTTTTAGTAAATGCTTTTCTTTTAAAATCTAACAGCACAATTATAACATCTTGATTGCTTATCTTATACTGATCAATGTATGCGAAGTTGGTAAATCAAAAAGCAAATATAACCATCACACTTTATTTCGAGGTAACTTATCTAGGCCATTTTCAATTGTAAGTTTATCTAAATACTGCCATTTACTCCCTCATTCTCAGAGAGAAGTCTCCCAAAGTTTCTGAGATAGCCATTAGTTCTTCTATTTCTGACCAAACTTGAACCCTGAATTAAATGAATACTTACATTACAATTAGAAGGTGGAACAGTCATCTGTGTCAATTCTCCACCATGTACTGTGAACGTATGTATTTTATACCCAGAATATATATCCCATAATATGACAGAGAAATCAGCACCCCCTGACAGTAAGTGTTGGGGCTCGTATCGAGTACTCTCATTAAAGGGATATAACAAGCAGGTAACTCTTCCATCATGACCTTCTAATATCTGTTTGGATATAGCTGAAAATGAAAATGAAAATAAATATAACAGAAATATAAATTCATTTACTATTCTTTAAGGAATGATGCAATAAGGTTCTCAAGGAACTTTTCTGGTACATAGTTATCACTTTAAAGTGTTTTTATTTTGCACCTGGCATAGTTTAATTCATGATCATATCTAAATTGGTGCCCAATTGTTGTATTATCATCAATCTATACTGTTGAAAAATAATTTTTATGGTATGGCAGACAAATTTACTAAAAGGATCACAAAAAAAGTACTACATACAACTAAGAAGAAGAAGTAGCAACTTACAATCTTTAGTAATAAAGTGAGTTTCTAGTAGTTGAAATATAATACTTTGTGTAGCTGGTACTATAACTAAACTACCATTCTGTCGACCACATACTATTTTACCTTGTGATGGTATATAGATAGTAGATGTTATACGTAGTTCATTCTCATCTTCTGTACACTGAAATATACAAACAGAGTTACTGTTCTTTTATCTTGAGATTATTGTTCTCGATGGTCAGGACTGTTAAAGCATTTATACAGAGAGCATTGGCACAGGGTTAAATCAGTGTTCACTATTTTAATATTTTTAAAATGGAAATTTCTAGACCTTTCATGAAGTGGCATATTATTATTCATATCTGCAATTGATTCATTTAAAAGTAAAAAAATATCTTATTGTCTAAATTAAGCTATATGTTTTTTGGACTGCTCAAAACTGTGATTGTAAAAACATTCTGAAGTGATATATAATTAATACATACCAAACCTTCTAGTATTCCAGCAGGATATTTATATAAACCATCCCATACATCTTGTAATGTTGTACTAGTACGTGGGGATAGAGCTGAAATATAATAATTTATAATTACTAATTGATAATTTGTAAGTGAATTAATCATCCAATTCTTTTTTGTTCTTTTGAAAAAATGTTCCTTTCGATTCTTGATTTTATTTGCAAAATCATTACAAAAATTAAGCAATATTTACCTGGGAGCCTATCAAAGCTTTCTTGTCTAACTAGAGTCATTTGTTTCTCAGATACTTCAGGTAATGTCCATATTATAACTCTACCCTCACTATCACCACGTAATAAATTCTTTCTTCCATTAACACTCTTACAGAATGTCATAGCTGGGGTACATACTAACGGCTAAAATACACACATATATCTTATAATTGTAAAAAAAAAAACAGGCTTATAAAGGTAACATTAACTTATGTTAATATCTTTACAGTTAAAGAGAAAAACCATTTCACAAGAATACAAGGGATCAGAATGATCAATGATTCCAAGCAACTCATGGAATCTTTACAGATAACCAAAGCAAAACATTCCTATGGAAAAAGTAACTGACTTCTAGTAAATGGGATCAAGTCGATATCAGTTTCTTCTTAATATCTATAGTTACTGCAATTCAAAACAAAAATTGTGATTCATACCTTTTCAGTATAAATATCTAAAACATAGTAAGCATGAGGACTGGTTGGTTGATGATGTCTGTATTCACTACTTCTAGGATCGGCACTGAATAATATACAATTATATACAACATTTAGAGATAAACAATCAAATTATTTAATATAAGGCTAAAGTATACGAATATGTCGGTCAGAAAAAGTTTAAGAATACGACACATACTGTTCACTTTTCAAAACACATTAATAATGAAAATTTAAAACCAATTTTATTGAAAAAAAAAGGGTCAGTTTCTCCCAAACTACTAAATTACATTTGTGCTTGGATCAGCACTATCAGTCATTTCAAATTCAGTTGAACTCTTTTCTTAGTTTTGAGAAACTGACCCAATTTGGAAATCACATCCTGCAGATGTAGTTTTAAACTATTCACTGTTATATAACATAGATGATTAAATTAAGATTGTAAGCTTTAAATCAAAAGTGTACAAAATATTAAAGTGGTTTTAATCAATCAAAATATAATAAAGGTAAGGTCACAATAAAAACCAGGAGCAAACATCAACCACCACCAAATAAACAAATAAATATTTCATTTATCATGAATGGGAAAGGGTTGGGGACAGCAGCCTACATCATGAGGTACTAATATTTACATCTGAATGGTTAAACCAAAACGCCATGCTATTTAAAAGGTCTGTAACAGATTAAACTTCACCTGGCTGGGGGAGTCAAGTCATCAATGATAATACTAAATCTATATCTCTAACTTTACTGCTGATAATCTTTGTTATCCATTGTGGTCTGGCTGGCTTTTCGTTCTACGGTATTTTGTAGACATGGCAGTCCAAAGTTTACAACATAGTCAGATACCAAATGACATGCCATTCAATGTAAGCTTGTGATAAACACAAGATAAAAAGTTATTAAAATTCATCGCCAAACATCTAATTGAATTTTAGTGACATTGCTTTTACATTGAATATGCCAAATATAAAGTAATTTTCCAGCAAACAAATGTTAAAATCAAGAATATGACTTGGTATTTTCATTGATGAACATGCTTAATGACTTAGAACTGTATAATACAAGGGAATGATTTTTAAGATCAAATGTATGAAAACCAGTAATATATTTTAATCAGTAAAACAGACATTTCAAATTCAAATGACAATCGCAAAAACATTTAACACCGTAAGCTGATTTGATGAGACTTTCATTAACATTGCTTTCTGAAGAACAAGGAGATCAGGAAGAAGCGAAAATATCATTCATTTTCTTCAGACTTCTTATTTCAGAAATAATTTTTGATCCCATCCCGTCCCACTGAACTATAATTTATTCAATATGGCAATCTCTGTATAATATATATCTAGCACGCTAGTCTAGTTCCAAAGTTGATACAAGTGAACCATTTATTACTAGCACTTTTAATGAACTAAATAGAGAAACTATGTAGCAAGAGCAAGAAGCATTCTTGTTTTCTATGCACTAAGAAGCAAAGTTTGAGAAACATTTAATTGAATTAGGTAAAACTTAAAGAAAATATTATCATGAATTTATTGTAAATATAATTATTAAAATTATTAAAATAATTAAAAAAAGGTAAAAAAGGATTCAAATTCAGCAGAGTTTAAGTATAAATGAAGCAACTATTGGGGAGAAGCACGCACAATATAGAATTCTATTTATTAGAAAGAAAATTAGCAATACAGTACACATGATTTCAAAACTATTTCTGTCACATCTTAGTTTTTTATATTTTTCACTGAGACAAGAGAGCAAGACTTTTAAAGAGCTCTTGCTCCCTTTAAAGTGTATGTCCTTTTAAAATATGGTTTGTAATGGGTTTTTTGTATTGTGTGCTCTAAAATAGCAAAGATTCATTCTTTTAGAGAGCACATATCACGTAAGAAAACACAAAGGAATATATTATCAAATAATTTAATAACATTATTTTCCTTTGTGTTTTGCTTTTATTTTAATATGTGCTTTTAGATGTTATTCAAATCTTAGTTTCAAGAGTATTATCTATGGAATTATCAAGTTAGATCAACCAATATCTCTGTAAGTGGAGTGATTGTGAAAACCATGTGTTACATGCATGAAATAAAAGATGAACTATCTACTATCTAGTATAACTAAAAACCAGTGCACAAAATATCATTCTCTTACCCATTTACAGCCTTTCCTTTTAGCAAGCTGAATCAGACGAATTAGAACTTTATCACAATTTGGACATTTTGATTCAAATTTTTTTAGATAAAATATGCCAATGAACTTAACAAATATAACTGATTAGCAAAATATATAATGCTGTTCCCAATTCTTTGAGGTGTTTATTTTGTTTAGCTCAATATATTCAAATAGTCCAAAGCCTCTCTCGTGCTTAGAATTCACAATACTTTCCATTTTGTTTTCAAGAATGGAGATTGTACTTAAATACGGGGCTGTAGCACCTCAAATGCTTGAAGGTAAACCTAAAGGTACAGAATCCACCAAGATAATACAATTTTGTTTTCTAAGACCCCCATTTTGCCCTGTCAAGGGTGCATCGGTGATGAGATGAAAAAGCAGTTAAATGCTACATGTAATACAGGCGAGTTATAAAGCCAATGTTAAAATTCCCCAAATTGCTTGTTAAAAGTATATGTGCAGAAAAGGATGTTAAATTCTTTTCAAATACTTAAAATGTTTTTCTCAAATCTGATAGCCTTTGAGTATAAATGTCACTTTATAAAGCCTTTGTTTGTACTTCAGAGAAACTGGAAACAATGCCTTCCTACTGCACCAATATAGCATGAGGCTTGGCACAATCTCTAAATCTCACTTTACCTTTTCAAATATCATAGACTCTTAAAAACTTCATGCAATTGATAAGACTGTTGATAAGTTGAGATGAATAAAAGATAGAAGAATGAACTAGGGTAAGGACAAGATTTGGATAGAAATAGATTTCAGTCTTGATGAAAGGAAAACACTGAAAACAGTTGGCCATTTCACAAAAACTCAGCTTAAAATTCAAATTCAAACACAGTCATCTGATTGGTTGATAACAGCAAATACAATCAATTTTGACCAATCCAATGACATAATCTCTAAAATCTAAGCTAAGTTTATGAGAAAGATTTGAATTATGAATAGTGAGAACTTTATTTTAATGGCTGTGGCCAGTGCTTCTGAGAATGGTTTAGTTAACATCTATTTCTACAACATAAGGAGGTTTTTGTGCACAGGAAGGGTGATCTACATATTCTAGATTCTAAAAATTGTTCGAGTCGAAATACTTTCAAATTTCTAGATTTTTTCTACAATTAAAACTAACACTGAAGAGTTCCTAAGACTTAAAAATGGGGTTATTTCAATTTCTTAATTCCTAGGAAAATATTCAATAAAAACATAAATCTTGTATAACTAAAATCAATTACTTCACATGTTTCTAGACCTGCTATTTTCTCAATCTAATATAGCAGCCTTGTGAAATATTTACATCTCGTGTAAATTACCTGACTCATTTTAAAGAAAAAAAAATAAAATTGATTCAAACGCACTGAATTTTACTGTAAAACTATCTTAGACAAATGGTCTGAAAATTAAAGGTAACTTTGTCTTTCAAGTAGCCCTCAGACCTAAACCTTAACATTTTAATGACAAATTGGTCTAAAGTAGGAACTAAAATCATTATTGACAAAGTATCATATACAAAAATTTTAAAAATCTAGTTATCAAAAAAGATGAGAGATCTACGAATTAAAACCACTAGTAGCAAATAGTCATACTTGCAAAAAGGTATTAAAAGTTGTAGGAATAGATTTTAGAAAATCAAAAGAGTAACAAACGCCTATAGAAATACTAGAAAATAGATCAGTTAACACATTCCAAATTTTAAATATTTTCAGTTCAGGTTTCAAATAACTCAGGGCTTTAAATGATGGATAAAAGTCAACAAAAGTTTCACAAGATAACACATAAAGAATGGATCTAAGAAATGAATAAACGTTAATATAAGAAAGTTACATACTTTGTGGGTAATTTGAAGAGATAACCCTTGCCTTCGTTACTCCAGACTAAAACTCTATCAATACTAACAAAATCACCTCCACTCCATCTCTCTCCTACACGACTTGATTCCGAACATAGCAGAGTGAAATCACTGGCATCGTAGATCTGTAATAAATAACAATTTAGATTAAATACAAACTCAGATTATATCATAACAAGCACCTGTCCTGCAGCAATTTGATATCACAAGGGTACATTAGTCAGTTCTGACACCTAACCTTTGATCCAGTCTGATTTTCTCGTCATATTAACTTATAACTTGACCTAATAATGTCAAAATTGAAACAAGCTCATCTTTTAGAAACTCGCAGTCCTGGTGATTATTATTTATCTAAAACATCCCTTGACAGCATAACACAGGTTTTAGTCAAATAGCTATTAAAAAAATGTGTCTTCTGCAAAATCACTTTTGTACTCAATTTGTGTAGATGAATCTTATTGGTCAAGAATGGAGACCATGAATAATCAAAGTAATTTCAATCAGATTGGTCCAGGGGTCAAGGTGAAACTGACTAAAACACCCTTCAAGTTATACACTATGTAATGAGATGATGACAAGATACAAGATTCATAGCATAAAATACTATAATAATGTTAGCAAACAATCTAATGAATTGATGGTTATGTTAATGGACTTTATTTTCTGGATCTGTTACCCTGAACAATTTCAATCTTATCCAAAATCATACTGAGTTTTATATAATGATATGCATAAGTTATATCATCTGGATCTCATACAAACTTGTAACATATAGAATAATAATTCTAAGGTTTCATAAAGCCTACAATTATTTCTAAAATATGGTCTATTTAACACAAGGATTCAAATTACAACTACCGATACTATTACAAGTTCTGAAGAGTCTCTGAGAAAATAAAGAATTAATAGCTATAGATGGAATAAGCAAAATGAAATAGTTCAGGTTATACTGCAAATTAATCAAAATTCTTCTAAATCAAAAAGGTGCTGAAAGACTAGATCTGGATCTTCTTTAAGTAAATTAAATTTAGTGCTTGAAAACTTGGAAAAATGCATTAATAATTTAAAATATAAAAATCAATCATGCCATTAACTCAATTAATGAGCCATATATTAAAACCATTGTTTTAAAGCATTCTGTTGGTGATTTAAAAATAATCAGATCAATTTTGACAGAGAAACCAGCCTTTGCAGATTATTTTGTAGGATGGAAAATCAATAATTTAAAAGTCCAAGTTTATCAAATCATTCTACATGCATTTCTATGCAAATAAAAAGTATCTTATGCTAAATGATTCTATTTGGCCCAAGTTAAAGAAATAGCCCAATAGGTGGGCCTTTTAATTTTCTTTTCACTATTTTGTAAGTCTCAAATACAAAAGTGACTGACATGTCTTTGTATGCCTATATGTATGGGATGGTAAAGAATTTTTCAAACTTGTTATGTGTCTTGGAAACAGACTTCGACTTTTGTGGTTCTGGCAATTTCACTATGTCAATATTGATAGAATCAGACATCTGACTGAAAATTAGAATTGGAATTTCTCTTAATCTTTCAAAAAATCATCACAATATATTATTTCTCTAACTTGAGCCAATATCTAGTATAGAATAACAAACTAAAATGATTTAATAATACACTTCTAAGTCTATCATTCCACAGTGATTATTTCTCTTACCATTTCTTCATGCCTAGACATTTGCGATCCACGATGTCGAAATTTATATACCTTTAAAATTAATAACATTTCCAAAAACACCCAAACATATTAGTCAAAAATTCAAAATAATATATACTGTATTTCAATCAAGTTGCACACAATATAAAAATATCATTACTTAAAATTACATACTCTATCTATATACGATGCATCAAGAAACATAAAATATAAAGAGATTTCAATCACTTAGGAATGAATAAATAATAAATTATGATATTTTTCATCCTGTAACATGAGCCTGATGATTTGTGATTCCTAGATATTATAAAGTGAATAAGAATAGACTATAGAGTGTTTGAGGAATTGTGGATGGACAGACAGATCAACAGACTTGTCTGATGCCAATATATGCTCCACATGGCATGTGGGCTTATAAAAATTACAAAATTCAAACATTATCCATACTTTTGTAACTTTATCTTGGTTAAAATAAAAGATCTGATAGTGTTCATAAATACAAAGATTTCACACACCATAAACAGTCAACAACAAATTTTATAAAGGCTATATAGTTATAAATAAAAGATTAATAAAGATCTAAATAATTGATATGATATTTGAGAACATTTGAAATAAAGACAAAACATCCTTGGTACAAATGAGTCATTGAGATGTGAAACACTATGAAAGATTTTAGAATAGTCAATGAACTATGTTAGTAACAATTAAAGACGTGGGTGGGACAACTTTTAACAATAACAATTATTGAATGATTTTAACAATTATATCGGTCGCACTGTCAATTTGTGACTTCATAATATATTCTATATTCATTATTTATCAAACGCAGTTGAATTAAGGAAAACCAAGTCAAAATATGTGAAAGTTTTAATTAACAGAATTGTTTTGCTTGTAAAGATTTTTATTAGTTGTGTTTAAAAAAAAAAACAATGCACTTATTCTTAACTGTCTTTAAAACAGTGCTGAAGGACTAATCCAGATATTGAACATTGAACACATAAATCAGAGGAAAACAATGTTGTTATTGATTTGTCCACTACAGTTAATGGGAGGGCTACCTAATTATCAGTAGAACTATTGTTATTGAGGGTTTAATCAATTATCTTTATCAAACCTTCTATTTTCATTGAAGAATTTTAAAGATTTATTGAGGACGAAACAGTCAAAAATATGATGTATGTTTGGTCAAGTTATTAATTTTATTGAACAGTTTTAAAGATTTATCTACAGTCAAATTGCGTTGTATTCTTAGTAATAATAACTTATGGTCATGTGAATAATAACACGTGTGTGAGGAGAAGCTTTATTATATCTGCTAATAAAGCTAATAATTGACATTGCTTTGTTTTTTTCATCCTTTATAAAATTTTACATTTTTTCAAAATATCAACTAAGGGCATTAACTCAAGATCAAATGATTTGCAATGATCATGTAAAGTTGAAAATTGAAGCTTCTTTTGTGCTCACAAGTATATAAAGCATATAAAAATGCATATGATATTGACAAAAATCAATCAATAATCTTAAATGAACCTTATTTAAATAAAGCTTAATCAATTAACGAACAATGTATAATGTAATTTAGTAATTATCAATGTGTTAAAGGAGTTCAATAAAAAGAAATCGAAATCGGTACAGTGTAAATAAAAGCTACATGTATCTCTGATAGTGATATACACACTCATAAGTTACAAACATCTTCAGAATCCAATAGATAAATATTTCAGCCTGATCAGTAACAGTTTAAATAAATAACCTGGGAATATTTAATCTATATTACAAATATTATTACTGCATTTAGTAAAGAGAAAAGATATTACATTTCAATAATTAACCTAGAATATCTTATTCTTTTCATTCATTTCATTATTTGTTGTATATCATCAATAAATGATCATTACAGAAGCCAAACCTATAAGTAGGTGCAAATAGGCTACTTGATTTCTTTATTAATTACAATAGGGCCTTTGGTTCCCAACCTTTTGGACTCTTGATAAAATATCAAACTCTATCAAATATCCTTTTACTTTCGTGTTGGCTCTTATCGTTACTTAGAGTGGGTAAAGGATACCAGGAGATTGCTAGAACAAAATAGGGGTACGAAGAGTCCCCATACTTTTTAAAATTGTCTAAGAGGCTTCTCAGGTACCCCTTGTAATGTTCGCTGGTACCCCCAAGTGGTACTAGTACCCCTGGTTGGGAAACGAGGCAATAGGGAGTAGGTGTCATGTTACATAAAAATATAGTCTATTCATAACATCTTATAAGGCTGCAGTCAAAACTCAATAAGAATGTGCAATTATATTTGATGTCTTTGTTTTAAATATTTGTATTTTAAATACAGACATGCTAAGTAAACAAAGTAACAAATTTTCTTCTTCATTGGTTTTAATATTTTCTTTATATTCTATTTATTAATTCTTTACAGTCAAATGCATTGAAATGATACTAAAAATAATGTGTTATTCCATGATATTTTTAAGTCTCATATTCCAGCTAATGAACTTGTACTTGTGATTTTTTTTAAGTCTCAGTAGACAGAATAATCAATACTTAAAAACTCACTTAAGAGCATGTTTTAATATTTTATGTTTTGACCTATTTTCTTTTTGTCTGTATCATAATTAAAGTCAATTAAAATGTTTAATTAAAATGAAAGATCAACATACCAGTCTTATTTATCAAATAAACAGTATCTACTGGAAACATATTGATATATCTTTCAGAAATATCTTAAAAAGTGAGGGATTTATTAATTGAGTTATCTACTTGTCAATTATCAAAGTAAAATAGAGATTAAATAAAATATCAAACAGGGCAATGATGCATACAAAATACTTCTACTTGTTGGTTTAATTTTTGTCTGTGTATTTGGTAAAGCTATGTATACAGTATATACAATAGGGAGGTAAACCAGTTCATGTAAACAAAGTGTTCTGTATGAACAAGCATTTCCTGGTGCCTTATTCTCGTAACTTAAGATGATTTTAGTATTCAAGTCATCTCGGGACTTATTCTCGAAAACTTAACTTAGAATAAATCCAGATTTTAAGAAAGACAATAATAAAACTTAATTTAAAATCGATTTTAGTAACGGACCAATCAGATTACTGGATCACTAAAATCATCTTAAGTTAAGTTTTCGAGAATAAGGCCCCAGATTGGTTAATCACAAAAATCAATTTTAAATTTAGTTCTATTATGCAATCAGATAACTGTATTTCTTAAAAATTTTGATTTTATCTAAGTTAAGTTTTCGAGAATAAGTTCCCCGGATTCTTCATAATACCATAATCATCTCAAAATCAAGATATTATGCAAGTAAATATTAGAATTAAAGGCTTAACCCTTAACAAAATTCAAAGTACATGCTATATGGAATCTTAAACGTCTAGTTGAAAACCCCAGTGACAGAGTGGTATAAAGTGTTTGAGTAGAGTAAAATAAATTTAAGTACCAACCTGCCAGTATTTGGAACAGACAATTAAAACTGTACGTTGATTATCACTACAACAAGTTAAAGTCTGAGCGTTTAAACAGCGAATCTGTTTGGACTCATCTTCATATACTGTCTTTAACTGAAAAAAAAAACAATGTTAAATACCATTAAAAAAAATTTTTTAACAAATATCCGACAATATTAATATATATTGAGACCCCATTTCTTAAAATTTTGGAAATAAAAATTAATTATTATAAATGAGTAATTCAATGATAAATTCAAATTTATCTTTTACCTTCAGCAACTCATTCTAAAAGTTCACTTAGATGTGAATGATAAATACAGTTAGCTCCTTTGATTTAAGACAATATCTGGGAATGGGTAGAATGAGGAGATTCTGATAAGAAATATAATGTAAAATACCTTGGCTTCTATACTAGTTAATGTCCATACTTTAACAGTACCAGAGTTAGATATTGCCAGCACCACATCACCTATAGTATATAATGTTACATGTTTAAAAAAAAACATTTCAGATATATGCATAGTACTCACATTAACATAATACAAGATAAGTGATTCTCTTTTTCCAAACCATTTGCCCTGGTAACAAAATAACAAAAGTCACTTTTCGCTAATTCATATATAAATAGCAGTTGTGGGTTCTAATCTTTGAAATGAATGAATCCTTTTTAGCATCATTTTAGTCAACCAGAGCGCAAATGGAAACAGATAATCCATGAAATATCAATGACTAGAGATTTGGGTAGAAAGGATATTTATGAATACTTTCTAAATAGAAAGCAGAGTTGACGAACCCAGTAGCAGAGTGATGTTAGGTAGGGAAATATCTTACCTTCTTTATTTGAGGGTTTCAATACACAACAAGCACTGATCCAGTCTGGTACCACTTTAGATGATAAACTGAGAACTATCTCGAATGTAACAGGATTAATAATAAGAACTTCAGGATAATAACCATTACAAACTAACTGTAAATCTTTACTATGAGAGAAATGATGAGACTGAAAAATACAATTATATCATAACATACAAATTAGTTTTTGTGTTAAAAATAATCAAAATAAACTAATTCTCTTGTAGTAAAATGTATTTTTATAGCTTGCATTTTATGAGTTTTAATTTTGCCATGGTTTTTGGACAAATGTCTTTCTTGTACAGATTCTTATTTCAAACTAACCCAATCAAGATATAAATAAGTAGAGTGAAAACCCTACTCATGTCATATACAGTTTGATTAATCCATGAAACTTATGGCACCCATGTATAAACTTTCTGGAAACTCAATATCCTGTGTATGGTTATTGATTAGTACATTGCTTAAAAATAAATGAAAAATAATTGTAAGTCTTACCACCATATCAGTATGAACTTGAGTGAGTTTGGTATATTCTACACATCTCCCATCACTGATATCCCATAAACACATCTCTCTGTAATTAGGATAATTAGTTTCTTATCTTCATTACCAGAGCTTAACTCCCTTGAACATTACATGTCACTGTATGCATTTGCAACCATGGATTGCAAACAAAATCAAAATCGAAAAAATTTGCAACGAATGAAAATTGAAATATTTTGCAAATCCTGCCCACAACTAATAAAATATGGCTACTGTGTTACAACTTAATGAATAAAGGTCATTTCCTTTGTCAAGAATGAATATACCTACCCATTTTCAGATGCACTGACAATATATGGCTGTGTTGATTGATTGCTGCCTAAAGCAAGACAGCTTATAGATGTTGTATGACCAAATAACATACTCCTGGGATAGACCTGAAAAATAGAACATTATAGATGTTGATTCTCGCTTATTTTTTTCTAAAATCATGATAGCAAATTGTTTTCCATTCATAATTTAAAATTCCATAGTAAGCCATTTTTGTAAAGGATGCTGATCTGTTGATAAACTTCAGTCAGATAATATATATATGTACAGCAAATAAAGGGATCCAAGAGCAGTTTTCTAGATCTATATGTGGATCAGAGACACATATTTCTACATTTTGGTCTTGTGGTATTTGTGATTAAAAAAAACTAGACAATGGTATCCCTAATCACTATATTTTGAGAAACAAAAATTTGGCAATACCTGTCCACTGTCAGTTAAATCCCACACCAGAATCTGTCCATCATTACATCCAGTGATAATATTCTTTAAATCCTGGGTAGCCAATATGGCCGATATACAATGTGTTGGTGCATACTTGCCCCATAGTACCATAGGCACAACTATACTACTTCCACCAGACATTTTGTTTTAAATCTATAGAGCTGCTTCAACGATAAGATTCTACATCTGAAAACAGAAAGTATGATTAGGGTTCATTAATCAGTATAATTGGTCACCTATGAGCTGAGGGCTTATACAGGCTAAATCCTCTTTCCTAATCCATTTCAAATATTGTTTTTATTCCGACCAAATCAACCAAGCTTTTGTAAATATTTCCTTATCTTTTACACCATCTTTTAATGTGTTGATATTTTGATAGTACATTTCATAACCTAAATGCTTGCCCTCTTTTCATTTCATTTGATAACAACATGGATAACATGCTATAATACCAATGAAATGGTTATTAAACAGGGAGTGTAACATTGGAACTGATGTAGGCTATATCAGTCTCATATTAATGCAAATGGTTACACTAAATATTTCCTGACACAGGTATGTTATGTATTGAACGAATAGACTGAACAATCAGTTGGCCTAATATTGAAAGTCTCCTGCAGCAAACACTTGACATTTGTGTCTAAAGTGCAAGAAGTGTCAATATCATTTATCAAATTCATAAATTATGTCATTTGATTCGTACTACGTCTACTACTGAGTACTACACCGACTGAGATTGGATTGGTTTAGTTTCTTATCTCATTTCAACGGAATTTGCACCTAAATTAATATTTCTGCTCTCGAAATTACTTTCAGCGTTTGTTTGGCTTAAATTACTGACAGAACATTGGGAAACATCGTAAGATAATTAATAAAATTATGCATTTAACCTTCATTTTCTTCAACTTATTTTCGTGATCGATAATTTCTGACATGTGACCAAAGAGCACTTCCCGGATATTGTTGCTTTTCTTGATATAGTTCATTCAGGATCCTCTAAATAATGTCAAAGTGACACTTGTCAGGTTTCACAGAGATTGTAGTTAGACGATGCCATTAACAACATTTACGATTTAGATATTGATTCGTTTAAAACCATTTTCACTTTTTCTAATCAGGATTCTTTTAGATTTTCAGCGTAGTAATATACTTTAGGTCAAAGTTCACAATAACATAGTCCACATACATTTCACTCGAAACCGTTTGAAATAAAAGTCAGTGATATTAAAAGTCTCGAACAGTTTTTACTCATTTAGTCGAATTTCATCATAGGTTCGCATCTTTCATATGTTTTTAACTAATCTAGCTATTCGTATTAGATGGGTTCTTTTTTTCCCAGAAGATCAACACTTACTTCACTTACTTTTTACTTACCGCACTTTTATCAGGGGCGGATCCAGGATTTTGGAAAGGGGGGGGGGGGGTATATCCAAAGCTACGACAAGCGCAGTGAGGCGAACATTTTTTGACCTTTTTTTTTGGCTTAAAAACATAGAATAAGTAAAAATTGTACTAATTTAACGGTTTCTGACGTGGACCATGTATGTTTTATAGTAAACGTTAATGGATTAGATATTTTTGATGTCGTATTCTCCCAATTCTTAAAAAAAAAGACGAAGTAAAAAGGGGGGGGGGGGGCGTACACCTTCTACACCCCCCCCCCCCCCCCTGGATCCGCCACTGTTTATTAACGACGGTACAGTGTATATGATTTTGAAAAGAGATATTGGTCAATTTTATTGAGGGAAAACCACTATTAAGGCGCGTAATAATTAAAAAATCTGATAAATCATTGGAATAGCATCTTGGCCCAGAATCTGTCCAAGAAGTGTGTGTGAACGTACTACTAGGTCAAAAGTCTAACTCGAGCCATTAATTTAATTAGTATTCTTTATTAGTATTGATCAGACCATCTCCAAGTCTGTTTGATTTTAGCTGATTAAAGACGAGATAAATATTATTAACTCTAATATTTAAATATTTTATTTCACGAACTACTTGAATAAACTTCCAAAATACTTTTCTTATTATGATTATCATTAGATAAATAAATCAGTACTATAACTAGACTAATGATCTACAAATCTATAATCTCTAGCTATTTCTGGGTCATACAAATTAGAGTGACGGTGCTGATGCGCGTGTGTTGAAGGACATTGTAAAAGTACAAAATGAAGATATTTTATTGCCGTTCGTCCTCTCCTTCTGAGTTGAAAAGGGGGTGGGAGTGATAGGTTGGGTTATTAGGTGTCACTCATGTGCTCCCCTGACCCCATCTTCACCCAGACCACCAACGCAATCAGTGACTCAAGTACCAATTCCACAGCCTCAACCACGATGGGCACCACCACCACAGCCCTCACTCATATAGTTCAGCCTCTGTTCATAATGTCTTGGTGTATGGATATATACTGAACAGATAAAGAAACATCGCATTATTAGGTCTTTTGAGCAAAGTCGTGCATGATCAAAATTGTTATTTGTCTAGACTTTTAAACGTCCAGTGTATGCAATTCCACTGACAATACCATTACGTTCTTATAATTCTGTAGTGTTTTCACTATGTACTATGTGTTTTGCGACGTTTCTTTATCTGTTCAGTATAAGTTGGATTCTTTATAATATCGAATTGTAGAATTGTAGAAAAATGTTTTTTATGCAAGAAAGAAGAAACAGGAAAGACGAGGTATATGACCTATGTTACAAGAGCTCATCAAACATCCGGCGTAATGGAAAAAACCGACTCAATTTGAATACCCTGGGAAATTGTTGTCTTAAATGTTGACAGTCCGGAAGTTTCGTTTTGTTAAAAATCTTAGAAATAAAGAAAAAATGCCAACAACTTATTTTCAAATCGTAATATGAGTTATAACTATTTTATTTATATTTCGTAAATAATAAGTAGTGACAATGATTCCAAAGGTATTCTGCGTAAGTATATTGGTAAACCGGGGCCTTATTCTAGAAAACTTAAGTTCCCTGATTGGATAATAAAGCTTTATTTAAAATCGATTTTGGTGATTGTCCAATCATATGACTGGAACACTAAAAACATTAGGCCCATGGACCAGATGGTATTCTTAAATGACTAAAAAAAAACAATGTTAGAATCATATACATTGTAATTGCAGTTTCCCTTTAAATTCATTGATTTTGCATTATGGAGCTCATACATTTCTTGACATGAAACTTTCAAGATTGAAGACTGATTTATACGATTCAAACATCCGAAAGAAGCTTTTATAAACAGTGTAAATGTGTGATAAGGTCGTATAACAATAATTACTAGTTGATATCGAGTGGGGTGGGGTTTCAATTTATATTATGCAATAACGTATAGTCCGAAATACACTAACCCTATTCCAGCCTCCAGTTGTCGGTTGAGGTTGACTTAAGGTTAATTGACACTACAAACATGTTCCAACAGCTTAGTATCAACAAGTTCTACGAAAAAATCCATGACAAATCTTTTCCAGCAATTCTGAAACATTTTTCCAACATTGTGTTAAAAAATAAATGTTATCAAAGAAGTAAATAAATTTTGATAGTGTCAACGCACATTTTTACGGTCAAACAAACGGGCTAAAATGTTCCATAACGGTTTAACACAGAGGCTGGAATAGGGTCAGCATGGTTCGGACTATGTATGGTATCTGGTATGAGATACCAGCAGAGTAAACAATACCGAATCAATACCATTAGTGACACTCACCAACAAACACATCATCAACTATATCATGGTGACAGGATACCGTGTCATTAACAATCTAGATCAGTGTGTTAGGTTACGGTAGCCCACATACATGTACATATGAATTTGGAATCAAATCGGATTAAACAAGGTCATTTTTACATAAATATCTGCTGTTTTGAAAGAAAGTTTTCATTATCAAAAACGTCGTAAATGATACCTGAAATTTTTGTTTAAAGTATGCTTATTGTATCTTTTGAAATACCTTACGTAATGGTTTGAAATAAGTTTAAATATTTCTAGCGTTTAAAATTGACGACTGGATTTATTTAGTTATAAAACTTTCAGATTCGTAAATTTTTCGACCTAAAAAATAGCGGACTGTTCCTTTAACTTTTAAAATTTATTTCAATGAATAATAAAATTCCGTACAAGTAAAACAATTCCAACCCCTAAAAGTGTTACAGAGGGATAAAATCGAAGCTCTTTGAAAATTTCAAAATAAACTGTTAAGTTATCTCTATCTATTATTTAGAAACGCATTATAGATTTTAGATATTGAGAAAATCACATAAGAAAAAAGATGGAAAAAATATTAAAAGCATCATTTCCTCATTTCGTTCTTTTTCAATTTAAGTAAAGGTTAATAGGTAAATCTTACCTGCTTTATAGATTATCTATACAGGTAGTATTTTCTCTACAGGTATTTTTAATGCATTAAATAAATATTGTGTTAATAGCGAGTGTATTTCGTGAAAGAAAGCATGTTTTTATTAGAGATGGCACGTCTATTAAACAATCATACAACATCATTACATTGTGTTAAAACCTACACAGGAATATCAACTTTGTTTTATACTTTTGTTACACTAACACTTGTTAAAAAAAATCTCTATATTATATAAGAAGACTAGCTTACTGTATAAACTGTTTGTTAAAGGTTATATTTATATACATAACACACTTAAAAACTCAAATCAAAATAACTGCAACGGAAGCAAAATCAAAATGCAACTAGGTTCAAAATTGCAGGTAGGCCCTACTGCAGTTACAAAGAAAACGAATCAGATCAGAATGAAATCCGTACAAGCGAAACAATTCCGTTCATCAAAATCACAACCAAAACATGACAAAATAGTTATAGTTGTATAGGATACAATCAGATCAATTTATGTCTAACTGAAAAAATCAGTCAAGAAGCAAGAAACAGATTTGTTATATTTGTCTCAGTCTAGAAAGTAACCATAAACTGCAACACCAACAAAATCACGACGAGAACCTGCAAAAGCAAAATTTCATATCGAGTAACTGCAACAGCTAAAAAAAATGTTACTAATAACTACAACGGAACCAATATCATGATCAATAACTGCAACAGATAAAAGATCATGATAAAGAACTACAACAGCTACAAAATATAATTGAAAAAGCAAAATATGCAACTGATGTCTTCTGAACCAAAGTCAACTCAACTTTGAGAAAAAAGGTTTCAGTATACAACGAGGGGTATTAGCAAGGTCTGTGGCATGAGCTTACACTTTTCAGTTTCAATCTGGTGTTCCATCTGTGTCATGCACAACATGTAGCACTAAGTCGTTGTGTTTGTCCACGCCAGCGATTCAGCAGGCAGAAAACTGCACCACAGAGGTACACCGGGTTTGCACCGCGACCTCAAATTATTCTGAACATTACATGTAAATGTATACAGTTTACAAGAAACCCTGCTACAATCAACAAGATAATTGCAAGGTCAGCGGCATGAGCTTACACTTTTCAGTTTCAATCTGGTGTTCCATCTGTATCATGCACAACATGTAGCACTAAGTCGTTGTGTTTGTCCACGCCAGCGATTCAGCAGACAGAAAACTGTACAACAGATGTACACCGGGTTTGCACCGGTCGAAATCGACCTTCATCGAGCAAAAACATCGCGACCTCAAATTATTCCGAACATTACATGTAAATGTATACAGTTTACAAGAAACCCTGCTACAATCAACAAGATAATTGCCAGTAATGATTTTTTTTAATAACTGTTCATTCACGATAGGGTTTGATCTTTGACAAATTGGCTAATCTGTAGACCTATTATTAAAAGATATGTATGGTATTATGAATTACATAGAATGATAATACTTGTACAAACTTATATATTGAATCTTAACTTGCACATAAATATAACAATAACGATATTGGCGTTTTCAGAATTTTGTTAGGATGTTAAATCTGATCAAAATACAACTCTTATCATTTTGTCAACTTGATGATGTTTAAATGTAGGAACGTCACTTTTTAGTATACATGTATGATATAATATACTGAATTAAGTTACTTTTTTTTAGTACCAACCAGAATAGAACCCCAGTATCTCAACATTCATATCATACTTTCAATAAACGTCAATAAAAATTGTGGTCTATCTTCTTTACCGTCGTTGAATGGACTTAATAACTGATTACCTTGCTTCACAAACACTTTGTTCTACTTAAATATAAACTGATAAACTGTTTATTCAGACACATTACTAAGCTTTTTCTTAATAGGCTTTGGGGGAAATTCAACTGCACTATTTGTGTGGGTTAAATCAACTTAAGTAGCCACTTGAATCCTTGATAAAAATGATTTAATAGAAAATCATCAGAAAATACAGAATTCTATTTCGAAATGAAATGAAATGGAGTTTTACGTCCTACTTTTCTGCAATTGTTTAAGCTAATGCGGACGGGAGAATAATTTACACACATGGAATTGTAATAACAAAAAATTCATCTTTGAATAAAAACATGTTTAGCTCGTCGGATACTTTGCCATATCATAAATTTGAACGAGCAGCCATGTGAACTATATCCTATACAATTTGATGTCAAAATGACTTTGTAGCCTATCGTTTTAAAAATGACATTTTAAATAGTAGTTCAAATAGAAATTAATGATGTGAACAAAACCTCCTTTCAACCATAAATATTTTACTACTTACATTATATCAATACTTTACGTAGTTGGGATGTTTCTAGTTCAAACAAACTTTCAGCATTATAAAATACATTATTCACTTATTGTACAATTGAATTCAGAACCCGGGCACCTGTTTCAAATGGAACTACATTCTAATAGCCTTTATTGAATTTCATTATTGAATTATTGTTATTACTAGACATATAATTCATATAACATCTATTATCTTTTTATCAAAGTTAATTGAATGTTATATTTCTGGCGAGTAATAATCCCCACTGTCTGTAATCAGTGAGTACAAGACAGTTATTTCCAATACAGACAAATGAAACAAGATAATTCTACCTTAAGCGCAATTTGAGATGAGATAAAAGCTATATTTTAATGATGTGGTTGATAATAAAATATTCGTATTTAAGACGATATTGACAGTAATGTAATGTGTAATATGAAATTACGATTTTTGTTTATTACATATATATTCTCAGATATCTTTAATTAAAATGAAATCGTGATATTTTCTACTTGACTGTGGTTTACGTCTGGGGTTGATCTCAGGTACGTTGTGGTCATTTCTGAGGATTAATTCTGTTCTAATTTAATGAATTTCTATCTTTTACTGCAGCTTTTCAGAGTGCCGAATATTACATACAACATTAGACTTAATGGATGAATATAATTCTAATATCTAGTCCAACAAATATGGTGCTTATACCAGTTCCTCTGGCGTGATATTTGTATGCAATGTAAACAATATCACTTGAAAGTTACTGGCCAGGGACAGATTTGTCAGGCTAAAGAATATGGTGATTGTACCTTGTACCAATCAGCTTATACGAAAAGACAACAATCACATACCCCATGGTAAATATGATGCTACTCATTCATTTCAGAACTTAAGCTTCGTCTACACGATCAAACATTTTGTTCAAAACATCATCATACATTTGTATGACGGTGTTCGTGGACAAATGTTTGATCGTGTAGACCGTTTTCCCAACAAGGTTGAACATGGTCAAACATGTATGACGATGTTCAAATTTTTAGCTGCATGTTTCATCTTTACAACAATTGTTGGCAATATTTAAATTAGTTACCAAAATTTAACAAATCAGCTGCCGTATAGGCGTCATGTGACTTCCTTCCCATCTTTCAAAATGGCAGCCAACAGTCAGACTGTGTCCGATGTAACTAGGTTAATTAGTCTTTGATTGTTTGATTATTATTTGATGTATTTGGGATATTGCTATTGATTAAAGAAGATTTTGTTTGAGGGAAGACAGTATAAACTCGAAAGTTTTTTTAACTACAAATGCATTATAAAGTTCTTTGCTTTGAGATAATTTTGGGTATTAAAAACAGTATCATTTCTGCCAGTGCCAGTGGGCGTATGTTACCTTATTGGCATGCTATGTTTGAATTTATTTGATAACATATTTAAAGCATACTACCTACATGAAAATAACATTGAAAATTAAAATTATCAAAATTGTCAATCCGGGCATATATTCATAATTGAATTTACCTTGTGTCATAATTACATTTTCAAATATTTCTAGTAGTTTGAAATTTTATCAATACCCTAATTACTTAGTTCTATGGATTTATCAGTCTGTTTTAAAGTTATGACACCAGCTAAGTCCAGTGATGAATATACTCTTATATACCAAATTTGTAAATTGTGAGACATAATATGGCTTTAACATTCATTCGCAAGAAATTTTTGAAGCTGGCCTGGTCTGTTAGTTGTAACTCACTCAACAAGGCCTGATAAGCCCCATGCTGACCTCTTCTTTGGATCCAGTCCCTAACCCATTGTCGAACCTTTCGCGCTCCCCTCTTTCGCTTTTGACGACGAAGAATTGTTAAAACAAAAACAGATGCAGCAGCACCACTCAACAGACTGTTTTGAGCATCCATGTTGAATTATTTTCCCACCAAAAATGATAATTACCCTTCATTATTGGTCATACATCATCATACATCATCATACAAATGTTGGATCATGTTTGACGATGTTGGACAGTGTAGACAGAAATCCACAACAAGCTTGAACACCGTCATACAAATGTATGATGATGTTTTGAACAAATGTTTGATCGTGTAGACGAAGCTTTAGTAGTTTTAGTTTCCAGAAGGGATACTTAATTTTCCACGGCTTTGCAATTGTTGCTGTGGCATATGTCATTCTTTAGACGAGAATTGTCTTACCTTTTTTCACGGATTTTTATTTTTCGATTTTGAATAGCCTACAACCTTAATAATACAGGGTTCAGATTGTTATTGTTCTATATAAAGTCGCACCGTGCAGTCTTTGAGGGTTTTTTTTTCAATATGCCAATTTAGAGGCTTCAGAATTTGACTTATTGTGAAGAGGAAAATAAGCTTTTATAACTATTAAAACTTTAAACTTTAATTTCAATAACTTTAAAAGCATTTGTTTAAAAATTTGTTTGACATTGATTGATGCTGAGTACAATTTCTAAGTCTTTCATATATTTTTTTAGAGTTGTTATAAAGGTTTTAAATGAGTACTGTAGTTGATAAAATTCATAGATAAACTGTTTATTCAGAAACATTACTAAGACTTTTCTAAAATTGGCTTTGGGGGAAATTCAACAGCAATAGATGAATAGAGCTTAATAAACTTATTAAGCAACTCGAATCCTTGATAAAAAAATTATAAAATACATTATTTCCAAACGAATGAGTTATACGCACTTGTTTTGGCAGAAAATTTGCTATATTTTCACAAAAAAATCGCCCCACACCCAACCCCATGAAAAACTTTCCGGCTACGTAACTGATGAATATAATAAAACATGATATTGATAAACAGAAATGGATAATTAAACTTATTGATAACAATCGACTAATGTTTAATGACAAACAATCGACTACCCCACGGTCATCATAAAACAACAGATAATTCATTATAGAACTTTGTAATTTCAGTAGCCAGAAGGGATACCAATAACTCTGACTATCTCATCAACAGTACAATTCAAAACTTCCTTCCCGATATTCGTATCGTTATGCTTGTAATATACAAAGACGGTCCTGAATTCGTACGAATCTGACAAGCATTTTCAGAATGTATTTAAAAAGACTTTATCTGGTTAGGTTATTATCAGCGTCAATTCCATGTTAAGTTTACCCTCGTTACGTTAATTAAATGGTGCAAATATTTCAAAATATTTTCTGAAAATAGGCAAACAAAACGTTTGAAATCTGAATCTAACTGAAGGATAGGCATACTAATTAATGGTAAGGCTTGGTGTGTGACTTGAATAGGTTGGTAGGTACACATGACGTCAACGTCCGCTTCCAGCTAACTGATGTCGCAGACCAAGACTTGAATAACACGGAAGTAAACAGTGGCGTGGTGGCCGGGGGGGGGGGGGAGGGAGGGGAGCCTGGGTGGCACGTGCCCCCCCCCCCCCTCCCAGTGAATGGAAACCAGGGGGCGCCGACGTTACAAGGGGGCGCCAAGAGCCCTTCGAAAAAAAGTCAGTCGGTAAGAAATAATAATTATTTTCGAGCTTATTCTTTTAGTCCCAATACAACACGGCCATCCCCTTATTTTTGGCCGAATAATGTCAGAACCCTCTATAAAATTGCCGCTCGCCCCCCACCTTTCTCTAAATCCTGGATCCGCCCCCGTTATTGATATCCGTCGGTAAAGTTGAGCCGACCGACCGCAGACATAAACATACAAAAAAATACAAAAATATAGCTTCAAATAGCCTTCCTGCATTGTTTCAAATAGCTAAAACCTTGAAGTTTCCCGGGGTCTTGGTGTGAGTGTTTCTAATCACCCAAGGATTAAGCCTATTGAAAATAAGAGCAATTGAACAATATTTACTATGAATTATTGCCCTCGTTCTTGAATTGTTTGTGGACCGATAGAGAGTTGATATCTTGATGGATTTTGATGAAACTTGATGTGAGTGTTTGTTATCACCCAAGGATAAAGCCTATTAAGTTGTGATAAATGTGATATATGTGATAAATGTAGGGAGTAAGCCGAAATGTTACGTTTCACTGCTTACAGCTATTCAAGGGAGACAACTATGAGGGTCTCTCATAGGTCCGCGCTCGCTACAAGCGTTCACTATGACAAGTGCTAAAATTGCTTTTGTACTTCAAAATTAGGTCTTTCCGGTCTTCCTACGGACTGAATTAATTATTTTGGCTCTTTGAATTTACTTCTGGGGTCCAAAGACTAATTTCAATTTTAGAACAATGTTGAATGAACTACATTTAAAACGAAAACTTTAAGGACAATGAAGACAATGGTGTGAGTGTTTGAAATCACCCAAGGATTAAGCCTATTGAAAATAAGAGCAATTGAACAACATTTTCTATGAATTATTGCCGTCGTTCTTGAATTGTTTGTGGACCCGATAGAGAGTTGATTTCTTGATGGATTTTGATGAAACTTGGTGTGAGTTTCAGGAAAATCGCAGTTTTCTTTGGAGCGTCAAAAAGGGTTTTAGCCTAGATACTCCTAGGTTTTAGCCCCCCAGCCAATTTGGAGCCACCACGCCACTTGAAGTAAATTATTATTACACGGAAGCATGTCATTTTTTGCTCATTGGTAGCAGTTGTCTTTTGTTGTAGAGTATAACAAGTTCCATTTACGTCTACGTCTGATATTTCACTTCTAAAAGCTTAATATTGTCTGTTTGAGATCATATAAATATCCATTGAAACATTCAATGAGAAGTTGAGAAGATTAATTAAAGTCTGATTATTGAAGTAAATTTAATAATTTAGAAATATGGATTATTGTACTGCAATGATTAATAGTAAACTAATATCTTTTCATTTGGTGCATAAAATTATTTCACAGTCATTAAAATCGCATTAGAATGAAATAGATAGATTATTAAAAAAATATTCTTTATTATTGCAAATATTATTTTACAATTATTAGAATAATAATATAAAATAGTGACGTCCACTAAAATATTAAATCAAGGAATCAATTGCCTGCTTTCGTAAGGCGCATCATCGTGAATCATTGGACGTTAGGGGAATTCCGGTCCTAGAACAGGATTGTAAAGTTGACAGTGAGAAAATTCTAACATAATAATAATAATAATAAACTCTTTATTTTACATGGGTCAGAATTAGGTTCAATACCACGAGTGATACGGTCCTGTCTCACACCCAGCCCATGGGGACAAACATAGATACAATATACAACATATAGACAAAAAAATAAAAAAAAAATAAAAAAATTAATGTTCAAAGTTTGTACATGACCACAGACTACTGGATATTTTTTTTAAGATATACAATATAGTAATATACACAAGTACATGTGTATTTAAAGGAGACTATCAATCTCAGAGTTTATCCATATTATAACTTCATATGATATCAATACGATCTGGCCTATATTCTTATATATCGTTTAATACAAGATTATTAAATTATATAGCTTGATTAATTAACAATTAATTCGACAATCAATTAATAACTTTGACAGCACCATTTGTAACTCATATAGAATTTGTTAATAAGGTTGGTGGCCTTTCAGCATTATTAAACTTAAATATATCGTTTGGTAATCTATATAGAATTTCTTTTATCGTATTCTATGTTACTCACATAAGAATTAAAATTTTACACCAGGGCCCAGTTCCTAGCCTTGTTCTTAAGATCAATTTCGTGCTCAAATCCCTAAGTCGACTTAAATCTATGCAAGAATTAGTTGGAAAATCTCAAGTCGAATATCGAACTTAGGCTTAGTTAAATGCTAGGAACCGGGCCCTGAAGTATACTTTTGCTTAAAAGTAAATATATTTTTGCACAATATCTTGAGGCGATTTAAAATACTTCTGGACCTTACACGACCACTTTTAATTATGAGTTTATATACTTACAAGAAAACACGGACGTATAAACAGGGCTATAGTGACTATTAAATGTTGGTTTTCTCAAGCAGTAGTCAATCCTACTGTATTAATAAGATAAAGTTTGCGATAACATCAGTTAACTGGACCAACAAACCATGCAGAGCCAGAAGCGTATACAAAGGCCTACATGCGCCCATTTGTTTCGAAGATAATACGACCTTACCCTTTCTTTCTTTAAAAGAGCATGGTAGCTTTAAGAATTTTGTATTTGACCAAACATTTTATGCACAGCAAGATGCAAGACAAAATGAAATGAAATTGATTTTTAGGTTCTTTTTCTTCAGCTGTTGCGAATAAACAACAGTTTATTTTATTTTAGGTAGAATAAGTTCATTTAGTTTTTAATGTGTATTTGTGTAAGAATTGTGTTTATACTAACTGGTACGACATGAAGATAAAGTGGATTGTTCGTATTTTATTGTTTTTAATCCAACCGGATGCTATAAATGCTAGATTACACTGTTAAAGTCTATCTCTATCAGATCTTATTCTCTACTATACATTATTCAAATGTCAAAGCCTGTGTTTTACTTCCATTGTGTTTAAAACAAAGAAATTTAGTTCACTTTCACATAAATAATTCCTATGTTAATTTTAAACCAATAAAACGAATTGTCCTTAACTTAGTGACAATTTACGCTTGTAATTGTTTAATACAGGATATAAAATACAGTCGCATCAAAGTTTATTCTCATTGGCAAACAAAGTGCCATTTGATTGGCTAGCTAGAGTATCCTGTAACACATCTACAGACTTTTGCACGGACGACCTTTCATAGGTTTAGTTATCATAGGGCCGATACACACACCCGTTAACTGACATCAGAGACAACAATTATTGGTTTATTTTGTCGATTGTTATGAAGCTGACCTAATAACATATAAGAAATTTGTTTTTAGAGAAAAACCTCAAGGAAGAAGACTATTTCAACGCAACACAATTGGCTGCGCGATTTCAACTTACACTCATTGATGGTTTCCTGTCCCACAAATTCACTAATTGAGGGACAGAAATATTTATTAAACAAGAATGAAAGGGCAGTTTTATTTCCAAATTTCTTCACATTAAGACTATCAACGATGTACTGTTTGCGAACAAAAACTGTTCGGCAAGCGGACTGTTTCGCCTATTCTGCACACGTTGCTGACTAAATTGTTTTGATTGTATGGATTTAATGATGTTAATGACACATTAAAACTAAATCGAGTTTTTACAATTGCATTGCGTCGTCCGTTTTTATTTGCTATTACATTTGCAAGTAAAACTCTAATCATTTAATTTTCTTTTTATTGATTTTCAACTAAAGGTTAGTAATCAGACCTTACATCCGCTCTGTGGTTTTAAAGGATAATAGATCTATTTCAAATCAATTTCTAAGAGCACCTGCGTGTGTAGATATTTAAATAACAGCGATTGTCAAACTGAATTGTTTAATAAAAAGTCTAGACTAAATCATTGTTTATAAGATATTTGTTAAAAGCTTATTATATTTTTAAGAGGAAATAATCTAAAACTAGATTCTGTGAATAGGCCTACAAACAAATTTAAAATGTTAAAAGTTTTTCAAAGACACTACTAATGTATAAACAGAATAGTCAATTAAAAGGAAGTGTTACTGCGTAATATTTATCAAGTACAACTCTATATATTGTCTGCAATTTTTTCCCAGCTTTTCTGTTCTTATCTAGGTTGAAACCAATAAAGATTTTGCTTTGCATTTTGTGTGGCGGTGATCATTGGCGTGATTACAATTTCGAATATGGAAGAGCCAAGGGCATAAAGTAGCGTACACACATGTTGCCAAAATCCCATGTTGTCAAAAAAGTTGTTAGTGTGTACAGTTCGGAAACATTCGGCAACAAGTTGCCCCAACATGTTGTCGAAAATGTTGTCAGTGTGTACGCTTTAAGATTTATGAGGGTCTGAGGATTGCTATAATCATTATATTGACAATAATATCGACTTGTTCGACCAAGAGACTGGTTTGGAAGGCTGGAAACATCGTGATTTGTCTGTCTATTTATAAATGACTATTTAATGAACATCACATGAATCGATGATATTCATAGCTTTTATTTACACTATTAAATATTGTTTTTACCACCTCATTAGCAGGTTAACAATAATAAAACCTTGAAGTGAATTAACATTTACACATTCATACAGCACAAATATAACACTGGTATCCACCTCGGAAAAGTGTGCTGAGTTAATCTCGCCATATTAAAATCAAACGTTAAGCCAATCAATATATTTGTCTGCCCCTGTGTTCAATTTTTGCCCATTTACCGGCAAGATATAATCAGCCTATCATGGTCTAGGCTTCGAACATTGACAAAGGTAATCACGAACACAAATTCTACTAGTTATCAAAACCGTTTAAAAATTCTCAATTAATGTAATTTAACATAGGCCCTAACCATAAATTCAGCAAGCTGACGTCTACGAAATGAAACTCTGAAAACTGTCGTTTCTCTCATTGTCTGTGCATTACTAAGAAGGAATTTAACATAGCAAAAACGGCATTTTAACTCATTAAAGGAGGGGTGCTGAATTCAAGTGGTCGTTAGAACAAGTTTGACTGTTAATCGAGAGATGTATACTCCCAATGGGATATTCTCTTCCGTATAACCTGTGATATGGTTATGGTTATTTGTTCTACCTTAGTGATATTATCACCAATATTTCCTGTCATTTTCTCACTTTTCAATTCTATCAAAATATCGTAATTTCATTAACAAAGCCTTTTCTTATCATGTCCGCATATCAGATCACCAAGATTTGATCTTTAAGTTATAAAATATACTAGGATGTCATACACAAATATACTATTGTCTATATTTTAAATTTGCTTCAAAATCCATAAAAACAATTGACTTTTCCTGAAAGTGTACATTTAAAATAAACAGAGGCGGAAGAAATTGAAAGCTAAAGACATTTGAGTTACATCCGTTAGGGAAAGGTTCAATAATATGTTATCTTCGATCAATATGTTTGACTTTGTTTTATAATTTATTATATCAAAGTGTCGTCGCATATGGATTTTTCACCTAAATTGTTTTTTTTTCCTTTTTTATTTCAAAGTCATTTGAGACATCTTAAAATCATAAATCCTAATTATTTTTATTTTTCAAAACGAAACGTTTGTTATCACAATCCAGTCTGAAATGTTATTAAAATCTACAGATATACATGTACATGTATACTTATACAGAAACATGAACAACAACATACAATTCCATTAAACTCAAAGAACAACATACACTTACATTACACTTTAACAACAACATAAATTTACATTACGTTCAACAACATGCACTTAAACTAAAACATTCACGTACAGTACACTTGAACAACAACATAACCTACACATACATCATACTTTAACAACGACATGCACTTACAAAACACTTCAATAACAACATACACTTACACGACATTACAAGAAAATAACACATTAAAAACATTCAAACACGAACATAACACTTTAACAACAACACAAAAATACAATACGGTCACCAGCATACACTTTCATGATACTTAAACAACAACATACACTTACATTACACTTTAATATCAACATGCACTTACATTAACGTAGATCTTAAATTACACTTAATAACAACATACATTTACATAACACTTTAACAACAACAAGCACTTACATAACACTTGACAACAACAAACACTTACATAACACTTGACAACAACAAACAGTTACATTACACTTTAATATCAACAAACACTTACATAACACTTGACAACAACAAACACTTACATTACACTTTAATATCAACATACACATCCTTACATAAAACTTTAACATTGATATTTAAATGATGCTTTGACATCGACGTAGAACTTACACTACACTTAATAACAACATACATGTACATTACACTTTAAAAACAACATACATGTACATAACACTTTTTACAACAACAAACACTTACATAACACTTGACAACAGCATACATTTACAGCGACATGCTTTGACAGCGACATAGAACTTAAATCACACTTAATAAAAGCATACATTTACATTACACTTTAAAAACAACATACATGTACATAACACTTTAACAACAATAAACACTTACAACATTTCAACAGAAGCATACACTTAAAAAACACAATAACAACATTGATATTTAAATGATACTTAGAACTTAAATTACATTTACATAACACTTACACTTGCACAACTATATGCACTTACATTACACTTTAATAACAATATACATGTATAAAAACATAAATTACGAAATACCATTGTAGCAATTACGATTCATCAAGGCATAACATTTCAAAACACAAACATGCCTAAGGCAAATACGTATGATAACCTTTCGAATTGGTCAATAATATAAAATGTGTATCATTATTTAATATCAATTATTGTAATTATGAATTATATACATATATCTATGAATTCTTCCTGGAATAATTATCAACTTATCTTTGATAGAAATAAGCCCACAACTAATAATTGGGGTACTATAAAAATCATACATCAATGGAATTCTAAAGAACAAAAACAATGCAATTAGGGCCTCTACTGCTTGGATAGGATTCTGCTTTTCTGCTTATTTTCGCCAATCTTCACATCTTTTTAACTTGAACGAGAATAGTCAATCGGCAATCCCCGGCAGTTTCCGCTTCACGAAACCATTTGGAGAATAGTTTAACAAAATTGTAAAATATTGATTTCAGAAGTCTTAAAGGCCGCTTTATACCTGTTTTGGGCCTAATTTGTGGTAACAGTGTGCACTAGAACCGAACCAATCGTCTACCATCGTTTCATTCATTTGGCCATGAAACACGACTCTATTTTGATATTAATCGATTGATCCACTATGATCTATCTGTACGTATTGGTGATATTTTATTCATGCATATCACATAACGCTTGATACACATAACCATTCCTAACAACGTAATCAGGGGCGTCCATATAAAATCGTGACTGGGGGGTGTTGACATGTTTTTCCAAACGACGAGGCCCTCAGAGGGGCAGTGCCTACACCTGCTGGAAACTTTGTGAATTGCTCAACATTACAGTGATGACCTCTATGGTGTTACTGCTAGCGTTATTGCTGCCGAGGACGCCTGGTAAAAGATATTTTCTAGAAAAAATTGAGAATTTTACGTACTGAAAGCTGAAACGCGATTTCCTGAAGAATTGAGGTTTATTTGTGTAGGGACTGTAGGAATTTGATGTTCATGTTATTGGCCTGACCCTCCTACAACAGTTTTCTCCCTACAGTTTACACCCCCATATGGACGCCCCTGAACGCAATATAGGTTGAATTAATGGGCATTCGGTCGACTGAAATTGTAAATTGAATATAGATAATTTAATCAATAGCATTTAGTATATTTATATTCAATAACACAGCTGGACAGTAATTCAAACAGTCTATTTCACCACCAATAATGTGTCTGAATTGCAAATCTTCAATTATTTCACAAAATATTGGAAGAAATCTTTTTACTTTTCTCTTTTCACTTATTTAACGTAAACTGTTTCTATATTTCTGTGTGAAAATCCCCCTCCTATCTGAAAATATCAAAATTTCAAATGAATGTTTCCATCCATTGACATTTGCAGCAACCAAAAGACAATATAAAACTCACAAGGTATTGTAAAATTATGATAATGTACATTCACAAAGTTTCATTTCAAACTCTTTCTGCAATCCATCCTCGAGGATCCCCTATCCTATCTGGAAGAAACTGCTTGAATTGTAATAGTTTTTGTATATGAGCCAATGATTTGAAATAATAGGTGACATCAAATATATAAAATCAAATCAAAACATTTATTACACTTTAACGACATACACTTACATTACACTTTAACAACAAGCACTTACATAACATTTTAACAACAACGACATTTACAACATACACTTACAAAACACTTTATCAACAACATACCCTTACACAACATTACAACAACAACGTTAACGACATACCAACACTAACACTTTAACAACATACACTTACATTACACTTTAATATCAACATGCACTTTACATGACACTTTAATATCAACATGCACTTTACATGACATTGCGACAACAACTTAACACAGCAATTCATATCATTTTAAAACACTAACATGACTAAGGCCAATACCGGTACCTATGATAACCTTTCTAATCAGGGCCGTAGGAACAGGAAAGGGGAGGGGGCATGGGGGGCTTCGTACGGGCCTGCTAATTGGTCATAAAGATAAAATGCGTATCATTATTCACTAATTTTCTTTCATTTTATTTTCTAATTATGCTTTTGGATGTGATATTTCCAGCGACGTAATTAGCAATTGTACTGTAGAAAGGATTAACTATCATTTTGAAGACAATCTCTTCTACTCAAATCAAATTTTAATGAAAACGTCTGCGAATTTTCTAAAAGATAATGGTAAAAGTGATACAGCATTAAAGGAGTACTACCTCTTAGAATTAACATAAAATCTTAATTCTCAATCTTGGTTAATAAGAGTACATTTCGTATCTATTCATTAGTGAACTTACCTAGTGTCATAATCATAAAACATATTAGACCTAGATTACCGGTAAAAATCTTATAAATCCTCTCCCCTTCCATCCAATCCCCTCCCCCCCCCCCCCCCCTTCAAAAAAAACTTAAAAAAACAAAAAACGTTAATACAAATATTGAAAATGCTTAAAAGACTTTTTGAATTAGTATAGGTGAGACCAGGTAAGTCCTATGGTGAATATTTATTCTGATTGACCGAGTTTTAAAATTTAAATTCCATGCTCATTCCAAGAGGAAGTATCGCTTTAAAATGGTAAAATCATTGATTAATGGGAATATGCCAGTGTAATCGACGGTAGCAGACTTTAGTATCAGATTGTCAACCGAGCTTCATAACTACACTTCATATTCAATTGTTCATTTATACCCAGGATAATTCTATAAAGGATAGTCGTACAGCATTTCAATCCTCTAGGCGTTGAGTTGATGACTCGCAATTGTTATCATGTAATCAACGCATCGTAACGTGTTAAAACTTTCTACGGTATATTGGTATGTCAAAATTGAATATTGGATAGTACAAAATAAAGGTGTTCAAGACTATTGTTCTTCCTAATAGGAAAGACTTAACGGCTCTCTACTGATGGTATTTTAAATTTGGATACTGGATAATGCGTTGCTTTGCTGTGTGCGCGTTCTGTTGATCCTTTAACGGCATATCAATGGTACAAATAGTCATTGTTCATGGACTTGGTAAGATGCGGATTTTCTGAAATTTAAAGGAGGCATTCGAACATACAAACTTGCAGCCCGCTGTTGTTTAATGGGCTGTGAGCAACTAAAATCCACTGCAAAATGGAAATACTTGCTCTGAAACGGTGTGATAAAAGTGATAAATAAAAAAGCACTTGCGTTCTCAACGAATTTGTTTTTATTTCATACTATGCCGTCGCATGTTCTTTGATTACTTGATTATTTTGTTAACTTTCCTTATTGTATAGTGTTTTTAATATTGAATATTTCTCATTTACCCGTAGGAATAGTTTCTGGGGTTGTGTTTATACGATCATTGTGTTGTAACATCTTCTAACTTTACGACACAACACGTCTGAATTTTTTATATGCCTTTTTAGGTTAATTATGTGAAGCTATTAAAATGCCATGCTCAAAGGATTCATCAACATTTCTAAAAAAATGTCACATTGTTTGATGTCACCAGGGAATAACTGATCCAGGATGTTTTGATCTAAAAAAAATGAAACATTGTACTCTAAAATAATAATTTCTTCTCAAAGGATTTGGAATTGCGTGATTAACAATGTTTTAAAAGCAAAACATCTGCAAAACAAATAGCAACTGCTCAGTTTGTGCTGTGTTTCTGACGTGATTGGATAAAGATCGGATCAATACTGGAATTGAGATTGGATATTTATTTAACATGTCTTGTTAGCGCATTTACCAACAGTTATTTGTTGTTTGAAAGGTATCATCGTGTTATTTGTGATGAAACCTTGGATAACAGCATGTGAAGGATATCATCAGAAATTGTGAATTAAGTGATGCAGTATTTAAAATATTAATGGAAATTTTTTCAAAAAATATATTCCTGAACACTAAAATGAATCAATTTTTAGATCTATCATAAGTAAATTAATTGAAATTTAAATTTTAAAATGTGCCTTAGAGTGTTGAATATTTTGATTTTTGTTATGTGTATAAAGTACATCGAAGGAGAAATTCCGATACGGGGAGCAGGTGCGAGCTTTCCTTATACAGTATATAAAAGTTGGCTCCCATCCTATTCAGCTTATCGCCAGACACATCAAAGTGTTTATATGGAGTACGAAGCAGTTGGGAGTGGTAAAGGCAAAACTAGAATCATTGCTAATCAGGATATAGAGTACGCTGGAAGCGATTCCTTACTTTCAGAAACACAGAAAACAGAGAATCCGGATTTAGTCATGTTTCCAACCATGGCAGGGTAAGATAGCTTCATAAAAATCTGGAAAAAGCAAGACAATGCCGTTAATTCGTAAATAAAGTTAATAAAAAGTTAACACGACCACTGTCTATCATATTCCAAGATTTGATTGAAACTTGTAAGATCATTGCTAATCCCTTCCATTTAATTTCACATATTTCAATTATACAATCATATATCTGTGTCCTACCCGCTCATCGGCAGGTTTTATCTGACTAATCTGTGTCCTAAAATGGCACTGCCCTAAATCTTTTTACACAACAAACTAATATTCCAATTAAAGTCATAACGTTCAAACTATTGACATTACGTTCAAACTATTAACATTACGTTTAAACTATTGACATTACGTTAAAACTATTGACATTACGTTCAAACTATTGACATTTCATTCAAACTATTGACATTACATTCAAACTATTGACATTATGTTCAAACTATTAACATAACGTTCAAACTATTAACATAACGTTCAAACTATTGACATTTCATTCAAACTATTGACATTACGTTCAAACTATTAACATTACATTTAAACTATTGACATTACGTTCAAACTATTGACATTACGTTCAAAATATTGACATTACGTTCCAATTATTGACATTCCGTTCCAACTATTGACATTACGTTTAAACTGTTGACATTACGTTCAAACTTTTGAAAATACGTTGGAAAACTATTGAAATTACGTTGGAAAACTATGGACATTACGTTTGAAATATTAACATTACGCTCAAACTATTGACATAACGTTCAAAATATTGACATTATATTCAAACTTTTGATATAACGTTCAAACTTTTGATATAACGTTCAAACTTTTGATATAATGTTCAAACTATGTAAATAACGTTGGAAAACTATTGATATTACGTTGGAAAACTATTGGCATTACGTTCAAACTATTGACATTATATTCCCACTATTGACATTACCTTAAAAAATATTGACATTACGTTCCAACTATTGAATTACGTTTAAAATATTAACATTACGTTCAAACTATTGACATTACATTCCAACTATTGACATTACATTCCAACTATTGACATAACGTTAACAAATATTGACATTACGTTCCAACTATTGACATAACGTTCCACCTATTGGCATTACGTTCCAACTATTGGCATTACGTTCCAACTATTCACGTTACGTTCAAAAATATTAACATTACGTTCAATCTATTGATATTACATTCCAACTATTGACATTACGTTCAAAAATATTGATATTACGTTGGAAAACTATTGGCATTACGTTCAAACTATTGACATTATATTCAAATTATTGACATTACGTTCAAACTATTGACATTACATTCCAACTATTGACATTTGCTTAAAAAAAATTGACATTACGTTCCAACTATTGACATTATGTTCCAACTATTGACATTACGTAACGTTCCAACTATTGACATTACGTTTAAAATATTAACATTACGTTCAAACTATTGACATAATGTTCAAACTATTAAAATTAAGTTGGAAAACTATTGAAATTATGGAAAAATTTTGGCATTACATTCAAACTATTGACATTACATTCAAACTATTGACATTACGTTCAAACTTTTGACATCACATTCAAACTATTGACATTACATTAAAAAATATTGACATTACGTTCCAACTATTGACATTACATTCAAAAATATTGACATTACGTTCCAACTATTGACATTACGTTTAAAATATTGACATTACGTTCAAACTATTGACATTATATTCAAACTATTGATAACTATTGGCATTAAGTTCACACTTTTGAGATTGTGTTAAAACTTTTGAGAATAGAGTAAAACTCTTGTCATAACAGTCAAACTATTGACATTAAGTAGATGACATGACATAATTGACATCACCTTCACCACCACTGACGTAACGTTATTTACATGGCTTTTATGTCCTGACTATTGCTCAAATTGACATAGTGTTCAAACTACTTAAATAACTTTCAAACTAATATACATGCACATTGCTGCATGTTGTTAATTAAGATTAATTGTTTATCAATATTTTTAATATCAATCATTTTGGAAAAAATATAAAGACTGTTTGAACCTTATATGGTATCAACTGTAGTCACGTCATCACAAGATTAAGAGAATATATTAAATAAACTGACTCCCATTAAAGCTGATATCCCACATAGAAAAGTACCAACTCACCGGAAATATTGCTAATTGGACGCTAAACAATATCTTTTGTATAATCATTTACAAAGGGTCCTTTACAAGATCAAACAAAAATTGTTGAAAAAAACGTTATTTAGACATACATTTCTAAATACATTATTTGAGATTTCTACAAGATTTCTACATACATTATTTGACATTTCTACATACAATATTTGAGATTTCTACATACATTATTTGAGTAGGAATAGATGAAATATATTTGAGAATATAAACTCTGAATGAAAGGGGCGGTCTGAATAAAAACTTTATACCAAAGTCAAGAGAAATGTGTTCCTTGTCTTATCTGGAATCTACAAACTATTGCCATTGCGATCAAATTTTTGACATTACAGTCAAACTAACTGTATTTTGACGTTCAAATCATTGACATAATGTTCAAACTATTGACATTACGTTCAAATCATTGACATGGATATGTTATTGGCATTACGTTCAAATTACTGACATAACGTTCAAACTACTGACATAATTTCAAAATATTGACATAACGTTTAAATATTGACATTACGTTATTGGCATTACGTTTAAACTACTGACATTACGTTCAAACAACTGACACGACGTTCACTATTTGCATAACGTTCAAAATAATGACAGAACGTTCAAACTATTGACATTTCGTTCAAACTATTGACATTACATTATTGGCATTACGTTCAAAATAATGCACATTATGTTCAAACTATTGACACAAAGTTCAAACTATTGTCATAAAGTTCAAACTATTAACATTACGTTTAAACTGTTGACATTACGTTTAAACTGTTGACATTACGTTCATACTATTGACATAACGTTCAAACTATTGACATTATGTTCAAACTATTGACATAACGTTCAAACTAATGACATTTAGTTCAAACAATTGACAGAACATTCAAAAAATTGACATTATGTTCAAACTATTGACATTATGTTCAAACTATTGACATTATGTTCAAACTATTGACATAAAGTTCAAACTATTGACATAACATTCAAACTATTGACATTATGTTCAAACTATTGACATAACGGTCAAACTATTGACATTTCGTTCAAACTATTGACAGAACGTTCAAAATATTGACATTACGTTCAAAATATTGACATTACGTTCAAAATACTGACAGAACGTTCGAACTATTGACATATCGTTCAAAAAATTGAGATTATATTCAAACTATTCACATCACGTCTAAACTATTTGCATTATGTTCAAACTATTAATATTACGTTCAAACTATTGACATAACGTTCAAACTATTGACATTTCTTTTTTCATATCAGTATGGTTTCTTTTTTTCTTTCACAATATGCCTAGATTCTGTTAAGTTTTCTAAATGCTATAATATGCTTTATTTTGCCATTTTTTTACGTAAGTTTTTCCTTTTTTCTTCTTAAAACATAATCCAAGGCATATCAGCTGTGTCATTAGATATTCATTATGTAAGGTATCTTCAGGTACTTCAATTATGGGAAGATTCTACAATATCCTCAGATCATGATGTAACTATAGTTACCTAAACATGCTAGATATCAACGATTTCAATCCGTTTATAAAAATATATATTGTTTTTACCTTAACAGCCAAGTTGCACGGCAGATTTTATATCAATTAATTATCTTTGCTAATTAACTTATCTCTTTATTAGTACTATTAGGGAAATTAGATTAGCTCTAATGAGATATACGATATACCACTTGTTTACTAAAAGTCTGTTTCAAATCAGTTTAAAAAAAATGTCAGACAGAATGTACTATCTTTAGGATAAGATATAAAGGATAATAAAATAATAGATTAGGACATATGAGAGGAATGATAGAGTACGAGATAAGAAATGCATTATGGAAATAGATTAATATAAGCTCCTTTTTCCCAAAAAATTTTCGTCAACCGTGTCACGATCCCGATCCCGGAGTCCCAAAGGTGGCGTACTAAATAATCATGTATTGGGTTGTCGAGTCCAAGTACGTCGCGAAGCGCCGCAACCTCAAGCCCAAACATAAGGTCCTCTCCTAGTCAGATAAAACCTGCCGTTGAGCGGGTCAGGTCCTCTCCCTACAGTCAAAAATGGAAAATGGCGTCAATTTCGTACATTCTGACAGATATTTCCGAGTTTTGAGTTAATAATAGGGACTTCCTACGGTGATTTTCATGTGATCGACTTTGATTCTTCAAAAAATCTATTTTACTAATCAAATTGTGGGGGGACCAAGACCCTTTCGCCCCCCTCCCCCTAAATCCACGCCCTTGGCAGTGGTTGATTTAAGACTTGTTGGACCGTAGGAATAGGACAGTGTAAAGGGCGCTTTACTTCTCACTTTAATGTATGTAGGTCTATAGCAATATACGCATATGGATTTATCTCCCGGACCCCCAGTATCCTCTTAGAATCTGTTCAAATGTCGTTTCAATGTTAACCAGAGTTGTGTAAAGAATAACGTGGAAAAAACTCAATTGTATTTTATTTTCATCTAATTTCAGGGCTGTAGTTGTTGCCTATAACATCCCTGGCTGTTCAAATAGACTTAACCTAACTCGCCAACAAATTGTTGGAATCTTTAACAGAACTTACGCCATATGGAACGAAACAACTTTTCAAAACTCGAATCCATCCTGTGTTATGCCGAATGAAACAATTCGTGTTATTGTCAGAGCTGATAAATCAGGAACAACGGAGATTTTTACGGAAGCCTTGTCAGCATTTAATTCGGACTGGAAAACCCAGTATGGAGCATTTTCGGCGGGAATCGATAAAAGTACCGGACTTCCGGTGAAATGGCATCCGGATACTGTACATCTGTCCGCGGAACGAAACGTCGGTATGTCGGGAGTGATTTTGTCTATTAAATATTCTATTGGATATTTATCAGTGGCTGATGCCAAGGCTCAAGGATTAGCTTACGCCACAGTAGAAAATAAAAGAGGTTTTCACGTGTTGCCTACCAGTGAAGCTATACAGAGTGCTATGGATGATGCAGCTAAAGCAACCACCAGCTTGATAACGTCTTTATCAGACAGAGATTCAATAGATGCGTATCCAATTGCGTCGTATACGTATTTCATAGCACATAAAACTATGATGAAGAACTGTGATTCAGCGAAAGAATTCGTGCGATACGTTGACTGGTTCATGAACACACCGTCTGCCAGGAAAGACTGCGAGGAAAATGACATGGCGCCATTAAGTCAATCTATTGTGAATAAAATAACGAACGAGGTGTTGAGGCAGATGACGTGTAAAGGTCAGAATATATGGGCGATGGTGTTAGCTGATAAAGAGGAAGAGGAAAAAGAAGATGAAACGTGGGTTATACCAGTTGCTGTAACAGTACCATTGTTTTCAATCATAACTTTATGTCTGTTGGGTTATATCATACGTCAAAAATTACGAATTAATGCCATGATTGACAAAGACGAATGGAATATCGCCATCGAAGACATCATTTTTTATTTCGATGAAAAGGGTAATTCAAGCGGTAAATCGAAATTACTGGGTATGAAATCTATCAAGTCCCTGCGGTCTATTGAAGACATTCCAGAGGGCACTGACATTCTTTTACAAATTTTGCAATGGCCTGGTAAATACAATAACAACACTGTGGGGATCCGACTATTAGAAATTAAAGAGTTGAAGTTAATTAACCGAGAAATGAAGAAAGACATGTTATGGATACGAGACAATATGCATCACGTGAACGTTGTTCGTTTTTTTGGATTAAGTGAACTAGATGGAGAGCGATATGTTATTGGTGAATATTGTGCCAAGGGACCAATGACAGATATTCTCAAAGATGGCAAATATAACCTGAATAACGATTTTAAATTTTCATTAGCGTTTGATGTAGTCGCCGGTATGGCTTTTCTTCACAATAATGGAATTATACATGGTCATCTTTCATCCACCCATTGTTTTATAGATTCTCGATGGACAGTTAAAATAGGCGATTGGGAATATCTTAAACTATTACAACATGTTAAAAAGCAAAAAAATCCGTTCAAATATTTACGAAAAACTGCTAACGACATTGGCAAACATGCTGCAGCTTATCTGGATTTCTGGGTAGCACCAGAAGTTCTCAGATCCGATCTTGAAATTCTGTGTTCTCAATCTGGTGATGTCTACAGTTTTGCCATCATTTTACAAGAAATATTCACCCGAGAGGATCCTTACGCTGAGCACGTCGATCATTTGACCCCAGAACAAGTTATCAAAGCTGTTGTTGATAACAATCTTCGACCACAACCTTCTGATGATACGCCAATACGAGTCCGTCAGATTATGGAAATAGCTTGGTCAGAAACCTCCACTTCAAGACCCAGTTTTGATCAAATAGCTAAAATGCTACGACAATGTCGGCACTCGAGGAAGTCGGTGCTTGATTCGATGATGGAAGCGATGGAGGAATACACTGATCATCTTGAATCACGAATTGAAGAACGAACGTCGGAGCTATTCGTGGCTAAATCGAATATACAGCACATGTTAAAGGACGTTATTCCACCACATCTGATCTCCAAATTAACAAACGGTGAAACAATTGAGACTAAAGTACATGCCATGTTAGGAGTCGTCCTGGTGGAGATTTCAAACATGGGCGATCTGGTAGAGACAGCTTCAGCACAAGATATCATAGTATTTCTCAATGAAACTCATACCGAACTGGAGAAGGTTTTCAGTAGATATGACGCCTACCGCACCAATCTTCAAGGCGACACGTTTACTGTGACTTTAGGACTAAATAAGGATATGAAAAATGAGCCTAAAACTGCTGAGGAGATCCCCCATCTGTGTCTTGATTTGTTAAATTTGAAGAACAAAGTTCATTCATGTGCTAGTTTTCAAGAATCATTTGAACTCAAAGTGTCTGCGCATGCCGGAAGTGTCGTAACCGGCGTGATTGGATCTGGATCACCAAAATTCGTAACTCTTGGAGAAACAACGGACGTTTTAAAACTTTTATCTAAAGTGTCGTCTCCACAGAAATGCTTGATATCGAAATCTGTACAAAGCCTATTTGAGAAGAGTTCTACTTTTGATCTGGAAAATGGAGAAGACGTAACCTTCAAGGTAATGTATTTATTTTAATATTCTCTTCAGACTTTAGGGCTGGAATAGCTTAACCATATGGTATGACTTAATATCTGTGCAATCATAAGCATCTCTTGCCAATTTCAGATTTAACGTAATGCAACAATAACGTTCATTGGAAGTTTTAACCATCGACAAACAACTTTTGAACGGGTTACAACGGGTTACAGCGCGCCAAGCATTAACATCGGAAAGTGCGTGCATTTGTCCAAAATATTAATGTGGGGAAGCGGCAAAATAGAATGGTTTGAGTCCAAGCACTAATGAAGCGCCGCAGGTGCGAGCCCAAATGATTGGGCCGAGGACCTTTTGCCTACCTGCATTCCTAGTTCAAGGCTAGTGGGGGGGTGGGGGTGTTCCCCACATTCACGCCCGCGAACGTCTGAAATGCTAAAGTTTTGGTCGCCGAGAAAAACGGACGAAGACCGGGGCATTAACGGTAACTGTATAGTATTTAGTTGCAGGTATCAGGTTGTTATGATCTGACACGGATCCTAATTAATTATCTATCAGTTTGTGTTAGCCTAAAGGCTAGTAAATACTGTTATCGAACTTGATTGATAAAAACCTATATTGTATTATACGGTTGTATTTACCTTCCAGAAGGAAGTAGGGTTGGACATACCTCAGATCTGTTAGCACTGTCCTAATTATATATAAACAAGCTAGGGAAATATTAGACTTGACTTTACCATGAATATTATTGATTGACTACATGTATATCATATTTACTCCAATTACCTTGACATATATAAGCTTTTTTGAGTATTACTTTGGCGTTGATATGGTTTATGGTGATACTACCTCTTATTATGAACTAAAAATGAAAAAGAAAATATAAGCTTATGGAATTTTCAATAAATTATGGCCAATAAGACTCAATGATCATAAGTTAATTTACCTGGTGTCATAACTATCCAGCAGATCGGACACATACGGGGCTAGGCAAAACGCGAAGTTTCGTATGAGATGTAGAGTCATAAACACTTTAGTCGTCTGATTAAAACTGGAATGGTGCAAATTGATGTCATGAACATCCCTGATATCTGAATTCTTTAGAAAACCTCTTTACTATCCCTTTAATTAATCTTGAACTGCATTGAAACATAAAGACAGCAATAGACTTGATTGACTTCTTTGATAACTGCATAAAAATGAGAGAAGATAAAATACATCTATTGTTGAGCAGCAATAGGAGAATGTTTACATACCTTCTGAAGAGCTATTCTTGTGATTTGCACATCTATTTTAAAAGAATTAAAAATTCCATTTTAGCCTTACGGCTCACATTGACTTTTAATGATTATCTTTTGATGTATTTTTTCTTTCATATATTTGATTTTAACCTCCATATAACAATGTGATCGGTTTGTCTAGCGAGGCTGGGATGATCAACCCAAGAGACCCCCAAGCCGGATTTGTGGATAGGAAATCCCTAAGATAGACTACAAAGCTAATTTTTTAGCTTGCTTGACACATGTGATAATGTCCTGATGGTCTTTAACGCATTGTATTTCATTTTCTTGTATATTTTAGGATCAGATTATTCCAACATACTGGGTAACTGGGCGGCATTGTACATTTGTAGATATTTCATCAGACGCCTCCACGGATTCTGGTATCGAAAACAGACCAAACTCTTGTGATTCTGACAAAACTGAGGATACCACAACTGTGATTATTGAAAACCCTTTAAAACAAAACGACGTGAAGCAAAAACCAAAATTATGGAATTCTAAATCACAGAATTCTGACCAGTCCAAACGGAAGGTGTTCAAAGATCATGTTGAAAAACCCAGTTTAATTAAACCTAAATCTAATAAAATAACACCTGTTATTGAGGAATCCTCAGAACTGTGAGTGAGGCTGTTAGTAACGAGGAAATATCTGTGATATTTTATTTGAAAAAAGTGCTTTAAATATATGTTGCGATTTTGGATAAGTAAATATATAACAGAAGAGTTTCTATTGGTAAATGTCTATAATGTCACATGTAAAATAGTATCATTCATTATATTTAAAGGGATATGTTCACCATCCGTTCGACCAAAAAGATTTTAGTCTCAGAATTTGGAATGTTTTAGCTAAGCTATTCAGTAATCGTGCTACTCTCACAACTCTCCCTCGAAATTTCAGTCTTAAAATCCATGTGTATTTCAGGTTGGAAAGTAAAAAATACGACTCGCGTTTCATTGAGATTATGCCTTTTATAGAAAACACATATATTATACAGAAAATAAAAGATAACTGTTTAGGTAAGGATATATAATTGAAGGAATTGTGTGATTTGTGTGCAGTTCTAATACTTTCTGAGACTATATACAGTCATACATGTATGTTCAAGAACCAAATCAACACTCAAAATGCTGAACATTCCCCTTTAAATCCATACAAGCACGATGATGTCGAATGATTAGTAGCAATAGATGTAGGACTACTGTAGTGGGTTCCTCCGTGAGACGCACTATCGGAGTTTTCAAAGGAGAAAGGAGTTCATCGTGTCCAAACTACGCCATTGGTCTGAAACATGATTAATAGTATCACTGAAGATATTTATATTTATTTGCACTAAAGTGGTAGAGCAGTTTATTAGCTCTTTGGTTCGCACCATGCATATTCCTACCAGGGGCGCCGGAAGGAAATATTAGCGGCGGGGCGGAGCTGTGATATAAAGGGCACTATGTGACCGAGCGAAGCGAGGGAACCTTGCGGTCTGGGGGTTCGGGGGGCGCCGTAAGCCCCCCGTGAAAATTTTGTATTTTAGAGCTTCTTAGAGCACTTCTTAGGTATACCAGAACGTACGTCATAGCTATATTTTGGGGCATAGGGACACAACAAATTTTGCTGGAACAAATTTGCTTGAATCAATAAAAATTGTCCGTGTCTCCGTGACAAAAAGGGCACATGTTCGCCCCCCCCCCCCACCTGCCCCCGTGGTTCCGGCGCCCCTGATTCCTACTGCCCATGATATTTATTTGATCTCACGCCAAAATTCATCGTGCCACTCAAATTACTGCTTTTTACTGCATTAAATCGCTTGAACTAAACATCATTGTTCTTAAATCTTGTTAATTATATTGACATAAAATGTTTTTATTGATTTGATTGATTTTCATTTTCTTTACCCGAATGATCGAGGCCCATTCTAGACAATACATTGTCATTCTATTGTTTCCGTACATTAGAACTAAGTAATTAGCTAGAACAGAATAATACATAATATTTTTTTTTTTTTTTTTAAATTTTAAATTTTATTGAAAATTAAAAACATAACATACATTTGTACAAGATATATAATTAAAGGGACAGTCTGAATTTTTTTCAGGTCAAAAATTTTTTTGGCTCAAATTTGGGAAAACTTTACACCAAATCTGTAACTATGTGCCCTTTAATGTATCTGAAAGTTTTAACTAAAAAAATCCAGCCGTTAATTTATAAACGCTAAAAACATGCTAAAATTTGTAAAAACCTTACGTAAGGTTTTTAAGTGTGTTATGTTTTTTGGACGCCGATAGGAAACTACTGAATGGATTTGAGTAAAATAAACGCCTAATTGTAGAGAAATGTCCCTCTTGTGTATTTAAATGGTTTCAACTAGAAATATTGAGCCATTTAAAGGGCAAACGCCAAAACTAGGTCAAATTGCTTAATTAACAATAGGTACTCCCTGTTTGTAATTAACCCTTTAACACTAAATTCAGTTTGATCAAGAAGATATAGAGATACAATAAGCATACTATAAAAATACTCTCAGGTAGCATTTGCGATTTTTCTGACAATGGAAACTTTCTTCAAAAAGCAGAATGGCCCTTTAAGGTTCACATTTATATTTTACTGTTGATAATTGAAACATTATTTTAAAGAATAAAATAAGCATACGCAAACAAAAAGACAACAAAATGCAGGTGATTATAAGGATGAGATATGAGTCAATGCAAGAGGTTATAATATATGATGATAATAAAAGATACAATACCATTAGATTACATTATATAGATTCAAATAATTTGGAACCATTTTAATAATATTCTGGAAAAGAACTCAATGGTGCATAAATATAGATTTAAAAACAATAACCAAACATCTAGGGTATTGTGGAGAGGCCAAGATACCATTATCACCATGGCATTTCGTAAACCATCGCACTATTTTGACAAAATATTATATTTTTAGGACAAAATTTTGCGAAGAATCTTTTGATCTTAATGACTATCAACTTTATCTCCAAAAAATGCAAATATTGAAAATCGATATTCAGAAAACAACTCCTTCTTTAAGGAAAAATGGAAATATCTATATTATGTAATAATACACAATACATATTTAAAAAAAAAAAGGTGTGTATTAGAGAGTTTATGACAGGATAATTGGTGTACACTGATAACATTTTGAGTCAAAATTTAGAAACGCGCAAGTCTAATATATATAATTATGTAGGTATGCTATAGAATTTCACTATCAAGCAAAACTGGGCTACATTTGCATACTAATCTTATCTGAGTTCACATCATTTGCCGGTCGGAGGGGCTGACATGGAAGAAGCATCTAATCGTTCGGATGGGACAATAAACCGAGGCCCCGTGTGCTATTGGCTGTGCACGTTAAAGATCCCTCGACAGTTGGAAATCGAAAATAAGGGCAGGCTTGTGCCGCTGTCCTGGCAAAATTTCCCTCATTGTTCACATCATTGATAAAATTACTAACTTGAGTCTGAAATCGACTGGCAAATCAGATTTTTTCCCTTGCATGAATTTATTTTTCCTCTGTCTGTAGTGATGGTAAATATCGATACATGTACTTCCATGTGAAAAATTGTGTAACATCAACATTATAAATCACATAATATATCACATGATCATGATTGCATTCTTCCGATAGTTGCCCATTGCTCTGCCCTCTCTTCACATGAAGCAGTGGTATGGAGCAATCTGCTTGAACACCGATCGTAATTGTAGACATGAAAGTCGTGGAAATTTTTTGAATGGAATTGTGCTGATAAAGAAAGCAAATGATAGGTCTAATGCCATTTTGGTGATCTTTTACTGTATTCGATGGATATTGACTGTTCACGTAAGGTTTTTATTTCGCAGACATCAAAGAATGTACATTCATTATACAGTAGACTACGGTAATATATTTCAATCACCTTGGTCTGTAAGAGATTTATTAATATTATATATTACTATTTACATGCATTCCTAGTAATGACAGATAGAACAGAAACATGAATAGAGAGATAAATAAAGCACACGACATGTAATGTTCTAAAAAGATCATAAAAACTCGCTCAATTGATTCTAATTAACCTAATTGGTCTTTTAGCTTTTAATGGATTTTTTTAGTACATTACTAAGCAACAAAAATATATTGTTAATTTTTTCTCCTTTCATGAAGAAATATGAACCTTTAAGCTAACACCTACAGCATCTAAATAAAGGGATAAAAAAAAATATCACAAAATGAAGTTAGCACGCAATAATATTGAATGGAACATCCTTTTTATAGGCTTTCCAATGGGTTGTTAGGTTCAACTCCACGGACAATCTGAGATTAACAGCCTATTTTTCTGGGGTTGAGTTGATATTTCAGTTCAAATACAAATAATTGGTAAAATGTGGAAACTATAAAGTAGCGGATAGTGAATTCATTGTTAAATTGTGGTCCTAAAGTTACGGAAGTGTATTTGGGGGCACCATGACGCCCCCCACCCCACCCCCAACACACACAGACCTCCCCCCCCCCCCCCCTCGGGCAAAAAAACTTCCATGGTAACCCCCTTTTTTCCCCCGACTTTTATCTGAAGCTGATGTTAGCATTCAATTGTCCATGCCCCCCAGGCTTCTCCCTCCATGGGCCTTCCCTGAAAAATTTATCGCTCTGCAATTCTTGCTAGTTATGATTCGTTGAGTTTGACTAGTTTAGTATGTGAGCAAATGTAAAAAGAAAGATATTTTCTAAATCATAATATTCGTATAATGAATAATTAGTTTCACTATACTGAAAAACCTGGACAACTACCCACCTCTAAGCCTCTACCATTACAGTTTTATGCCTGACTAAGAACATTTTCAGTTAAAGGGAAAGAACTCCATCTATTTTTCAACTGCAAGGGAGATCATTATAATTATTTTACATACAGCAGAAAAACGAAGGGAACATCACATTATGTTGCAGTTTATAAACTAATTAATTATTTCAAATATTTCTGAATTGGTATTTTGCTGCCTCATTCCGAATTTTCATAATATAGGAACATGCTTTCATTTCGTTTTTGCATTTTGTTATTTCAATTTCATAATTTTACGAAATTTATGAGTCGCGTTAAATTTTGGAATGCTCTATTCTAGGTATCAAAATGGCATTTCCTGATATTCATTGCTGTTCTAGGGTAGGTAAAGTCAATGGTTTAATATCAACTTACCCCCAGGAGTCCAAAAAAAAACATCGTTATTAACGTGCTGTCGTCCAAAAGACGTTTACATGGAGGGTTGCTTGGGACGCTTTTTCAAATGTGCTGGTTTCAATTATTATCAGTAACACTGTATTAGTAAACGAAAAATCTATACTACCTACTGTAGTTAATTAAAGTATATCAGCATATATGATGAAAAGATTTAAAGACAACTTGCTCACTACGACACTAGACTAATAATAGTATGAGTAATGTCATGAGATGTGAGGCTCTACAACCTACCTGCATACTACGACTTGTGTGATAAGAAACAAGCCACAACTGGAAGGTAGGCCTACCATAGCGGCATACCGGCATACCATAGGTATGGAACATTGCTTTCAGTCAAAACTAGGCCTACTTCATATTAGTCAATTATGTAGATGAATTTTTGTAGACAATATTGATAAATTAACAAACCCAGGGTTTTCATTTTTAACTGATTGCCGATTGGAATTATTGCTTAAAAAACAAGTTTTGATCAGTTGTTTAAGCAAAGATAGTCCTGCACTCAAAAGGGACCTAGCTGACAGCCCCATCAAATCCCTCACATAATATGTTGATTTTGTCAACCAATCTGTTGTTCAATTTAAAAATGTAAACCCTGGGTTACTAACTAGTATTTACCTAGCCTACCAGACCAGACCTTACTTTTAATTTACTTTTTTAAATTTTAGTTGACAGCAGAGAATATAGAAATAAAGAAAAGATATAGCAGGCTAAAACGAGAGAAAGAAGAACTTCAGAAACAAATTGATGTTATTTTAGAACAGAGAAAAGTTGAAGCTTTGTTAAAGAATTATGTTACTAGCAGAGAGTAAGTCTTGATTTAATATTGGGTATTTACCTAATCAGTTTAGTCTTAGTGCAGATTTGTGAGAATTTGATTAGTGGAATTCATCATGTAATTGGAAATGTTACCTCTTGACACTAGATTGTAGTGATGGCTTTCAACCCGTATGTGACAGTGGAGTACTTCAGTCAGAAACAATTTGGATTATCATCTACTAAGCAGTTAGGAGTTAGGTTCCTCGAGTTCAAATCCTTCTCAAGGTAAAACAAAAAATAATACAACAGCCAGTGCTTCCAACAATCAACCCTATTTTCACTTAAAACCCTGTTTCTATATCTTGCCAATAATTTTACCTACTATAACTTTTTTCTAGTGTGTATGTTCAAACAGAAAGTCAAGCCTGGAATAAAACTAGAACCACTGGTATATTACAATCATCTTCTAAACCAAATACAGCTAGATCTGGAGAGAGTGAGCAAATTAATAAGTAAGTTTTATAATTAGGCCTACTGAGCCCCATTGTTGTACAATACTTATAATCCTTAAGCGACATTTAGGGGTAGAGATCACATTAAATAACGGCACACAATTTTATGGTATACTACTCCTTAGTTTTATTACACACAACGTTTCAACATTCTACATTGTCATCATCAGGTGTTCCGTTATTTAATACAATACTTATGATGTGAACTTATATATAAGTGTGGGGTTCATAAAGCAGCTCAATTGAAACACTCAATGGTACTTCTCTTTGCAGAGACAACTGCTTTAAATTTACAGCTGTTGCTCTCAATTCTTTGGATAGATTTTATTTGATTGACAAAATTGCTTGCTTTGAACATTGAACTAGAATTTTAGCACTGCTGAAGCTCAGAAATGCAATTTTAGGACATAAAAGTTTCATGAGAAGGGCCCTCATCCCTTACTCAAACTCATGACTTGTAATATTCCACCTCCTCTTTTAGACTCGTGAGTATGCAGAGTCAGATAATGAAAAGATATGAGAAGGAAGTCAAACAAAATATGGAACATCTAGACACCATCACTGAATTAAATGTAAGCCTTAATTAAATATATTTTACATGAAAACCAGTTGAAAACCCAGGAGTTAAAGTAACACTACGACTGTTTATCAAATATGGCCATGAACAAAATATTGTTGAAGAATCATTGCCACTTGACTCACTTTATGTACATGATTATTTATTATAATTTTAGGGTAAAATAGCCCAGTTAGAATCAAAGTTGCAGAAAAGTGAAGAAGATTTGTTTAAGATAAAACATGAATTATTTAAAATCAGTGGTCCATCTTCTTCCAAATTAGAAGGTAAAGTATTTCTCTACAACTCTGAATACAGGCTGTTGGGGTTTGTAGATAAATTTAAATATTTTCCTAAATTTCAATTTTTTTTAATTCTATATTACAGAAGGTGTAAGACAGAAAGATGTAATAAAAGAAAATACTAAATTAAAGAAAGAAAATAAGAAGCTAAGAACAGAGCTAGATGGTTTAGATAAGGTACTTTAATTTTAGTCAGACCTTAAAAAGTTTTAATTTTGTTAATTTAATCACTTAACATTGGACTCAGTGTATAAATGTATGTGGCATCAGGAATTGTTCTTGCTTTGATTATTTAAGTCTAAAGCTCTTCCATGGGTTTCAGTGTTCATATCTTCCTATCAGCTTATTGAACAGTGAGGATATCTGTGCTGTGCTTTTATAGAGTTATTTCCCTTTAACCAAATATAGCAAAAATTGTAGCTCCAGTATGATTAAGCCTTTTAGTTTTTTTCAAAGTCCATGTTTATTTAAGAATTGATAAAGTTAGTGTGTTTAAACATATTTTATATCTTTATATTTTATCTCCAATACATATTTTTTTAAGCTTTTCTCTTATATCCTTTTTTCTGACTTGTTATTTCTTCTCCATTCTGTGAAATTGATTGGTTCAAAATAAAGTAAAATTGATATTTAAATTTATTTAATGTTTTTTCCAGGGATTTTTTGATGAAGTAGAAGATATAAAGTATGCTTTACAACAATCTGCTAAATTAAATAAAGAATATGAGAAGGTGTTGAAGAAAATGTGTCAGAAATACGGAGTACCTTTACCTCACCCTGAAAACATTCTTAACAGCTGATGATGATTTTATTCTAGGTCTTTTGTTCATTTATCAGAAAACGGTGCTTAAAGGATTGGAATTAATCTTTAATGAATTGGCTTTTTTTTAATCTGTGATGAATACAATTTTGATTCTTTCAAGTGAAATAACAGCATGAAAGAGAAATTTTGTTCTGAAGATGGTTCTCATTTAAGAATAAAAAGCTCAAGCAAATATGATCCATATGGTATAACAAAAATCTCAAAATCCATGTGAACATATGGGCAATACATTGGTAGCAGCTAATGAATGTTTCATTTGAGGAAGTATATCAAAAAATGGGTAAATATTTCATAATTAAATGTGGTATTTGGTGTCTAGAAGAGAAAGCATACCCTGCCTGGAACCACACCTGCCACTGCTGCTCAATGATTTGTCAATAGGGTAATGGAATCTTTTCTTATATATTACATATGCACTTGATTTTCTGCTTTGTGCCTCTTTTAGATGGCACTTACGTAACCGTGGTCAAGTTACTCCCAGGTTTATGTATAGTATACAGTATTATATTGCAAGAGAAGAGGCTGGGAGTGTCAGGTAGTCTGGATAAATCTCTCAATATGAGCAACAAAATTTGCTTTTTTGACCTTTTATTGGGCAAAATTCCTTTATTTTGAAATGAAAACTCAGATATATTTTGATATTTTCTTTATGAATGTGTAAAATTTTTATATACAATTGTATAGATGATATAATAAATTATTTTATATTTAAACTGTCAGTGTTGTGTTTGAGATTTTATTGAAATAATTTTTACTTCATAGAAATGCTAATCTGATGAAAAATTTTACGCTTTGAAATGATATAGACTAAAATATCAGCCCTTTCCTAGGTTATTTTAGAATTTCACAATGCTGAAAGTGCTTAGATGTAAAATGTATAAGCTATAACAATAATGATGATGAAACAAAACACAACCATCACCAACTCAGCACTCAAAATAAGCTTAAAAACACGGCAACATTCACTCGTTTGAAAGACTGATAAAAAATCAACACTCCTTGAATAATAAAATAATACAATCATGGTCAATAAACAGTGATTTAATGGAAGCTGAATGAAATATTGAAATTTATGTCACAAATTCACAAATGAATGGTTTTGCAGTAAGATGTGCGATATATAAATAAATGAATTTGAAGCACTGGAATGATATGATTTTAACCATGGAATGTTTAATACAGGATTATCTGCTGATTCTACAAGTGTTAATTACATTCGAATCAATATTGATGTTCAGTTGGCTACAAGACTTACACGATTGTAGGTTACAAGTTATTCCCCTTGTTAGTTTCGGCACTGGTTCGCTTGGAGAATGAGGTTCTGTATCAGTGTGCGTGTTTTGTGAATCCAAGTTAGCGCTTTTCATGTCAATCACAAAGGACTTTCCAAAACCAGATGTTTCTTCATTTGAATTGTCGTTTTTCGAAGGGAAAAACCCATTTTGTTTACATGTGTTAGCACCATTCATTGCAGATTCCTCAGAATTTTCATTTTCTATGGTAACAATAGCACAATTACTGGCACTATCAACAGAATCTTTATCTGATTCAGTATCACAGTTTTCAAAAGCAGAATTATCCTGACCATTTGATTGACATTTAACAGTACTAAAAGGTTGTTCTGTTTCTATATGACATGTTACAGCATCAACTGTCACTACCATGTTCTCTTTATCCCCATCAGCACAAGGTTCCTCATCCTCCAAACCAGATTCAACAGATGATGTACTTTTCGCTGTGTCAGTATTAACAGAAGTTCTCATATCATTATTTACATTTTGTAATGGTTCAATATTTTCCACTGATTTAGGATCTTCATTTTCCAAGCACAAAGTGACTTCTGTTTCGACAGAATCCGAACGTTTGTTACTGGCAGTGATTGCATAATTTTCATGAGTATCAGAACAGGCAGACGGCACTCTGCTGGTTAAAGATGTGTCGTTTGTTTTATTGAGATCTGTACTAGTCTTGTCTGTTTTTTCAGGCTGGGTTGAAATTAAATAAGTTTTCATGGCTTCTTTCCCTTTCACACTAATAACACCTCGATATTTCACTCTAAATGAAGAATACTGAAGTAATTTAGCTGTATGTTCTGGCACCTGTAAGAGAAGAATGATAAATAGCAATAACAGAATATAACGGAGAAACTCTTAGACAAAACACAACTGTGTTTTAAAACAATGTGATGCAAAGATCAAAACTATGAAATTCTAATTTCTAAATCACAGAATTCAAACAAAAAAAGGAAGATCTGAAAAAAAATGTCATAATGCCATTAATGTGAATGCCTTCAGTACCAAATTGGATTTATACAAATCAATGCCATCAGTGTGTAATATATGTAAAAGTTTCCCTACCTGTATCTGCTCTACTACCCCAGAGCTTTCCATTCTACTAGCAACATTGACTGTATCACCCCAGATATCATACTGAGGTTTTCTAGCACCTACAACACCTGCTGTTACTGGGCCATGATTTATTCCTGTAATATATGATAGAAATATTAAAAATATTAAAACAGCACCTGAAACATGTTGTTACACAGAGTATCACGCCCTGGGGAAACTGATCAATTTCAGTCTGTATTACTATTGAAGTTGATAGTAAAGTTAGTTATAACTGTATTGATGGTATTTTCACGCATTGTCAAGAACAAACCTAAAAAATAACACACAAGCAACGCTCAACTAATTTTTGCCATTATGGCTCCCTTTTGAATATCTAACTAAATAATTATACAGGATAGTGAATAAATAATAACAAACCTATTCTAACTTTAAACTGATTAAAAGAATGAATGTTAATATTTTCTATTTTACTCGTTAAGGCTACAGCAAATTCTGTCATAATTTCTATATTCTTTCTTTTCTCTGTTTCATTCTGCAATATAATGACATATAAATTATCTGCATTAAACGGTGGCCATCACGGTGTATAATGATAATCTAAATTCAAATTCATTTATACAGCAATATTATTATGAAATTAATTTATTGGGGCACAATTTTTATTTTTATTTTTATTAAAAATATCATGAAAAATCAAGTTCATACTGTCAAGATCTCTACTGAAAAAAAGATAGTGGACCACGGCCATATACGCCTAACGAAAAAGTCGAAAAAGGAAAAAATTTAATCAGGAGAAAACTAAACTTTCTCAAACCTTTCGATTTAGGTCCAATAACATCCATTTTAAGTTTCATCAAAATCGGTTGAAAACTAAGAGAGTAATAGCATATTTAAGATTTGGGGCAAGGGCAATAACTCTGCTTGTAACGATCGAAAATAGCTCAAATTCGAACTTGATCTTCGTTTTCTGAATATATATACAAATATCAAATTTCATTTGATTCCGTCAAAAACTCTAGTTTTTAGAGCGTTTACAAGGAAATGTTGATGGACGGACCGACGGATTTGGGGCAAGGGCAATAACTCTGCTTCTAACAATCGAAAATAGCTCAAATTCGAACTTGATCTTCGTTGTATGAATATGTATACACATATCAAATTTCATTTGATTCCGTCAAAAATTCTAGTTTTTAGAGCGTTTACAAGGAAATGTTGATGGACGGACCGACGGATTTGGGGCAAGGGCAATAACTCTGCTTCTAACGATCGAAAATAGCTCAAATTCGAACTTGATCTTCGTTTTATGAATATGTATACACATATCAAATTTCATTTGATTCCGTCAAAAACTCTAGTTTTTAGAGCGTTTACGAGCAAATGTTGACGGACGGACCGACGGACGGACAGGGGTGACTACAATATACGTCCTCATAGAGAGATGAGGGCGTATAAAAAGGAAATAATTTGGATCGAAATTTAAAATGTGAGGTGCAGGTGTGCTTCAAACATTTCCTTCAAGTATTACTGCATGTCATTTTCTCAGTCAAGAACAGTATATAGAACTTACATCTCCAAATTGTTTATTAGGTTGTAATCCAGTAGCTGCCATGTATGTACTTCCTATAGATTTAATCTTTTCTACTCTCGTAAAATCACCTTCACATAATAACTACAAAAAATACAATACACATTTTAAATCATTTTACACTGAAAGTAGGCCTAATCCATGTAATGATTAATTATAATTAATCCAATAAGAAATATTTCAACATTGGTCAAAAGAAGAACAAAAAGACTTGATAAGAGTAGAAATCACAATCCCAGTGAAATACAATTTCCTGAGTTTTATTGTATACAACATTTCAACAATTTTTGTTGTCAGTGCCAAGTACACTAAAACTTTACTTTGAAAGATATTTGATAACTGAAGCAACTTACAAGATCTATATCTGATATAATCTCATTTAAAACTCGTATACATTCTAAACCTTCTTTATTAGCTGTATTCTGTTGGTAGAAATCTTTAAAATTTGGTATAGAGGCAAACATTACACTCACATTGGGGTAGAAATTATAATACAGATTCTGAAATAATAATAGTTATATTCAGTCATATTCAAATTCCTTTGAAGATCACTGATTCAGGCACCACAAAGAGTTGTTTTTGCGAGGAATAGATATTACAAAGGGCAATTTGTCCTGATAGTGGATGTTGACTTTGACTTTTACAGCACAAACTATGTATCTTTTTTCCTTGAAAGTCATTAGTAAGTAGGATAAGATGCAGAATATTAGCTATTAGTTCATTCACTGTTGAACAGTCAAATAGAGCTCCCCCTTATCCATTTCAATTAACTTTACTCTTAGTATGAAATACATTTGCAGCTGAAACAGTCTGTGACAACCCCCCAAATGTTTCCACTTATACTTACAGATTTGCCTCCACTTTTATTGGGTAACTTGAGAAAATAGTCAGCTACATGTGCTGGTAATATATTCTCTAATATCACTTTATTTAAATTAGCCGTCACTTTAATTTCTTCAGTTTTATTCTCAAATCTTTTAATCCATAGAAAATCTAACTTATTGGTGTATTCCATCTACAAACAAACAGAACGCCTTTAAAACCTGCATCGTTTAAATATTAATATACTTTAAACTTCCACAAATCCGAAATATATCATAGTTGCAAGAGATCAAAAGCTTTGAACAATTCATCAGGTTTTTAGAGCCAAGAAGCCTCAGGTGGATAAGCAGCGTCTCTTGTACAAGCAGGAATATTAAAAAGACTGCCCCCCCATCTTCTCCTCTCATTTAGAACTCTCCTATATTGGATGAACTGTTAACTTTTGTAAGCTAACTGTCTTCTCATTATTTGAGAGTCTAAAAGTAAAGAATAAAAATACCGATCTAAAATAAGTTACCTGTCTGTCTAAGATATGTAACGTAATAACTATTAATGCCAGGTATATTGAGGCTGTAAATATATTACCTGTCTGTCTAAGATATGTAACGTTATAACTATTAATGCCAGGTATATTGAGGCTGTAAATATATTACCTGTCTATCTAAGATATGTAACGTTATAACTATTAATGCCAGGTATATTGAGGCTGTAAATATATTACCTGTCTATCTAAGATATGTAACGTAATAACTATTAATGCCAGGTATATTGAGTCTGTAAATATATTACCTGTCTATCTAAGATATGTAACGTTATAACTATTAATGCCAGGTATATTGAGTCTGTAAATATATTACCTGTCTATCTAAGATATGTAACGTTATAACTATTAATGCCAGGTATATTGAGGCTGTAAATATATTACCTGTCTATCTAAGATATGTAACGTTATAACTATTAATGCCAGGTATATTGAGTCTGTAAATATATTACCTGTCTATCTAAGATATGTAACGTTATAACTATTAATGCCAGGTATATTGAGGCTGTAAATATATTACCTGTCTATCTAAGATATGTAACGTTATAACTATTAATGCCAGGTATATTGAGTCTGTAAATATATTACCTGTCTATCTAAGATATGTAACGTAATAACTATTAATGCCAGGTATATTGAGGCTGTAAATATATTACCTGTCTATCTAAGATATGTAACGTTATAACTATTAATGCCAGGTATATTGAGGCTGTAAATATATTACCTGTCTATCTAAGATATGTAACGTTATAACTATTAATGCCAGGTATATTGAGTCTGTAAATATATTACCTGTCTATCTAAGATATGTAACGTTATAACTATTATTGCCAGGTATATTGAGGCTGTAAATATATTACCTGTCTATCTAAGATATGTAACGTTATAACTATTAATGCCAGGTATATTGAAGCTGTAAATATATTACCTGTCTATCTAAGATATGTAACGTTATAACTATTAACGCTAGGTATATTGAGGCTGTTATCTTCACATCTAGATGGCTGGCTTCACTGTAAATACAATTTATATCTTATCAAATTAATACTTCAATTTAACATCACAATTCTTATATGACTGTTTGGATGAGCGCACCCTTGATTCAAATCACTTGTTTGTCATTTCCAAAATAAATTACAATGTATAAAATATCCTATTCATGCTGTCTTCAAATGCAATTCTTTGTACCATTTCTGAGTTAAAATCATCATAAACATCTGTAGTAACTCCTATAGATACATATATTTGGTATAGAATGATAGAATTTGGACAGAAAAATCACTTGATAAAAAAGGATACTTGTCAAATGATAGCAATTCTTTCATGTACAACTGTGCTATATAATCAGTATTTACCTCTACGGACACATGTAAATGATGCAAGGTGTTTTAAGATAAGAATATTCATAGAAATGTCACCTTACCTGGACCAGAGATAAATTCTCTTCTCATCAAGATGTAGTATAATATTAAACACTGTAAAACCAGTTAACATACAACTTAGTTTTATAAAATAACTCAGATGTAGAAACACACTGCAGCTAGTTAGAGCAAGTAAATAACTGTAGATAAAATACTGAAAATACAAAATAAGTCAAGTTAAACAACATTCATATCATTATCAGCAAGTGTTCTGATCAATGAATCAAATCAATACATCAAAAGACTGAACTCAACAGAAAATATATTCATTACCTAATTAGTCTGATAAATCCAGAAAACTATGTTTTCAATTATAACCTGTAATTGTACGGAAAATTACATAGTTTTACAGGTTTATTTGATTCTGGTTGTATACTTTGGACACTGTTGATAAATATATACTCTTATTATGCGGTGAAGCATGTTGACAGTATTCTGTATAATGATTATTATCTGTATACTAACCTCAGCATGTTGACAGTATTCTGTATAATGATTATTATCTGTATACTAACCTCAGCATGTTGACAGTATTCTGTATATAATGATTATTATCTGTATACTAACCTCAGCATGTTGACAGTATTCTGTATAATGATTATTATTTATAAACTAACCTCAGCATGTTGACAGTATTCTGTATATTGATTATTATCTATATACTAACCTCAGCATGTTGACAGTATTCTGTATATAATGATTATTATCTGTATACAAACCTCAGCATGTTGACAGTATTCTGTATAATGATTATTATCTGTATACTAACCTCAGCATGTTGACAGTATTCTGTATAATGATTATTATCTGTATACTAACCTCAGCATGTTGACAGTATTCTGTATATAATGATTATTATCTGTATACTAACCTCAGCATGTTGACAGTATTCTGTATAATGATTATTATCTGTATACTAACCTCAGCATGTTGACAGTATTCTGTATAATGATTATTATCTCTATACTAACCTCAGCATGTTGACAGTATTCTGTATAATGATTATTATCTGTATACTAACCTCAGCATGTTGACAGTATTCTGTATAATGATTATTATCTCTATACTAACCTCAGCATGTTGACAGTATTCTGTATAATGATTATTATCTGTATACTAACCTCAGCATGTTGACAGTATTGTATAATGATTATTATCTGTATACTAACCTCAACATGTTGACAGTATTCTGTATAATGATTATTATCTGTGTACTAACCTCAGCATGTTGACAGTATTCTGTATAATGATTATTATCTGTATACTAACCTCAGCATGTTGACAGTATTCTGTATAATGATTATTATCTGTATACTAACCTCAACATGTTGACAGTATTCTGTATAATGATTATTATCTGTATACTAACCTCAGCATGTTGACAGTATTCTGTATAATGATTATTATCTATATACTAACCTCAGCATGTTGACAGTATTCTGTATAATGATTATTATCTGTGTACTAACCTCAGCATGTTGACAGTATTCTGTATAATGATTATTATCTGTGTACTAACCTCAGCATGTTGACAGTATTCTGTATAATGATTATTATCTCTATACTAACCTCAGCATGTTGACAGTATTCTGTATAATGATTATTATCTGTGTACTAACCTCAGCATGTTGACAGTATTCTGTATAATGATTATTATCTGTAATGTTATCAGCTGTTACATTTAATACTTGGTTGTCTTCACAAGACAGCTGAAATGAAAATAAATAATGAAAAGGGTCCTAAATCTTACTGTTCGTATTCCCTAATAAGTTATTGAGATTTGAAAAAAGAAATCTTGCACTCAATGCATCTACAATAATCCCCATATGAATAGTTGTTGTTCTGAATGGTTAGTCAAAGTAATAACTGAAAGCTTTGTGTAAATAGAGACTCTTTCAGCTGTACTAATGGCATATACAATTTATGTAATGAGTTTAATATTTCCGTTAGATCTACACAAACACACTATATCTAAATTGAAACTTGTAATCAATGTTATCTTATTAAATAACAACAACAAATAAAACATGAAATTTTAAAGAGTCTTGAACTTCAAAGGATGTCATGTTTTGTTTTCCATATACGCATGAATAAATTGTTTACATAATTTGCATTGTTATTAACTTGTGCTAGGATACAATTTTCCCGAACTCGTTTTATAAGCCTGGAACCAGTAATGTGATTTGATTATTCAGAACAACACATATAATTACCATAGAGTTAATCTAATTAGAATTAGACCCTACATTAGGGTTTAACCACAAGACATGCAAGAAACAATGTCTATTTCAACTCTGACCTAACCTAAATGGCCTATGTTTTAACTAGTCAGATCTTTGCCCTCTCCAGCGCTGGGATTTTGTGACGAGAACAATAGGTGAATTCCAAAGTGCCTTAGTCTCGGTTTTCAAATCTGTTGAGCACTGTGCCAAACTTGGTTGAAACACGCTTTTTTATTGGCTGTTTATCTGAAGTCATTGGGATCTGATTGGTTAAAATAGAGATCATTAAGGTTAGGTCAAAGTTTAAATAGACATTATTTCTTGCACGTTGTGGTTAGATCTTAATGTAGTGTTTAAAAAAACAGACTTAAAAAAACGAATGAAACAAAATTTTGGTTTAATTTTAATTAGACTGCATAGCGTTACTGTCATACATATGGATTGAATGTAGAATTGGCTCTTAAATGTGCAGTAAATAAAAGACTTGAGAAGTTTCGTTACATTCGTTATGTAGAGTGAATTATGAATACATGAAAAATATAAGACTTAAACTGAAAGTATCAATAAACTTACTATGTTGATAGTGGCCATAAATAAAGTAATCACCATACAGGCTAGAGCGAGTATAATTCTAATCCATGAGTAATTATTTATAAATTGTGATAATTTTAATACTAAACTTATAAACTTCATCTTATATACCTGAAATTAAATATCATTTTTTATATGTTACTACAACAAAAAATATGTTAACCCAATATATGATATAGGCATCAAGGCCCGTATTCACAAAGCTTCTTAGAATTTTCTAAGATTTAGACTAAGAACGACTTAAGAATTCTTAAATTGATTTAAGATTTCTTAAATTCAACTTAAGTACAATTTAAGAAAAAACTTAGATAAGAATGCTCGTGCCATTTTGAATAAACTTAAAAAATTCTTAAATATTTAAGTGTCCTCAAGACCTCACTTAAAGTTAAGCATGATTTTAAGATTTCTTATCTATTTCTAAGAATTTCTTAAATATTTAAGCGTGTTGTCAAGGAAACTAAGAATTCTTAGCTGATTTAAGAATTCTTAGAGTTAAGAAAATTCTAAGAAGCTTTGTGAATACGGGCCCAAATTCTATAACAGAAGAAAGAAAACTAAATCAATGTAAATCTAACATAGTTTTTCTGTTTAAGCTAACAAAGTAGAGTAATGCCATGCTACAGTGTACAATGCATGGAGACACCTCTCCCTTACAGAAAACTTGGAGGGTCATATCCTTATCCATAAACTTTGTGAGACATCACCTTTTTTTATCAAAAGTAATGGCTGGGATTGCACCCATTTTTTTTTATGAAAGGATAATTAAAATTGAGATAATACAGATATTTTGTGAGCCAAAAATGCTACTTTCCCAACCTCAGAAAACAGGTGGTTGAAACTTACCAGACAATGATGTATAGAAGATATCAATAATAACAAACATAACAACACAAGACCACACATCCAACTTATATAAAATATCACAGATCTGTAATAACAAATATTAACTTATATAAAATATCACAGATCTTTAATAACAAATGTTAACGTATATAAAATATCACAGATCTGTAATAACAAATGTTAACTTATATAAAATATCACAGATCTGTAATAACAAATGTTAACTTATATAAAATATCACAGATCTGTAATAACAAATGTTAACATATATAAAATATCACAGATCTGTAATAACAAATATCACATTATGTAAAATATCACAGATCTGTAATAACAAATGTTAACGTATATAAAATATCACAGATCTGTAATAACAAATATCACATTATATAAAATATCACAGATCTGTAATAACAAATACTACATTATATATGAAACATCACAGATCTGTAATAACAAATTATATAAAATATCACAGATCTGTAATAACAAATGTTAACTTATATAAAATATCACAGATCTGTAATAACAAATGTTAACATATAAAATATCACAAATCTGTAATAACAAATGTTAACATATAAAATATCACAAATCTGTAATAACAAATAACACATTGTATAAATTATCACAGATCTGTAATAACAAATATCACATTATATAAAATATCACAGACCTGTAATAACAAATGTTAACTTATATAAAATATCACAGATCTGTAATAACAAATATCACATTATATAAAATATCACAGATCTGTAATAACAAATATTAACTTATATAAAATATCACAGATCTGTAATAACAAATATCACATTATGTAAAATATCACAGATCTGTAATAACAAATATCACATTGTATAAAATATCACAGATCTGTAATAACAAATATCACATTATGTAAAATATCACAGATCTGTAATAACAAATATCACATTATATAAAATATCACAAATCTGTAATAACAAATATTACTTTATATAAAATATCACAGATCTGTAAAAACAAATATCACATTATATAAAATATCACAGATCTGTAATAACAAACGTTAACTTATATAAAATATCACAGATCTGTAATAACAAATATCACATTATATATAATATCACACATCTGTAATAAAAATAGCGATGGCCATCGTAATACGCCCACTTTTATAATGGCAGCCAATTCGTCCGGGGTGTTGACAAGAGTGATCAGTAAATGAAAGATTCTGAGAATGACATTTTCTCTTTTTACAAGAGTAAAACCATGGGTTCAAGTTTCCTGGAAAAAACAAATATGTTACTGAAATATGCATAAAACAAGGGCAACCAACGTTTAGGTTCCATCTTAAAATGATTAAGAGCAGTCACATAGTTGATGATGTTTCTGAATTTCAATAAGGTGTATCCTAAGGTCAATACAAACACCAACAGCCAGTTTCATAAAAATCCACCAAGAAACCAGCTCTCTATCGTGTCCACAACTTTGAGAGTGTAACGGCCCTTTAAAAAACAAGGGGCAATAACTCATAAAATATTTTTTCGATGTTTCTGATATTCAATAGGGTTTATCTTAATGTCAATACAAACACTCACACCAAGTTTCATCAAAATCCATCAAGAAACCAGCTCTCTATGGTGTCCACAACATATTTTCAAAAGCAAGGGCAATAACCCAGGAAATATTTTTCGATTCGTCTGATTTTCAATAGGGTTCATCCTTAGGTGATTACAAACACTCACAGCAAGTTTCATAAAAATCCACCAAGAAACCAGCTCTCCATCGTGTCCACAACTTTGAGAGTGTAACGGCTGAAAAATTAACGTGTTTTTAAGAACAAGGGCAATAACTCAAAATTTTTTTTCAATATTTCTGATATTCAATAGGGTTTATCCTAATGTCAGTAAAAACTCTCATACCAAGTTTCATCAAAATCCATCAAGAAACCAGCTCTCTGGTGTCCACAACATATTTTCAAAAGCATGGGCAATAACCCAGGAAATATTTTTCGATTTGTCTGATTTTCAATAGGGTTCATCCTTGGGTGATTACAAACTCTCACAGCAAGTTTCATAAAATTCCACCAAGAAATCAGCTCTCTATCGTGTCCACAACTTTGAGAGTGTAACAGCTGAAAAATTAACGTGTTTTAAAGAACAAGGGCAATAACTCATAAAATATTTTTTCGATGTTTCTGATATTCGATAGGGTTTATCCTAATGTCAGTACAAACTCTTATACCAAGTTTCATCAAAATCCATCAAGAAACCAGCTCTCTATGGTGTTCACAACATATTTTCAAGAGCAAGGGCAATAACCCATGAAATATTTTTCGATTCGTCTGATTTTCAATAGGGTTCATCCTTGGGTGATAACAAACACTCACAGCAAGTTTCATCAAAATCCATCAAGAAACCAGCTCTCTATCGTGTCCACAACAATTGTGGACAGACAGACAGGCGGACAGGGGCGACTACAATATACGCCCACATTAATGTGTGGGCGTATAACAAATATCACATTATATAAAATATCACAGATCTGTAATAACAAATATCACATTGTATAAAATATCACAGATCTGTAGGTGTTGACAACAGATGAAATATCAGTTTATACGAAAGACAATGTTTGTCAGACTAATCCACCTAAATGTCACTTTTTGATATGGTAAGTAATAAGATTTCTTACCTTGGTAGCATGATGCCTTGTACAATAACTATTGATAGAAATATAACAGAAGAACACATGATATAATAGTTAAACATCCCATCATTCTCATTACTAAACTCTCGTTCATAATTCTTATCTTCAAACATTATTAAACATGGATTAATATCTTGACTTTCTTGACATCTAAAATAGAAACACACATTTTAGTTATAATTATTGAAACCGTGTAATCTCAAACACCATTTTTTACTCTATTTTTGGTATCAAATGTAAGTGCACCATTTAATCTACTAGTTAACTAGGAAGAACATCATACCCCCAATTGCCAAAGGAGACAAAACTAGTGAAAACACAAAAGCCAGCCTTTTTCTCTCAGTAGAAACAAAATTAATCACAGAATGGTAAACATCCCTAACTAACCTGCTATGACTGACTGTCTTCTTCAACTGTTTTTCTAATTCTGTATTTACTTCAGTTTGAATTTGTTTCTTTAATCCAATCAGTCTAAAATGTGAATATAACAGTATAATATTAACATGCTTGTTAAGTAACTTAAATAAGTCCATATCATGTATGTGAATGAATTATTATTCTAAACAGAGGAAATAAAAATATTTCTGTCATGTAAATCCCAGATTTTGCCAGGTGTTCAATATGATTTGAAGAATAAGATTCTTTTTACAAGGATGCTTGATTATCAAAAAACATATAATAAATTTGAGAAAAATAGAGAATGCAATATTTTATCAAATTCTATTAAGCTTGTGTAGAAATATCAAGAACATAAAAATACATACCCTTGATCAATACCATCTGAGTTTAACATGATATTAGAATCTACCAGGGCTAAACTCTGAAATTTCAAATATCAAGAAGAGTTAAACTACATTTATATTACCAAATATCAGAACATATAGCAGACTTATAAAGGAGAAACCCAAAGTTCCAGATCAGCATGGCATCCAATCTTAAAATTGATATACCGGTTTGGATCATTAACTTATCTTCTTTGAATCAGATTGAACAGATCAGATTTTTGATGAGTTACACTGGGCCCAATCCCTACATATACCCAATTTTTATCATCATGAATAATGCTGATCCCTTCATCCACCCTTTTATTATATTAATATAATATATATTCTACTTACAGTTAAACTCAATACATGAGTGACCATAGAATTAGAATGTAGATTAGAGAATGGTTGATCTATACCCCATGTTTCTAGATATTTCGATACTTTAACTGACGCTCTCATATTACTTTCAAACCTTGATCTCTGAGCCACACGGTACTTCTGAAAAATAAAGACAAAATTCAAATCCTAACATCTAAAAAACATACAAATAGTAGTTTATCAATTTGAATCACATCGTCCATTGTATTGTTTATACAATGGCCATCTACATAATGAAGGGTTATGTCTTGCTGTGTACGACATTGTTTATGCAATCCAAAACGCTTGCAGAAGAATACAATATATATCATAACTCCAGGGTTTCCAACTTGAGGGACATGTCCCAGACCCGAGACTAGTTACATTTTGATATTTTCCAGGGGACACAAACTGAGCTTTAGGTCTGAAAAATATGTATTATTTTGCATTATCTGAGTGTATATGCATCTATCAAGTTTAGATTGTCACTCTAGATTGTATGTTTAAGAAGACTTGAGTGGACTATATCTTTTCAGTGACTTTTCAGATCATAACTGGATCAACATGGTGTTTCGACGAACAATCATATTAAAAAATTAAGAACAATAATTTATCAAGAAAAACAAAAATCATACCCTTTTAACAGGAGGTATAACAAGATATGTAGTGATGTTATTTTCAGCTAGAAAGGGACTTCGTAAATGACCCTCTCCAGGTTCTACACCATATGTATCTCCTAAACATTTTAATGTATTACTGGATATATGTACTCTCCTGGAATACATAAATTTAAACTGTTTTACAGTTTGAGCACTTAACGTAATGAAATAGCACATCATATGCCACACAACATTAACAAAATATAATGCCGCAAATTAATGAGCTTCTCAGGTATATACTGAGATTGTGTGACCAAAGCAGTAGCTTATAGTTTATAATATAAAAGTTTATATATATAGTATAAAATCTTGTAGAATACAATACATACCCAGGTACACCCCCAGATTCCATCTGATTAGCTATATTAACATCATCAGACCAGACATCATACTGCCATTTCTGTAGTCCTAATACACCACATAGTACTGAGCCTGTATGTATACCAATACGCATATCAACATTAACTCCTGTAGCTTCTCGTACATCTCTAGAAAATATCAATAACCATAAAATTATCTCAGAATATTAAGCTTGAAGAAATGTCATCAATGAATTTTAGATTCTAAACTCAACAAACTGGCAACTCTAAAATTAGGGATATTAGAAATCAGCCTTTATTCAACTTCCAAATGCTACCACTACCAACAACTACCTAGTAAGCGAACGTTAATTTGTCATCTACCAACCAACTGTTATTGCCTTTTAGGCACCAAAATTTAGTTTCTATTATCATCTAATCAAGTTTTAGTCAACTATGTTCTGAAGATATAGTATGTTAGTGATTTGTAATGATGTTCCATAGTCAACTTATCGTCTAGATGTAAAGTATGTTACCTACCTGATAACCTCTATCATACGAAGTCCCATTTTAACACAATTAGTAGCATGGTTAATATCAGGTTCAGGTACACCAGACACACAATAATAACAATCTCCTAGTATCTTTATTCGCATACAATTACTCTTCTACAATATACAATAATATACAATATCATATAATTACTATTCTACAATATACAATATCATACAATTACTCTTCTACAATATCATACAATTACTCTTCTACAATATACAATATCATACAATTACTCTTCTATAATATACAATAATATCATACAATTACTTTTCTACGATATGCAATAATAATATACAATAACTATTCCACAATAGACAATTACTCTTCTACAATAGACATTAGACAATATCATACAATTACTATTCTACAATAGACAATTCTATCATACAATTGATTTTCTTCAATAGACAATATCATACAATTACTCTTCTACAAAATACAATATCATATCATACAAATACTATTCTACAATATAAAATAATATACAATTACTCTTCTTTTTTTTTTTCTTAGAATTACTCTTCTACAATATACAATAATATCATACAATTCATTTTCTACAATATACAATACCATACAATTACTCTTCTATAATATACAATAATATCATACAATTACTCTTCTACAATAGACAATAATATTATACAATTACTCTTCTACAATAGACAATAATATCAATTACTCTTCTACGTGTACAATAATAATATACAATAACTATTCTACGATATACAATAATAATATACAATAACTATTCCACAATAGACAATTACTCTTCTACAATATACAATATCATATCATACAAATACTATTCTACAATATACAATAATATCATACAATTACTTATCTACAATATACAATAATATACAATTACTCTTCTACAATATCATACAATTACTTTTCTACAATAGACAATTACATCATACAATTATTCTTCTACAACAGACAATATCATACAATTACTATTCTACAACATACAATATCATATCATACAAATACTATTCTACAATATACAATAATATCATACAATTACTTTTCTACAATATACAATAATATACAATTACTCTTCTACAATATCATACAATTACTTTTCTACAATAGACAATTACATCATACAATTATTCTTCTACAACAGACAATATCATACAATTACTATTCTACAACATACAATTACTTTATACAATATTATACAGTTACTCTTCTACAATATACAATACTATTAAACAATTACTATTCTACAATATACAATATCATACAATTACTTTTCTACAATAGACAACTATATTATACAATTACCTTTCCACAATTAAAGGTTTTGTACCACAGACAATTGTTGAACAATTAAATACTTACTCTGGCTAACTGATCAAATCTACCAAATAATTCATTTAACATTTTAACAAGTTCTCCTGAGGTACATTCAGAGGCAAGTGGTGTAAAATTTACAATATCTGCATATACAATACTGAAACAGAAATTAAATATTCATTAACATATCAATGGTTATTTCATATTAATGGTGGTTGTGTGTTCTTATTGCAGTTAGTGATAGATCCTTTTCAAGAATTAACATTTAAACTGGTCTGCCAAGTTCCAAAGACACAGCCAATCAAAAGCATTGAGAGTGTCCTTGTAATTCCGTTAGTCATTTATCCTAATTGTTCAAACTGACTTGTAAATGTATACAGATAATCTGGAAAAGATCAATGCCAAGAGGTTTGGCTAACTGGTAGACACGATATTTATGAACCTGTCCTAGAAATAATACATAATGAACAATCACGATTGTCATTTTTTTTCCAAATTAAAGTGCATAAGATAAAAAAAACTTAATTAAATATCGAACTTATCGAAAAAATAGCGATTATATCATTAAGATACAAAGATTTATTAGAGATAAACATGGAATATCAGACTTAATTATCTAATCAAAGTTACATCAAAGTAATGTCTTTTATTAGCTCAGTCATTATATTGTTAAAGGTGTTTTTATAAATAAATAATGAACAATGAATATCAATGTATTGTAAAGTGTACACACAATAAGTCAATATCATAAGGAACAATCAAACAGTTTAACAAGTGCATTATTGAATGTCGAGTCGAGTTACAAAAAAAATACTGCTTTTGAGATTTTTCTTCAACAAAATTGTCATTTTAAGGTGGATAAAATTTCCCTATAAAAAAACACATTACACATGTTATCATAATCTACCAATATAACTAAATTTCCCTCAATATCACAGTGTCTGTGTTAATTAATTATTGATTTTTCATCATTTTTTACAGTAAATTTTTTTCAAGATTTTGTTGAAGTTAACCCTTTCAACCCTAAAAGTTGGTATAGCGGCTTAATCATTACGCAATATATACCGCAAAACCGACCGTTGTCAAGTGACGTCATACAATGTTCGTCATACAATGTTAATACACTTTAAGAAATGTAGCTTGGAATTCAGGGAATTAGCCAAAATAATGTCAGGGTTCAAAGGGTTAAGGATGGGTTCACATTTATGATGAAATTATATGGTATGTAATTCATTTGCAAACATTGGAAAGAATCTTTACACGATTAACTGTGTCGTTCTATTGTGCTAAATAACAAAAGTCTTTTACCTGACATTATCAAAATGTCGAACATAAAGTTCTTGAAAGGGTGAATATTTTGATGAATTTTGTGATATGTTTTTCTGTAGGTTTACTTTCATTTCCTGGACCAATGTTTCTGGTATACAACTCACTAACAATTCCTCCTGAAAGGACAGAAATAAAAGAATGCACATGTAGAATTTAAGAACAGAATATTAGACAATCTAACAAATCTGGCCCTACACAAATTTTCACACATAATTTACAGATATGGCATTGTATTGTCATTGTGTTTAGGTCCAGGGGCCTTATCCTTGAAATCTTAACTAAGATAAAATCCAGATTTTAAGAAATACAGTATTCTGATAGGATAATAAAGCTATATTTAAAATCAATTTTAGTGATTGACCAATCAGATGATTGGAACACTAAAATCATTGTAAGTTAAATTTTCCAGACTAAAGCCCCTGATATCAAATGTGCAAACATTTTATTTTTGAAGGATTTGAGTCTTGCATAGATAACTATATGACACTATTGGCTTTCAAACAAGCAAGACAATGGGTTCGAATAGCCTCATGAAAATGTCTGGACCTAATCAAAGTATCAATATCACATGTATATCATGTCTGAGAAACTGGGCAGAGTGGCCAAACTAAAATAAGGTTGATTGATAACTGCCAAGCTCCATAGAAAAATAAAATTTGATCATGAATTTCATCAATCAAAGAGTATAGTAAGATCTGAGTAATATTTGACTATAATCCTTCAAGATGGCGAGAAATCATATAAAGTTAATATAGTGTAAATTGGGTTGTATTTACTCGAGAGATCCTTAATCATCTAGAGACTGGACTATTTACTCTCTTCTCTAGAAACAGATGACCAGTCTTTTCAGTGATAATAATTCTTGTGGAGGCTTACTGGATGGAGATGCCCAGACAAAACTCACACAAATTCTGATTATGAAAACACAAATTAACAAGTTTGTTTTATAGAGGGATTATTTTAGAAAGGTGACCAGTATTTCCAGTCAAAACAATTACCAATTTATTGAATAATATGTTTTGACACAACAATAATGTGAGTTTTCTCTTAATTGAGATTGTAAAGCAAGAGTATGAAGGTCACTCTATTTCTGACTTATTAATAAATATTTACTACATTTCTGAGATTTCACTTGACTCCATTTTCCTACCACTCATATTTACATTAGAGCACGTTATCACTTATTTTCTACAGGAACATTTCAATTTTCACTGTTTACATTGATCAATATAAAGTCAATTAATATCTTACCTAGGTTTGAGGGCAGGTCAAGAGATCTGACTCGGTAAATATCAATAAATTGTTCATTTATCAATCTCTTAAAATAATTTCCACCTTCGGAAACAATTCCAGAATTCTAAGGCTCTGATATTTGAAATGTGGGAAAAAGAATTTGTTACAATGTGTAGGGAATTTTTTTTTTGGGTAAAATCCTGATATTTTTTGGAAATGAGATGTAGGAAAGCATCAAATTGTTTCAAAGTGCATGCTTATTAAGGGAAATCCAATGCCAAACTTTACAATACAAAAGTATATTCATCCTTGAACAACATTCTCAGGACAATGATATTGACCAAAACCAATAATTTCAGTTGTTCTGTTCTGTATTTCAGACTAGATGAATCTTAAGAGAATATGTACCATGTCTAGTCTTATTGTACAGACTTGTTAGAATAGAGTAATAACCCACTTGTATCAACTTCGGCACTAGACTACCGTACTAGATAACCTCATATACTATACAGTGATCACCATATTGAATAAATTATAGTTATAGTTAAGCCAATCACAAACATTCACAGAGTGTGTCGTCTTCTCTCGAGGTAAAAACAGCCAATCAAAATCAATCTCTAAACAAGAGTTGTCTTTTCTTGTCCATTTACCACAAACGATGGCTGCCTATCATGGCCGAGTCATTACATAGTCTTGAACAAAATGACGAAGATTGAGCTGAATGGTAATAACCTTGTTAGATCTTCAGGGAGAGTAATAAGGACTGAGAATGAGAAAAGTGCTAGTTTATCAGCAATATATCTATCGAGTTTTCTCAAATTGAGAGTGAATTTAGCAATAAATTCCGAATATATCTAATCAAGATGAGACAATTGGGAACATGTTTGTTCATTACAACTTCCTTGTGTTATGAAATATAAGAAAGATGAGGTTTCAGACCACAAACTGCTACATCAACTTGTAAATATTCTTATATAATAATGATATTTAAAAAAAAAAATTGTCTTCAATATTCATGAAAACATTACACTATTTTGTATTCAGACTTTCCAAAAAATCTTATGATGCAATTCGACATCAAATTCACACTTCCCTATACAACACAACATACAAAAACCCACCTGTTGTTTTTTTTCTCTTTCTAATTTGATAACAGATTCAATTGAATTTCTGGCGTCAAGGAAAGCTCTTCGATGTGCAGAGTCTGATAAAAACTTATGATATAAACCAATCACATTAGCACAGAAATAAATAATGAAATTAGACGTCAACTAGAAGAGAAAAAAGACATTAAAACATTATTAAACAAACTAATATTGATTTGTTATTCATGGAGCTTAAAATAGATTTTTAAATACAACTATATATTTCGTATTTTGTTCTTTATGGACAATAAACAAATTGTGCAAGTGTCCACACTTATCAAAATGTTGTAGATTTTGTGGATTTCTTTGATCCGCTTTTATTAACTTTTAGTCTGTTTCCTTCCTTCCTGGCCAGCGACATTCATTTCAGATATTGGTAAATAGTCAGGACTAATGTATTGGTTTATCTTTTTTTATCATTAAAGTGTTTCCTGAACAGTGGGCAATAATTCTTAGATTGAAATTGAGTTTTACATCCAACTCCTCAGCTTGTAATTGCTAATGAAGATAGGCAATTCTTTATAATGTATAATTATGGAAATTTTATCAGAACAAAACATTAGATCAGGAAATCTTTAATATTAAGAGTTAAGTGTGGAATTTGATTTCAGCCCGTAACGTATTAAGGTGGAGTCCATCGTGCCATGACCCACCAATCTCCCTCCTTCCATCCGGACATAAATCATGCCCTATTTTTGTTTTAAGGATGTAAAATTTAAAAATTTTTATGACCATAGACCCCCCACTCCCCTCCCTGCCTCCCACTTATGAAAACATTTCCCACTACTGTTTGAGCCATTCAAGTAAGGTCTAATACAATTTACTAAATTCTGGATAAAGGGATTCATCCCGAAACGTGGCTACATTTACTCTTATTATATCAACATTTTACCTACTGTTTGCACGTGTAATTTTTTTTTCCTACATTACAAGTTGACTTGTCGTTTTATTTATTTTTTATATACAATTCACTATTAAGGGAAGAATTGTAGGCTAGTAACATTCAAAATAATCAATTTCAATTAAATTTTTATGTTTTAATTATGGTGGTAATCACTTTGAGTAATTAACTCGAGAATCTCATTTCCTATGATAAAATGACAACAAGGATGAAGGTGATAGTAATCATGATAAAGGTAATAATAGGTAACAAGAAATAATCACGTTTCATTATAAAATACTTAAACATTTATCATCGATAATCACCTCAAATGTATTGCTGCTAATTTGGATTTTGGTTTCATTTGTGGTTTTGGTCGTTAGTTTAAACAGCTGGTAGATTTCTAAACATCACAATTTTTAAATTTCTAAGAACATAGCACTATTTAAGATGTTATGCAAATCAAAATGTCAGAGAAAGAAATAAAAGGGCCAATTATGAATGACGCATAAGGTTCTGTATAGTTTAATTGTTTCCTGACTTTGAAAAGATATAAGCTGTTCAAGGCCCAGTTTCACAAACTTTGAACTAAGATAAAAATCCAGATTTTACGAAATACATTTAAAATCAATTTTAGTGATTGACCAATCAGTTGACTGGAACTCTAAAATATCCTAAATTAGGATTTTGTGAAACTGGCCCCTCGACTGACTAATGGAGGGTCAGCTTGCTATGGTCAGAATATACAATAGCCTACAGATACCCCCTGTATCATAACTAATAAAACTTACCTGTTGTCCTATATGATCTGTACTATAATTAGACAATACACCACTAGTTATAATATCTAATACCATCTGTATCATACCTAGACTAAACGATACACGTTTTGATAACGGTAATACCATATAACATACTAATATAGTATAAAACACTATAGGTACCGAATCATTAGGTGATCGTAGAGTATTCAGTCCAAAATGAGTATTTGTGAATATTAATATCAGCAGCCATATTGACAAGGCCAATAATTTTGGTGATTGTTTGTATATTTTTTTAATTGTAATTAAGGTTATTAAGATGATGACTAAAATAGCATCCACTCCTAGAAAACATACTTGAGCCAATTCATTGGTTTGGTCAACAATCTGAAAAGAGAAAACAAAAATGTGTATCATTTCAAATATAATGTACTGTTGAACCCTGACTCTAAATGCTCTAAAAGAAAATGCACATAGTTTTTGTGAAGTTTAGTAATTATCTAAAAAACAAAAAAACCTGGCTACTACAAAAAACTCGGTCAACTTCGGTCTTTTTGTAAACATATATCTTTAATGAAACAAATCATGATTGCAGTAAACACTATGATACCCAGTTATTAGGAAAAAAAAATCATGATGGCACTGATCACTATTTAGTTTTACCGATTTTATAATTTTTATCAAGAACTGGATTGTGTGTTTTCAATATTGATTTTGCTTCATGTATTGGAATATTTAAGGACAATTTTAGTAATATGTGTTGCTGATAATGTATTAATTAGAATTATACAATCATGTAAAATAAAACAGTTATCATACAATCACAGGAAATTACATTTTATAAAAAACTATCATGTTACATTGAGAATCTAGTACAGAATACAATCAAATAGATATTCAAACTTAACCACAGGTATTGGAAATTACTTAGTTTTATAGTTTATTGGATTCTGTTTGTATACTTTTGACACAATTGATGAATATTTACTCTCATTGACCAAGTTTGAGGACTCAAATTCTTTGTGCATTTTAAGAGGTGGTATTGCTTTAATCCAGAGCAGACTGTCGCTTTAAACCTGTTTTTATAGAAAATATACTTTATTTTAATTCACTGTCAGACAACAGACATAGTAACAAAAACATATTCTTAAAAAATCAATTATTTCTTGTAAACTATTATTGAAATTGTATGTTTTCATAACATCAAAAATATCTGGTTTTTCATCATAAAGTTTTGTTAATAAAATTCTCTGAGGAATTTATATTTCCAGAAAAAAATCATGATTTAGTGGTTGAGCTTGAACAATTTGTAGGCTATTTTCCTATCACACAATAAATCTTATTAAAATGTGGTTTTTTTCTTCTCAGTAAATTGCTGTCCATGACATGAGGAAATTTTACTTTCCTGTTTAGTTGACAACAACAATGGCAAGTAGAGATTCAACAGAACGCATTTTATAAAAGGATATCATGTTACTTTGAGAGTCTAGTACAGAATACAATCAAAAAGATATTCAAACTTAATGATAGAAAGTTGAAAAATAATAACCTGTAATTTTATTGGAAATTACTTAAATGCAACATGCAACAAATAAAGTGAAGTGTAGTGAAATGAAAAGGAGTTTCAACTTTAACTTTCAGCACTTGTTTAGGTCTCAGTGATTATTGTCATCAGACACAAGTAACTTTATATTACATTCAAGATAAGTGTTTTGTAACTCTGAAGAGGATTGTCTACTGACAGCTTTCAGACTTTACATAAGTGTTATTTCAAAAAAGTTATATTATGACATGACATAGTCTTGCTCAGGCATCTTTTGAGTATTTTCATGGAATAATTGTTTTGAAGGTGTGATTGACCATAGAGGTGAAATGAAATGAATTGAATGGAGTTTTACGTCCTACTTTTGTGGACCTATATGGGCTAATTGAGGACGGGCAAACGCCATGAAGTGTGCAATGAGGGAAATCATGCCAGGACAGATGCTTAAGTTTGCTTTTATTTTCGATTTCCAACTGTCGAGGTATCTTTCACGTGCACAGACAATAGCAAACGGTCTCCGTGAAAGTTACGCTAGCGCTCTGCAACATATCACGGTAATGAACAGCGGCCATTTGACCGGACTACATCAATGTTATCACGTAATCTCGTGGTTCTTGAAGTTCAAACATTAAAGACTGGTTATTCGAGGCCACAAGTATTTGTAAACAAAGAAAATGAAAACAAACAGATATGTATTTAAAATGATAACAAAATGCGTAATTATTGAACAGATAGTCACGATGTGGCATCAAATGCATGGGCAAGTGTCAGAATATTCCTCCACAGATTACAGTGCTATGGACTATTTTAGTCGTGACGTTACAAGCCAGTGGTAAAGCGTCAAAGTAAAGAGTCTCGCGCATGAAAACACAACGAAAAACACCATTCATTACCGAGACAGATTATGGTTTACGGAAACTGCCGAGGATTGCCGATTGAGACAATAGCACACAGGACCTAGGTTTATTGTACCATCTGAACGACTCAACGCTTTTTCCATGTCAGTCCCTCTGACCTGCATCACTGACAGGGGAAACCGGGTTGAAAAATCCAAAGGTATCATCTCGAAAAATCCCGGGATTGAACCCAGGTTAGCTAGCAAGCGTCTAACTCACTGAGCCACCTCGGCTCCCGATTCACAAAAGTGAGAGAGTTGAAAAGGGTTTAAAGCCAATGAACTAGGTAGTGTTCTTATAGGATTGTCTTACAGATTCTTATTATATTTTCAATTAACTTGTCAATCTTTAATTTGACCAAGGCATAATAAGTAAGTTAATAACAGACAGATTCATATCCCGGTTAACTCCCTTGACAGACCAAAAACAAAAACATCAGAAGACAATGTAGTGATAAGTCACATCACTGTCACTAATTATACAAGATAACAAGTACTTCAAGTATTTATGAATGTATCTTTTCTCCTGGGCACCAAATGGTCAGACATCTCAGACTGAATATATAACAGAATCTGATCAAGTATTAATGTTAATTTAAATACACCAGACCTTGACAGTTCCACAGACATTCACATGATAACTGATACATTTCTTTTAGGACTACCGGTAAATACTGTATAAACATACTAAGTAAGTAACTATCATAAACCAATTATTTTTATCAAATTTCAAAATTTCAATTGCCTATTTTGGATTTTATGCATTATGCATTTTATGCATTTCATTTGGAGGCTTTCAGAAATGAAATAAACTGGAGTCTTATATCCTGCTTTTCTGCAGGGAAGCAGGGTTGCAAAATCTGAAGTTATCATCTCAACCCATGCCTGGATTGAGCCCTGGTCTAACTCACTGAGTCACAGTGGCTCTCATAGGAGTCTTATAGAGAGATTGATCTTTATTTTATCAATAAACACACACCAAATCTCTTCAAAAGTAGTTGGAAAAAAGAACATTCTATATCTGAAGGATCAACTGTGTATGGTCAGACCAACAGAGCAACAGAACAATACTTAACAGGGCATATCAAATTCTGGACAAACATAAAAATAAACATTAACAGTCTGATAAGACAAACAAATAAATGCAAAATTGTTAAAATAGATCAAAATATCTTATCATAATTATATCATATCATAATATCTGTTTTGCTAGGAGTCACATTTCATATCATTAAACATATCATAGGCAAAATTAGAGATATAATTATCCGGGAATAAACATAGAAAAAGTAAATGTTTTTCCTTGAATTTGAAACCACACATGAACAATATGAGTCTCATCAACAATGCTTGAAATGTCAAATCATTAAAGGGGAATGTTCAGCATTTTCGATCGTCGATTAAGGACTTTAATATATGTAAATAGTCTCCAGAAGTACTACTAATGCACGAAAATGATATAATTCCTTCATTATATCCCCACCTTAACATTTAGCCTTCATTTTCTCTTCATGTTTTCTATATAAAGCATAGTCTCACTAAACGACGAGCCAAATTTATGACTTTGAAACGCTGATAATTACGGGTACACAGGATTTTGAAGGCTTAAATTTCATAGGAAAGTTATATACAATATTAAGGATTAGATTAGCTAAAAAAATCCAGAATCTGAGACTAACATTTTATTGGTCAAACAGTTAGTGAACATATCCCTTTAAGACAGCCATTGTAAGTTTTATCAATATCAAATTCTTAATATCTTCGGTTTAATCCAAATCAAATTTCCTGCTGATCACTATACTTGAAGTTCTAATTGTTACAAAATAATCTTCAAATTATTTTTTTTTTCATCTATATTTGAGACAAATATAACAATTATCTTGAAAATCATAAGAAACATTGTCATTATCATTTTGTTTTATTATCACAAAAACTACTTCCCTCTTTCTGAATTGGATACAGATGATAAAATAGTAGTGTAAGCATTCGAGAACAGTTTGAAATCAAGATAATCAAGGCAAGGTGCTCCGGAAACAATCTTCAGAACGTAACAGATACATTTTAAGCGCTTGTTTTCTTAAAACATATAATCAGAATTCTGTTACATATTATCAAATTTTCCTTGCATTAGAAAATGTGCCCCCAAAAAACAATCATTTTTTAAGTTTATGAAATAAGCACTGCAACAATAAATCAACAAATTATTACAAATGTTGACATGACAGTTATGATGGATTCTTTTAGAAAGTTAATGAAATAAACTATAAAAGACAATTTAACCTACGCCATATAAAAGACAACTGCTCATAAAACTATTTTCTCACATTTAATAACAGCACTCTTGACTGTCAGTTTATAATGTAATCATTAACAGAGTTAATATGGCCATGTGCTACAGTCATAACTGTCAATCAATATTATACACACCAAGAACACAATCATAACTACAATGTCTTGGGCTTTAATATCATCATCTTCACAATGTCAAGCTATTACAAACAGAAACTTTAATATCATCATCTTCACAATGTCAAGCTATTACAACAAACAGAAACTTTAATATCATCATCTTCACAATGTCAAGCTATTACAAACAGAAACTTTAATATCATCATCTTCACAATGTCAAGCTATTACAAACAGAAACTTTAATATCACCATCTTCACAATGTCAAGCTATTACAAACAGAAACTTTAATATCACCATCTTCACAATGTCAAGCTATTACAACAAACAGAAACTTTAATATCATCATCTTCACAATGTCAAGCTATTACAAACAGAAACTTTAATATCACCATCTTCACAATGTCAAGCTATTACAAACAGAAACTTTAATATCATCATCTTCACAATGTCAAGCTATTACAAACAGAAACTTTAATATCACCATCTTCACAATGTGAAGCTATTACAACAAACAGAAACTTTACTATCATCATCTTCACAATGTCAAGCTATTACAAACAGAAACTTTAATATCACCATCTTCACAATGTCAAGCTATTACAAACAGAAACTTTAATATCACCATCTTCACAATGTCAAGCTATTACAAACAGAAACTACAACCTGGATATCATTAGACACTTTTCTTGAATCACAGAAGTTTGTAAATGCAGCCATTTGATTGGATTGTAAGTTAACAAATACAGCCAATCAAAACACTCAACAGAACGATTTAAAACAATTTGACTGCTTGTGTAATCAAGGGCTACTTGACTATTCACACAAAAGCTTGTTCAGAATGTTCAGAACACCTGGAACAGGTCAAGAACAGCTGTCTAATGATGACAAGCTTTTTTGAAGCAGTTAGTTCGTATTAGCTTGACACTGTTAAGATTGTAACTTGCTATACAACATGACGTCATGATTTTATTGAATAGTTTATTGTAATATTTAGATGTTGTACCACATGAAATATCGATACATCAGCTGTTTCGTCTTGTTTAAGGGGTTGGTTGGGGAAGCAAATATATATCAGAAAAGCTGATACAAAAGTTTATCTTACCTTAATAGAAGCTAGATGAGCTAGTATAGTAAAACCACATATTATCAATAAAAATACCAGGTATACCAGTAATAATGTCTGTTTAGATTCGATACAATAATTCTGATAAACTTGCTCTAGGTTTAAATCTTTAAAAGATGTCTGAAATAAACAAAATGGATACCAATTCTACAATTTGAAAAGTAAATTCAGCATTGAAGTCTGCTAAAAAAAAAAATTTCTTAACTTTTTTAAAGCAACACCAACTCTTAAAATGAACAAAAAAAATTTAATTTCACGAAGTTTACATTCATCAACTTAAAAGTATACAAAAAGAATTCCATAAACTAATAATACTTATATAATAAGGCTATGATATTTTTCTAGATATATCAGATACGGATATAGAGGTAATCTGTTGTATGTTCATGACACCAGATAAGTTGTCTAATGAATATAAACTCTTATTTATTAAGTTTGAGAATTTTGATTTTTTGATCATAATAAGGTAAGACTCCTTTAAATTATAAATATAGCTTATTTTCATCAACATTTGTCCTATAAACTAAATCCCTAAACTATTTCTCAATATTCAATATCCAAAAATGGCCAAATCAAACTGCCCAATTATTTTTGAAATGTAAGTAAATATTTATGTAAACAGTTAAAATCTGATTCAGAATTTCAATTTGAACACTTAAATGGGTTTTTCTGCTTCCATAACTTAAATAACATTATAGAGACCTTTTGATAATTAATTTTATTAATTAACCACTAGTGTTAGATCTTTGATGACTGGCTTTTAGAAATATCTATCAGAAAAGCCTCCGTAATCGAAGCGCTAAAACCACGTTAGTTGTGAGAAACGAGTAATTAATAAATCGTGATAAAGTCATTGTTGAAATCTCAGAGGAGAGAAAGAGAATAGTCAATTAGTTAATATTTAACACCATACAAATAGATAGTAATTAATATTTCACATCGTTATCTCATAAGGTTTTAATTAACTTCCAGGTAACGTCATGAAATATATTTCCATTATGATAACGCCAAAAATATCTAAAGGATTTCATGCAAAAAGTGGAATATATGACATCATGGCTGCTTGTAAACACTGAATTAAGGCCTGGAGTATAAAAGAACAATAATATCCTCTACCTTTCTCGTATTTGGTAGCATGCTCAGATATAAAAATTTTAGTTTTAAAATTACTTTGATAGAGAGGGCATGAGGTTTGCTTTATCAATTGCAGTACTATAAGATCATTACCTAATACATATCAATACCTTTAAATCAACCTGCAACACAATCTAATTAAAATTAGATAACATTTCGTTTCGGTTATTTTTTGATTGTCGACTCCATGTAATCTAACCACTTTTATAAATAAAAATAACCGAAACGAAATGTAATCTAATTTTAATTAGATTGCCTACAACACTACAATCATATATTTTTCAAAAGATATTGCATATACAATTCTGTAAATTATAGAAGAAATTGCTTTACAGGTGGCTCGACAGAAAGTGTTACAATATAGGTATAAAAATATAGATTTTAGTTCACAAAACAATTACAATTTGAAAATATAGATTAGAGATACTTGTGACAGCAATCACAACAAAAACTATAGGAAAACAATTGATTTAAAGTCGTGTAGACAAAAGAAAATATTGTTTCTACAAAAAGCATATTGAACTTTGTAGAAGTCAAGAACTTCTTGTATATATACAAAATTTCACAGAGTTTAAGAGTATCAATATCAATATCAATGTGAATTTCTTTTTCTTACAAAAGTTTATATTCTGCACCATTTTGGCTTAAATTTTTCTGTCTATCATTCTTGTAATTCTAGAAATGAATTGAAGAAAGTAGACCTATGGTTTGCAGGCAAGGCCACAAAAGATTATCCACTTACACTTAAAGGGATTGTAAAGTGGTTTTCATTACTTTGTATATGTATTCGGGACACTGATAGCATCAATTTGAGACATTCCGACGTCTGTTGTTTTTGCAATTCTTTTATGACATCACTGACTGTGATCTACCAGAAGCTACTATTGATATCTGTACAGATCACTATTAGTGACGTCGTCATTAATGCGTTAGTTTTAGTGGAATTGCAAGAACCACAGAAATTGGAATGACAAAAGACATAATGAAAACAGAGATCATATGTTTTCACAACAAATACGATTTCAGAGGAATATAAGTAATCATCTTAATATATATTTTTTTTAATGCAATGGATTTATGAAGTCATTAAGCACAAATTCTGAAAGAGAATTGATGAAGTTTCTTGACTTTCAAGTTGATTTATTTTGACATTTTTCTATATCTTTCAATATAAAATATGATCAAATCAAATTAAGAAAACAATTTATCAAGTTTGATTATTTTATTTCAATCAAATTAAACGAGAATTTTTTTTGTTTGAAAGAATGGCTCTTGGGAAAGGAAATGATTATTAACAGTATGTTAGTCCTTTGAGCTATGAACTTGAGATAAGAGGCAGTATTTCTATTTGCTGATCAAAAATTGAGATAGATTTGATCTCCAAGGAGTGAAATGAATTGATCTTCCAATATTGTAGCGTTTTAAAAATTAGTAAAAAAAATAATAATTGTTCAATGAATATTTCAAAGGCTTTGACTGCATATTCATTGAAGTTTCCATATGATTAAATGATAAAAGATCAGTCTTTTTATAATGGAGGAAATATTCACAATTTATCAGCATTTCAGAATAAAACAGAGATTTATGCCTCATTGTTCCAATAGAGGTGATCCAGCCAAGCAATGTGCAATGAGCAAGAAATGTGCCTGATGAATTTTTAGCATCTTCTGTATGCAAAATTCTGAGTTTATGAATACAGTGCAAGCCATGCAATAGCTCATCACCTAGCCTCATTATATGCCGAGGTTTGGCCAATTTTATCCTTGTAAAATATAGGTGTTTCTTTCTTTCTTTCTTAAACTGGTACCCGTACATACATTGTTGCTCTTTGTTCTTCATAAGCTCTTTCATATTAATAGTTTTAATGAAATGAAATGGAGTTTTATGGGCTAATTGAGGATGGGCAAATGCCATGCAGTGTGCAATGAGGGAAATTTTGCCAGGACAGCGGCATAAGCCTACTCTTATTTTCGATTCCAACTGTCGAGGCATCTTTAACGTGCACAGCCAATAGCACACAGGGCCTCGGTTTATTGTCCCATTCGAATGACTAGACGTTTTTTCCAAGTCAGCCCCTCCGACCTGCATCACTGACAGGGGGAAACCAGGTTGAAAACTCCGAAGGTATTATCTCGACCATGCCGGGATTGAACCTAGGACCCTCAGGTTAGCAAGCGAGCCACCACAGCTCCCTATTAATAGTTTATAAATGTTCATCAAAATAAAGTTTAGATGCTTACCTTAACTTGGCGTAGAGAATACTGATCTAGGTGTTTCTGTTTATAATTGTTATTATTATTATTATTATTGTTTACTCCTGGTTTATGTTGATGACTATGATGTAAAATACTATCAGTAGAACTGGAAGCTATACTAAATATACTACTACTTCTCTCTGATCCCATCTTCACATCCTACACTCTACATCTCTCTGGAAAAATAAAATAAAAAAATAAAGTGAAAGCCAGAGCATAACTTTTAATATAAAATACCCTGCCCTCAGATTAATGGCAAATTTCAATTTTAATTAACAAACACTCTTCTTCTTAACACACAGACTTCTTGTCTCCATATCCAAGTTTTGTTAAGTTCAGACAAAGTTTCCTCACGGTTTATTTCTGTGCCCTTGACAAGCCGATGAGGCGATGAAGCGGTTCCACCAAGGTGCATCAAGATTCGGGCCGCGGTCTACCACTGATGCATGTTTGTTGCTTCCCGGTGTGATGCGTGCTGATGGGATCTCTCACGTTGTTCACGTTTTCATCCAGGTCTATTGCGTCTGTAAAGGTCTCCTACGGATCAAACGTGGAAGTTGTGGTGCTTGTTACACGTTTAGAGCCACGGTACAACGAAAACTCCCAAAACAATTTCAATCATACTAAACGTTTACACTATGTTCCCGACGGCCACACTAATCAAGCCTCAGGTCAACGTGGTGTAAACGGCGTGAACGTGGGACGTCGCTGGGGGACGGGATATGCAAACGTGACAGATTGTGATTACCGTGGCTGACGGGCCAGATTTTTAAACTGTCAAAAAATTTGCCACGGCAGCCACAGTGCAGAGAAACGTAGCAGGCCGTATGAAACAGGGTAAACACTACAAAACGTGACAGATCGTATTTTAGGTCCTAACAGAACTTGGTAATCGCTACAAAACGTGACAGGACGTATATTGGGTCGTTACAAAACTTGGAAGTGGTCCGTAGTGGAACGGGAATCATGCCTATTCCACGGCGTCTGACGTTACTTTCCGGTTTTGTCAACATGTGTCCAGTTTTGTGAACGGTTATCAGAACAAGCTAGGGTGAACAAAACCGTTTCATTACGTTTTAATACGTTTCATTACGTTTCAATAAAGGTGCATTCCGATGTGTGGCGTTTTTGCAGAACCGAGCATCACGGTTCATTGATTTCTGAAACCCGGTTTTACTAAGTGATATTACAGTTCTCAAACCTGCCGTGGCTGCCGTGGCAAATTTTTTGAGTCAATACTGGTCCATATCCACGACAGTCACGTTTTTCTATCGCGTTCTCCACGTTTGCAATGAAACGTACATGATTACCATGACTGCCGGGAACATAGTGTAAACCTAGCATTAACCATATTTGCTGTGTAAACTGTCAACTTCCACAAATCAGTCAGCCAGTCTTTTAAAAGGGCCATCATTTTTATTTTAACTTTCTCTATTAAAATTTGTTTTTAATGTGATCTTCAACTTTGTAGCATTACTCTGTATCAAACAAAGATAAAGATACAAAGAAAGCTTTAAGATTTGATTATTTATTTTCCTAACTCTTCAATGAAAGTCTAAATAAAGGATTGTTATTAATATCAATCTCAAACAAACTTTAAACCTCTCAAAATCTAATAAAACTTTTTCTCTGAGTAATATTATTAAGTCTAGTAAATTTCCTGCCGTCACTATAACTTATAGGTTTAAGTTATTAACAGGATCAGAGGATATAGACAAGTTTTTTCTTTCCGTCTGAAATATCAAATCTTCTTAGATTTGAATGTCAAAAAGGATTACCGTATAAAAACAACTTCGAACAATTGATATCAGAACAGTGAAATGACTCAGTATGTATATTATTCCATGTTACTTGCTCGGTGATAATCTAGGTGCCAGTTCAGACAAGTTTTGATATAAATCGGAAACAAACTGATATCTTTGCCACAACCTTCGGGAGCAAATACATTGTCAAAACAGTATCATAGTAAAAGCTTTAGAACGCTGAGATATACAATCAAAATTACACAGGCTTGAAAGAACAAACTCATTTCATTCATGATAATTATAATAAGTACATTTCAATTAATAAATACTCTAAAGAACAAATTCCAACTGCCCAATCCCAGTAAGATCAATAGCAATTTCACTCAGAACGATGGACTTACCTATCAAACAAACTCACAAACAGACAAGAGTACATCCATATCACAAATAGTTTTGTATTAAATCCAAAATAATTGTACTATAGAAAAATAAAACAGCTAGCGCATATTCTTTCTGATCTTGGCCAGTGCTTCTATGATATAGTTTGTTATTGTCACTATCTTACACAGACTCCTGATGCTAGTAACTGTTAATTGACTACTAAACTTTAACACGACTGATAAACCAATGTAGGTAAATATAATAAAGACAAGAACAAGTGACCACATTGATTCTAATCTTTATTTAACACCCGCGAGCATCAAATTTTTGGAGGTTCACATGGTTTAAGGTTTAAATAAACATCTCTAAATGTATCCAAAGATTTGTCAACATTTTAAACAAATTACATGTATATATATATAAATTTGTTATAATAAAATCATATCAACACTAGGTAAGGGGGGTGGCTAGCAACTCGGTTAATTCGCACTGCAACTACATATATTTGTTTCAGTAAATTCAGTAAAATGAAATAGATTTCTTTTCTAATGTTACAACCTATGCTTACTCTTCTAGACACCTGATACCACTTTTCATTTTGAAATAATCATTTATTGATATACTTCTTTAAATAAAAAGTTCATTAGCTGCTACCAATGTATTGCCAATGTGTTGACATGGATTTCGAGAATTGTGTTTCGGTTGGGATCGTTCGTGCTTGTGTTTTATTATCCTATAATGTAAATTAATCCACATATTGATGTTGCATCCTGTATACAGTTGATTCCATACAAACTATTGTTCTGTATATTTAATTCAATCTTCAAGGATTAATGAATTCCTTTCTTTTAGCTTGAAACTAACAAAAATCTGGTTTTTCCAGCTAGACATAAAATTAATCCCCGAATCGAATGTATCCAATCAATTTCAAAACACAATATTGTCCCATTGCTGATGTCAACAGAACCTAACAATACTGCTATTTAATCAACAGAAAATTATTATATAAAATAAGCATAGCTCTATAACCGACAAGATCTTATATATTCTATAACTCGACTATTTGAGCTATATGACTTTGTGGTTACACTTCTTCCTTAGGAAGGTTACGTCAACTTCTTCTTTAGGATATTAAAGTACTGCTGCTCTTTAAATAACACAATTTATACTGGACTTAACAATACTATTTATTATCTCACTTTGCCAATACTGAGGATGTTACCTACAGTATGGTGTCAGTGTCTAAAAACTGTCCTCTTACATTTTGGTTAACAATATATATACTTGTACATTTACATATCCATAGCAATGGAAATTGAAATGGAGCAAATTGATGCTATCAGTGTCCCCGATTCACATACAAAGTTTAGGAAAACCACTTTTCAATCCCTATTAGAAAATTTTATAAAATATAGACATAAAAACTATTTCAATAAAGTATAAACAGTCCAAATTTCACTGAACTGCCATAAAACTTGACTACTTTATAGAACAACACGTTTTAACAGTTAGACTGGTTTCTGATCATAATCTAACCTATAATTATCAGAGTTTTATAATTATCACAAGACCTGTATTTAACAACCACATAACAGTTTGAATCTGTTTTCCTATTGAATTATTCCTGGTAATTCTGACATTCTGATTCCAGCTGACAAAAACAATGGTGACACAAGACTCCTGGACTTTGGGGGCAGACAGGGCAAAAAAAGAGAATGAAGATGAGGGGCAGGGGGATTCCAAACATGAATTTGGTGCATTGCAAAATATAATTCAGGATAAAACACTACATCAAATAAGATTTTGAAAGTTTCTTAAAAAATAAAATGGGTGGTCCAAACTATTTTTTTGCCACTGACAAATGCACTAATGACATTTATCCAGTTTATCTGCTTTATTCATTAATTCTACAATAAATTATCTAACAATGAACTTCAATGTATGATCATTTACAATATATAGGATTATTCCGAGTTAAAATTCAGTGTTACTAATTCCCTAGTTGCATAAATTACAATACAGAACAAAGGTTAACTAATAACCCATGATAATTAAGTCCCTTGCCATCATCATGAGAATCATTACCCCATTGAAACAGTCATTATAGTTCTGTAATACTGCAACCTAACAGTTTTACCTCCATTGTAATACTAACAACCAATTTTAACTATTACTAATTATAGAATAGTAAAATATTCTGTATTAAGCCAAAATTCCATATACTGTCGTGTCATGCAGATCCGTCATGCGTTAAAAATCAAAAAGGGTTGGCTTATTTGGAAGCGGTATCCATCAAATTTTAGCGATTTTAGTATGGAACATTTCTAAAAGTAATAATTGTTAAATGGTGATGAGAACATATTCTCATGAAGGCACTGGCCTAGGTCACAAATCGTCAGCTTATTTTTTGGGGGATATTTCAGCCAGTATTACATACTGACTGACATACTTATATCAAATTCAATTTCAATTTTTTGTCTGGTATATAAGCTACCTATTTCTGTTTATATTCATAATTTCGCTGCACGTTTTTTACAAAATTATATAATTAGGAAAAATAGCGATGGCCATCGTAATACGCCCACTTTTCTAATAACAGCCAATTTATCCGGGAGGTTGACGAGAGTAAATGAAAGATTCTGAGAGTGACAATCTCTTTTTAAATGAGTTTTGTTACAGTTTTTTTTTCTTTATGTTTATGAACTTAATAATGTTAAGTTTCATTATGATAGGCTAAGTCACTGAAATATGAACAAAACAAGGGCAATAACTCATGTAATAAAGAGTTTTCGATTTACCGATTTTCAATATGCTTCATACTAAATTGATTACGAACACTCACACCAAGTTTCATCAAAATCCATCAAATCACCAGCTCCCTATATTGTGTCCACAACTTTGAGAATGTTACAGGCTATAAAATTAACACATTTTAAAGAAAAAGGGCAATAACTCATAAAATATTTATCGATGTTTCTGATTTTCAATAGGATTAATCCCAAGGTCATAACAAACACTCACACCAAGTTTCATCAAAATCCATCAGACGGACGGACGGACCCACATTTATGTGTGGGCGTATAAAAATAGCGATGCCCCATCGTAATACGCCCACTATTGTAAGAGCAGCCAAGTCGTCCGGGAGGTCGACAAGAACTATCAGTAAATGAAACATCTGTCGAAAACCGTGCCATCAAGAATGTTTACAAAATTAAACGATTTTTGAGTGTTTACAACTACAAGTTAACAAGGGCAATAACCCATGAAATATTTTTCAATTCTTCCAATTTTCAATAGGGTTCATCCTTGGGTGATTATGAACACTCAAACCAAGTTTCATCAAAATCCATCAAGAAACCAGCTCTCCCATGTGTTCACAAAGTATTTTAAAAAACAAGGGCAATAACCCATCAAATATGTTTTGATTTGTCCGATTTTCAATAGGCTTCATCCTTGGACGATTATAAACACACACAAAATTTTTTATCAAATTCCATCAAGAAACCAGCTCTCTATTGTGTTCACAACTTTGAGAGAGTTACGGGCTATAAAATTAACACGTTTTAAAGAACAGGGGCAATAACTCATAAAATATTTACCGATGTTTCTGATTTTCAATAGGGTTAATCCCAAGGTCAAGACAAACACTCAAACCAAGTTTCATCAAAATCCATCAAGAAACAAGCTCTCTATTGTGTTCACAATGTATTTTCAAAAACAAGGGCAATAACCCATCAAATATTTTTCGATTTGTCTGATTTTCAATAGGCTTCTTCCTTGGATGATTATAAACACTCACATAAATTTTTATCAAAATCCCTCAAGAAACCAGCTCTCTATCGTGTTCACAACAATTGTGGACGGACAGACAGACAGACAGACGGGGCGACTACAGTATACGCCCACATTTATGTGTGGGCGTATAAAAACCAGAACACACTGTGTTGTTTCTATAATATAACACTCTCTACATCAACAGCCACAACAACTATTCCATGATTGAATTATGAAAATATTCTATACATTGCTTTCTTTTCAATCAAATTCATATCTTACATACATTTAATCAAAACAATACATCATTTATATATTTTCATAATTCTTTGACTTTCATTTGAACTTCAAAACAGTAACAGGTAACATAATTATTCCAATTGTTAAAAGATGATGCCTAGGTATTTAAATAAATTTAATTTCATTTCAAGAACAGAAAGGTTGCAGCACCACTTTTTTCAACTGCTGATCTGCAAGATATTGACTTAATATATAAGCCAATATTGTGTGGTCATTTTTATATGTTTATTCAATACATTGTACATACAAGGATATGATATTTCTGAATTTAGCAGTTAAAAATTCCAGAAGAATACTATAAAACTCCAGTGCTGATAACAAAGTTTATGACATAATATCTGCTAGAAAGTTTATGCCATGCAGATCTCACTTAACACCCACTTGTCTATTAGCTTATAATAAAATTGGGAAATGTAAATAAATTGTGATATTTAAATAACAGACAAAGAAAGATATAAGTCAATAGGTCATTGAATATTTTAACATGTCATAAATTATACAGAATATTATTTTCCTTCTGACACTTTCCTTTCAGGTTTGGTATACGGTATTCAGTTTCACTATAGGTGGCAAGAGGCTTGGGGAGTGAAATTAACTTAACCTTTGAATATCCTGAGTGAAAGAACTGAATATCTTTATTTTGATACTCTCAGACCCCACAGGAGAGGGACAATTGGTTTTTCCATGTTTATAGCACAGATGGTTACTGCGTCGTTCTTTAAAAACATAACGTTATTTGCTTGGATACGAGGAAATGAAGGTAGTTATGTTAGAAGGTTTGGTTATCGACCGGGGTGTGAAAATACGATGACCTTGAATAAGTCATCTTCACTCATAATCCCAGTCCACCCAGCTGTAAATGGGTACGGATAATCCAAGAAAGATCAATGCCTAGAGGTTTGGCCAAGGACCAGCTAGGAGAAAGGATTTGCATGGAACCTAAGTTGTTATTCTTATAAAATATAGATGTTTCTTTCTCAGAATTTCAATCCTGGCACCAAACAGCTTCTATTGAACATTGTGCACAACACCTGACACTTGGACCACCTCATGATGAAAGTTCAGTATTCCACATCACACTTTAACAGACCATTGTAAAGTATAAACTTTTTCATTCAGTCTGTATCATACTGCAGGAATAAATGGAAAGTTTGTCTGCACAGTAAATATACAGTTAAAAAATTCAAAAGAAGTCCAAAAACCGGATATTTTTAGGAGAAAAAAAACATGTAATAACTTCTTAATGTAAACAAATTTGACTTGGTAAAGCCATAAATCTCAATTATTTCCCTAAAACATTTCTGTTCTCATTTAAAAACAGGCTGTACCACAATAGATATTATAGAATATTTTTTGAAACATGAGCCTCTTTTACTTTTACTTTGTCACGCGAGATCTAGTTTACATCTCATCATTAAATAGCAATTATCTGATCATTATAGATCAAAACATTTCATAATAAAAGGAGGAAAACATGTTTAATAAACTGGTGTCATGGTCAAGTTTGTATATCTTTAACTATGTCAGTACGACCTATTTAACACTGACGACAGTGTGACAAGTGACAGTCAGAGTGTCATTAATGTTTACATTATGTTAAATTATTCTTCATTATATTTCTAATAATAGACTAGATTATTCTGCATCAGAATGTAGAGTATGCCCTTGAACATTAAAAAATCCATGTAGGCCTTTTTAAAGGAGAATGTTCACCATCAGTTCAACCAATCGTACCCTTTGTCTCAGAAACAGGATATTTTTAGCTAAGCTTATCAGTTCACAGCTCATCATCCAAACTTAAGCCTTCAAATCCATGTGTATCCGTTATTATCAGTCAAAAATATGATAAGAATTTTAGTTAGGTTAATGCCTTTTAGAAAGCACACATGTATACAGAAAGCAAAAAAGCAAAAGTTTTAGTTTAAGAAATTGTGCCATTTCATGCAGACCTTTACACATTATAAAGGCATTGTAAAGTGGTTTTCTAAACCTTGTATGTGTATTGGGGATACCGATAGCATCAATTTGCGCCATTCCAATTTCCATTCCAACGTCTGTAGTTCTTGCAATTCCACTAAAACTAACACGTTTATGTCGTCGCTGACAGTGATCTGCATAGATATCAATAGTAGCTTCCAGACATTGAAATGGAAATTGAAATGTTGAAAATTGATGCTATCAGTGTCCCTGATACACATACAAAGTTTAGAAAACCACTTAAAAATCACTTTATTGATTTTTTGAAATTGTAATAAAAATTCATCAGTTCTGAAAGAAACATCTGAATGTGAATCACTACATCTAGCTTAATAAAGAAAGCTATCAATGCCTTTTTTGCATGTACAATATGACAAATACCGGTCCTTTTACAAATATCATATAAGAAAAATTACATAATCATCAATTGCGTAGATAGAAACCAGCAATTTGTTTCCACCTACACGCCATTAAAATTCAACTCAACTGCCGCAGAGGATAAAACAATTGGAAGTAATCTTTTATAAAAAATAACATGTAAAATACCTCGATAACCAACCTCGATATACTACAGTTAACTCAGTGAACACATCCGGAATCCTGACGGCAGAATTTCACACTTATTACACTAATTCTTCTATATTTCCCACCAACCAAACTATTTAGATTGTAACTCTATAATTATCAAATAGCTTTCAGCCAGTTAGTCGCAAGTAAATCATTAAAACGCTAGAGAACTAGCAATACACGTCCTGAACTGTTAATGTGATGAAGTAGAAATTGTCATGATTTCTAAGTTTTTAAATGAAAATTACATGACAGTTAAAATTCGTGTTTTACAGGTTATTGTGCTAGCTAGCACTGTCTAACTAATTTTTAAAAAATTTTATTACTTCATGATAATCTTAAAAAATTTACAGGAAGCCACAAATTACCAATAAACTAAAATGAACAAATAACACCAAAAAAAATCATGTAATAGCCATTATTAAAGATTCTTTTATAAAGAAAGTGGTGATTGAGCTTTATTGGTATGGACATTTCATCAATCAATTTCAATGATGAGAAATAAAATGTTCTAAGCTAACGTTGTAAGCTCCATTTTTTAAAATTAAGATCAATGCAGAATTGGAGCTGGAGTAATAAAGGAACAAAGTACTAACGATCCGAACCACAAAACGAAACTCAAAATCCAAAAAGACATTTTGACGAAACATAGGTAACAGGTAATATCATTTATTTTCTATGTATCAATAACATAATATCAATTTTATCTAACAGTATGTAAAATATTGAAAATCAATGAAAGCTAAAGCAACAACAAGACTCAGGGGCCTTAATCTCAAAAGCTTACCTTAAGATAAAATCCAGATTTTAAGAAAAATACAATAATCTGATAGGATAATAAAACTGAACTTATAAAATTGATTTAAAAAAATTGACCAATCAGATGACTTAAAATCATCTTAAAGTTTATGTTAATAAAGTCCCAGTACTGTAAAGCGCAGTGAATCTTTGGCAAACCTCAGATACATATTCTGTTTTTCCAAGAAATTTTGTCTTTGTCAAACATTTGTTGTAGATGAGGTTCCATTGAGAAATACCGCGGTTACAAAAAAATTTACTACAATATTCTTTGAGGTGCATGTACCTGGAACACATTTCTTATTTTGTAGTATTCGGAATATTTACATTACCGTACATATATAGACTGAATGAAGCTGAAGATAATTGGACTCCGACCCAGTATAAATTACTAAAAATTGATCATTTTATCTAAATAACTAGCCTACATAACTAATTTCCACAATGATTCAACAGTTTATCATGTAAATAGGAAACTGTTTCCATTGAAATGGTCGAGAAACTTCTAGTGAGGTCTCATATATCAATCAGATCAATAAACATTGATTGGAACTCATTATCAGAGAAAAACAAATCCTAGTTCTAATATTTACAAATATCATTTAAAACCCATCAGGTTCAACTATTACAATTCTAATCACTGGTCATCAGTCCACACGTAATTAAACATACAGTTCTGTTTATAAACATACTTTAATTGACCTGATCAGATATATAACGATTCAAATCTAGCTAGATCCTAATATTACCGCTAGATAGGCGCCAAAAAGGAAACCAAATTAGGAATCAGGAAGAGATAAATATACTGTTATAACACAAGTTGACTAGGTAATCTTAACAGGTCATTATCAACAAATATAACAAAGATTAGATAGATCATAAAAACCAAAGTCGAATCAGGAAAAGATAAATTTATTGTTATAACACAAGTTGACCATTCTGAGCAGGTCATTATCAAATAACAAATAAACTAATGCTCAAAAGAAAGTACCCACCTATATATTTTGCATTAAAACCAACAAAACTAAAAATTAAGTGATAAAACCACTGTGATGCATCGCACACACAGTCAACACAATACTTTTTGTGAAAAAATTATGAAAAAAGTGAACGCATCAAGCAAACGGCGCAAAAAACAAAAAGCGACAAATTCGGATGTTGCACGAAATACACATGAATGATGGCGGTATAAACCAGCTTACTGGACACATAAGCAACAGAGGCGCAATAAAAACAAAAAAAGCATGCCCCGTTTGAGCCAGATTGAAACAGAGAGAGCTGCGGAGATGGTGCAACAAAGAGCAAACAGCCCCTTGATTGCAAGAATCCTCGACTGCAACGTCAAAACTGCAACAAGTCTGATGCGGCGTTTGAGGCACACAGGCAAAACATCAGACAAGCCTAGGAATGACCGATTACGTGTCACAACACCAATTGAGTACTGCAACATCCGGAACATTCATCCGTGGAATCATTTTGTTCCTGCAACGTCAATGGCACCAGCGACATTGGGGCACCATATCAGCTGACACTCAGTGTCTTGGCGACTAAGGGAACATCATATTGTAGCATGTTGACCCAACTGCAGAGCGCATTCGACACTGACGTCAACGATTAACATGGGCCTGGAGAACTTGGCAATGCCAGATACGTGATTAGCAACGCCCTCAGTGCGATTCCATCATTTATTGTACTGTTCTTCACATAAAGTTATGTGTTGACCATTTTCAGATGCATCAAAGTGGTTTTAACTCTTTATTATTGGCTTTTGAAAATTTAACTGTAATATGAAAAAGTGGGTACTTTCTTTTGAGCATTAGTTTATTACAGATGATTGGCTGGATTCTTATAATACTGCTAGACAGGCGCCAGAAAGGTTGAACGTCTGAGCAGCTCATTGTCTAAATAAATAACAGATTGGCTTGTTAGGCGCCAGAAAGGAAACCAAATTTGCTATAAGGAAGATTCAAGAATATTGCAGAATAGAGCAGGTTTTTTTACTGTCTAAAAACAAATAACAAAGATTGGCTAGATTAAAACAAAAATTTGGAAAAAGGAAAAGACAAATATATTGTTATAAAACAAGTTGAATACTCTGAGCAGTTCATTGTCATTGTCTAAAAACATAATACCATAAGGTTCCAGAAAGGAAACCAAATTTGGAATCAGGAAATCAAAAGAAAAAGTTCAATGTTCTGAGTAGGTTTCTATAGTACTAGTATTGTATAGTATATATTCAAATTCATTCTTAACCAATAAATATTTAAATTTCAATCAATTTAAGGCACCATGATTGTTTCCAGAACACAGCAACTTTTACAAAAAATAATCAGAATTTGAATTTTTTAGGTGATAGACAACAAAAATTAAGTTTGACAGGATGCAGTCATTTTTCTTTTATAAATTTCAACACATTCTTTCCCTACAATTAAACATCATTGAAGATTTAACTTCATACTGTCTGACAACTTGACAATTCAATACTTAAGCTAAGATTCCATATACGCGTCATGCATCATTGCAAATCAAAATGGTTGGTTTTTGACACATGGTGGAGACCATTTGACGGATACCGCTAGCGGAATCATACCCTCTAAAACCAACCATTTGGATTTTTAACGCATGAAGGATGACGCATAACGGATCAGTTTGACGCGTATATGGAATCTTAGCTTTAAGCAGAATCTGCAATTTGTATATCATTTCTTCGGTTAACTTAACTTCCATAATTCTAAAAAGACGTATGAGATAAATGTAGTCAATCCTTTTAAATGGTGGTGAAGTAGGCTACATTTATAAAATAAAAGTTTTTGTGGTGAGACAATATAAATAGGATTAAACTAGAGTAGGATTAATATGGTGTATTATATTATAGAAACAATCCTTCATTTTTATTTTATCTCACTGCACAAAAACATCAAACTGTAAAAAACCTGATGAAGTCGAGAGTAACCAGTACATAAAAAGGAAATAAGTTCAATCCCTAGAGTACAGTTAGAATTTTATAATCAAGGGAAAACCACATAAACTAACGTTATTATAGAAAGAAAGAGATTACTTATGGTTTGGGTAAAATTAAATTGTTAATTTGATTAGATAATGTAAAATACGATTTCCTTCAGTTGACAGTATGGTTCACTTATTACATGAAATTTTATGATATAGAATATCATGCATGATATTTTGGCATCAAAAGCAGGCTATATTCCTTGACTACATGAAAATATTACACAGACACAAACATATACTTTTAATTCTTGATTATATTTAATCATAGTTCTCTTTAAAATTGGCTTTGTCGACTCAGCATTTCTTAAAGGGCCATTCTGCTTTTTTGAAAAAAAGTTTCCATTATCAAAATCATCGCAAATATTATCAGAGAGTATTTCTAAAGTATGCTCATTATACCTATGCGTCTTCTTGATCAAACTGAATTTGTTTTTAAAGGGTTAATAACAAACAAGGAGTACTTATTGTTAATTAAGGCAGTTTGTCCTAGTGTTGGTGTTTGGCCTAATAATGGCTCGATATTTCTGACTGAAACTCAAATACAAAGTCATTAAGAAATTTCTCTACAATTCAGCGTTTATTTTACTTTACTATAAAACTTTCAGATACATTAAAGGACACATAGTTAGAGATTTTGGTGTATAGTTTTAAAATTTGAACAAAAAACATTTTTGACCTAAAAAAAATTCAGACTATCCCTTTAAAGTTGTTATTATCAAATGCCTTCATCTTAGATCAATATCACTGCTGATTCACAATGTTTTTCTATCAAGATTTGAAGATGTGACAGTCTAAAAACCTTTAGAAGTTAAAATTGTAATAAAAACTATAGAGTGTGGCCTACCTTATCCTTAAACTGAAAAAATATCAATTGAACATGTTGTCCAATATGAAAGACACCAGGGTAACAGGAAATGTCAAAATTATGTCAAATTGACCATGAAATGATAAGTGATCACTCCTCATTAATAACCAACATTCATTTTTCTATTGTTTCAAAAATTACAGGTAAAAAATAACATGATAGGAAACATTAAAGTGTTAATCCCACTTAGGGAACAAATTTGTTTCAGATTTCTCTTTATTTTCTTTAAAACACTTTATGGAAAACTTTATTTATTTTGAAGAACATAATGTTTGAGAGTTTGATTCTTGATTGTGCGAAAGTCTGATGACTTGAAAAAGTCATCTTCACTCATAATTCCAAAATACCCAGCTGTAAATGGGTTTGGATAATCCAGGAAAGATCAATACCAAGAGGTTTGGCCAAGAACAAGCTGGGAAAACGGATCCTCAGGGAACCTAGGTTGTAATCCTGGAAGATGGCATCGACTTGCCACACCTACATACCAACCATCAGCTAGCTCCCACATTCCTAGTATGTAATAATAATAATAATATCTTTATTGGGACATAAATTAGGCCAGGCCTAACAAACAATAGTAACACCCTCTGAGACATTCCAGCCATGATTACATGTTGAACCAGTTGTTATATGATTGATTATGACTGATCTAACTAGGACTGTACCAGGTAGAAAATCATCTCCTGTTATTAATGTGAACTGGTCAATTTTGAAAATGTTTCTCTAAAATCAAGACTGTAGAAGCAGAAGTTCAGGGGCCTTATTCACGAAAACTTAACTTAAAATGATTTTAGTGTTCCAGTCATCTGATTGGTTAATCACTAAAATCGATTTTAAATATAGCTTCATTATCCAATCAGATAACTGTATTTCTTAAAATTCTGGATCTGGAGTTAAGTTTTTCGAGAATAAGGCTCCCGAGTAATTAAACCCTAAATAAAAACAATATGTTATATGTCCTAAAATGCAAGTTATGAAACACTCGTATCAACTTTGGAACTAGACATGCTAGATAACCTCGTAAACTGTACGGTAGATGCCATATTAAATAAATTTTTGCTCCGCCAATCACAATTATTCTTCAGAATGTATCATCATCTTTTAAGGAAAAAACAGCCAATGAAAATCAACCTTGAAACAAAAGTTGTCTTTTCCTGTCCAAATTCCGGGCAAGATGGCCACCTATCATGGCCGAGTCATATAGTCTCGAACATAGTCTCGAACAATGACGAAGGTTGAGCCGAATGGTTATGAAAGTTGAATCCTAATCGACTTTTATCGTTATGTAATATGAGTTGGTATAGAGGTCACTTTTCTACAGCCTTAATAGGCCACCTCAAAATAATTTGGTCTGAGAAAAATCGCTTGAATTGAAATCAAGACCAATTCAACTATCAGAAAGAAATCTTTCCCATGCAAGCAAAAAGTGGAATCAATGAACATGTGATTTGAATTTCATTAGAATAATGCACTTATAGATACATGAAAAAAACACATAAAGAAAAAGAAATGTGTTGAAAGAAAGAAGTAAAAAATTAGTTTGAATATTCACACTGAGTCATTGATTGATTGCCTACAATAATCAGATAACTGACTATATCAATTTACAGTCATTAGAGAGCCTGGTTTATATCATCTAGAATAATCTCTCTTAATAAATAGATAATGACACAATAACATACACCAACAATATCAACTACTGTTATCAACTAGAATAATCTCTCTCAATAAACAGATAATGACACAATAACATACACCAACATACTGTTATCAACTACTGTTATCATCTAGAATAATCTAGCACTAAATAGATAATGCTGGTTTATACTGTCAGAGATAGACACAATAAAATACACCAACAATATCAGCTACTGTTATCAACTAGAATAATCTCTCAATAAATAGATAATGACACAATAACATACACCAACAATATCAACTTGTTTACCAACTTGGTAAAATAATCTCACAATAAACAGATAAAGGAAATTTCATGGCGACTGATTCGGACGTGCCTATGTGTCAAGTGAGTTATGACGACAATCACCCGAGCTTCTGCTGAAGTAAATTTGCCGTTACTATTGCATGCATTCGCCCTGTGTGTCACCTGAATGAATTAGGCGGAAGATAAATCAGTCAAAGTACTGGCAAATAAAATTCACTCTGTCTGTCCTCAGCTTTAGTTATAACAGATGATTAAAGGGATTGTAAAGCGCTTTTCTAAACTATGTATGTGTATAGGGGACACTGATAGCATCAATTTGCGCCATTCCAATTTTCATTCTGACATCTGTGGCTTTTGCAATTCCACTAAAACTAACGTGTTTTATGACGTCACAGATAGTGATCTACCAGAAGCTACTATTAATATCTATGCAGATCACTGTCAGTGACGCCATAAAACACGTTAGCGGAGTGCTGATATCAGGTTAATGAAAATGTTGCCCGATTGTAAGGCCCAGTATCCATAGGATGGTCCCTTGTGGCGTGTTTCCTTGTGGCGCGCCACAAGGCGATTTAACCATTGTTTTATTAGTACCCGTTCCCATAGGTTGTACCCATGGACTTGTCTCCTTTTTCAACTGCACACGAGGGAACACGCCACAAGGGAACAGCCTATGGATACAGGGCCTTAAAGAGAATTAACTTGTGGTCAATAAATTCAATCAAGAGGTATTCAATCTTGAAGAGCTAATAAACTCATAAATAGATCTATAAATTCTTTATGACAAATATTGAAAAAGTCAACAAACGTTTGAGAGGGTCAAGAATATATATTGCTAACACATGCCCAATTCATTTTAATGTCTTTATCATAGGCTTTCCAGTAATTATAAAAGTTTCAATGATTGTATGGATGGAATTTTTTATCTGCTATCAAGTACGGTACTTACTACAACATACGTAACCCACTCAGGGCCCAAATAATTAAATAAGGGCCTAAACTTTCCTCTAAGGGAAATAAGGGATCAGCAACATTCTAGAAAAAATTATCATTGAAAGGATGATCGTAACAGTAGTCCCACCTCCATAAAAGAAAGTATATAAAGTTACCCTAGAGAGGTCTTAATTAGTGAAAATGCTTCTGTAGCTTTCTCCGTAGCTGTTGGTGCCTATATTTTCCCATCCACTCCGCGAATACAGGGTCTGCCCAAATTAAGGTAATCTCAAGCCCTGCAACTATCAGAGCAAAAGACTCAAACAATCTGAAAGGACACCAGAACAAGGTTAACTTCTGTTGGGATACAACCTTGAATGGATTAGTGATCTGAAGATTGTACTGCTTGAAACTCTTATTAACAACATATTACAGGTTCTGTCCTTTTTTACGGTTTCAAAAAGAAATTATGTAATTGTTCCCAATTCTAAATTACAAAGGTTAAAGACCTCTTCTGGATCTATTTAAAGCTGTCAGTGCCGACACGACACCAGGTGAGGATACAAAGTGTAAATAACACGATAATGACATGTCACAGCCGTCATTTTCATCCTGACATCGGAATAATCATCTTAATTAATGTTAATTAACAGATAACGAGTCAGATGAGAATGTAATCAGGTGAAAGAATTAGGGAATATCAACTGGAACCCAAATCTCAGAACAATGATATTGAACTATTGATCTTACAGCTTGATTACAGTCCATCAAACTACACATCATCTCATGTGAAATGGCTTGAATCAAGGTGGGAGTAGATTAGGGCAGGGTATAGATTTCTAAATCGAGATTGATTCAAGATTAAAGATGATCAATCAATAATCAATTAATAATTCAAGTTTGTTTTTTATGATGATCATGATATAATGGGACATGACTTGGCTGATGATCATGATATAATGATGGGACATGACTTGGCTGATGATCATATAATGATGGGACATGACTTGGCTGATGATCATGATATAATTGGACATGATTTGGCTGATGATCATGATATAATGGGACATGATTTGGCTGATGATCATGATATAATGGGACATGATTTGGCTGATGATCATGATATAATGGGACATGATTTGGCTGATGATCATGATATAATGGGACATGATTTGGCTGATGATCATGATATAATGGGACATGATTTGGCTGATCCTGATCATAATATAATGGGACATGATTTGGCTGATGATCATGATATAATGGGACATGATTTGGCTGATGATCATGATATAATATAATGGGACATGATTTGGCTGATGATCATGATATAATGGGAAATGACTTGGCTGATGATCATGATATAATGGGACATGGCTTGGCTGATGATCATGTATATGATGATGGAAGAAAATTTAACTATTACTTTTAATCCATATTAATATATAAGCAACAATAATCGATGAATTCGACTATTTTATCCAGCCTTAGAGTATAAAAGGTGTGGCGTAGAGTACAGATTATTGATTCAACAAAAATTTGAAGAGACAGCATCACATCCAGACCAATACCTTGTATTTTGTTTTGGCTTTTTCCATAAATGAAGGGGTTAGAATTGAAACGACCTAAGTCATACTTAGGTTGTTTTCTAAGTAGGGTACCATTCGAAGCAGAAAAGACATGTCTATTATTATAAATAGCAGATTAGGTGCCAGGGGTAGATAATGAGGCTACAGACCACTTTAAATATCAATATTCAGTGTAAAATTAACCTAAGTCTGACTTAGGTTGTTTTATTCCTCAATGGTATTGATCGGTAGCAACTCTTCAAAGTATGACTTAGGTTTTTTTCGACAGTCTTTAATTGACTTAGGCTGTTTTGTGCATGTTCCGCCAGGACTTAGGTTTATTTATCCTCAATCAAACATGCAAAATCTGATTTTCGTTCATTCTGTATAGTACATTCGGACTATAATCAAACCCTTCTTTCAATATGACATATTTTACATTCTTTTCAAAATAAAAAACAAAACATAAAAATCGGATGGTAATATATCGATATTTTTGTTTTTCGCTTTTACTGAAAAGTTGCATAAAGTGACTTAGGTCGTTTCAATTCTAACCCCTTCAAATGTATTACTGTATTGATAATCCCAAACAATTAGATGCCTATTCAGACTTGAGATTGAGCTTTTGATAGTTTGTATTCAACACTGAGGAAAAAACTTAATTTGCTTGCACCCAATGGTGGATTTATCAACATTACGTCAAAATAACAAGGAAACAGAAATAAACAATCATTGAGAAAAAACACTGTCATTGATAAATAATTTTACCAATTTTAGCAACTTATGATTTGTAACAACCATAATTCTTTCTCATCTCAAACTGACAAAATAAATTAACATTCATTTCGGTTGTTTTAATTTTCAACCACAGTCAACAAGGCCCATAAATTGGTATTAGAAAGTGAAGAGTGTAATTTCAAATGTTTTTATTTTCAAATGGTTTCAAATTACAGGATTAATCATAAACTGAAAAAAAATTATATAAGCTTAAGCTTACCTAAAAAATAATTCCTTAAAAAATAAGAGCTGAATCAAATTACGTACGGTAATTTAATATTGTTGAGGGTCTTCTGATAAAAGTACCACATTAAACCACCTTCTGAGACAACACATATGGCTAATAATGTAAGTTTGACGTTTTCAATACCACATTTACATAACCCACAACCTATAAATCTGAGGCCCATTCATGATTCATAGTAACAAAATACGAAAACAATACAACAAAGCTCTAGAGACAGGCTATTTTGATCTCCAAGTCTGAAGACAGACTATCTTAATTGGTACATTGTAATTGTCTTCAATTTATTTCTCAATAACTAGATTGTTTGTGGTATTGTTTTGTTGTTTCATTCAGAGATAGACAGCTAGACAGTCTGTAGAGAATACTGAGAGTTCTTGGGTAATCTTAATTCACTTGTTTTCTAACAGTATCTAATTAGATCTGGTAGTTATTCACAGATAATTCACACTCTATTGTTATATAGTGATGAAAACTTTTTTTTACATCATATAACACTGGCCTAGGTCACAAGGTACATTTAATGTACTTTATACGTTGTTTCTTTCGCATAAGGAGGTCAGGTAAAGTGTTCCGTTCTGGCATGAGAACTGTTCCGAGACCACCTCACCTCGGTAGTCTGAAATTGGAACTGTTCTCAGAACGCTCGACTGTTTTCAGTACTAATTTTTCATCCGTTCCGTTCTCGGAACTGTTCTGAGAACGGATAAAGTTTATAATGTAAACGGGGCTATCGAGAGAATTTTGTTTGCCAATTTTGCCATGTCAGGATTGAACCTTGGGTGACAGTTTACCGAGCAACATCTCTGCCTTAGCAGCTCCATGGTCTTCCATTTTTCATGCTGTGCCAATCAATGGAAAAGTTCACAAAAAATTTTAATTCCCATAAATCACAGTACAAAGTAATTGCTTCAGTTAACTTAAAGAATTAAATAATTTTTACCTGATAAATTTTCAAAATCTTACTCTACATAATCTTACATATTATTAAGAGCTATTACACCTTGGTGAGTGGTGAATGAACCCATTAACTCTTTGCCTCAACTTAAAAGTGCTAGTCAATTTGATTAAATAAACCAAGGGCCCGATGCAAGCTGTACAAGATACAAGAAATTTTATTTCGAGTCGGGTACAGGTAAATGACAAACATTAAAGATGTGCACATTAAAGATTCTTAAACAGTTGTGAATCGAAAAGAAAATAGGCTAATGTCTTTGTCCTCATTGCACACTGCATGGCATTTCCCTGACGTCATAATACCAACTGGCATAGAAAAGAATGATGCAAAAGTTGGATTGTGCTACGACCTTGACAGTAACTCATTAAGAGTCCTCTATTGAAAGCTAGAAACACTCCAGGAGTCAGATAAACAATTTTCACCTCAATTATTCTCAAGAATAAGCTTAATGGAATATTCCTGACATTGGTTTCTTAAGAGGCTATTAACTGTGATTCAATAATTATTATTAATAAAATATTGATGGGATTAATGAAGCAAAGCAGATTATAGATACTACTTCTTCTATTCCAACAAATTGTCACACGTTTCTACTTATATTGCAACAAATAACACATTTCTCGACAGTCAATAATTTCCATTTTGGTCAAGCAAATTGATTCTTAATTCCAGTAATTGTCAACGGTCATTTGACTAATTGAAGTTAATCTTTATCCTATGCTGACCAACAGTGTCAAACTGCATTCAATGAAAGCAGAATGGTTGGTAGGGCTGCACATAAACACCAGGTGTGTGAGGTCTTTCTAGTTATAAATTAAACATGGATTGCCCTCTCCACCACAGGGATTTTGTGATGCAAATGAAAGTTACATTCTAGGGATCTCAATTGCTGTAGGCCCAATTGTAGTGAATTAAAACAACTGAAATTAAAAAGCTGATTGAAATGACATTTCGGTCTAATTTTAATAAGACTGCATTGAAGATCTGCTTGTGTACATGCATTGAAACAAATTACAAACTTTATGCTGATGTTTCAATCTCATCTAAAACTAGAGCCACATGTGGCACAGAGTGGGACTTTGCAAATGTGCAAATTGCTAAGGGAAATTTAAAAAAAATGGGCCCTGAACGTAAATCCGAAGTGTCAAAGAAGTCGGCAACTTTTAAAAATTTTTAATTTTTGGAAAGGTTGTGAAACCGGAAGTAGTCACCAGACCTAACATTTGAACATAGCAGCTGAAAACCTTTATCAATAACCTTCAACCTACTGAAGGTCAAGGTCACTCAAGGTCAAATTCACGAGAAACAAGTGTTTAAAATTTGGAAATGCATACAGTAATAACACCGGAAGTTGAAGCTAGACATCAAATATGAAAGTATAAATGAACAGCCAAAGTCAATGACCTTTGATCCTAAAAAGGTCAAGGTAAACAAATGTCAAGGTAAAAAACGAAATATTTTTTTTTTTTTAACCTTGTTACCTTTTTTGAACTACAAAGCCGAAATCAATGAGCCTTTAACATAAGCTGAATAAAGCAATGCTGTAACTGTATGCAATGTCATTTTTTGAAAACAATTTAAACTTTACCTTTTTTTGGGATAAACAAAATTTTGACAAAAACAAAATTTTACCCGGATGTGCCACGCCCACATCAGATTTTTTATGTGACTTTATTTATATTAATTATATCTGACTATGGCTAAATTATCAAGCCTTTGCATCTATTGGTTAACGAGATATACAATCATAAATGTCAAAAAAGGTCAAAATCTATAATCGGAAATTTTGAAATTGATAAACCTCGTTCCCTTTTTTGAACTATACAGCAGAAATAGCTGAAATTTTGATATAATTGAGTTAAAGTAACGAGGTTGGTGTGTGCAAAAACATTTTTCAAAAAAATGTAGTCTATATTGATTTTTTCCAGACAACAAAATGTACATAAAATTGAAGTTTAACCCGGATGTGCCACGCCCATGTCATTTTTTTTTGATGGATTCATTTATATGGGCTATGTTCACTTATGTTCCAATTTTCAAGCCTCTAAACGTACTGGATCATAAACTATGCATATATTAAAGTCAACAAATTCAAAAAATCGGGTAAAGGTTTTCAAAATTGCAAAAATTTAAAGAAAACTAATTTTGCATTACAATGCCTTGTGATACATCGTTCGAAAGAGCTCATGAAGCCCATTCAGAATATGCAAAAATTAACTCTCTAGGTTAATTAGGTCACCTGTAGGAGCAGTACAAAGTTGCGAATTTGGCTATTTTTGGACACCTATAAAACCGGAAGTTGATATCGGAGGTCAAATATTAAAATATCATCAGGTAGCCAAGGTCAATGACCTTTGACCTACTAAAGGTCAAGGTCATCAAAGGTCAAGGTCACGAGATATAAGCCTTCAAATATTGAAAAAATTCAATTGCAAATTGCAAAAAAGCAAAATCGAAATTCAAAAATCGGCTTCCTGAGAATTCCCACAATTTTTATGTTCTTTCATTTGACACCAAAATCATTCAAATCCGACCAGCCGTTATGTCGGAATAGCAAATGTGATGTTTCAAGAAAATCAAAATGGCGGCCAAAGTTCTACTTCCGGGTTGAATTTTATTTTTAAATCGGCTGTAAAATTACTTTGGCTACCGCTCAACAAAATTTCGTTGAATTTCAGAAATATCACCGGAAGTTATTCAACCGGAAGTGAAAACCGATTTTCCCCTTTAACCGGAAGTGACGCCAAAATTTTGAATACGTCAAATTGTTTATATTAGTGACATGCATCTTTTATTAAAATTTCAGATTGATCCGAAAAAAACTCAAATTTAGTCAAAAAATTTCGAAAATCGGCAAAAAAATTTATGCTACGAATTTTCGAAATTTGAAATATTTGAACTTTAGTCGTATCAGAATTTAGTCACAGATTCCAAAAATGAAAACCCGATGAAAATCGGCCCAAAAATGTAGCTTCCAGAGTCGAAAAACCTGTTTTTGCTAATGTTGCAATGTGCAAATTGCACTTTTGCAAAACTGTTTCAATTTATATTTATTAACGAGGTTGCCACAGGAGAAGGTCAACATAGGTAGAAATGTTTCTAAAGCAGTTGAATCCTGAGCTGTGTGCCCTGTGGAAAAAACGAAAAAAAAAAAAAAAAAAAAAAACTAGAGCCACATGTGGCACAGAGTGGGACTTTGCAAATGTGCAAATTGCTAATTTAGAAAAATAAATAGGCCTTGAACGTAAATCCGAAGCGCCAAAAAAGTCGACAACTTTTAAACTTTTTTGTTTTTTTGAAAGGTTGTGAAACCGGAATTAGTCACCAGACCTAACATTTGAACGTACCAGCTAAAATCCTTTATCAATGACCTTCATCCTACTGAAGGTCAAGGTCACTCAAGGTCAAATTCACGAGAAACAAGTCTTTAAAATTTGGTAATGCATACTTTAATAACACCGGAAGTTGATGCTAGACATCAAATATGAAAGTATAAATGAACAGCCAAAGTCAATGACCCTAGATCTTAAAAAGGTCAAGGTCAACAAAAGTCAAGGTCAAAAACGAAATTTTTAAATTTTTTTTAACCCTGTTCCGTTTTTGGAACTACAAAGCCGAAATCTATGAACCTTTAACATACGCTTAATAAAACAATGCTGTAACTGAATGCAAGGTAATTTTTTGAAAAAAAATTAAACTTGACCTTTTTTTTTGATTAACAAAATTTTGACAAAAACAGAATTTTACCCGGATGTGCCACGCCCACGTTAGATTTTTTTATGTGACTTTATTTATATTAATAATATCTTAGTATGACTAAATTAGCAAGCCTTTGCATGTATTGGTTAACGAGATATACAATCATAAATGTCAAAAAAGGTCAAAATCAATAATCGGAAATTTTGAAATTAATAAACCTTGTTCCCTTTTTTGAACTATACAGCCAAAATAGCTGAGAGTATGATAAAATATAGATAAAGTAATGAGGTTGGTGTGTGCAGAAGCATTTTTTTAAAAAAATGTAGTCTATATGGATTTTTTTCAGACAACAAAATGTAAACAAAATCAAAATTTAACCCGGATGTGCCACGCCCATGTCAATTTTTTTTTGATGGATACATTGGTATGGGGAATGTTCACTTATGTTCAAATTTTCAAGCCTCTAAACTTAATAGATCATAAACTATGCATATATTACAGTAAAAAAATTCAAAAAATCGGCTAAAGGTTTTCAAAATAGCAAAATTTAAGAAAAAACTATTTTTGCATTACAATACATTGTGATATATCGTTCGAAAGAGCTCATGAAGCCCATTCAGAATATTCAAAAATTAACCCTCTAGGTTAATTAGGTCACCTGTAGGAGCAGTACAAAGTTGCGAATTTGGCTATTTTTGGACACCTATAAAACCGGAAGTTGATATCGGAGGTCAAATATTAAAGTATCATCAGGTAGCCAAGGTCGATGACCTTTGACCTACTTAAGGTCAAGGTCATCAAAGGTCAAGGTCACGAGATATTAGCCTTCAAAAACTGAAAAAATTCAACAAGAAGTTGTATAAAAGGAAAATCGAAATTCAAAATTCGGCCTCCTAGTTTCTGGTCGGAATCGACTATAGTTTCCAGAAATACAAACAGCTAATACACCACACTTACCACCAAGGCCCCATTTTTCGTTTTATAAAAATGTATCAAATCAATATGGCGGCCAAAGTATTTTTTTCGGACTAATTTTTTTTTAAAAATCATCTGTAGAATTACGATTAATTACGATAAACATAATTTCGTTGAAATATTTCAATTTCACCGGAAGTTATTCAACCGGAAGTGAAAATCAATTTTCCATTTTAACCGGAAGTGACGCACAAATTTTGAATACGTCAAATTGTTAACATTAGTAACATGCATCTTTTATCACAATTTCAGATTAATCCGAAAAAAACTGAAAAAAAAAACGAAAATTTCGAAAATCGGCCAAAAAAGTATGCTACGAATTTTCGAAATTTGATATTTTTTTTAACTCATATGGCATTGGAATTTAGTCACAGATTCCAAAAATGAAAACCCGAGCAAAATCGGCCCAAAAATGTAGCTTCCAGAGTCGAAAAACCTGTTTTTGCTAAAGTTGCAATGTGCAAATTGCACTTTTGCAAAACTGTTTCAATTTATATTTATTAACGAGGTCGCCACAGGAGAAGGTCAACATAGGTAGAAATTTTTCTAAAGCAGTTGAATCCTTAGCTGTGTGCCCTGTGGAAAAATCGAAAAAAAAAAAAAAAAAAAAGAATAGACATTTCGAAAACAAACTGGGACTTTGCGGTAGCAAAGTCCCACAAAAAAAGAATAGACATTTCGAAAACAAACTGGGACTTTGCGGTAGCAAAGTCCCACAAAAAATGTTATTGTTTATAAAATATGATTCAGCATGGACAGCAGTGACAGTATTGTTAATATGATGGATGTATCAAACTGACTGATGACCTAACAACATTATACAGGTGTCAACATCATACAACCTGTATAGGATATTCTCACTGTTCACTTCTTCCTCATTTAAAGGGGACCAGTCTTCATTTTTATTGGTTGAATATATTTAAGTATCCTTCAGAAGCACTAGAAATGCACAAAAATTGCGTATTTCCTTCAAATATACCTTAAATTAGACATTTCTCCTTCTATTTCTATAGATGACTTTTCTATATATTGCATAGTATCGCTAATGTGTATTAGGGCATTATAACTTTCAAATGCTAATAATTATGGATGCACATGGATTTGAAGGCTCAAATTTCAATGGTGAGTTGTGATAACCAGTACTAAATTGCTGAGCTAAAAAATCCCCGTTTCTGAGACTTATCCAAATCGACCCGCGAAAATGAAGCCTGTGCCTCTTTAAAGGGTTATGTTCACTAACTGTTGGACCAATAAATTTTTGTTTCTGAAACTGAATTTTTTTTAGCCATTCTAATCCATTATATAATGTTCACAATTTTCCCTCAAAATATAAGCTTTCAAATCCCTGTGTAGCCATAATTATGTGCGTTTGAAAGTCAAAAATACGACTCGTTGTTTAGTAAGACTATGCCTTATTTAGAAAACACAAATACAGAAAATGAAAGATTAACTTTTAGGTAGGGATATAATTGAAGGGATTATGGGATTTTTGTGCAGTTTTAGTACTTCTGGAGGCTATTTACATATATTCAAGGCTCAAATCGACCCTCGAAAATGCTGAATATTCCCCTTTAATTACTCTGTTTACTACAATTTTTTTAAATAAGTACATTGCAGTAGTAAGCGAGTTTGCTTCCCCGCATATATCAAGATCATGTGATTTATATAAGAATCTGAGGAAATCTGAAAATGCCGTTAACACATCTATCAACAGAATATTCTCATCCTTATTGCAGGAAACATACCCCTCTCCCATTATCAGGAAAAATATACTTCCTAAACACTTGTAAACTTGATTTCACAGGGAATATCAATATAATACTTTCTTTCAGCCAGGTTTCACATAAACATTAATGACAAGATATCAGCAATGGATAGATGTGACAGCATTGAATAGATGTGACAGCATTGGATAGATATGACAGCATTGGATAGATGTGACAGCAATGGATAGATGTGACAGCATTGGATAGATGTGACAGCAATGGATAGATGTGGCAGCATTGGATAGATGTGACAGCATTGGATAGATGTGACAGCATTGGATAGATGTGGCAGCATTGGATAGATGTGACAGCATTGGATAGATGTAACAGCAATGGATAGATGTGGCAGCATTGGATAGATGTGACAGCATTGGATAGATGTGACAGCAATGGATAGATGTGAAATCATTGGATAGATATTAATGTGATAAACTTCATATTCCATGGCAAAAGGAACACAGTGAGAGGTCTATGTACAGAATTGTGAAATTTTTCTGAGACCTTCGCTAGTAGTGCATCATACTACGGTTTTTAAAAAATAATCCACACTCCGATAATTAACTACCGGTATTTGTCCTGGTAATGGATGTTATATCCAAAACATTTGTCAATAGCATATTACGATAACTATCTAACCATCTTTCACTGTGAGTAAAAAGTTAAATAGGCAGTTAACAGTGAGAAAATAATCCTTGAATGACAATTGAGATCTGATAGAAAGAATTAGTAACTGGACAAAAGGAAATTAACTTCCTGTTTCTGCTACTTTCACCATGTTTATTACAGGGACAATAGTTCAACTTACAGGACTGTTTTTAACAGTTGTTAAATTCAAATGTACTTAAAGCATTTTCAAAGTATTTAAGCGTCACCTAGCCGCATAGCCATGCTCCTTATCCTACTGTACAAGTCTAAAAGAAATGGAGTTTTACATTCTGTTTTGGCTAATGAGAATGGCCAACTGTCTATCAAGCATACTGTTTAGCATAGTATCATTAAAAGTGACAAAAACTTAAAAACTTAAAAGAAAGTGATATTCACATGTACCTGAAAGATCACAAGATAATTTAGAACTATAAGTAAAAAAAAAAAAATTGTAATTCCCTTTTCAGTCCCGTGTCACTTTTCATCTGCACATTGTCAAGTTTCTACTGATAGATTTCTTCATATTCAGAAAATCCTTTTTATACTCAATTTATACGAGTTTCTCCCAATTCAAGTGATCATCTATAATGCAAGTCTGTGAATGACAGCTTCAGATACATCTTCCAACTTTCAGTCGCCAATATGGACCTACATGTATATCAATTCATATGTGTAAGAGATTGTATAAGAGACTTTTACTGTTAAATTAGATTCTTTAAAATACAAACCCCTCTAGCTAGTATTAAATTACTTATTTCAGCACATTTTGTCAAAAACTGTCAAAAAACAGCTGGCATTGAAAGGTGTAGGAGGTGCCTCAAAAGCTTAAGCAGCAAAAAATCTCTTGCTAAAAAATGTGATATTTAAAAGTTACATTTCTTACCTGTATAATATTATGTTGACAAGTTGATAAATCAGTTTTAATAGACACCTTGCTTCCTACTAGTCCAACATTACATTATCAAATAATATACCATAGTTATTTCCTTCATCAATCACAGCTGTCACTCAACCATTTAACCACACCTCTAAACCAGTTAGCCACACCTCTTCTCCAATCATATTCCATCATCCTGAGTAAAGTGTCCATTACAAGTACAGTTAATTGCATGTATTCAAATTTCTAAGTAATTAAGACACATTAAACCTTAATTATTTAGATTCAACCTGTAAAAACAAACAATACCATAATTTATAAATAAAAGTTATGCAGCTTTTGGAATTATGGAACCAAAGTAAGCCATCTTCACATCTTAATAAGATTTTGGCTAATGAAATGTGGTATACCAGTAACACTTATGATGTCCCCATGGTATTAATGTGAGGCATTGAAGAAAACTTTTGTAGTTCAGACGAAGAAATGTGCAAGTTTGAGAACCCATTATCTAGACCTATGTTAGAGACCCTGAGTTCCATCAAAATCCTCATACTTTTGATTCATGTCCATTGTACTCAGTTCTTGTACACCGAAAATGGCAAAGCAATTTCAGCACTTAAAAAAAAAAGTTAAATTAGGTTTTCTCAATTTAAATGAATTGAATTAGCTAAGAGCTATGGAAGTAATAAAAAATTCTCTTTCCTATCACAATTTCCGACATCAATTTTATGTTATAATTTTTAAAAGAAGTCATGATTATTGGTTATACTGTATAAGGGGCAGGTATTCTGAATACTGAGTTTGCAAAAGCAGGCAAGAGGAATTATAAGATAGCTTGCCAGGCAAGATTTCATTGATTTTCAATACTAATAGGGTTCATCCTTGGCTGATTATGAACACACATAACACGGGACATGAACATGGGTGACGACAATATATATACAGCCCCCATTTCATGTGGGCATATAAAAAGTTGAGCTCATTCTCTTGACTTTGACTCAACTATGCGTCTTATATATTAGAAAGGTCAGAGAGAATGGAAATTCTTTTTGTGCAAATTTCATTATCAATCCTAATCTGATATTGACATGATATCTTTGATACATACCTACCTATATTGTAGAAATCAGAACATAGATTCAAAAATACTTTCATTGTGCAAGTGTCCATTATATTATATAGCCTAAGGCATTTTTCCCGCACTATTCGATTGCAGGGTCGAGCCCCCCCCCTCTATTTTTGGTCGACTGATGTCAAAACCCTATAAAAATTTGCCGCTCGTGGTACAGTTGAATTTGAAGCATGTTATATTTCAGAGCTCCCCTTTCTCTAAATCCTGGATCTGCTACTGGATTAAGTCGATTAGCTATATTGTGCATTTGTGAGCCACAATGTTTAGGATAATTGGTACATTTGTAATCAAAATAGTAGTCTTTCATTTATTGTTAGCAAAGTCAGCAATATTGCCTAATCGCCAATTTCGATTTAGGATTTGTATACTAATGCTAATCTAAACCAAATCGAATCAGGCACATTTGTCCCACACATTCTAATTTCCCCATACTATTAAGATGATTAACTAAGGACTATATATATCTAGCTTTATATCACATGGATAAATAATGTTTTTATGTGTATTTTATGATATAATAAGTGAGGAAGTTGAAGTATCACCCTCAGGTAAAGTTTTATTGTATTTAAATTATCTTTACATTAAATTCATCTCATTAAATTAAGTAATTACCAAGTTTTATATTTAAATAGCAGCCAATGCATTTGCAATCTTTAATTCATATGTAAACCAATTATCAGTTTTTTCTTTGAAGCAACATTTCCAATTGTGAAGCTACAAGGCAAGTGCTATATTTGGTGGATTTGAGATTTATAAATTTAAAAAAGAAACCTGCACCTGAAAGGGTGAGATACTTCCCCAATTTTGTGGCATAGTTTTTCTGAATCTTCCCCTGCCATATCTGTCCAAATAGCTATCAGAGGCTCAGAATAGAGTCAGTCAGTTTTAGACTTCTTGTAAACAGTTGGAGTATGGCTAGCCTATTGCAAAGGTTCATTAATAGGCTCATTCATGCAAAATATCTAGGAGTACCGGTAGTATGTCTAATACGCCTAACCTACTCTATGGCCTAATTGAAGTCTGAAATTAATTTTTTCTCTCATGTCACAAATATTCCAAATATGGTATGCATGGCATGTGTCTAAGAACACCTTTGTATCCATGAAAATATAAGTTTTATAAATTTTCAATATGAAATAAGTTCACTTCTCTCAGGGAAATTATATGTGAATAAAATCTGTACAAGCAAAACAATTCTGATAATCAATATCACATTCCAAAATCATTGCAAAATCGAGAGCAATAATTATTTAGTAGTGGACTACTCATAAGAGAAGTACCATCAGGTGTTTCGAAAAGAGTAAGCATGGTCTTCTCCCAACCCAAATATCCCCTCTGTAAAATCATATTTCAAAATAAATATTTTTTTTTAACAGTTGTCATTTTTCATACACCCAACAAAAGCAATCTAAGCGAGTAAGCTAAGGCTCTCAGAACTATTTTGAGGTTAATATTTCCTGAAGTGGCATACCATATAAGCTAGGCCTAACAATAAGAACACCTATCAAAATCAAATCTTCATATTGAAGCCTAGACAGTGCAATTGTAATGGCTTTATCACCTTAGGCTCATCTACTTTACATTCATAGGACTACAATAATCATTGAATTAAACGACTTAGATTGGATTTGACAATCATAAATACTGTGAACTTTCATCAGGCACCTGCTGGTTCAAGGTCAACCGATGTAGATCTTTCCATTCTACAATTTTGAGGGTAATCAGCTTTTTCAAAATAACTATTGTAGTGCTAAATAATTCAAATTTATTTTCTCTTTCCTTTTTTCATCGGAAAATGTAGCTGTAAAACAGTTGTGAGATACCAGAATCCGACAACAAATCATTGTTTCACATAGACCGAAAAAATTGTAGCCAAACACCACCCCTTATAATGAATGGTTTTGTCTCATGGAGTTTGGTCATGGCTATTTGGGAACTACGAAGTCAGCTGTAAACATAGAAAACATGGTTTTTCCGCGAAATTCGAATAGATAAGCTACTTTCTCTTTACTGTGTATATTATTAGATGATTATTCTTCGTAGGGTGAGTGTTTAAATTCTGTGTTTAAGTTTTGTAGTAAGATTGCAACAGGCCTAGAACCACTTGCACATTGGACTTGAGCTACCGACTACTCTCTCTCTGCTGTCGTGCTGACTTGTTTGTGTTCCCTCTTTACTGTTGTGTTAATTCTGTCCCGACTAGGCCTATTGTATCTGTTGTTATGAAAGCCTTTTTATATTGAGAAATCAGAAAACCAAAAATTGTTTTAGTCTAAATTTTTTCCCACAAATTTTTTAATTCTCTCAGACTACCAGAGATACATAGCATGTTCTTACTAAAATACAAGTTGCCTTATATTTTGAACTTTAAAATGTGTTGAATTATGGATACAATTGGATTTGAAAGCGCATATTTAAACATTGAGCTGTAAACAATCTTAACTGTGTTTCCACGGACAGAAAAAGACGGCTTCTCAGTGGAAACGCCTTTATTACTGATTAACTTAGCTAAAAATAATCCTAAAGGTCATGTATGACAGGGCACATGGTATAGTGAATGTTGCCCTTTAACATTGATATTGTAGCCAGAGCATGAATACAATTAAAACATTATGAGGCGGGTGGCATGTAATTTGCTATTTATTTTGAATTTATAAGGGATGACAGAAGTCAATATACCTTACATTTTGTTTTCAGTAGTTATAATAAATGAAGAGAAAATAATCAAGATGAGTGAATTATTTCTACAGAATGATGTGGCTAAACTGTTACACAATAAATTTGTGGTTATAATGGGAAGTTCAGGTAGGGGAACATTGTCAAATCTTATTATTTGGGAAATATAGCCGTCTTTGAATTTAAATATAGTATTTAGCATAATTTCAGCTGTCTTTATTTTATTTTTATACGCCCATGAAACATAGAGTGTCTTTGCCTAATATCCTATTGGCATCACCCATGCCCAACGTTCAGTCCAAAATTCTTCACAAACAATCTACAGGGCACAATTCTTGATTTTAATGGAACTTGCTGAAATTGTTTATTGTGACCCAAATATAAACCTTATTGGAAACTGAAAAATATCTAATTTGAATTTATGCCCTTGTTCCTTTAAGTTGGATTTTTGGCTTGTAAACATTTCTAAACAAAATTTGCTAAAATTGTTGATAATAACCCAAGGATGAACCCTATTGGAAATAAAAAGATAATATATTTAATATGAATTATTGCCCTTGTTCTTGAAAACCTGGGTATTAAAACAGTTTTATCAAAAACATTTTTCTGTATTATGTTTCTTTCTGTCCAGTTGTAAAGTTTAGAAATATGTATGTTACAAATTACTATGCAGGGTAGCTAAAGATTTAATTTTTTTTAATCAGTCTGAACTATAATATAATGATTAAAATATTTCAGTACAAAGAAGTATGTATAAAGATTTGGTGAAGATGTTGAAGAAAGATATGTATTTAGCAGATCAAGAACTCCGAGCAAAGGTTTGTCATATTTCATTGAGATTGGATGTTTGATGTTTAGAATGGGTTTGTCAAATCATGTTTTGTCCTTGTGCATCAGTAGAGATGAAGTTTTGGGGGATATTCTTTTGATCCCATCTTGATTTGTGTGGTGAGTTTGATTTTAAAATGGAATACCCAAGGATTTGTAAGTAGTGCCCAAGAATTCCCCAGCAAATTGAAATATGTTATCTTGTGTTTAGAAATTGTTTCTGATTATTATCAATGAGAGTACCTATATTGGCTATTCACAGCTCACATCTTTGATATTGCTCAAAATAGCTAGTTATTTGAGCTGTGTGAATGCCCACAATTTTAATGAAAAAAAATTCAAGCCAAGTTATTGATTGTTTTACACTGTTTTATTGGTATTTTCTAACTTAAAACATTAAAACATTTTATGCCTTAAATTTGAATGTTACTGAATACTGACATATATCTATCTGAGAAACTGGTATGACCTTTAATTCAATTTGATAATTTTCAGGGAGAAACCAAGTTTGAAGGTGATAGTTTAATTGAAGGTGGAGCACTCTCTAATAATCTGTCATATCGTGAAGTAAGAGAATACAAAACAGACTTTCATCTGATACGATTTTATTTTATTACTAAAAGTTACAATAAATATATAGAATCAGTGCTAGAGACTTTTAAATACGAGCCAAAACCAGATGTTATTTTATTAAATTCCTGTTTATGGGACATCACAAGGTAAACCATTGTTTTATTTTATAAACCCACATTAAAATAGAAGGAAAACATGTCATCTCTCAAACAGTCGAAAGGTGGCTGGGATGGTTCAGTGAGTTACATGCTTGCTCCCTAACCTGAAAGTCCAGAGTTCAATCCTGGTTTGAGTTGAGATGATACCTTCAGATTTTTTACCCAATTTCACCCTGTTTGTGATGCAGGTCATAGAGTCTGAAATGGACAAAAGCATCTGGTCTGGTCGGTCGAATTAGAAAATGAGCTGAGGCCCTGTATGCTACAGACTGATCCCTCGATAGTTTGAAAACAAGAGTAGGCTTATGTTGCTGTCCAGATAAATTTGGCTCATTGTACTTGCATGACGTTTGCCAATCCTCATTAGCCCAATTTTGCAGAAAAGTAGGAAAACTGTCAAAAATATAAACTGCAGTAGAAAAACTAAAGTAGTTCGAAAGTTTGCATTGAATGGTGAGTTGAAGGCCCATGGATCCATTGACAGGATACCTTGCACTAAAATTTATCTAGTGTCTTAAAGGGATTGGAAAGAGGTTTTCTGAACTTTGTATGTGTATCGGGGACACTGATAGCATCAATTTGCGCCATTCAAAGTTCCATTCCGACGTCTGTGGTTCTTGTAATTCCACTTAAACTATCGCGTTTTATGACGTCACCCCCACTGATATACCGGAAGCTACTATTGATATCTATGCATATCAGTGGGGGTGACGTCATGAAACGTGTGAGTTTAAGTGGAATTGCAAGAACCACAGACGTTGGAATGGAAATTGGAATGGCACAAATTGATGTTATCAGTGTCCCAGATACACATATAAAGTTTAGAAAACTTCTTTACAATCCCTTTAATTGTCTTTTTTCAGGTATGGCTTAGGACCGGAATCAGTTGAAGGCTACAGACAGGGCTTACATAAACTCATGAAGAAATTAAAATCTGTTTTAGATCCTAACTGTTTAGTCCTGTGGAATTCAACACTACCAGTAGACAAGGAGGCGAAGGGTGGTGTATTTGTGCCAGAAGTAGAAAGTGCTAAAACTCAGTTAGGTGCCAAAATCTTGGCTTGTAATTTGATTGCTCATAACATAGTCAAACAGTATAACTATGATTATATTGACCTACATTATTACTTGCGATATCATTTACACAGGCGTGCCGAGGACGGCGTTCATTGGGATATGACAGCACACAGACGTATGTCAAATCTTACTTTGTTTCAAATTGCAGAAGCTTGGGGATTGAAGAAGTCGAAACCCATCCTGTCCCCAGGTGTAACTCAAAGTGAAATTGTTGAAAGTGCTCAAGTGGCTGCATCAAGTGACGCCTCTGACTCAGTTATATTTGTTGAATCTTCCCCAATCGTAACTAAAAGTCAATCGAAGGCATTTCGACCTAGTGCATTGCATACTGTTGCAAATCAAACTACCAAAAATTCATCAAGTTTGACCTATACATCTCATAAATCTGTACCATCAACAATGACAAAAAATCCGTCCTCTACAACAACCTCTGTGATTGCTGCCAATAAATCTGTTGTTACAGCTAGTAGTACCAAAGCAATTACTAAAAATCCTATCAGTACAGCTAAAACTACGGCTGTCACTTCCACAACAACTTCTGCTGCTAGACCTATCCCGTCCATGGCCAAGTCTACAATTGGTCCAATGAAAACGAAGAAGAAGAATAAACGCAAAAAACAAAATAACCAAGAAAATAATTTTACAGAAATCAAGAAATCAAATAGTGGTGGTCCACACCCTTATAACAGACCTCTTAGTCTTCAATCAAATGCCAATCATATGGGTCAGCTTAATCAGCAGAGACCTCCATTCAATGGTCCAGCCAATCAGCAAAGACCTCCGTTCAATGGTCCAGCCAATCAGCAAAGACCGCCATTCAATGGACCGCAATACCATCAAGAACAGCAATTCAATGGTCAACAATACCATCAAGAACCACCATACAATGGAGATGCGCAACATTACTATGAAGAACATGGCCATTATGATCATTACAACATTCAGAACATTGAACATAATTTACACCAAATGAACAATGCTGTTAATAATAACTTTAATGTTGATTTTGGTAATTATGACTTCACGAAAGATGTAGACTACAATGAAGGGAATTATCAAGCAAGTGGACACGATCAGTATCATGGGTATGAGTGGCATGAATATCCCCAAAATGATGGTGGATTTAATCTTCAGAACACCCATGGCATGACTCGTCGCTATAAACCTTACAGTCGATATCAGGCTAACAGAGAGCTGTATGGTGGTTCAAGACATCAGCATTGACTAGACCGCCATCTTAATGAATCAATAAGGGTTTGAAAATCAGAACATTTGCTCCTTTAGGGATTCTAACATGTCTGCCTCTTTTGTGATTTGAGCATGTCTGTCCTAAGTGATTTGGGAATGTCTATCTCTTTTATGACTCATGAATGTGTGTCTCCTTTGTGACTCAAGGAGTATCTTCCTTAAATTGTTTTATTGTTCCTATTTGTGTTATCTGAATTCCCATCAGTCTCTGGTTCAAGTGATTCCATTACGCCCTCCTCATTTATATATTAAGTACCATATTTGGGATAAACCTTACCCAGGGGCGGATCCAGGATTAAGAAAAAGGGGGGCTCTGAAATATAAAGTGCTGAAATTGAATTGCACCGTGAGCACCCAAGGCTCGATCGGCAAATTCTTTTTTTTTTAAACATCAGTTAGCTAAGGTAGGGTGGGGGCTCGAGCAGGGGAACCCCCTGTGATCCGCCCAGGTTACCTAGACCGGCATTGTATATACATATGTGGCAACATTTTAGAATTTATTTGACTTAGAAACAGACAATTTGAAAATTGAGGCTCTATTGTCTCTAAGGACAATAAGGTATAGATGTGTTGCATCAACTGAATATAAAAATGTAGTGCAAGGGAGACAATTCTAATTTAAGACACTGCTGTTACTTTTGCTTTTTCCACTATTGAAATTGGATTTTTTTCTGATGGAATTAACTTAAACCTTACCTCTATCTATTTTTAATGTTTAAACCTTTCATTGCTCATATACTACATGTATGTTAATATTTTAGTGTTTTGTGATATTTTTTTTTCAAGCATAAGTGAAATGATTATGTTCTAAGTGCCAAAAAGTGCTCCAACAATTTCTTTGTTTCATGAATCAAGATAATAATTTTTTGAAAAAAGTAATTGTGATGTTGTTTAAGAAAAATTCAAGAATTTAAAAGTCTATTTTTACATGTTCAGTTTAATGTTATTCAAATAAAAGAAAATTAATTATGTTAAAATATGAGTGATGTCTGAAACGGGAAATAGTTTTACCATACCCTACTTCTCTCATTGCAACTTTCAGTCAATTATTGCCTATCAACCACCCAAACCTTTACCTCGAAAAACTACTCAGTTAAAACACTTCCACTTGGTACATCACATATCAAACCATTCGGCTCAACCATCGTCAATGTTCGAGACTTGCTATGGCCATGAAAATGGATAAGGGAAGACAACTCTTGTTCGGAAATGGATTTTGATACACTGAACTATAATCTAATTGTATAGTACATGTATAAGGTAATCCCTACCCCTCTCGACATCCTATTTCAAAGATAAAGCACTACCTCTCTCAACATCTCTTATCAAAGATAAAACACTACCTCTCTCAACATCTCTTATCAAAGATAAAACATTACCTCTCTCAACATCTCATATCAAAGATAAAACACTACCTCTCTCAACATCTCATATCAAAGATAAAACACTACCTGTCTCAACATCCAATATCAAAGATAAAAACACTACCTCTCTCAACATCCCATATCAAAGATAAAACACTACCTCTCTCAACATCCCATATCAAAGATAAAACACTACCTCTCTCAACATCCCATATCAAAGATAAAACACTACCTCTCTCAACATCCCATATCAAAGATAAAACACTACCTCTCTCAACATCCCATATCAAAGATAAAATACTACCTCTCTCAACATCCAATATCAAAGATAAAAACATTACCTCTCTCAACATCTCATATCAATGATAAAACACTACCTCTCTCAACATTCTATATCAAAGATAAAACCCTACCTCTCTCAACATCCCATATCAAAGATAAAACACTACCTCTCTCAACATCCCATATCAAACATAAAACACTACCACTCTCAACATCTCATATTAAAAATAAAACACTACCTCTCTCAACATCACATATCAATGATAAAACACTACCTCTCTCAACATCTCATATCAATGATAAAACACTACCTCTCTCAACATCTCATATCAAATATAAAACACTACCTCTCTTAACATCCCATATCAAAGATAAAACACTACCTCTCTCAACATCCCATATCAAAGATAAAACACTACCTCTCTCAACATCCCATATCATAGATAAAACACTACCTCTCTCAGCATCTCATATCATAGATAAAACACTACCTCTCTCAACATTCTATATCAATGATAAAACGCTACCTCTCTCAACATCCCATATCAAAGATAAAACACTACCTCTCTCAACATCCCATATCAAAGATAAAACACTACCTCTCTCAACATCTCATATCAAAGATAAAACACTACCTCTCTCAACATCCCATATCAAAGATAAAACACTACCTCTCTCAACATCCCATATCATAGATAAAACACTACCTCTCTCAACATTCTATATCAATGATAAAACATTACCTCTCTCAACATCCCATATCATAGATAAAACACTACCTCTCTCAACATCTCATATCATAGATAAAACACTACCTCTCTCAACATCCCATATCAAAGATAAAACACTACCTCTCTCAACATCTCATATCAAAGATAAAACCCTACCTCTCTCAACATCCCATATCAAAGATAAAACACTACCTCTCTCAACATCTCATATCAAAGATAAAACACTACCTCTCTCAACATCCCATATCAAAGATAAAACACTACCTCTCTCAACATCCCATATCAAATATAAAACACTACCTCTCTCAACATCCTATATCAAAGATAAAACACTACCTCTCTCAACATCCCATATCATAGATAAAACACTACCTCTCTCAACATCCCATATCATAGATAAAACACTACCTCTCTCAACATCCCATATCAAAGATAAAACACTACCTGTCTCAACATCCCATATCAAAGATAAAACACTACCTCTCTCAACATCTCATATCATAGATAAAACACTACCTCTCTCAACATCCAATATCAAAGATAAAACACTACCTCTCTCAACATCCAATATCAAAGATAAAAACATTACCTCTCTCAACATCTCATTTCATAGATAAAATACTACCTCTCTCAACATCCAATATCAAAGATAAAAACACTACCTCTCTCAACATCCCATATCAAAGATAAAACACTACCTGTCTCAACATCCCATATCAAAGATAAAACACTACCTCTCTTAACATCCCATATCATAGATAAAACACTACCTCTCTCAACATCTCATTTCATAGATAAAACACTACCTCTCTCAACATCTCATATCAAAGATAAATTACTTCCTTTCTCAACATCTTATATCAAAGATAAAACACTACCTCTCTTAACATCCCATATCAAAGATAAAACACTACCTCTCTCAACATCCCATATCATAGATAAAACACTACCTCTCTCAACATCTCATTTCATAGATAAAACACTACCTCTCTCAACATCTCATATCAAAGATAAATTACTTCCTTTCTCAACATCTTATATCAAAGATAAAACACTACCTCTCTTAACATCTCATATCAATGATAAAACACTACCTCTCTTAACATCCCATATCAATGATAAAACACCATCTCTCTCAATATCTCATATCAATGATTCTTAAATTGAATGGAAAAGTAGCAAAATTTTCTTCCCGGGGGAGCGGGGTTTGGGTGCATGCATTAATACGCCACTGCCTCTTCCTATGTTTCAAGCATCTCGGACCGAGGATAGGCATCAATTATGTCATAGATTTTAGGGACAGATCTCCGTTAAAGCCAGATGCAGTTTTATCTCCAATTCAAATAATTGTATAGGGACAATTCTTATCAAAATCTCTTCATTATCTTATGACTGACAATTTGGTTATAATTACATACCAAAGATAATGAACATGTGACCATATCAATTGTGATTTTTGATTTATCACAATGTTAGGTCTACTGTACTTGTTCGTAAATATATATGCAATTCGTGAAGTGTCGGGACAGTTGTCAGGATGCCCTTTATATGGATGTACCCCTAGTGGATCTTTCTCTCTAAACAAAGTGTTAACATCCCCGGACATCAGGGTAGCTTGGACAGCTCAAATTGACAATTCATCTCGGACCTCTAATATAATCAACGGTTGTGTAAGTAATGGTAACAATCTAGTATGCCCTACATCAAAGTAAGTTATCTTTGTTAATTCATTTATTTATTCATTTTCTTTCGGGTGTGCGAGTTTAGGGAGTTATAATACCTGACAATATCAAGTTCCTGTATTCAGCATTTATTATTTTGTGCATGTCAAATATACAAAAATGTACGGAGTTTTTTTTAGAAATGTCTAAACAATGTTACTCTGTCGGAGAGCTCGCTACTGCGGCTGATAGCCTATCGTTAAAACTAAATCGTTTAGATATTTCAAATATATATAGATAAATCTTATTTTAAACCTTTTGTGGAAATTGTTGCCTTTCTTATTACTTCAAAATAGCTATATGACTATGAGTAATGGAAAAGAAAATGAAAAGGCAAATTATTGGACAAGGATATATCATTATAGCGCAATAATAACTTAATCCGAATATTGGTCGGCCAGTCATTTCTTTCTTCAATTTTTCATATGAATCAGTATCTGATATTAAACGATAAAATTTTCTTTCCAGTGGCTATGTAAGTTTAGATCCAAAGACAGGGAAGGAGTTATGGAGAACGAAGAACTTGCTCCGCCCCACTCTACCAATATTAGATATTTACGGTGATGTGATTGGTTGTGATGGGCCGTCCTTAGTGAAGATTGACAGCGATGGGAGACTTGAACCAATCATTCACTTAGATCTGCCTTTAGACTCGATTTACAGGTAATCAACTTGAATAAGACTTATGTATAATACATAGAATAATACAACACTGTTTCAATCTACTTTAATTCAACAGCCCCCCTATTTCTCAATATTCCTAACTCCTTCACTAATGATCCCAAAAATAATATCAAAACTGAAACGTCAACAATTATTTTCCGTTTCTTGTATTCCAACGTTTGATTTAAATAACAAGCGTTAAGGCTTTAAAGTTCTTATAATTTCGGAGAATTCAATGATAGAAATGAAATGGAGTTTTACGACATTTTACGTCTTACTTTCTTCACCTTTCAATGGCAGTAAAGGCTAGATTAATGTTTCCTTCTATTTCGTGAATAAGATTATTAGACAAAATAACTCATTTCCCCTTGAATACCCCTCGTAAGATAAACCCTATAATCTAGTTTGCCTACATATCAGAAATCTTGTATTACAGTTTAAATTTGATGAGCGAGTCCAATGCTTTAGTAATAGTATCAAGAAGTGGAATGGTTGTAGCCTATTTAACCAGTAAGTTATCCTTGCTATTATACATACCAATTATCATTTTTCAAACGCGGACGAATATGTTAGGTAAAAAATTAGGTTTAGTTAAACATGTGTAGGCATCGCTCCAAAACCGGCATGGTTTTTCCCGCCATTTTCAGTCAAAATAATATGATTGGTCTATCGTCTAATCTTAGATATTTGATTGGCTATTGCCTTTCTGTGTTGCGCGCATTAGGAGTTTGAATCATTTGAATAATTTTTAACTATGCAGACTACCAAAATGAAACAGATTAATTTGTTCAAAATAGGAATATCGGGTGTCCCAATACAAACATCCCCAACTTTGACGCACAGTATCTCGTCTGCTGATGAGCCAATTTCTTTCAAAATTCTCACAGATTTACTTCAACATGTCCTTATCAGACCCTGAAAATATGAAAGTCATCAAACAAAAATTGTACAAGTACTGCCTCGAACAAAATAACATGTCAAAAAATTCAATATCAGAGCAAATTAAATACATGTATTTGAATTTGTGATCATTGTGCCTTCACCACATCAACCGCCGACATCAAACATTTTCCATCCTGATAAACATTCACGGATCTCGTCTAAAGGTACCACTCGAGAACCGACCATCCTGCATTTCAGTTCCTGTTTAATCAGTGTGTCCCTCTAACCCAAGTGCAGTACACCTGTTTCTTAAGCACCCATACTGCTCGGAGTCATTACCATCATCAGTGGAACAAACTGGATGAACATGAACTGAAAGGCAGGAAGGTTGGTTTTTGGGAGAAAATATCTTAAGGTGAGATCGGTGAGAGCATTTCAGGTTGGAAAATGAAAGCTATTAAAATTCAATGAGGTGAAAGCAAAATAGACACAGGTTGAAAAGTGTAATTTGCTCTGATATTGAATTTTTTGACATGCTATTTTGTTCTTGGCATTACAAGTACAATTTTTATTCCATGACTTTCATATTTGCAGAGTCGGACAAGGACATATTGAAGTAAATCTATGAGAATTTTGATAGAGATCGGTTCAACAACAGCTGAGATACTTACCGTCAAACTTGGGGACGTTTTTATTGGGACACCCGATATATATTCATCAGGGGACTTACCTGGTGGCATAACTATACAAGAGAATACCTAAATAATCTAATAAATCCAGAAAACTATGTTTATATATAATAATTGAAAAGGGTTTACTCAAATTTTAAGCGTTTTTCAATAACAACCTGTAATTTTATGGTAAATTACATAGTTTTATGGGTTTATTTGATTCTGTTAGTATACTTTGGACACCGTTGATGAATATACCCTTATTGACCAAGTTTGAGAACTTATTTTTTTGTTCATTCTAAGAGTGAAAGCCTCGGTTCCCAACCCGGTCCTTGGGGTACCAGCGAATACCACAAGGGGACCTGAGAAGTTTCTCAAACAATTTTTAAAAAATATGGAATAGTTTAAATATCAAACTCCATTAACCGACAAATATCATTTTACTTTCATGTTGGCTCTAAATGTTACTTAGGGTGGGTGAAGGGGTACCAGGAGATTGCTTAAGCCAAATAATGGTATGAAGAGTCCAAAAGGTTGGGAACCGAGGCTTTAAAGGAACAAAGCCGTTTTAAATTAGTGTTTTCGAGATGGTTTAAAATTTGATTGACATGATATAACTGCAGAAATCCCACACTAGTTTGTTTTTCTGACTGGTTGTCAACAACTTGTTCCAGTAAATTACTTTGAGATATTTACAACACACGTCACACGACATGGGGTCAACTTGTTGATTTTTGGATTATAACTGAATTCGGGGCCATGTAAGGGAAGAGCGGTCTTTAAAAGAATATTTCCACAGCACCCCTATCGCGCACCCCTACACCGCCTTTCCTCCGAAAATTGCAATATGAAAGCTAGCTCTAGGCTGAGGATATTAGAGGTTGTGGAGTGGGGGGGGGGGGGGTGGTGAATTTTAGAGGGGTGGACATTAGGGGTTGATATACTTTAGCCATATGGCTACTAATACATCTACCACAAACATAACAGTTAGGCCTATATCCAAAATTAGGTACGGTTTGAAGTTCCACAAAAATTAACAATCATTTGCCCATTTGGTTATGTATAAATGCAATGTCTCATTTCAGATGGAGTTCCCCTAGCATCCTTGCAACTAAATGGTACATCTGATGGTCAGAAAGGAACGTTTCACCCTATTGCTCCTCCAGTTATATCGGGGCAGAGAGTGTATGTTTTAACAGAGTTTAGCCCTTCCTCAAAAAATGAACAGGCAAAGGTACGTTGGTTGTTTATTAATAACAATTCGGTCCTTCTACAAGGAATGTAATTTTTCGTGAGATCGGAAGTTGGTTGGTTCTTTTAAAAAACTGGATGTTTTCCGTTTCCTTTAGGAATTTCAAATCCGCTTCGAAATTCAACACTTTCATTAAAAATTTTAAACTCTTGAAGTTGAGACGCATTATAGTTTGTAGTCAAAACACAATTTGTAATAAAAAGGGTTGTAATAAGAGATGGAGTTGAAATTTGATGTGATGACCTGGGAGCTTCCCGCCAAATTACATAGAATTAGGATGTCGGTACATGCTATTTTATGTTCTGATTTATGGCGAATTCTTTCAAAAAAACAAATTTCTATATCTGAGTGAGGGATGCACTATCAATCAGTCTAATTAAAATCAGAGGTCATTAATTAGACTACACTATCAATGATCTTCCGCTTTTCCATTTGTAACAATTATTGGCACAACAGTTATATAATATGTAACAAAAGACAAACGTTAGATATCAGGAACTAAGTGCTGTGTGCAGCAAAACTAAGCGCATCGTGTATTTTTTATCGTTTCAAATTTCTGACCTAGTCTCGAATCAGAACGCGTAAATAAACATTGTTATTCATTGATTTCAGAATCTCAAGGACATTCGCCTGTATGCCTTGGATATTACTGATTCAATAACGGACCGCATCCATATGGCATGGTTTATGGACATCCAGAAGGAACTGAACTATTTTCAAGAATCCAGAAAAACCGAAACGAATATAAATTTTGAATTATTCATGAAATATGATAACCTTGAAAATCACGTGTTGCGTGATAGACAATTGAACGCTAGTTTTCGAATAACAAATATGAAACAAAAAGTTAATTTTTTATCAGAACAATGTCGGACGCTGTTATCGTCGGTGTTAATAGAGTCGAACATAGTTTATGTAAGCCTGTCATCAACTACAGACTCGTATAATATTGGTGATAAGAAATGTGTACCAATATTAGTTGCCATCAACGACACCGTCACACGGGGTCAAATACTTTTTAAAAACCTGACCTCAATATCTCATCTGGCATCAGTACCTTTTACATCGCACAATCCGGGGTCACTGGGGTCAACTTTGTATAACAATCAGCTGATTTCACACAATATTATCTGGGGCAACAACAACACTCATTTACTGGCTTTTGATTCAAATACAGGTCTATTATTTCTCGAAACTAACGTGTCTCAACTTTTACAAACTCGAGCTAACATCACTTCGAATATAATGGTTACAATTTCGAATAGTTCTTACATATTAACGTTTAGTGTAGTTACAAATTTTGAAATGCCGAAGTATTTTTTGACTGCAATCGTCTATGATCCGAAAATCGAAACGATAAAAGTGTTATATGAAGTAGAATGTGATTCCGAGGTCACAGGTCAAATTATATCTACTATGGACGGTAACGATGTTCAGATGCTGACGTCATCACCAACAGGTTATGTAACCGCCTTTAAGAAGCAGTTGTAGACAAATATTACTGTAATAAAAGCTTCACCAAATTATTCTTTTGTTTTTCTTTAGTTCCGTGGAAATAATAAGTTACGAATGTATGCTGTAGATGTAGTTCGAAGAATGGTAAAGATAATTTCTGTGGCATGGAAAATCGACTTTAATCACGTGCCTACCATGGAGATTGACAGTCGACAGGCATCTTTATTAGTTATTGGTGACAAGATACTCACCAGTTTATCATCGTCCAATTCCAGTCATTTAACAAATCGTACCACTGGCATGTTATGGTCAATTAAAGACAATGGAAAAGGTGCTGAATTTGTGTACGGAATGAACTCTAATATTTCCAAAATTGCACTGTACATGCCAAATTCAGTTCAGTCTCCTAGTTCCTTATCTACTCGCTTACTCTTCAAACCATTCAGACCAAAACATTCTAATGATGAAATGCTCTGGGGTACGTCGGTGACTGGGGAAAGCATTTTTGGGATAAATTGGAAAAAAGGAAATACGGTTGTCAATCTTGCCCTCCAAAATCTATTTTTAAACAATGTATCAATTTCAACTAATGTGATGGTAGGTAAAAATAACAACAATGTCGTTTTGATGTTTGGTTTTCACAATTTGAGCGACAAATCTTCCTGGTTAGCAGGTATTGAAGTAGATCACTCTTCCCTGAAACAAAATATTTTGTGGAAATTAAACATTTCTAGACACAGAAGTAATTATAATGTTTCTGGTCAAATAATAACTATACAGCCATCAAATTCCAATACGACCAATATTGCTTCGGTAATACGAACCGGAAATGGAACAGCGCTCATTAGTGCTGGGCCCAGTTCGTTGGATATTGATGAATTGCAATGTACATAATTGTTCAATAAACTTGTATATGAAATTAAGTTAAATTGAGTTTTACGTCCTATTTTTCTGCACCGGATTGGGCATTTGGAGGTGGACAATGCCATGAAGCGTGCAATAATAGGGCCTCGGTTATATGTCTCATCTGAACGACTAGGCGCTTTTTCTTTGTCAGTTTCTTTACTGAAGGTAGGGGGGTTTGCATGATAAATCGAAGGCCCAAAAGTAGTCCGAATCGACGAGATGGGTTATCTCTCCGAACCGTAGGAAGGTCAATATAAAATAGTTTCTTTACTGAATCCGAGGAGGAGCTGAAAAAAAAAATTGTACACCATGTTGGCCAAAACCTTGCAGAATTCTACACAGCTAATATTTCATATTTCGTATCCATTGTTCTTCAAAATCGTCAAAATTCAGATATGTACGCCATTCTTTCATTATTGAATAAAACAGTTCAGAGATACGGATTAATATTTGAATAGTCTACAAGAGTGTATGAGAAATATACGTCAGTTCTTGTTGTACAAAGTACCACATTGTTGATTTTACTGTCGCTTCTTTTTAACATTAAACTTTGTTTCACGTTGTACAACATTTTATGACAATTGAGGTCACATTTCAATTTGATTTAAATCATTGATTTATTTAAAATGAAATGAAATGGTGTTTTAAGTTCAACTTTTCTGCATCCATTTGGCTATTGAGGACGGGGAAAGGCGTCTCAGTGTGCAATGAGGTGGATTTTGCCAGGACAGCAGCATTAGCCAACTCTGCTTTAGATTTCCAGCTTTCAAACTATTTTTTGTAAATCATGCTCTAATTGTAAATAAACAAATTTTGAAAATTTGATATAACAAATGAGTCAGTTTGCCAGAAAAAAATGGAATCTTTAGTGGAACCGCTCTGTGATTATTTCCATTTTTTCATTATTCAACAAAACTTTAATCCACTGCAACAAACACAAAATTATTTCTTCAAAGTCATTTTCTGTTTTTCTAATTGTGTCATCAAAATAAAGATTCATTGTTTTTTGTGAAATATGTAAACAATAATAAACTTAATCAGCAAATGTAAAAAGTTGCTAAAAGTGTGTTATAATTATTGATATATAAACACCGTTAAAAATAAAAGTTAAAAACTATTAACACCTGTTTATTAAAAGTGTTACGTAATCATTGATTGGTAACAAGTTGAAATCTAAACCAATTAATTGTAATAAAACAATGTGGTCACTCTGCAGTTAAAACTCGTGGAATCAAATTAAGCCACGCCCCTAACAAGTCATCACTTTAAAAAACACGCAAGCACTTCTCATTCAAAACAGTAGGACGGAGGTTTTCAAACAAGCTGGTATTCTTTCCTCTCAAATTCGCCCATTTCAAGATTTTTTGGACATTTCTGTGTATTGTGAACTTTATCAAGATGGATTCCTATCAAAGAATGAATATGTATTTGGAAAACTTTATAGAAGAAAAGAAATTAGACGATGGATATTCGACATTTCACGATAATTTTGGATGGAGTACTCATATGAGCGGACATTATTCAAGCGGACATCTTTCTCCCGGCAACTCGTCAACTTATTCCAGTTCGCCACAGTCTTTATCACCATTTAACGATGTTGCTCCAACTTATTTAGGTCTGGGAAATTTCCCTGCACCCATAACAGATCCACTGGAAGAATTACGATGTGACGCTCAGAATGATTTTCTGAAAAATGGAATTGAATGTGATTTGGACGAATGGGATAAATGTCAAGCAAGATTACGAGGCCATAATTTAACTGATCGAGTGCCACTTACAGTCGAATTTGAGGGGAACGACAAGGTTTTCGAGTATTTGTTAGTCAAGGAAAGGAAGAGGGCAAAGAACATGAAACCGGCGAAATCTGGACAAACTGGTAATTGTGTATTTTGTAAAAATAACGGTGAACCTGCCAATGTGTATTCCAGTCATTTATTGAAGGATGAGTCCGGGAAAGTATCTTGTCCTATATTATGGCGGTATACTTGTCCACTGTGCGGTATTACTGGTGATAAAGCACATACTATCAAATATTGCCCTCTAAATAATGGTGAATATACATCCACTGCCCTGCTGAAAACTGCTCGATTATGCAATGGAAAGAGAAGGCGGGAAAATCCGACGAAAAGTAAAGTCAGTGCGTAATTGTGTTGTTTTATTTGACTTTTAATCTAGTGCTATATGACTGAATTTATTTAATATGGTGGAAGGGAACACTTTTAACAATTTTTTAAAAACAATTATGAGGATTTAATTCATGATTGTCTTGTTTTTTTTTTCTTAAAATTATTGTTGTGTATTTTTTAATGTGAGATATAGAAGAATTATGTACAAAGAATAATTATTGCAGATTTTTCAGAGATTTTAGTTTGGAAGTTTCCCAAACATCTGATTATAATATTGATAATATAATAGAATTTTTGTATTCATAGATAAGATTGTAAATTTAGTAGTTTTTTGTTGTAATTTTGTCATTATTTAGCCCTAGAAGATTTTAGTTTTTTTAATTTGAAACTTTTTATACAATCTAGAATCTTGTTTCACATCTTACTTGAAAGTCATTTTAATTCTGTTTTTTTGCCATTTGAATGTAATAGTGCTTATTGGATTATAGAATTGTATTGTAGTTTTTAACTATGTAGAAATTCGTAGATCGAAAGATTCCTCATTTTTGATAAAATACTGCCTTTTTTCTAATTTTGATTTGTGAAAGGGCAGTGTTTAATTAAATATGTTAATTAATTAATCTCAATATTTGAATATTCAATATTAGAATCAACTGTAAATAATCATGCTATTTTTTATTATCAGATTTTCTAATTTTTTAATTAAAACTTAGTAAGTATAAGATTGTGTTGTTTTGTGATAGATGGTGGTCTGAGAGGTTGTTTATTGAATCTTGTTGTGACTGTTTCAGTTATTTCTCCTTGAACATTTAAGACTTCAAAACTCTGAGGGAACAGTAAAAAGTTTTGAATTATTTTATATTCTTGGGGATTTAATCTCAAACCCCTACCCACCCTCTTATTCTGTAGAATGTTTCCCTTTGTGCTTGAGACGGTGTCAGGCCTTGAGTTTTGTTCATTTCATCATGCATTTATACTTTCACTGAAGTGAATCTTGGACAAAAATAAACAAAGCCTTTGCATAGCGTCTATATTGGTTTATTGAGATTTCATTTCAATGTAAAGATTTGAAATGTGAAATATTTCCTTTTACACATGGGTTTCACAGTCCATGACGAGTAGGATGGGAACCAACTCTTTATTTGAAATGAGTCAATAATCCGAGTCTCTGTCCCCAAACTGAAACCCACTTTCACCCAACATTTACCTCGTGTGGTATTGATAGCCAGTGCCTGGTTTCAAATTGAGTTCTTTCATGCATAGTGCTGTTAGCAACTCTTGACAATCCCATAGCCCCTGCTCGGCCCCTCCATCTAATAATTTGCAACTATATAGCCCATAAGGAGGGGGTTTAGAACACCAGGGTTGAGTTTGAAAAAGTGGGAAACCACTACATCCCATAAGGAGCTGATCATCCTTAATACATTTCATCTAATAATTTGGAGCTATAAAGTCCATAAGGAGCTGATCCTCCTTAATACATTTCATTTCCATCTAATAATTTAAATACTGATGTTGATAGTTCCAGTTTGTGTCTGGTGGATATCTAAAAACACAACATAATCCTGAAAAAAAGAATTCAAAATGAGATAAAAATTAATTTAATCATCGCAAAGTTGGGCGACAACTGAAAATACCTTTGAAAAATGTTAAACCAAAAATTGTTAATCAACTGTCGCGTGTCATTGTCGGATGTTTATCAATATTTCTCCAAAATATCAAAGATGATTGACGTTTCCATGGTTTCCAGGCACTCCACCACACTTAACACTCCCTCGGCTCGAGCACCCCTATTTTGGCCGACTGATGTTAGAACCATCTAAAAAATTGCCACTCGCCCCTTCGACGCTCGCGGTGCCGTTGAATTTGAAGCATGTTATATTTCAAAGCCACTCTTTCTCCATGTTCCTTCAGCAACGTTAGACATTTGCATTAGCTGTAATGAAATGAAATGATAGCCGTTGCTAAAGTAACATGCCATTTCTCTTAATCCTGAATCCACCTCTGAAGTCAGATGTGCAAACTTGAAATCTTGAAATTGTCAACATTTTTTATAACTGCAAGATGAAAAGGTATTAAGGGCCCCTTTTCATCTCTTCAAACTTTATTGTATATATCTATCGATTTATTCAAAGGCCCTCTTTAAAGTTTTCCCCAAACCATTTGCATGTACACCTTACAAACACAAACGGAGGAAGCAAATCTGATTGGAGTGTTTAAGGGGAGGTAAATACATTCATGACACAGACAACATTTATCTAATATGTTATTCATTGTTATGACATAAAAATAATCATTGTCTGCAGTTATTTCGATTTTTGAAAACAATACGGAATTCTATGAGCCTATACCCCCCGGAAAAAAGGTTGTACAGCAAATTGTATCCCTTTTGTGTACCTAAAGTATGTGTTTAAATTGAATGCATTATTTACATTTTTCAAACCCTACAGACGCTCCACGGTAGGCTTTCGCTTTTGGAATCCACTTTGCCCCCCCCCCCCCTTTTCCGTCACCTGTTTATTGTTCGGATATTCATAGAATCCGAAGAACTGCAGTGTACGATAATACTTATATATTCTCTCTTGGAGAAAAGCAATGAATGTAGTCTGTTAAAACAAGAGTTATTTCCCTTCCATTATGAATTTTTGAAATCCAGTTTGCAATCCTGTCGAAGAAAGGCTGTTCAGGAAAACTAAACATAAAATATCCTTTATGATTCAATAAATCATGACATGCTGTGCATACAATGATGACGCAAAATTTAATTCCATTTCATTTACTGCTTAGCTCAAAACAGATTAAGATTCACTGAATTGACTGTGGTCTGAGAATTCATTTACTGGTCTTTGAAGAGTTACTTCCCTTATATTGTCACACCATTTACAGAAAACGAAGCATCTAAAACTACATTGAGATCTATGGCGGAACTCTGCTATCTTGTAGCAATTACTTGAATGTAAGTAAAAATGAAGACGAGGCACCCCCTACATACATGAAATGTTGGCTAATAAAAAAATCGTTGTTATTGGCACTAAATGAAACATGTAAATTTAATTCAGTGCGCAGGATTCAGTTTAGATTACTAGTATTGATCAGCAATTGAACACAACAGATTTCAGTGATGGCTAATCAAAATAGATACACAGTTCTTTAGGTTACACAGGTGTCTAGATTGGGCAGAAAATTCCCACGTTAATGAAATAATTTGAATTGATTGAAAGAGAGTCGTGAAATATTTAATTTTGGATGTTATAAAGAGAAATAGATTGCATCAGGGGTGTATATTTTCCTCGCAAATTGTGATGCGATACCAATCCAAAGGCGGATCCCCCGGCTCGAGCTCCCCCCCCCCCCTCCAATTTTTGGCCGACTGATGTCAGAACCCTCTACAAATTTGCCGCTCGCGCCGATGGCGCTCTCGGTGTCGTTTAATTTGAAGTAGCCTATGTTATATTTCAGAGCCCCCTTTCTCTAAATCCTGGATCCGCCCTTGCGCTCAGTTGAATTCTGAATCAGTATTGAATGAATTATTCTCATTAACACACATTTGAAACGATAATAGGCAGTTAGCAGGACGCAGTAATAAATCGGTCACATTCTGATAGAGTTCCGTTCTTCGATAGTCCAATGTAAACTCAATCTTAAAGCGATAGCACCTCTTAAAATGAACAAAACATGTAAGTTCTCAAACTTGACCAATAAGAGTTTATATTCATCAAATGTGTAAATTAACAGTATAAAACAGAATTAAATAAACAATACAACTAAGTAATTTTCCCAAAATTACAGGTTATTATTGAAAAACGCTTAATAAAATGATTAATATTTTGTATATCTTGTAGTAATTACAAGGTAGTTTTCTGGATTTATCAGATTATTCAATATAGTTATGACACCAGACAAGTTGCACAATGAATATAAACTCTTATTCACCAAGTTTGATATTTTAGTAGTATTCCTTTAAAATTGTTACCAACTTTAGTTGATTTGGTAATTAAATCATTATCAATGCCGTTGAACATGAGAAAGTGCTATTAGCCTTGCATGCAGTACTTGAGTACATGTATATATTCCTCCTAACGACTACCCCTTCCCATGTTAACATTTCTTCTATTTCTATTGTCTTGTTAACTTTCTTAGATCATGTATTATATGCCTTTCTGGCTGACATCTAGTCAACTTTGCGACTAAGTGAGAGAAAGTGCCCCGAATTACAAATAGGCTACCCTTTCCCATGTTTCCATTCCTTCTATTGTCTTGCTAACTTTCTTAGATCATGTATTATATACCTTTCCTTCTGACGTTTAGTTTATATGAGGATAAGGTCTATTAGATGAGAGAAAGTTCTATTAATCTACCCTGCATTACCAAATACAAAGGCTACCCTTTCCCAAGTCTATTTTCCTGCTAACTTCTTGCTATAAACTTTCTTTTCTACAAAACTTTCACAAAAATATGCATTATTCTCTTCAGAGAACGTTCCGACCGACGTCTATTTAGCTATGAGAGAAGGGTCTATCAGATGTAATGTGTTATTTCACATGAAGAAGTTGTTAATGATAACAGTGATTAGTTAACAGATTACACTACAATACATCTATTATCCTGAACACATGTTTATATCAATAATACACGGTTAATACAGTCACTGATATAGTTAGGACACTGCAGGGTTCCGCTGTCTCGGTAGGGGTTCCAGTATATTCACTACATCATCACAGCATGCTGTCTCCCCCATACACTGTATTTAGTCTTAAAGACTTACAGGACGCAAGTTCCTTATCAAAACCCCTGAAAAATGTACTCAATCAAATTCGCTATTATCGGTTTAACTACAGGGAACTTTATTAAAAGGGCCGAAAAGATCAAGAATTATGCTTCCGTTCGCTTTATTTTAGGGCACGGTTTATTTAGAAAATTGAGATTTTTTCTTTTTAACGACTTCTAATCCTATACAGGATATGACATCAAACACCAGCCCCTCCCCCGGTTACTACACTTTATCACCCCATGTTCTATAACATATTACATTATACTGCGAAATAAAACATAGACACATAATGTATTAGGATACAAAACGTAGATATATGAATTAAATAAAAACGTATCGTGAGGTAAACATATAACATAATGGAATATTAAATATGAACACATAGCATAAGGGGATATATCCCATTATCGTGATATATAAACACATAGCACAATGGGATATAAAATATAAACACATAGCACAATGGGATATTAAATATGAACACATAGCATAAGGGGATGTATCCCATTATCGTGATATATAAACACATAGCACAATGGGATATTAAATTTGAACACATAGAATAGTTGGATATGAAATATAAACTCATAGCACAATGGGATATAAAATATAAATACATAATAATGTGATCTAAAATGTAAAAACATAGAATAATGGGATATGAAATATAAACTCATAGCACAATGGGATATAAAATATAAATACATAATAATGTGATATAAAATATAAAAACATAGAATAATGGGATATAAAATATAAACTCATAGCACAATGGGATATAAAATATAAATACATAATAATGTGATATAAAATATAAAAACATAGAATAATGGGATATAAAATATAAACTCATAGCACAATGGGATATAAAATATAAACACATAATAATGTGATCTAAAATATAAAAACATAGAATAATGGGATATGAAATATAAACACACACATAGTATAATGAGATATAGATAGGATACAAAACTAATATGTTACATAACGTAATATAACATCGTAATGGAAAAAATGTATAATCATAACTAACCAATAAAATATTTACACATAGCGCATAGTAGATATTGTAATGGGATATAAGTATGGACACGTAAATATGTAGAAATATGTAAAGCAAAATAGGATTTGAAATATAGAAGCAAATGTAATGGAATATCCAATCAAAGAAGTCTTTCATAAGTATGTCATGTCAGTAAGAAATGGTGTTCAAATAGAAATCTGAAAATAATTTATTATTTAAATGGGCTGAAATTAATTTAACAAAAAATATTTATCATGCTGTTCAAACAACAAAATTTTATTGGAACACCAGTGCCCACCTTCTCCATAATGGAAGAGAAATTACAAGAACAATTTAAATTGTTTAAATCTGAAGAAATGTCCTAGAAATAACAGCTGATTTATTTACTGATTTTATTGCACATTAAATAGGCTAATATTAAAAAAATCAACCCATGGTTTCTTAATTAACAGATATTGCGTTTACAAATGATCCAAAAACAAAGAATTGAATTTTAATTATGTTATGCCAAGGTCCTCTTACAGCCAAGATAAAAAAAATCATTGCTCTATGATAATTATATGGAAAATTAATTAATTTACTACGATAAAACAAAGTGTACTCAGTGGCATTGATAAGGACACCAATTAGATAAAAAGATAAGAAAATAATTTAAGATAGAATTTCATTTAAAAAATAGTTGACACCCAAAACCACCAATTAGGTTCAATAGAAGACAGAGGTCACTACTAATTAGACTTCCGATTTCAGATTTCTCATAAACCCTTACGTAGTAGCGACCAATAAAATATATGTATATTAATTCGTACTTATTTAGCCGAGCACGTTACTACACTTGACTTCAAATCGTCACAGACATACTGTCTTGCTTGGCGCTGGTAACTTAGACTCAACGGAAACGAAGACGTCCGTATTTCCCGTTACCTCAAAGGCTACGTGACTTATGCCGCAAGGCAAATTGGGAAGGGTGGAGCACGTGACCGTTTATCAGCCTCGACATCACACCCAATGGCAATATGGCGGCAGGGAATAATTTGTATGAATGTTTGATTGATTTGTTTGTGTTGGTCGATGATGTGTGTTTAATTACTATTTAAAGAGACCCCCCAAAATAACAAGAGTATCGGAATTCTACTTACAAATCTCAAGAAGTATTTGACAACAGCTACAAGCTAATTGTAAACTGATCACGAACGATAACTCTGTAATGATACAGTGCTCGAGGACAAATTCCTTGACCAAACGATTGCATTAGTAGAAACACGTGTTTGTTTACTATATCTAAATATACGACACAGGACTTCTTAAATTGACGTTGATGGAGTTTATTTAAAGATCATATGTTGGGTGTTTTCGAAAATATGATATTGAAATCAGAAAATATAACTGACAATTTGAATTTAAAGGGAAGCAAGCTTCATGATAGGCTACCCAGGATTGAATGATCAGCCTATATAAAAGTATTTTTGAGTATAGTTAATTACGCTCTTTCACGTAGACCTGTATCTTTTATAATGAGCTAAGGGCAACACTTCTTTTTCCCCCTCCCTTTCTACATTTTGTGTTGCAGTCGGCGTATATAGTTTGCAGAATTTGGAACCACTGTTTTTTTTCTTCAAATTAATATCAAATGAGCGATTAATTTTCAATCTAAGATAGTTTATAATTAGCACAGTGATTCTATAGCTTATCAATAACGCCTCCAGAATATATATTCAAAGTATTAAAATTTCTAAAACTGATAACACATTTGGGTAGAAGAAAAACTAGACATAATTTTATAGATATGAAATTTTGTATTCTATTTTATGTTTTGCCTTCCCACGATTTTGAAAGAAGCGATTGGAATCGGGTGGAAGTAGACAACTCTTGTAATATCTTTGATTGAAACTGTATCTCAGGTGTTTTCACACTATATTCTCACAATATTTACTGACCTCAAGGGCAATAACTCAATGTTTCTCACGATGTATAGAATTTATTATCTTCATATACAAAATCATATTCATTAATTAAAGGAAGCTTTTCAAATAATTTGGCAATCAGTACAAAAAAGTCGAGATTTCATCTTTGGACCATACTTTACACAATATCCTAATTGTATATTGGCTTTTAAGGGAATATATTCGAAACAATAAACATACAATTAACATATTTAAAAAATTGAACAATTTTCTTCAAAAAAATTGAAGGTTTTCTTCAAAAAATTGAACATTTTCTTCAAAAAATTGAACAATTTTCTTCAAAACAATTGAACATTTTCTTCAAAACAATTGAACATTTTCTTTTAAAAATTGCAAAGTTTACTCCCTTTAATAATTAATAGTTACATATTTAATTGAAATACAGAATTAAGTGTTTTGATATGCGGAGTATATAAGAAATAAAATGTTGTGCTATGATAATAACGGTGAAAACTGGGGAGATATGAAGTGGCGGTAAGAGTCAGTACTTCAAACTATCACCAAATATCTACCAGAAAACACACAGTCTTCAAGTGACGCTGTTTTAAATTTGTCTTTTTAATTATTCAAAATAATGAAATTTGCAAGAAACAGTTAATAAACTCCTCGGTTATCTTTTAGAAAAACTCAAAAACTGTAAGAAATGGAAATTTTTTTATTTATTGTACCAAGATCTTTAGAACTAGCAAGTTTCAGTTAATTTATTGGTGGTAAAGAATCGACTTAAAATATCAAAACTGATTTTGCTCTTTTATATTTCTTAAAAATGCTTTCGAAAATGCAATGAAGAATCAAAACGTGGAAAAGACTCTTATGAAATGGACAATTTTTGATTTGATAATATATTTAAAGGGATATGTTCACTATCTATTCAACAAAAAAACTTTTAGTCTCCGAACCTGGATTTTTTTTTATTAATATAATAAAATTTAAGCCTGCAAATCCCTGTGTATTCATAAATATCAGTGTATGAAAGTAAAAAATACGACTCGTCATTTAGTAGGACTATGACTTACATAGAAAACACATGTACAGAAAATGAAGGATAAATGTTTAGGTAGTGATATAATGAAGGAATTACATGATTTTCCATGTTCCTTCAGCAACGTTAGACATTGGCAAATGAAATCATAGCAGTTGCTAAAGGAACATGATGATTTTCGTGCATTAGTTGTACTTCTGGAGACTATTAAGGAATATTATTTCCTAAATCGACCATCGAAAATGCTGAACATTCCCCTTTAAGTGCTTATATTTCTTAAAAATGCTTTCAAATCAAAACGTAGAAAAGACTCTTAGAAAATTTAAAATTTTTGATTTGATGATATGTTTTAAAACACACCTTCTTTTCAAACTGGACAGTTGTTTATTTTCACTGAAATATAGAGGAATGTAGACAATGTGTTTACCACTAATTCATCAAAATCATAAATAATTTTAAACTTAAGATTGCATAAAAATCATAAATACCCCAAAAAATAATAAATACCGCACTCGTAAATATTGCGTAATTAGTGCATTTCTATTAATTTGAAGTACATACAAGTTAATACCATGATTTAAATAGAATTCTAAAAAGCAGCCTGTATGGAAGAATATTTAATAAGCTCACAAAATGTATTTTTTATACAAATGCGAATTCAGCGTCCTGATTTATGACTATCCTATCAAGTATTATTTAACCAGAAATGTTGCTTCTGAAAATGCAGAATTCTCAGATCAGAAAGCAGAAAATATTTGTCTGGCATGAAATTTCATTCTCAAATGCCAGTTTCAAGTCGGAATATTTGACAATAGAGCTGAGAATTTTAGACGACACCAAGGTTATGCCAGGTGCTAAGCCTTGAAGCCACTATGATACCTATGCCTGGGGTGTGGTTTCGTTTGTTTGTGTTTCATACAACCTCTTAAAACTGTCAGTCGAGCTAGGTAGAAACATCTGTGATTAGAAAGGAACTCAGAAGAATATAAATTTACACCGATTTATCCTCCGGCTTCTTTCCCTTCTATTTTATATTCATTTTAATAAACACATGTTAAATTTCATCCATATTTCAGAATAGAAACGTCTAAAATAAATAAATACCAAGTTTATATCCTCATCATTCTATTTTGACACTTCCAGGATTTTAGTAAGGCCTTCGATTACGTTTTGACGGTAATGTATAGTGAGAGAACGTAAAATAAAAATGGACTGGAAAGTTTGTAGGAAAATTAAAGGGATTGTAAAGTGATTTCTAAATTTTGGATTTGTGTTGCGAATGAAATTAATGACTCCGTTAAAATCTCTTTAGAATCCTTAAGGTTTTTATCTGTTTAAACGCATCTAAGTATTTTTTTCTGAAATGTTACTATTTTTGATTTTTAAAAGAAAATCTATGTTTTAAGACTGACTATTTCACTAATTATCATTTGTTTCCAGTTAAATCTTCGATTGTAAGTTTGGAAATAAAATTGTGGAATGTACAAAAAGTATGAAATGAAACAATAATTAAATCTTAATCATCTGTAAATCTTAATTATTTTTGGTGATTTAAACGTTTCGAACATTGTAACTCGTAAAACACATTTTTATTTCAAGGTATTTCTATATTCCTGGCAGGTGGCATAATTATGACATATGCAAAGAATAAACTCTTAAGCCTATGGGCACCACCATAGATGCTAGCATCATTCTTGACGAATTTGGCACCAATTTAATTTATGTATTTTTAAATTCTAAATTACTGGGGGTTAAATAGAGATGGTTCATGTGGTGCATTCCCTTATAATTTATTTAAAGATTTCAAGTCAAATTTTTCTTATTTCCTTTGAATGTGTTTTTTATTTAAGATGAAAAGGTTTCAGATAATTTCTCTTTTCCACAAAATTAAACTTACCATTACCTCAATTCTAATTATATCTGGATTATTTTCAACAATTTGTCAAGAATCTTCATGTAAAATTCAGATAATGACAATTTATTATATCAATAATGAAGATTTCTTAAAATGCAAATTATTTTGTGATAAATGGTTTATTTCATTTTTAGTATAATTTATGTGAATGGAGATTTGATATTGAAAAAAATATATATCCATGTTTTTTAAATATTTTAATAGCATTTTTGATAATGCGTTACAAATATGAAAAAGTACACATTTGAATTTTTTTTTAAAATAAATTCACATGAAAATAAGATAGTTGTTTCTTTTCAAAGATTGTATAATGCAAAGAAATAAGGTTTTTAAGTAAAATGACGCTAGATGTATACGTAGCTTTAATATGAGAATAATTGAAAGTTTTGTGTCCCTGTGTATAATTGTGAATAGCAATGTATCACTGCAATAACAGCTTTAGAAATGGAATAACAAAAAAGATTACTAAATGGGTGCACTTCTTTAAAATGAAAATTCACGTCATATAGAATAAAACGAAGCAATGGTTCCGAGACAGAAGTAAATTTACGTGATAATTTGGTTGAAATTTGAACAAGATTCCCCCATTATAAAGCTAATAAAACATAAAATATATCGTGTAGTCAGAGAGATTTATTTCAAAATATATTATTACCCCAATCAATTTACTTAATTCAATTACAAAATAATTATTTTCATTTTTACTCAAATAATTTTCTGTACATATATTTCTTCTCTATTTATTTATTTAAATTTTTTGTTAATATGGCGAGTAGGCCTATTAATAACAGATATATTTTTTGATTTTTGATTCTTTCGTCGCAGCGAATCCTTCAGGCTTAAAAGATTGATGCTATTATTCCAACTGGATGAGGTTACAAAATGGTTCTATATACCTTTCCGAAAATTACAATGTATCTGAATTTTTTATTAAACAATCAAATACTTTTATTTTCAGTGGCTAAGCAATGATTTGATTTCTTATATGTGGGGTCACAAATCCCATATCAAAATCGAATATTCTTCTATTTAACGGGACCAACTTGATGTTATTAGAAAATAAGTTTAAATCCTCGTAACCAATGATCAGGCAAATTAAAGACCGGGCATCCATAAAAAGATGAAGATCTCCATTCCAAAGGAGTTTGAGCAATTAAAAATTAACCGTCAAGCACATTTTGGAAAAAAGACACGAAGGTCCATTTTTCCACTCTTGTATTTTCCTTTTTTTTTCATTTTATGTGATTTAGAAATGTATGTAACTATCATAGCTCCGCAATGTTTTAAAAACAATCCAACCCAACCCAACCCAAGACTGCACCCCTGTTATTTTACACGGGAGGTGTTGGGAATGTCCTATTAATAACAGGAATCTATTTCCTCTCAGGCTGTTGTAGTGTCGGTATGGATGAGATTCCATTTAAATAGCATATTATAGATTCATTAGACTCATCCTTTTACTTTTTCTACTTTCAAAAAGATTTTCGTCTATAAATTATACATTAAGTCACCTTGGGTAATTGGAGCCACATTTTACCGTTATTTATTAGGCGAGTTTTTAAGTGGTTTCAACGAAAAGAAAACTGGAAGCACTTTGTACTGAAAATCTCGTGTTTACGACTGTATAGATTGCTACAGCCAACCTTCATTAATTTTCAAATTAAAAGTTCATCAAACAAACCATTTATCACGAGAAAAACAACGATTCTATTCACCAAATAATTATTGGAAATAGACAACATGTTTCAAACAAACGTTTACAACTTTCTGGAATTTTATCTTGTATCAAATCGTGTCGGCACCGAGAAAAAAATAAAGTGGCATAACAAACACATGCTACCGTATATAATAGCTTATAGAAAACTTTGGGAAAAAATGAATATGATATTTGTAGATCCCCACATTTCATAATTGTTGTTATAAATGAATTACAAACAATAAATAAATAAATACATACTCCAAATGTGTTGATACATTTTTTTATTCAAATAAAACTAAAATACCTAATATTTAAAAAAAAATGTTTTTCACAGTATCAATTAATTTATATCAAAACATTTTTCTGATTACATAATAATATTGTAATACGATTTAAGGGTGTTAATTGGGCTATTTCACGTTATGAAAAAATGGAATAAGTATATGAAATAATGATTTCTTGAGATTTGTTGTGCATTTGTTGATGATTTGGGGTCCTTCTCGATAGTTTAAGGTTGATTTCATGTCAATCAGATTTTTTTTAATGAGTAGACAGCCCTTTCAAACATGTCATAAAAATTGGACATTTCAAACCTTTGATACAAGTTTAAAAAAATGTGAATGGATCAATCTACATCAAACTTGGCATAAATGTAGACAATTACATTGCCGAGAAACGTACAGAGCGATTTTCCAAAAAAAAATTATTATTTTGGTGGTTACCATGGAAATACGAAAATTTACGAAAATTTAATCGTAGGTATGGCAAACATTTTTTAGGGGCCAAACTAATTAGAATTTTCGAAAAAACTCTCTGTACGTTTCATCCTTATTGGATAAGCTTTCAATCAATACCAAGATCGTAATTTTCCAATAAAAAATGGCTGAGAAATCTTGTATCAACCGGGACACATTTTGCTACTTTTTCCTAATTTTTTAGCAAAAACTAACGAAATACCTAATTTCTTTTCGTTTTTTTTCATTCTATATAGTTTACAAATAAAGTAATAATAATTATCTACAATCTGAGCCCAAAAATAATAAGTAATTCGCAAAACTTCCATCTCGTGTTTTTTTTCTCGAACGCTAGCCCAATCAATACCCTTAATTAGCATAGTAGCCGATTGAAACTCCTGGAACGCTAAGTGGGCCCAAACGCCAATGTATCTAACCAATAATTTATAATATCTTCTTCTTTATAATACGTGAATGTTTACACGTTGTTTTCAATGTTATAAACTCAAGTCGCCATCACCGTCCATTTATCACTTTCAACCTTCTATTGAAGATAAACACCAGGTTTGTTCTTGGTTTATTCAACAATTTAAACAATATAAACATTGTACAATACTTGTTGAAACATTTCAATTAAATTCAAACTATCCCCGAATGAATATATCACATCAATCAAAAACTTTACTACAGAATGCATTATAACCGATACAACTATCATAACGACACGATGAATGAAAATTGAAAATAGATAACAAATGGTTGAATAGAACAGATCAGAATAGTAGAATAGAACAGATCAGAATGGTAGCATAGAACAGATAAGAAAGGTAGCATAGAACAGATCAGAATGATAGAATAGAACAGATCAGAATGGTAGAATAGAACAGATGAGAATGGTAGAATAGAACAGATCAGAATGGTAGAATATAACAGATCAGAATGGTATAATAGAACAGATCAGAATGGTAGAATAGAACAGATCAGAATGGTAGAATAGAACAGATCAGAATGGTATAATAGAACAGATCAGAATGGTAGAATACAACAGATCAGAATGGTAGAATAGAACAGATCAGAATAGTAGAATAGAACATATCAGAATAGTAGAATAGAACTGACCAGAATGGTAGAATAGAACTGATCAGAATGGTAGAATAGAACAGATCAGAATGGTAGAATAGAACAGATCAGAATGGTAGAATAGAACAGATCAGAATGGTAGAATAGAGCAGATCAGAATGGTAGAATAGAACAGATCAGAATAGTAGAATAGACCAGATCACAATAGTAGAATAGAACAGATCAGAATGGTAGAATATAACAGATCAGAATGATAGAATATAAAAGATCAGAATGGTATAATAGAATAGATCAGAATGGTATAATAAAACAGATCAGAATAGTAGAATAGAACTGACCAGAATGGTAGAATAGAACTGATCAGAATGGTAGAATAGAACAGATCAGAATGGTAGAATAGAACAGATCAGAATGGTAGAACAGAACAGATCAGAATGGTAGAATAGAGCAGATCAGAATGGTAGAATAGAACAGATCAGAATGGTAGAATAGAACAGATCAGAATGGTAGAATAGAACAGATCAGAATGGTAGAATAGAACAGATCAGAATGGTAGAATAGAACAGATCAGGATGGTAGAATAGAACAGATCAGGATGGTAGAATAAAACAGATCAGAATGGTAGAATAGAACAGATCGGAATAGTAGAATAGAACAGATCAGAATGGTAGAATAGAACAGATCCGATTGGTAGAATAGGACAGATCAGGATGGTAGAATAGAACAGATCAGAATGGTAGAATAGAACAGATCAGAATGGTAGAATAGAACAGATCAGAATGGTAGAATAGAACAGACCAGAATGGTAGAATAGAACAGGTCAGAAGGTAGAATAGAATAGATCAGAATGGTAGAATAGAACAGATCAGAATGGTAGAATAGAACAGATCAGAATTGTAGAATAGAACTGACCAGAATGATAGAATAGAACTGACCAGAATGGTAGAATAGAACAGATCAGAATGGTAGAATACAACAGATTAGAATGATAGAATACAACAGATCAGAATGGTAGAATAGAACAGATCAGAATGGTAGAATACAACAGATCAGAATGGTAGAATAGAAAAGATCAGAATGGTAGAATAGAACAGATCAGAGTGGTATAATAGAACAGATCAGAATGGTAAAATAGAACAGATCAGAATGGTACAATAGAACTGATGAGAATGGTAGAATAGAACAGATCAGAAGGTAGAATAGAGCAGAACGAAATAGTAGAATAGAACAAACCAGAATGGTAGAATAGAACAGATCAGAATGGTAGATAAGAAGAACAGACCAGAATGATAGAATAGAACAGAACAGATCAGAAGGTAGAATAGAACAGATCAGAAGGTAGAATAGAACAGATCAGAATGGTAGAATAGAACAGATCAGGATGGTAGAATAGAACAGATCAGGATGGTAGAATAGAACAGATCAGAATAGTAGAATAGAACAGATCAGAATAGTAGAATAGAACAGATCAGAATAGTAGAATAGAACAGATCAGAATGGTAGAATAGAACAGATCAGAATGGTAGAATAGAACAGATCAGGATGGTAGAATAGAACAGATCAGGATGGTAGAATAAAACAGATCAGGATGGTAGAATAGAACAGATCAGAATAGTAGAATAGAACAGATCAGAATGGTAGAATAGAACAGATCAGGATGGTAGAATAGAACAGATCAGGATGGTAGAATAGAACAGATCAGAATGGTAGAATAGAACAGATCAGGATGGTAGAATAGAACAGACCAGGATGGTAGAATAGAACAGATCAGGATGGTAGAATAGAACAGATCAGAATAGTAGAATAGAACAGATCAGAATAGTAGAATAGAACAGATCAGAATGGTAGAATAGAACTGACCAGAATGGTAGAATAGAACAGATCAGAATGGTAGAATAGAACAGATCAGAATGGTAGAATAGAACAGATCAGAATGGTAGAATAGAACAGATCAGAATGGTAGAATAGAACTGACCAGAATGGTAGAATAGAACAGATCAGGATGGTAGAATAGAACAGATCAGAATGGTAGAATAGAACAGATCAGTATGGTAGAATAGACCAGATTGGAATAGTAGAATAGAACAGATCAGAATGGTAGAATAGAACAGATCAGAATGGTAGAATAGAATAGAACAGATCAGAATGGTAGAACAGAATGGTAGAAAAGAGTCATATTTTGAAATATCTTAGCACCAGAATAATCTAATGTCTTAAAGGGGACCAGTCTTCATTTTTATTGGTTGATTTGGGTCTTGTATATTTTTAAGTATCCTTCAGAAGCACTAGAAATGCACGAAAATTGCGTATTTCCTTCAAATATACCCTAAATTAGACATTTCTCCTTCTATTTCTATAGATGACTTTTCTATATGTTGCATACTATCGCTAATGTGTAGTAGGGCATTATAACTTTCAAATGCTAATAATTATGGATGCACATGGATTTGAAGGCTCAAATTTCAATGGTGAGTTGTGATAACCAGTACTAAGTTGGTGACCTAAAAAATCCCCGTTTCTGAGACTTATCCAAATCGACCCGCGAAAATGAAGCCTGTGCCTCTTTAAGTTCTAACGCTGTCTCTGGGACATCAAAGTTTTCGAGTCTATGTAGCCAGAGTAAAGTAAAGAATAGGTCAGGAAAGAGTCATAATATCAGTTTCCCTTTGTATTTATTCTAAGAATTGCACCTTTCTTATTTGAAAAATGTATGCATAAAAGCAATACAGACTAAGGTAAAATATCTTGGCCTGTACTTTGTTATTCCTATTGGTACGTAAACTAAGTGTAAATTAAAGTTTTCAGAGTGTAAATTAAAAACAGTTGTTTGAAGTTTGAAAATTCTATACATAAGAAGTGGTTTCTTGATGAATCTTTTGATTTTCGTTTCTTGTTAGAATATCGTAATATGTCTCAAGTTGAAATAGATTTACTAATTATTTCATCTACCCAAACTATTAGCTGATTAACCCATATAATATGATACTCTTGAGTGGATCTCCTTGGGTTTGGTTTAGTAAATTATTTCGTGGATACTTCGAGTAAAATGTTTGAGTATACCAAAGAATATGTAAGAAATTTGTTCGTAACCACGATGATGATGAACTGTATTGGTCCACAGGGGAGAAAACTCTAAAAGCCAGCACCTCGTTACATATAGGACCCACACCACTAAAACATTTTATGCAAATGATTGTATACGAATGTAGTCCCTGCTATTTTTAGAAATCCTCTTTCTCTCTATCTTCTGGGTTTTTGTACTTTTGACTAATTTTTGGTCTAGACTTGGAATTTGCATTTTATTTCAGATTTAGTGAGATTATGAGAAACTTATAGGCGGAAGGGTAATTCTAAAAAACTATTTTTGATTTGATTTGATATTGAATAATAAGTAAAACGTATTTGTTTGTTTAAGCGGAAGCGGAAGTTGTGTCCCATCTGTAATGTATGATTAACCATTATCATCACGACCATCAGTCAAGACAAATCCTATTAGAAACCTCAAAACAAACAAATACATTCAGGGTGCGTATTATATAGTTTTAAAGTGAGACACCGGAATTTTAGTTTGCAAAAAGATTTGTTTTTTTGCTTTCGAATTTGAAAATAAATCAGCATAAAAACACATTTTCTCTATTTCATTTATTACTTTCAGCAATTGCATTTATTCGTGCATTACTTCATTATTGTCATTTATTTCTGTACTGTCACCCTTAAGAGATGAGTATCAGAATTTTTTACAGGATAAAGGCTACTGTTAAAAACAACTCTTTCAAACATCTGAAATAAGTATTACAGAGACCTAATATTCAATGTTTATTTTTTAAAATAATAAGTTGTTTTTGAACGTCATGGACCTGCAATAGTTAACTTTGAAGAGTCAAGACGTCATTGTGTGAGGTCTCGGGCCATGTAATATAACAGAGATTAAAGGATGAAGTTAAAGGACTTGCACCATGTCAGTGTTTGTGTTTCAGATCTAGAAGTTTATCTTGTCTAATGATCTGTCTACCATACACTCAGGCTGGACGACGGTTGGAGCAATTTGCCCAAATTGTTCGAGTGACATGATGAGATCTCTTCGGGTTGTCAGTTAGTTTTGTGTCTTTTTTGCTGTTTTGTTAACCGTGCTCTATTGCTCTATTGTCAACACAAAATATTTTAACCATATGGATTGAAATCAACACACATCCACAATATATGTGCTCTTAAACGTTGACTGTAAGGAAATAATCCTTAAGCAGAATTAGGAGAAGAGATCACATTAAATATTGAAACATTTTATGGTATAAGGAAATGTGGCGCGGACAAAGGGTGTTTTATTCAAACCTTATAACTCTAATGTATGTAATAAATAATACTGTCTATTAATTGATATAGGAGGGTCATACCAAACCCTTACCAATCTCTTCACAATTTATTTACTTTACATTATAGATTCATATTCTAGTCCACCCACTAGCAATCAATCAATACAGCATACACTCTATTAAGTACTTTACAAAAGAAAATATCTAACATAATTCATCTTTTCCCTCTTTATAGACCATTATTTTATTTTTTAGACGCATCTGACATCTCTTGGTCCAATATTGCCAATTATGTGAAAGGGGTGACTAAACGTTTATCAAATTTTCATATATCAAGTTATGAATCCAGTGGCGTATTTAGGGATACCCACTACACAGTCCCCCCCCCCCCCCTCACCCTCACCCCTCTCTCTCTCTGAAGTCGATTAATTTGATCTATTTTCACTTGGACATAGACAAATTTGAGCATTTTCATGTCAACGGTTACGGCCTCTCCTGCCTCTCTGAAAACATTTTTCGCTGCGCTACTGCGTGCATCTGAATTTACCTTATTACAAATGATAAAAATAGGTCCAAATCTGTGGTCAAAACATTGAAAGATGTCTACCCCCCACCGGCCCCCGACTTCATTGGTTGATAAAATAAAGAAGCAACGAAAAGCGTCTTGTCTTACGACCTTGAACTAAGGACACCGTGACACCATGAATCTGTTATGGTAGGTAGCAGTATGGAATGTACGTTAAAGGAATTGTTTATAATAAATTTAACTTGATTCATTTTAATTACTAACAATGCTTCCTTTATTCTTCATGTCTGTTGTAAATAAACCATCACAATGTAGATATTTCAATCAGTTTCATGTTTATATTTTAAATTTTATTCTGGTACCTCGGTACGGTTTTGGAATCGGTAGTTATCTTGCACTCAAATATCATAAATTGATTGCATTTCGAGTTCCAAATCTACCTGACTACCACCAACAATGGTTACTGTCAGTAGGCAAAGAAATTTGTCATAATTATTGTCCAATTAAAGTTTAGAGCGATGTCGCCTAAAAAGTCAATATCGGTTGATCCCAATTTTGACTTGTAACGCAGCAAGAACTCGTTTAAGTTTATGGTCGTGAGGAATTCTACTCCATTCTGCCCCATAACATGCAATAGTTCTTGTAAAGATTATTGGGTTGGTTGAAAACTGCCCACAAGTCGATTTATGTCTTCAAGTTTTTGAAAGACATGGTTCGTCAACCTACCCCGCAATCTCTGCAACATCAACTGCAACTCCAACTGCAACTCCAACTGCAACTCCAACTGCAACTCCAACTGCAGCAAAATGATAAGCATGAATGAAAGGAAAAATTCCAAAAGACTGTAAGCCTATTCAGGTCATTTCAACTGCGTTTCAAGCTCATAGTTGACACAGCACAGTTCTGTTACTGGCATTCGAAGTGACGTTGGCTTGATTTGAATGCTGTGAACTCAGATTTGTTAAACTATTGTTATATTTGAATGAATTGAAAGTGTGAACAACCAGAGTCAATTCAAATTTTTTTCATGTGTTACGTTTTTTTGGGGAGTATATTTCATTATGCATATGAGCTCTCATTAAAACATTTATGGTTTGATAATTAAATTATTTTCAACGTTTTTTCAAGTCAATTAGTTTAGTGACAGATATATGTATATTCAATAAAATTCAAATTTATACAAGATATTATGTCACATACTTTAAATTGTGACAACCCCTTTTTTTTGAGAAACTCGAAGAAGATCCATCTGACCATTAAACATATAAACTAGAACCTTAAATTGGCTTGGAAATATCAGAAAATCGCGTTCTTTGGCGTCTAATTCTCCACATTTGCTAACCGAGATCCCTCAAACCCTAAAAAAAATACTTTTAATTCTTAAATTGGCTGGAAAGTGTTAAGAAATCGCGTTTCTAGGCGTTTAATTCTCCAATTTGCTAGGCGAGATCCCTTAGACCTTAAGGGTATTGATTGGGCTAGCGTTCGAGAAAAAAAACACGAGATGGAAGTTTTGCGAATTACTTATTATTTTTGGGCTCAGATTGTAGATAATTATTATTACTTTATTTGTAAACTATATAGAATGAAAAAAACCGAAAAGAAATTAGGTATTTCGTTAGTTTTTGCTAAAAAATTAGGAAAAAGTAGCAAAATGTGTCCCGGTTGATACAAGATTTCTCAGCCATTTTTTTTGGAAAATTACGATCTTGGTCTTGATTGAAAGCTTATTCAATAAGGATGAAACGTACAGAGAGTTTTTTCGAAAATTCTAATCAGTTTGGCCCCTGGAAAATGTTTGCCGTACCTACGTGTAAATTTTCGTAAATTTTCGTATTTCCATGGTAACCACCAAAATAATAATTTTTTTTGGAAAATCGCTCTGTACATTTCTCGGCAATGTAATTGTCTACATTTATGTCAAGTTTGATGTAGATTGATCCATTCACATTTTTTTAAACTTGTATCAAAGGTTTGAAATGTCCAATTTTTATGACATGTTTGAAAGGGCTGTCAACTCATTAAAAAAAATCTGATTGACATGAAATCAACCTTAAACTATCGAGAAGGTCCCCAAATCATCAACAAATGCACAACAAGTCTCAAGAAATCATTATTTCATATACTTATTCCATTTTTTTCATAACGTGAAATAGCCCAATTAACACCCTTAAAAGAATAATTTTAAACCTAAAAAAAATTCTTATGGCGGTCCCGCATTCCCTATACAAATAATCCTTAAATTTGTCAGGAAATCGAGTTTCAAGGAGTCAAAGTCTTCAAACTTCAAAAAATTATGTTTCCAGACTCACAATGGGCGTCCTCATCCTCTAATACCACTGTTATTCATAAAGTTTTCAAATCAAGGGGCAGTAGGTACCAGGTCGCCCCCCCCCCCCCTCCTGATTGGACGTTTGCCCTCCCAAAAGTAGTTGGCTGGCTACGGGCCTGATTGACGTTCACGTCATACTGTGCACGCAGCCTTACGGATTAGATTAAATTGCAGGTTCGAACGAATTGTAAACATATCCCTTTAATTCGAAAACAGAAAAAAATAGCATTCCAACTGACACTGACTAATTATTCACCTGTTTTGCTAATTGGGCAGTTGTATTTTAATTAGCTTATATGCTACTATAAAAGCCGGGGATTTTAACAGAATTACAATCCATCTACCAATAACTACTACTACCAACAACTACCTAGTTTGCGATATTAGAATCAGCTGGAAGCGAACGTGAGCTTGTCATCTACCAACCAAAACTATCTAAAATGAAAACATTTACGACTACATTGCTTCTGATAGTATTCATCAGTATGTTCAGTATGAGTTCTGAATTCGCCATTGAAAAACCAGCTGGAAGACAACCACTTGACGATGTTTTGAAGAAAAATAGGAACCGAAGAGGTGTCATTAATACAACACCCGTTGTAAGTAATATTTCTAACTAATTTGGTAAAACGTATTGAGTTAAATAAGATTTCTTAGTAATTTCTGTAACTTTTAACAATTTAAGCCCATGGCCGCAAACTTAAAAAAATGAGCTGAGTGCAAATCTCCGATCCCGTGTACTCTTTGTTTTTTTACCTTTACCTAATACATTGCTTACAATTAAACTTTTTTCCCTTCGTATATCATATAGTGCCTGTACTCTCAGGACCAATGCTGCACTCATCCCAAGCCCGAGCGATGCTAACAAATATCGAAATCAATGTAAACGTATTGTCAATATATTGGTAGCAGACAGGCACCACAGGCACCACAGGCACAAGATTTTGGTAAAAAAAATCGTAAATAAAATATAACTATATACGAATTTTTTTAATATAAGATTTGTTTTTCACCAGAATCTGATGCCTGTGACGGGCACCTAAACGGAAGACAACTCCAGAAGCATTAAAGATATTTAATTTTCTGATTTGTTTTCACAGGTTTATACTACTGCTTCTGTAGTGTGGCCTTAGACGGATCTCATTGATTACTGAAAATGAAGCTGAGCCACTATTAAAAAAACGACAATAAATTTGAATAAAGCATATTAAAAGGCATTGTGATATTTTTTTCACTGTTGTATAGTCTTTCAAAGGTTTTTGTGTAAGTTAAGGGATAATTAAAACATAAATAAGGACAGTCCATGCGTTAAATACAAAGTTCTATATCGAACAATTATTTTGAATCCCGAATGGACTGTAAGTATTTATGTTTTTGAGCATACCAAGACTTTCACAAATACCTACCTAACTATCAGAATTTTACAATTGGTAATGCACCAGATCGCACAAAACACCTGCTGTTAAACGGAAATGAGATGATTTATCAACGGGTCCCTGCTTTGCCATTATATATGTATCATAATTATGTGATAGGGAACCCTTATCGGGCAGCCACATAATAGAGATAAAGCGCCTAAAACACGGTTTTGTACCTCACAGACTCCAGTTTATCCGAAAAAGGAAGAATTTTTCGTTAACTCGAAAATTCATCAGGTATTCGAAAAGAGTAAGCATGGTCTGCTTCGCCTGCGAAACCCGCCACTACATATAGGTCAACATTATGGGATACAATAAGATCAAATCATACATGATTAAACAAATCAGTCAAGATGCAAGGGCTATTCCGAACAGAATATGCCCACTAAGTCTTCTTGAAGAGGGTTTGGGGGCACTGTACCCCAAAACAATTTTGAAATCGGGACTGATTTCCTCGCGTCTCAGGTCCTTCCGAACATTTTTTTCTTTGAAAAAGACCACCCCTTGAATAATGTTTAGGCTCGTTTCCTTGCATCTGATGCCTTTCCGAACAGAATTCCTGTAAGAACTGCCCCCACTCCTTTCTCGTTGAGAACGACCACCCCTTTATATTATACACATTATATCCCTAGAATTTAGGGATTATTTCCTTGTATAATGATGCCTTTCCGAACAGAATTGAATAGGGTTTGGGGCATTATACAGCAAGAAAATTTAAAAAATAAAATTTGGCCTTTCCGAACAGCAGACGATTTTGACGGATTGCAACCTAAGAAAATTTAAAAAGATAAAATTTAATTTCTTGCATCTGAGGTTTCTCCTGATCTCGTTGATAACGGTTGGAGTAGATTTTTTTGGAGGATTGTAACCCAAGAAATTTTTTGAAAACAAAGCCGATTTCCTTACATCTCGGGCCTTTACAAACTACATACGTTTCATAAGGGGGTCATCGTATAATATGAAAATTAAAGTTGATTTCCTTGTATCTGAGACTTTGCATGACCGCTCTCTCGTTTCAGACAAGCGACGCTCGGTTGACGGTAGTATCTTTTTGATTGTTAAGGAAGACATCGATCCTAAGAAAATTTTGAAAATTAAGATTTGTATTCTTGCCTCTGAGACCATTCTGGACAGCATATTTTTTATAACTTACAGACGATATAATGAGGTCGTCAATGTTTGCTTCAACCCCCTAGCCTTCCCCTCTCCCTCCCTCCCCACACACACACCCCCCTTTCCTACGGCCCTGGCGTGTGTCATTCTTACATCGCTACGACACATAATATATTATGGTATGATATCATATTTTGAAGTTAAAATCTTCACACCGTTTTGTACGAGTTTTCAGACTTTGTTTTACCAGTCGAAGTTTACTTTAACCAGGAAGTTAAATGATGGTTGAAAAGTAAAAAGTCGTTAAAGTCCTGTATGTTTATACGATGTGCTATTAGAATATATTTCTGGGGTATAAATCAGTCGAATATCCCGCTAAGAAGCCGTTTTATCACTTAGATTACAATAACTATAGCCGATCTCTGCCCTTTACAAGTTTGTGTGTGGTATAATCTTTGATATTCAATCGCTGGTAGTTTAATCAAACCAGGCTCGAAAATTATAATGCCAACTGAATCAGGATTCTTGATAATTTACTTTGAAACATTATTATTGTTAGTGTGGAAACCGTAGAAATGACAGTAAACGAGAATTTTGTTTTTATAAAAAAAGAGTAAATCAGGTTTATTTTTAATGAATATAATATGATTTCTTAAGAAAGTGCGTGTTTATCTTGAAGAATGAAATAAGGAATAAACATTTGTTAATAAAATGAATATTTGTTATAACTTGTTATGAAAGTGAATATTTGTTATGATTTGTTTTGAAAAAGAGCATGCCATGACAATGAATACTGCTTTATTTGAAAAATTTGTTTTGAAAATGAATATATGTTAAAAAAAATAACATTTGCTATGAAAATGAATATTTGTTATGAACATGAATATTTGTTTTGCAAATATTTTTCACGAAAATTAATATCGGTTGAAATGAATATCTTTGTATCAGCTTTATATAATACAACTAGTAATAGCAATTATGTAATATCGTTTTTTGTTTGTATTAGTCATTTTTTGAAGAAAATTTGTTATCAACGTAAGATATCAAAAGAGAGGTGTAAAAAATTTTCAAATGAGTAACAGTAAAAAGACAAGAAAACCATAATGACATACTTGAAACAGAAAATTAGAAAAGATGTTGATGATTAAAAGTAATAATGAAAATTGTCATTATCTCCAACTGTTCTCAAGGACGTAAAACTCCATTTGATTTCATTTCGAACTGATGTGAATATTAAAAGTGAAAGAAGACAGAAGAACTTGAGAGTGTTGTAAGATATGAAGAGTGTGAAATATAAAAACTAAGTACCATTATCTTTATATATACTTAATATAAAATAAAATAGATACGGGTTGATATATACTGACTTTAAGAGGTTTTCGTGGTACTGTTTAGCTTACTGGAGATTTCTTTCAAAGAACTCGCCTGTACTAATTAAAAGTCTTATACTGGTAAATTAGCTTTTGGGAGATTTTTTAGGCTCATACCACAGTACCAATTCGTCATATATGCACGCACATATATTTCAAGCAGATGTTAGTTTGCATGGACACAATTTTGAAAGTGTAAATATAAAAGATAAATATTAAACCAATGCCTCAATATAAGTATTTAACATAAGAATCGTCAGGAATAAGGATAGTTGGGTGTAGAAATCACTAGGTATAAGAATAGCTGGATGTAGAAATCGCAAGGTATAAGAATAGCTGGGTGTAGAAATCACTAGATATAAGAATAGCTGGGTGTAGAAATCATTAGGTATAAGAATAGCTGGGTGTAAAAATCACTATAAGAATAGCTGGGTGTAGAAATCACTTGGTATAAGAATAGTTGGGTGTAGAAATCATTAGGTATAAGAATAGCTGGGTGTAAAAATCACTAGGTATAAGAATAGCTGGGTGTAGAAATCATTAGGTATAAGAATAGCTGGGTGTAGAAATCACAAGGTATAAGAATAGCTGGGTGTAGAAATCACTAGATATAAGAACAGTTGGGTGATATAATAATAGCTGGGTGTAGAAATCATTAGGAATAAGAATAGCTGGGTGTAGAAATCACTTGGTATAAGAATGGATGGGTGTAGAAATCATTAGGTATAAGGATAGCTGGGTGTAGAAATCACTAGATGTAAGAATGGCTGGGTGTAGAAATCACTAGGTATAAAGAAAGCTGGGTAGAAATCACTTGGTATAAGAATTACTGGGTGTAGAAATCACTAGGTATAAGAATAGCTGGGTGTAGAAATCATTAGGTATAAGAATAGCTGGGTGTAGAAATCATTAGGTATAAGGATGGCTGGGTGTAGAAATCGCTAGGTATAAGAATGGCTTGGTGTAGAAATCATTAGGTATAAGAATGGATGGGTGTAGAAATCACTTGGTATAAGAATGGATGGTATGAAATCACTAGGTATAAGAATAGCTTGGTGTAGAAATCACTAGGTATAAGGATAGCTGGGTGTAGAAATCACTAGGTATAAGAATTACTGGGTGTAGAAATCACTAGATATAAAAAATGGATGGGTGTAGAAATCACTAGGTATAAGTATTGCTGGGTGTAGAAATCAGTAGATATAAGTATTGCTGGGTGTAGAAATTAATTGTAGAAGTCGCCGAAGATAAGACCAGCCAGGTGTAGGAATCGTCAAGAAATCGCAAGGTATCAGAAAGGATGAGTGTTGAATACGCTGGGTATAAGAATAGCTGAGGTATCAGATAATATCCAAGGCGTGAATTAAGACTATTATGTTTAATAGAGAGAAGATCTAAACAAGTATAAACATCTCTATTACTGACAAACTGAAGAGGCCAACCAAGAAGTAATTCTATTAAGCTATGTACCTAATGAATATTCATCAGCCGAGAGTACACACGACGTTCAGTATGTATACAGTGTGTATATAAACAAATTTAAGAACCACTCAGAGAACCTTAGCTATATACTCGAATCTGATTGGTTGAAAGGTAAACTATGGGGGGTAGATAATTGAGGGATATTTTGATTTTAATTTGAACAAGCGATGAATGTTTTGTACAGTGCTAAGTTGCTCGCTCTTTAGTTTTCGAAGGATTTAAAGTGTTTCACTCACGGAAAATTCTTCAAAATATTAAGTGGTTGAAAGGAGAAAGAACTATGTATTCTAACCAAGTGCTTTCAACACCGTTTTCTGTAAGAGACATCTTAAGTTGGACTGAAGCTCAGAACTCTTGTGGACTAGATTATCAAACAATGAATTACCAGATGACCCCCAATTTTCCTTTTGACATCAATCATCGACAGTGTGATCAGATGAACATGCAGACGAACAATAATCCATCGTGTATTTATGGAAATGCTGGATCTCCGACTAATATGCAACCGACATACACGAATCTTTCCTACACACCACCTCTTCCGGGAATGGGAGTCCAAGCACAGTCGGTACCCAAGGATTTTGATACATCACTTTGCACATCTGTTATGGAATCTTCTCCCGCTCCAAGTGAGGATGATGACAGTTCGAAAGACGGTAAGTTGTTGACTAAACTTGATTTTCAATACAAGAAGAGTGAAGAGCTTCTTAAGATGACACTTATTATCCACTTCGATTGAAAAACGAGGGGAAGATTCTGATTTTAATATCTTATTGTAAGTGTTAGCCACTTTGATTGAAAAACAGGCGAAGAGCCTTTCAATGGGAAGAGACTTCAGCCACTTGCAGTTAGTTCATGATATATAAATATTAGTATAGATCTACTCGGAAACTATCTTCATATACTTATATTTCTTAATACTTGTATATTCCGCAGCCAATATTACTCTGTAATTTATAAAAGATCAACGGACTTTAATCGACTTTGGAATTATCTGAAGGCTAGGTCAACATACAATCATTGCTTTATATTTACATGCATCCTTGAATGTTTGGTTTTTGCTGTACAGTAGTACTATGTTCAAATTTTTTATTGCATCATACTTTGTGCATTTTGAGACGGTCATCAATAACCTTTTATTGATATGAACATAAATATTGAATCGTTTGGAATTTAATCTTTATAACCTTAATAGTAAACCGAAATACAGTTCTTACTTCATGATATAGACCCGAGTTTTTCAGCAGAATTTTACTCTTCCATTTTCAAGATTGATGTTCTTCACACAAGCAAAGGGAAGCATCATAGAGTGAAACTATTTCTCAAATTGTGAAATTATTTTTAACAAATTTTATTATAATTTAACAGATAATAAAACATAAACTAAACATTTTAACATACAAACTTTGTGGACCCTCCAAAAGTGTTTATATTGTATATTTTAATATCTAAACATATCTTATATTGAGGGGGTTCTGGTGTTTTAATGCTTTCTAAACAATCATTTGACATCTGATTCTCGATGTCTGCTCTTTAATTTTGTTATTTATAAATATGATATTACCATTAACAAAATTCTTTTTTCTTGTTTTTCATTTTGGTGCGAGGTAGGCTACTTCAATTGATATATTTTTTGCAAAATAAGTAATATCCGTGTTGGCTTTATTACGCATTCGACAAATCTAAACATTCTTTTATGTTATCTCATTTTGGATGTAAATACCGTAGCTTTTTAGACAATTTAAGAGGAATTAGACGAAAATTAAAAACATCCGCATACGTTTCAAAATGCGACAAATGTCTTATCGTCAATAACATTGTTCAGGATACTCCTAGATGTGCGTAATGTAGATAATTTGTAAATATTTCGCGGCATATTTAACGGAACGGATATCATAATTAAAAGCTTAATAAATAAACATAAGATATATGATACAGAAAATCCTCTTCCTCGTTCAAATTAAAATCTTTGATAAATAAACAGATAAATAGCTTATCTTTCCGCTAGAATTTAAAACTTATATTAATATATTTACATTGTAACGTGATCATTTTTATTATCGTTAAACTCCAATGACTGATTTAATTTTCTCTTTCTCTTTCCTGTAATTTTATTCAATTCTTCTTAATTGCAATTCAATGTTGAAATATTTGAAAATTTGAATTTTTGCGCAAAAAATATACGATCTTATATCATTTTACAAACAATTAGATTGAATTTCAGTACACATTACATTGTTGAAATGAGAAACTAATAATATAAAATTACTCAAATTAAAGTAGCATCTAAATCATGATAAGTGGCATGAAAAAGCATGTAAGTATATTTACTTTAATGCAGAGTTGCTAAACCCATCACTTTATTTACATAACCATATGAGAATTCAATAATAAAACTTTTTATTTGAGGAAATATACCAATAAATGAGGAAATATGTCACAATGAAAAGTGGTATCAGGTGTCTAGAAGAGTTAGCATACCCTGCTTGGCGCCACACGCGCCACCGATGCCCAATGATATTACATCAATAAATTATTGAATTTCAATGTCATTTGTTAATACACTATATAATCAATGACATAAAACGTCGCCTTGTTTTACCCCGCTCTATATATTCAAGCAGATACTGCGTTAGGCTATTGACAGTTTTTTTAAAGATCTATATAATTAATGAATACAATATATAATATTGGACATAAAACGTATCCTTGCAGTACTCCCCGTTATTCCATTAGAAGATTGCGTCTCATATGTGATGATTATCTGTTATCTTGTGAATAACGAAATCTTAAGAACCCCTTACATAAAAGAGAAATGCAAAAAATGAAAACATAGCTCAGGCCTTCTCAATTAATGTTTGTAAAGAGCCAAATACATTTTAAGGACAAAATATAAGGGCCAAATAGAGCTTAGCTAACACAGCAAGCAAAGTGTTGAAGCGACGAGGTCATTTTTGAAGGGCCACCCTTAAGGGCGTCGCGGGCCTGACATAGATGAATAAAATGACTGCAAAATATAGATGCAACTTTCCCTCTGATAAGTTTATTTCTCTATGTTTTATATTTTAAAACCGACATAAAATACCAAGAAATAGTATACTATAAGTGTAGATCTTTTTTCGATATTTGAAACAATTGGAGCTCTTTAGGAAATAATAACTTATATGTTAGTATATTTAGTTCTACTAAACGTATATATGATCTGGGTGACACACTACCGGGACTGCAATAGATGTAATAAAAAGCTTACGGATACAACAAAATCACAATTACGCATCTGTGCCAGTTTTTTTTTATCGTTTAAAAGACAAAATATTCTGTCATGTTGGTTTCATAATCTGCACAATCAAAAACTACAATTTTGACTTTTCAGTTGTATTTTATCGAGAAAATATGATTAAACGGCAATAGAAAACCACCATATTATTAACTATTTAGCCTCCTTAATACTGGAAAATAAAGCTAATTCAAACACTCTCCAACAAATTTGTAAAATCAACACTGATGTCAGTAAATGTATGACTTTATTATCACACGGTGTCAAGAAGATAAATCTATAAAAATATACAAGATCCAGAAATAAGACAAGACATCTTCTCGATAAGTAAGAATTCTACACGATAAATATAAAGAGAAATTGTAGAAATTGAAAAATGATTGAATGATTTAAGATTATTTTGCTAAACATTTTGCTCGATTTTCATGGCGTATTTCTCGGTCTTGTAAACTTTAACCATCAAATATCTTCTGTTTAATTTACAAAACTTTATTATTCGTAAAAAATACATGATTTTGGGTCTTTTCTATCATATAAAACGGTTTTCCATATTCCAAAAATGGGAAATTGTTAAAAAGAAAAATAGACTACATGTATGGAGTATGCACTGCATAAATTATTATCGTAAACGATATGTAGTATTTGGAAATGTGTTTAAACAAATTCTGAAAAAGATAAAGGAGCAAACTGTGCCTATCTCATCCTCTCTTGCTGCAACCCCGTATACACGAGTTCAATAATATACTCTCAAAACGTTATTAGAGATGAAAATTCCAAAGACACAATGGAAAAAGACAGACTCTCTTGAACTTTCATTTTGTTTAAAATTGTATACATTTCGAATCAGTTTCAAACGAGTTTTGAAATAAGACAGACATTGAGCCAGTATCGGTTTGATAATCACAACAAGTTGAAAGACGGTATTCATGATAGCATTGAAAGATGAGCGATAACTCGGTCTTAAACTAACCAAATACTGTTAATTCATTATATTACCTTTTAATATAGCCCAGAATCACTCTATTAATTTCTACTTCTATATATATTCAAAATAAACAAAGTTATGGGGGTGAACTTGGTTCATTTGTTGGCATCCAAACAGTAAACGACTGTATTGTCAGTGATATTTCTCGTAAAAATCGCTTCATTCATAATTAACTTTAACCGCTATGTTTTCAGGATAATCTAAGCCTTGCAACTCCAAGAACGTGAGCAAAACATATGACCAGACTTTGTAAAAGTGTAAATGTATCAGTATATAACAGGATTGCAATGTCATCCAGAACTTATAAGTCAAATCATATAATACCATGAATTCGATAAGTCTGAGTAATAAGAATGAAAAGGTTCCGTCTGATTTTGATTTTTAGATATCTGCATCCCCTTTATCACATAATTATTATCCATTATCAGCATGGTTCTGTGCATACCCAGTACTTGACATTAAATTCTTACTCAATGGTAAAAGTTCATAGAAAAAATCTCGGCACAGATCAACCTGGCCTGGTGGGAGTTAAGTAAAAAATTGAATCAGGGCAAAACTTTTTTGTAAAGTTTTTGTGGTAATTGGTGAAATATCTGGTATATCAATTCATTCTCACCTTTCTTATTAAGTTGAACAAAGTTTATATAGAAAGCTGGGAAAGTCATTGCTTACTCTGCTGGATAGCGACAACACGCGTCGTCCGGAATACATTAAAGACTCATAGTGCGAGGGTCAGAATACCATATAATGAGCGTTGAAAAATCATTAGGGATTCTCAGATATCAATACAATATCATAAGGAATTGAAAATATTATTTGAAAATGTATTTGCTGGGGTTGATAAGAAGTTACCTTTGCTTTTTCAATAAACTTCACGCTTAAATATTTAAATTTACATTGTATTCAAAGAGACAACAATTTTGTTATAATTTCCAAATTACAGAAAGAAGAACTTGCACACGTTTATAAGTGCTCAAGAATTATAACTTTCTTTTAATACATAGGCGAAACTAAGAATTAATCGGGCGAAAGATTTTTTTCCAAGAGATACTTTATTTAATGAAAGTAGAAGAAACATTATCAGGGCTTTTCCTATTAAAAATAGATACAATTTTTTTCTGACAAAATTTAGAATAGTACTTGAAACAATTGACTCTATATCTATAGAAACGCAATTGGCGCAAGTCGTCAATTAATTGTACGGAAAGTTCATCTTTTACATAATTTTCTTGACAAATTTCATAGTTATGAATCAAACTAAACGAAGGAAGAGGTGCTTATATCACTGTCCGGTTTATATATTATCTCCTCAACAGCATCTGTATCTAGATATAGTTGTACCAGTATCACAAACGAACATATATCAAACATTTATTCTCGCATTTCCTTTCAATTTCTTGGTCAACTTTTAATATTACGTCTTCCTTTTATATTAGGAAGTAAATTGAAGGCCATTATTTGAAACGCCCCAAGATGTTTGCAGCTACATTTAAAAGTAAACATATTTTATATACTTATAGAAAATGAGTTAAAAAATTCTTGGAAATTTCACTATGTAAATAAGCTATAGTTGTTGTTTCATTTTCAATCCAATAATTTCTACTTATAGTTTGGTAATTGCGATGTCAGCATCTGCTGGATGTCAACGTTAACTTGTCTGCCTGTTTCATTTTAGTATTATTGTATAATTTAGTTAGAAAAGTCTTTTGGCGAAAAAAACAAATTTTTAAAAGTTGATATATTAAAAACAGAATTTTTGAATTTTTTTCAAAGAGAAATTATCAATAAATAAATAAAAATCGTTAAAATCATGTTTGAGAGATTTGGTGACGTAAAGGCAGACAAAATAGTGTAACAGTTTGAAAATGTATCTTTTTTTTAGGAAAATTTACTAATAAATGAAAAAGGTAGCGAGTTCTCTCGTTAAAAAAAATTAAAATACTATTAAAGTTGAAAGGATTTAATACACATCTTATAAATACTTATTCCCTTGCACCAAGACAACCTCCGAGTTAAAAGAAAGTGGTTCTTAAGGCAGTTAACAACTGTTGGATTGTACAGAGTACAGCAGCCAGTAGTGGAAGGTTGTCTACTGATTTCATGTCTTAACTAATTAAAATTAATTAGATATCTTAATTGATCCTGTCAAGATAAAACACACAGTAACCTTTATTCTTTCTATATAGTATCAATATTCATTAACATATCAGCTTATACAAATATCACTGTATTCTGATTTAAAGATGCTCAGCATGGAGAGATAGATCACCAATATATCATTAGTTTATAAGTTTATCCCGACAAACGTATAGTTAACATGACACCGTTTTGTCAAAAGGACCAACCCAAGCGCTTGTTTACTCTTGTTTGCGCTTTTTAGTCGGACCCAATCTGAATAATATTAATATTTCAGATAAACTGTCAGAAAAAGGACTGTCTCTTCTCTTACGAGACCAAGAGATTTCTGTTTTGCTGTGCAGTAGCATATAATTAAATTCTGCCAATAAGAATTGTGATGTTAGTTATGTTGTTATTTAGATAAATGATTTGTGAACAATGGGAAACTCTGGGTAACCACATGTTTCAAGTCTTTTTTTTACATTGCTTCATACATTGATGTATTTGTTGAAATATCAATGATATAAAACCATTGCGGTAATAAAAAAATATTTTCACCATTAAAATAGTGCACAATACAATATTTCTTATGTTATATAGACTCTTTTAAATGGCACTGAGTTGATAAGTCAAGTTAAAGAGATATCAGAAGAGTCAGCATACTGAGCCTTGTTAGCGATAATATTTTATCAAAATTTTATTATTATTTCGTTTTATGTTTTTACACATTCTACAATTTTAATCCCGAAACGAAACAATACGAAAATTGATTATAATAAACTATTGAAAAAAGTGTTTTCTTCTTGTTTTGAAGCTTTCAAATATATTGAATTTTAATTAGATTTAAAGATAGAATTTCTAATGTACATTGAGAAAATCGCGAGTATCAACAATCCAACCGTCACCATTAACCATTAACTACAAATACCATTATCGTTAAGACGTTAGTGGTACTGTACTTTTAAACTAGTCAGCTGTCTCCATATATTAAAATCTCACGTGTAAATTCTTATTGACTTGACTCGTGTAAATTTAAAACATATTTTAATTATATTCTTAACATGAAACTTAAAGAGAAAATTACACTAAAACTGTTTTTTAATATTCTTCGCCAATTTTCGTTGACGACCCCTCTCTATTTGATTTTAATTTAATTTCCGTTTAGTTAGAAAGCTATTTAAGATGAAATACAAGTAATAAAAGTATAATTTTAGGCTGGGTTTACTGATTAATACCACCTTTTTAATTGGCTTTGAGGTTGGATAATACTCTTTGATTCTTTCTATGGAGAAGGCAATGAAAAATGGAAATATTTTGACATACTTTTGTAGAAAGAGTTACTGTATATTGTGGAGGACAACAGGAAACGCATAGAAAATCTACAGAAATCTACATATAGCATCTCTAAATTGTTAAAGGGGACCAGTCTTCATTTTTATTGGTTGATTTGGGTCTTGAATATACTTCAGTATCCTTCAGAAGCACTAGAAATGTACGAAAATTGCATATTTCCTTCAAATATATCTTAAATTAGACATTTCTCCTTCTATTTCTATTGATGACTTTTCTATATATTGCATAGTATCGCTAATGTGTAGTAGGGCATTATAACTTTTAAATGCTAATAATTATGGATGCACATGGATTTGAAGGCTCATATTTCAATGGTGAGTTGTAATAACCAGTACTAAATTGCTGAGCTAAAATAGTCCCCGTTTCTGAGACTTGGAAAAATCGACCCACGAAAATGAAGCCTGTGCCTCTTTAACACTTTTTTTTGACACTATTTTCATGGAATTATAAAAAAACCCTACAATTCCTTGTTAAAAGTTAACGTTGAGTTTGAGGACGGCAGAGAAACACATGAACACGTTTTATAAACGTCTGGGATTTTGGTATTATCAATTTCCATAAGGCATAAAGCATTTTAGATGTTTTAAACAACCCATATTTACATGTTTATGTTTTTTTTACATTCGATAGATAAACATGCTTCAATTTAAATAACACTTTAAAGCAGTTTTGAGCTCAACATTTTCGATATAACATTATTATAATAGAAATAATAAAGTGTTATAACCCCACCCTATAAAGTCAATGTCTATCAATCATAAAGATATTTACCTGTTATTATACCTTTATTTCTAGAGAAAACTAATCACAATGTTTGATCTGTTGGGGTATTTTATAAACAACTAATCATGTTCATTGAAAATGATTGAACATCTCAATTCCTGGGTAGTTAAGAAACGTTTAAGGCAGTTTGGATTTCTATATAATAAAAGCCTTTTCGATCTTTTGGATCCAAATCTTCTTCGAATGTATTTATTTCTATTAAATTTCTTACTAGTGGAACTTTTTTTAAATAACATATTAAGTTCAATTTCAAGTTCCATAAACATGTTGATTCTCTTTTCATTTTGTGATTTTTTTTTTAAATATGAAAAATAATCAAACATGTTGTAAAGAAGAAATTATGTTAAAAAAATGGTATATCAATTAAATGAAAATTTAGATTTAATGTAACGAAAAACTATAATTAAATCCAAAGAATTTTTTTTTCCAAAATCAAATTCTTATTTCTGTTTAACATTATATGAATAGATATTATTTCGTAATTCATTTAAAATTTCTCATCATACATTATAAATTGTTTGTTATGAAAATGAAAATTGCAAATGTGTATATATTTAATACAAATCCTGACTAAACTATACTGACTATTACTATATCATACCAGTTAGTGTAAAATAAGTATATTTGTATTTCCTGTAGTAACAATTTAGGTCACGGTTATAACTTATAGAACAACAGTTTATTGTCATATATTATATAAATACAAAATTGAATAGTAATACATGTAGTGCATTTAGGGGACATTTACCGTACACTTCCCATTGAAGATCAATAAATTGTTTAAATTCTTCTTTGATTGAAAAATGGTGTAAACATGATAATAATAATGATAATGATAATATTGATAATGATATTAATACTATTGACTAAGAATAATAATGGTAGTGATATGATAGTAAATTAAAAACTAGAACCGTGATAACGGTACTGAGCAGTGCGCAATTTAAACATCCTTGAACGGTTGCATTTTAGTCCTGCATATAAATTAGGTCATGTGACAGAGCTGTTTACAGTTAAAAATCTCAATTTTCACTCGGCTTTTAAACCGGAAGTAAACATCAGAATACACAAAGTAAAACATCATTTGATATCGAGGGCAATAGCTTTGGTTCAGATCAAAAGGTCATCAAACGTCAAGGTCACGAGTTTTGAGCTTTGAAAGTGTTTGCTATTGCTGAATTTTTTTAACCGGAAATAGACAAAACCTTTAATCGAAATTAGGAAATCGGCTGTCACCATTTTGTTAGTAATATATTGAAGATGCCATAGACATCAACATTATGTAAATCGGATGATATCCTGATCACTTATATCGATTTAAAGAAAAGTTGGTCATTTCAAGATGGTGGTCTACTAGTTACTTCCGGATCAAATTTTATCCTTTTTTTTTATATGAATGTTATGTCATTTTATATCTTCAAAAGAATGTGTCCACTCTCTTTAAAAATCCACAATTTAGGAACCACGTGTTTTTTCGCGCCAAAAAAACCACGCAGTTACTTTAAAACAATGAACAAAATTTCCAAATTAAAAAAAAAGCAAAATGATTAAAATATCTACTATTATATATCAAGAGGAGATAAAGCATAATTCGAAAAGACGATTTTTTGTGACGTACGTGAATTAGGTTCAAACTGACAATTTTCATTTGGCCATAAAACAAGAAGTAAATATTGGACAACAAAAATGAATTCACCATTGGATAGATCTCATTTCGGGTAATAACTGTTGTTCGGATCATAAGGTCAACAAATGGCAAGGTCACAAGTTATGAGCTTTAAAAGTGTTCCAATAATTGCTGAATATCTTATACCGGAAATAGACAAACACCATAATCGAAATTAGCAATTCAGCTGCCCTCATTTTGTTGGCAATAGATTGAAAATGCCATAAACATCAAAATTATGGTGGCCAACGTGTTACTTCCGGTTACGATTTTGTCATATTTTTTTCTTTGTTAGTCATGTTCTTTCATATCTTAAGAAGAAATTGTTACCTATCTTATGAAATCCGTAATTCAGATAACACGTGTTTTTTTCCCGCCAAAAAACCACGCAAATTACTATAGAACAAAGAACAAAATTCCAAATAGCAATTTTGATCAAAATATCTAGTGTTATATATCACTGGAAAGAGGAGATAAAGCGTAATAAGAAAAGAAGATATTTTGTGACGTGACGTCACGTGACAGAGCTGTTCAAAGTTCAAACTAACAATTTTTAAATGGCTATAAAACCGGAAGTAAATATTGGACAACAAAAATGAATACACCGTTGGGTAGATCTCATCATGGGCAATAACTTTTGTTCAGGTCATAAGGTCACCCAAATCCAAGGTAACGTGTAATGAGCTTTGAAAATTTTTGTCATTTCTGAATATCTTTTACCGGAAATAGACAAACATCACAATCGAAATTAGCAAATTGGCTGTCATCATTTTGTTGGCCATAGATTGAAAATGCCCTAGACATCAATATTATACAAATTGGATGATACCCTGTGCACTTCTCTCGATTTAAAGAAAACATGTTCATTTCAAGATGGTGGCCAGCGTGTTACTTCCGGTTACGATTTTATCATATTTTTTTTCTTTGTTAGTCATGTTCTTCCATATCTTAAGAAGAAATTGTAACTTATCTTATGAAATCCGTAATTAAGATAACACGGGTTTTTCCCGCCAAAAAAACACGCAGAGTTACTATAGAACAAAGAACAAAATTCGAAAAAGCAATTTTGATCGAAATATCTAGTGTTATAGCGAGCTAAAGCGTGATAATAATAAAAGATAATTTGTGACGTACATGAATTAGGTCACGTGACAGAGCTGTTTAAAGTCAAAACTCGACATTTTCAAATGGCTATAAAACCGGAAGTAGACATCGGACAGCAAAAATGAATACATCAGTTGATAGATCTCATCAAGGGCAATGACCTTTGTTCAGGTCACAAGGTCACTCAAGGTCAAGGTCACAAGATATGAGCCTTAAAGGTTTTGACTATTACTGAAAATTGTTTACCGGAAATAAAAAAAAAACTGAATCGAAATTCAAAAATCGGCTTCCCATGTTTTGTTAGCAATCGACTGTAGATTCCATACACATCATTTTTATTCAAGTCGGATGATTCCCTGATTCTGATTTCGATTTAAAGTAAACTCAGTCATTTCAAGATGGCAGCCGATACAAAACAGCTGGGTCAGATTTTATCATTTTATATTTTGTGAATAATGATTACTAGCACATTGAAAAAAGATTTTTTAGAATATCTTCATTATTCCGGAAGTTGACATTTCAACTTTACAAGCAAATGGCGTCAAAACCGGAAGTGATTTAATATTTTTGAAAAGATCATTTTGTTTGTCATCAAAATGTCTATGCACATGTAAGTTTTCATATTGATCAAAATAAAATTGCAAAAGTTGAAAAAATTGTCAAAAAAGTGCTTCAAAAAGTCAGCGACAAAGTTTAAAAAATGCATGTTTTTAAACCCCCAATTTGAAGACAATCGGTAAATAAAATAAACAAAAAAAATTCCATCAAAATCGGTTGAAAATCAGAGATGAAAATGGTAAAAACATTAAATTGGGCTTATTGGCCATACGTCATTTCCTGTTGGACAAAAATGCATCATTTTATATTCACCTAATACCGTGCAGTTAGGCATAGTAAAAAATTATATGAGATAATGTGTGGTATACTCCCTTCATACCGAATTAGCGTGACCAGAAGTAGACAAAAAAAAAAAAACATACATTATGAAAACAAAGCAGTGCGTTCGCTAGAACGCACTGCAATAATAATGTTAATGATATTAATACTTAGGCCACATAAAAAAAAACAATTGGTGATTGTCCCCGCCCGTGCCCGAAAACGGCACCGTCCCTGATTTTTTTTGATTTTTTATTAAAAAAAAAACCGTAAACAATCCGCTCAATAGCGTAGGTATAGCAAAAATTCAATTTTTCGCGGACATTTAACGCGGAATAATTGTAATATAATAGGAAATACCACCAGTAGGTCCATATAGCGACCATAGTAGGAACTACAACACCCATCCGCGCATGCGCTACCATCGTATCATGTGGGCTTAAGTGTTTTAGGGTCCTAAAAAAAAAAAAAAAAAAAAAAAAAAAAAACCTCCCCCCCTCCCCTGATTTCGGAAATTGAAAGGATGATGATAATATTAATAATAATGATGATATTGATAATAATATTAATAATAATGATAATGATATTAATAATAATGATGATATTGATAATAATATTAATAATAATGATAATGATATTAATAATAATGATAATGATGATATTCAGGATGATAATGATGATAATATTATTAATAATGATGAAATGATATGATAGTAATAATAATATCAATATAATTCGTGTATATCGTCCTATCTGTTCCTGAAGGCTATGCTGATTTCGTTTCACTATCTTGTAATAATTGATGTTATTGTGTATTTTCAGTAGTTAAACCGATGGCCGATCAGCAACATCAGCATCAGATGACCACAACTACATTAACACCACTTCAGGGAGAAAAGGAGAAAACCACATCAGTGTCCTCGGATTCTGGAGAGTGTCAGCTACTCAAACAACGACAAAAACGTAAACCAAGAGTGTTATTTTCCCAGGCTCAAGTTTACGAATTAGAAAGAAGATTTAAACAACAACGATATTTATCTGCACCTGAACGTGAACAATTAGCCAGTATGTTAAAACTTACCCCAACTCAAGTTAAAATCTGGTTTCAAAATAGGAGATATAAGTGTAAGCGTCAACGTCAGGATAAATCATTAGAGTTATCTGCCCTTCACCCACCGCGACGTGTCGCTGTGCCAGTTTTAGTGCGGGACGGTAAACCATGTATGCCTGGACAAAATATACCACAATCATATTCTGCGCCTTACAATGTTAATCCCTTCGCATACTCGCCGCAATCTTACAATAATCACATGGCTCCTAATGTTAATCATCAGATGCCACAAAATGGATACGTTCAGCAACAAATTCATCAAGGTATTCGAGCTTGGTAGTTGGAAATCAGCAGCGACTGAGTTGACACTTTTGTTATATTTGACAATAACGCTTTTTCAGTTTCAGTTTTACTTCAAACGAAAGGTGAATTCGAATGTTAGAATATGCATTTTTAACATTGGAAGATACGTGCTTGGATTCTTTTGGAAATTTATGAGTATATGGTAGACCACCTGCTCGACTTGTGCCATGATATCTATGGGTACCAAAACAGTATTACCTCTGTGCCTTAAAACACTTGTCATACTAAAATGTGCTCTAGAGACTAATTATTTTCAAGGAAAATTCAGAATAACAAATCAGCAACCCTTGCTTTGAACCTGACCTGGCCCACCTCTTATTGCGGTGCCAGGCCCCGATCTAAAGGGGTATTAATGTTCCAGGATGTTCAAAGTATTTACAATGAGCATATGAACACGTTTGTAAATGTTACCTAATTATTCTGTTAATGACGACTACATTATTTATATTTTATTATTATTATTATTATTATTGTAATATATTTTGATTGTGAATATTTTGTAATTATAAATATTTTTCATTTGGTATTTATCTAGTATTTATACAGCCGACTGGGAATTCAGAGATGACCATTTGTTATGTCATATGTGTTGTCTTGTACAGTTATCATGACAATGCAACTTTCCGCAATGCAAACACATTTTCGTATTAAGCACCTTGAGGCAAATTTGAAATTACAAGTACTCTGAAGACTATTATTAGTGGCTAAAACTTAATGTTTAAAGTTTTAAGGCGAATTTAAGACATAGGCATAGATAAAGGGACGTATCACAACTATGATCGAGACGCTCATTAAGGAAGTGATTTCTTATTCTTTAAAAGATTTACTACTATTTATACTTCAACGTTTCACATTTTCGAATTTTTGTGAAGAACGAAATGAAAACAGGGTTGCTATCAATCTATAATCATAGTCTTTGGACAAAATGCATATTCATGAAAACGTTGTCCATATGAGCATGTGGAATGCTGAAAATGTGGAATTTTCATATGGTGCCAGGTTGAGCACGCGAAATGGAGAGTAAAATAAGGTGCAACCAAATATATTGCACTTCTATAAATAATGATTTAAATTCGATCAATTAGTGGAAGATGTAGTTAATTATTTCAAGAATGTGAGACTAATTAAGTTTATAATAGGAAATGACAATTAGCACACTTCCAATTAGATAGAAAACTCTTCTATTTAATACTATGATAATGTTAAATAATTAAAGTTAAATACCACCCAAATGGCTGTAAACACAACACTTCTAACAAATTACTGTTGATAAACCGTTGGCAAGATATACGAGCACTCACTACAACTTTAAATATTCAGAATACACTAGAGAAGATCATTTTGCCTATAATATTACACTTTAGTTATCAATTATCTATGCCGCATCGATATCAGTACTTTTTGATTTTTTCCGAACCTGATTGATGATGGATATTTTCGGAACAATCAATAGTTTTGTTTTGAACAATTTAGGTTCTTGGTGACCTATTAACCTGTAGTTTCTTGACGAAACCTCTTGATCTTTCAATAATTATCTATACCCATTTACAACTTACTTGATTGTTCTATAGTCCAACCTCTATAGGTACATGTATTGGAATACTCAATTCTATATGACGTGTTTGTGCGTCAGCTTTCAAGAATTTCTTTCGTATTGTTGTTGTCTGTGGCACTCTTGAGTTACAAATTTGCATTAATTTATTTGAAATTCACAATTTTGCAGTTTCTGTAAAAATACAGATGAACTGTGGAGATATAATGTTTCATGCACTTCAAACAGGTCATAGAATCATGTTTTCAGGCACACAATCTACACAAACACTTAATACCCAGAGAGATTGCATGTTTGAATATCAGCAAATTCCTCTTGAATTGAAATGGCATGTCTTGAGCAGAACAATGGAATAAATTCTTAAAGCATTACACAGAGCAGTGAAAATATATTCCTCCCTTTAGTCTATAAAAGCCCATTCTCCCTCTCACAGACCTTACCGTCTCGCTATCTCTAACAGTAGAAGAAAAACTCATTCTTTAAGAAGAAATGTTGCAGGTTGACGGAGCAGGTCATTGATAAAGTAAATAATTCGCCGTGAAGTAGACTATAAGGCGTAGAATTGGTGAACTATGTTTGTAGTTTGTCGAGACATTAGAATCGAAACTATCATTCTCGCTTGTACCTGGTTCATGTCACTGACTTCCCAGTGTATTAAAGACCTACACCTCATGTCATACCCTTTTTACCTTCTAACACTCATTAATAATAATATCAACCGAATTCATTATTTATATTCGCTACCACGTTTTCTTTTCGTATGTCGTGTAGCTTGGTCGACAGCTGAAATTTAGATTTTTCAGATTTTGACTGAAGCCATTACACTAACAAGACATTGGAACAAACAAACCAAAATATAGAAGGGTAATATGAATTCTGATATTCTTTATTGATAATGGTGTGCAACAGGGAGACACTCTTTTGCCTGTGTTATTATGATTGAACATAAATGATATGCATTTTTTGTTAAAGCAATTACGATTTCTATATTACAATCTTTTAAATAATTCTTTCATTGAACAGATTAATATTTAAACTCCTCATAAAAAAAATATTATTTATCTAACTTATCTTGGCTAGTACTTTACACATTGCTATTTTCATTTAAAAAAGACCAAAATGCTCATTGAACTAAGTGAATGATAGCTAGGTTGACTATCAATCAATCAATCGCATAAAAGAACACCAAGTTAAATGGAAATGATGACTTGTATTGCTAAATGATTCTCGTATATATCAAGTAACGAAATTTACTTATAACATAATATAAGAAAGCTACACTGGCAATATCACGATAATCTACCAGATACACAAGGCTGATGTTTGGTATTTACATCTCAATACACCTGCAGTCAAATGAGGCAAACAGAAAAAGAATGATGACATTTTCATCTGCCCGTAACACAATCATCAAAAGGGTGAACTCTTCTACTTGTGGGGTCAAAGTCATATGGATATTTAAAATATACACACAGTAGTTTGAAGCCATATTGAAACTATATCTCTACGATTGTTTAGCTCTAGGCCTTGAGGGTGGAACCGAAAGGCTAAACTAAAAGATAACGTAAATAATAGACTAATTTTAGATCTACCAAAATTATTGTCATTTCATTTTTCCTGTATTTTGCAGAAAGAATGCATCTCAATATTAAATTTCATCGTACGTGTGTTGTTTTTACTTAGACGATGCTTTTGATATTTTAGGAAATATTGCGCATTGTAGGCTATAGTCTTGCGTTCTATATCTTTAACTGGCGATTCGTTTTTATAACACCCAGTGGCGGATCAAGGACTCCGGGCCGTAAGCAAAAAATGGAAGAGGGCCAAATTTTTCTTAACTTTATTGGAAGGGGGGTTGGGGTTGCCGTTTTTAAAATTGTTGTTTCTGGACAACAGTGCGATTGGAGCTTGAAAGGTTTCAGATATTCTCTCCAAAGAAAATTTTGAAACTTTGGGATGATGTCCTTGCATCGTAGGTCTTTACAAAACATATTTCTCGTTGACAACTCTAATCTCTTGATGTGGGTTTTGGGACATTGAGCCCAAAAGTTTTCTGAAATTTTAGGATTTTTTTTACATCTGCTCATTAATAGCGCTCATCTCTTGACCACGATTCGAGATATTATACCTCAAGCAAATTTTGAATATTAAGATAAATTTCCTTGAATCTGAGACCTTTCCGAAACATATTTATCGTTGATAACTACCACCTCTTGAAGTCTTCAGTGACAACTCCAAGAGCTTGTATCCCAATTTTGAAAATTAAAGTTGATTTACATGCATCTCAGACCTTTCTGTACATTTTTTTGAATAATTTTTAGTTACTGATTGATTTTTTTACTCTCGATTTTGCCATGTTTTTTTTATTTGAGTTTGAATAACGGAATTATTTTGCTTGTACGAACTTTTATTTATGATAAATATGAAAAATCACAAACACAAGCGAATGGAAGTTGATCAAGGTCTCCGGAAGTATATGTAAGAGATGTCGGTGTTTTTGGGTTAATAAGATCATGACACTATTTATCCTACAACTAGCCCGGTCAAAGTCCATTGTATCAGGACACAGATTGTTATACCAGTACATATTGAATTATTTAGTTAATTAATATGAGCCTTGCTAATTGATCTATATAGAAGAACATCATCAAAAAATTACCATTTAACATTACAGTAGAAACTGCATTAAAAGAGAACCCGAGGTTCATGTACATGTATGGGAGATATCTTCAAGGTTGCACCATTCCGATGCCCCGTCCATCTGTGTTTTTTTTATGAATAAAGATGATTTGACCATATATTTTTACTTAACTATTTGGTTTGGCGGAACTAAACACCTTTTACACTATACAAATATCTGAGAATGGAACGGATAAATTTTGTATAATGTAAACGGTCGAGCGTTCTAATTTTGGTCCACCTCGAGGAGATAGTTTCTAAACGGTTCCGAGAACGAACTCGATAAAAATGTGTAATGTAAACGGTAACCGTTCTGAGAACGCTTTGCTGCGCATGCCTAAAAAGCGACCTTCACCTTTTCCCGCGGAATTTCGTCATTTCATTACATTTGTTGATTACATCTAGATGTCTTTGATTACATAAGCGTGACTACAATGCATTAAATTTAACTTCTTAAAGAAGAGTCCCACATAGATAACCGTGCCGAGAACGGTTACCGTTTGCACTACAACGGAAAAAGACCACTTGAATTTACTGTAATGTCGCGGCCAGGTCCGGACCGAGAACGTAACGCTTTATAGCGGCCTGGTGTAAAAGGGAATTCCAGCTATTTGAGAAAGGTTAAATTTACTCTAAAAGCCCAGATGTCACAAATGCCTGGAAATCTCGACTCTCAACCAGTACCATTGTAACACCAGAATATAACATCCAAGCGTCCAGAGTACTGTTATCCTTTAATAAAGTAGTTTATTTCAACAGTGATTCTGTGGACCATCATGTTATAAACATAGCGTGTAAATTCTTCGTCTGTATACACCATTATATAGTCTTACTGGCTCCATTTATATCGTTTAATACAAGCTTACATGGTAATAATCCGAGTTACTCTGACCCTACACCATTACCAGCAATATTCAGCCTTCAATATCAAGCTTTTACCATGTTGTGGAATTGAGAAGATGACGGAGTAAGCTAAGGGGACGTTACTTGACCTTTTCTATTTGATAGTTGTGTTAAAAAATATCACACTCGTATAAAAAAAAATAACTTTGGGAGATTGGTTGATCACTTTGAATTTTTACTAAAATAATCTAGATACCAGCGTAAAAAATGATAAACTTTCAGATCATTGAAGTTATTAATATAAAATGTGCATAGTTGTACTTTTTCAAAATTTGTATACCTCAACAATGAGCTCATTTTCAACGCTATATATATTAAAAATATTGTCTAAGAGATGTTCCCTGCAAAACACAGGTACCCCCTGTCAAGAACCAGGTGAAACAAATCTATGTATAAGAGTGTTTCTCTCGACAAAATTGAGATTGCAGAAAAGACTCTTTTTGTGATAATAAAAATCCGTACAAGTAAAACAATTCCGTTAATAAAAAATCTCGTCCAGGGCATGACAAAATCGGGTGCAATAATCATATAGTAGCGAACTTCCCATACGAGAAGTACCATCAGGTGTTTCAAAAAGAGTAAGAATGATCTGCTTCGCTCGCGACACCCGGTCAAACTAGTGTTTAACACAATTCTTAATAAAGTGCTAATTGACTTTAAAAGATGATAGACATTTCGGACTAAGAGAATTAGTAGGATATAAATTAAGAGAAAAGAAAGACCATGTTTCTGGATTATTTGACATTAAGAAATGGTGTGTAGACAGATTGAGTTTAATCTTAAATTATAAAATCATCTTGTGAGGTGACCACACAGACCACAATCTTGGAATATTTCACAATTGTAACTTTTATAACCTGTGATAACCTGGATAGAAAATGTCTTCTAGTTTTTAAAATACATAATTTCCATCTGTAGGTATAGTAGAATTGATTTGAGGAGGAAACGTGCTTGTTTTGTTTTTTTAGTGGGTTATAGATAGAGTACAAGTAATTGTGAAAAGAGCCTTAAACAGAAGGTCCTTCTTCTACAGAAAAATGGCATCGATTTGGTGCACACTGAAAGCTATTTCGGGATTGAAGTTTGTAGTCCAGACACCCTACTCTGATTTTCATTTGATCTATTTTTCGCCACGCCATGTTTTTTTTTTGATAACATGCTTAATAGTGTTTAATAAAGCATAGTGTGTGACCTATCCCTGACTACCTATAGAATTCCTGATATCAGCATGTGATTCTGTCGCTCTTATCAGATTTCCCCATTGGTTTTGTCACTGGATCTATTGATCTTCAGTTCCATACTAAACAGGTACTGAAATTGGTTGATATCGTTAGAATAAGTTTGGATACAAGCTAAATACGGGTTTCTTGGTTTTCAAGGTCATTCACACCAAAAGTTGTGTGTTGCTGCGAAAAAAATCAATCTGTTACCAACATCTAACAAGTTATTCAAATCAAACTGGTGGTTTTTACGATAAAATGATAAACTTTTTAATTTTTACTGCCATGTCAGTTGCACTGCTATCAAATCCCGTGAGAATCTACGAGATATTGCGAGGATAGGTCACAATCAAACGATGCGACTTATTAAAAAAATTAGCATATCTCTGATTTGATTCTGATATATAAATGTAATTAATATAGTAACACCAAACGAATATATCTGTAGTCACGGCCACACCGAGACTCTACGTGAACATACGAGATAAAATCTTTATGTGAGTTCCAATCAAACAAATTTCACCTTTCTCACTGCCTTAATACAGATCTGACGGCGACGATACTACAGTCACGTGAGAACGTAACGTCTTCAAAATTCCCGCTTCTACCACTCTCAGAGTCTACGTAGGATTCGTACTACAGATGAGAAAAATGATTATTCCGATGAGCAATTGCTCTTTCAACTTTGTGATTTATTGTCGACAACAAAATCGACACGAAATCGGGATCACTTCATGGAAGCCCAGACTATACTATAACGTCATTTATGACAAATAGCAAATTGTAATTTTGTCAGATATATGTCTCATCCAAACAAATGGAAATCTTTAACGATGTCAGTTCCTCTTACTTCCATTAATGGCAATTTTTAAACCTTTTTTACAGGATTAATGGCGGTACTGCACTTAAACTTTTGATCTGAAATTTAACAAAAGTTATCTCCCCTGCGAGTTAGAAGATTAAAAATTAGCAGGAAGTAAATAGAAAGATAACTCGTGTGTGAGGAGATCAAACGAGGCTCAGTTGGAAAGGCAGAAACTTGCTAATTGTTCGCTGATTTATCACTTTAAAAAACTGACTTTATTAAACTTTACTTTGAACGTAAAATGAGATAGGTTTCAGGCCCTGTTCCCAAACGCCACTTCTGGGTTACTGCAATGAAAACTCCCATCATTCTCTCATTTCAATCGGAAAGGTCAATACAAACAGAGTCATAGGGAACGGTAGGGTACAATCCATCTCAAAACAATTCAAAATGTCTGATACCTCGTCTCGTGCCCTCGAGAACCATTCCTCCCTCTGTTTAGAGTAAAGTAGCCCGACCTCCCTCTATCTGTAAAGGACCCTTAGACCAAACTGGTACAAGTTAAACGGTTCCAAGGTTAACAATCCCGTATATTCTACACATCTTATATAAATTAAAACATTACAGCTGTTTATTGAAGCCAACATTTACATCTGTGAGAATTTTTTTTACTATTTAAACTTTGTACATTGAAGATATAACTTTTGTCACCTACTGTGTTAGTTTGTGATACTTTTATTTTCTCAAGTACCAATTTTATACATACAGTCCAGGGGCGGATCCAGCATTTAGAGAATGGGGGAGTCCTGAAATGTAACATGTTTCAAATTCAACGGCGCGAGCGTCAAATTTTTAGAGGGTTCTGACATCAGTCGAGCCGGGGAGACCCCCCCCCTCTCCCCTTAGATCGGCCCCTGCGGTCGTCACACTTATTGTATATTTCTTGTTGTGACAAAGGGGATATAGTTCAACATCAGTCAAACTTCATAAATTTAAAAATAGACTTTGGTCAGAATTACTCGTATATACACAAATGACAAATTTAATCTATAAGTGACAAATTGTTGATTTTCAAATGTCGATTTTCTATTGTCTAGTCCAGGCCTTTTCAAATGGCGGCCCGCGGGCCAAATCCGACCCACGACGTCCTCAAGATTGGCCCTTCCCGCTTAAACGCTCTGCTCGCTATGTTAACTAAGCTCTATTTGGCCCTTATATTTCATTCATAAAAAGCATTTGGCCCTTTACGGAAATTGAGTAGTCTAGTCAGATAATTAGGTTGAAATAAGAAAGTAGCCTTTGACAGAAATTAGCAGTCAGAAAATTTCAGACCCTTGTTATTATTTCTCAAGTGTATCAATGAATTATTTCGTTCCCTCTTTCACAGTTTCAAATCTTATTACTATGAATAGTGGACCTCCTATCTGACTTAATGTAGATTACAGGCGCGAAAAGGCCTTCAAGGTGACTGGTATGTTTATATATAAAAACAGTGCCCCACTGATTCAGCGTGCTGGAGAGAATTTTATTGAACCAACATCATAGAGAGGGTAATTAGGAAAGTAAACTTTGTATGTGTACTTTGTAATAACTTAGAACATGATATATTTATTAAAGTAATCTTTCAACTTTTCATTTTAACTTTACATACTTAACGATCTATCATAAGGAGTGAAGGGTTAGGATTGGGTTAAAACACATTCAAAGGGATTTGAGGTTAAGAAATTATGATCAATTCGACTATAGAATAACTTTGTATCCGCAAACCCCACTTATATTTGTTTCTCTTTTTTCTTCAATTAATTAAAAAGCAACATTTATTTCTATGAGTAACATCATGAATAAGGTTAACTAGCTCTACCGACTCGAGCCCCCCCCTCCCCTATTTTTTGCCGCCTTATGTAGGAACCTTCTAAAAATTTGCCGCTCGCGGTACCGTTAAATTTGAAGCATATATATTATATTTCAGAGCCCCCTTTTCTCTAAATCCTGGATCCGCTCCTGCAAAATTACATTGATCATAGACAAACGCCATTGAGAGAAAACTGTTTGTATGTTGGTCGGAAAATAACGATTGATATAGTTTATAGAAAAGTGTGAATATTGTTGAAACGCGCGGAAATAAATAAAAACTTGTACAAGGTAAACGATCTACCGACAGGAATTTAATATAAATTTATTTTCTAGATAATATCATACAGGAACTTTAAACCGTCAAATATACATCATGTTTCCTTTTAGATTTTAGTAATATTAATATAGAAAGATATTTAGGATTTATTATTCAATATCTCAGTACAGGCAAATATTGAATTAATTTACTGGAAGACAGTGGTACTAAGGATCAGAGTTGAAGAAACTTCAACTGTTCTACCAAATATACGGAAAACAAATAAATATCTTGTTTCTCTATAGAGCGACAATTTTATTAGACTAATCAAGGTTGAGACACAACCAAATGAATACAAAAATGAGATACGAGGGAAAGGCACATCCCCCCAAAAAACAACAAAAAAACAAACAAACTGGGATGCATGTACATTTATGGAGTAAATTTATTTGTAAATGGTGTGTTAGATTGGTCATTTTCTAGCTGGTGATTGAGACTATAAAAGTATAGTAATTATACTACTTATAAAATCCTTTAAAAATAGGAATAAATTCATACAAATAAACTTCAACCACTCTTCAGATACAATTGACTTTTATAATTTTACTATAAAAAAGTAACGCCTGTTAATTGATTTCCGTGATTTTTTGGGGAAAACCAAATAAAATATATACAGATATATGTAGATAAGTACCACTTTGTATTTTAAGCATTAGCTGATAATGGGTTTGTTTTTGTTTCAATAGAAGTGTATTCAAATATTCAACGAATGAGCAGGTCGTGGTAACGAGTTCGACATCCATGTGGATGGAGCAATGGGACTACGTTTTCCTTTACAATCATTTTCAAAGCGCGTCCCAAATTCACGAAACTACTTGGGCCATGGACCCCGTTCATTTTTGAAATAGGATATCAATGGCCTAATCCCAGTTTACATAACCCCTTGGCCCCCTGATACATGGCCCATAGGGAGCCATGGTCCCTAGTTTGGGAACCACTGCTATAGATAGATAATGGTTATTGTGGCTAAAAAATATGTTCTTGTATGGAAACGTCGATAGAATGGTAGTCGGTGTGGCTCGGTCGGCTTGTGAATGTCTGATGTTACTATTCTATGGTCGTCTTTTCTAACCATGCATTGGTTTAACATTGGACTCTCAAATTAACAGAACTCATTCAACTCGTTTACATGTTTTGAAAAAACATAATGATTTTATATGGTCAATCAGATACATGATTACATGACTGAATAATGACATGTTAAATTGTGAAGCCACTCAGATATTACTAAGGATAACTGTGGAGCGAATTTAAAATACTCTGTATCGACGATTCATGCGTCGATGAAAGGGAGGTAATATACATTTATTAATGTTCCTATTGGTACTCAGCCAACTTTAATGTATTTACAAAATTCGAGTGATAGATAAGCAACATAATTCATCAGTATTACACACACGACCCTAGATTCTGTTCTAAGGTTATGTAATAATTATGGATTGTCAGCTATATTAAAGTAATGGAAATATCAACTCGCGTTTCAATATCAATGTAGTGTACAGCAATTCTATAAGCTAAATTGTGCTAAGAAAGCTTTCACCTGATTGAGAGTGGAGATTTCTCAGTGTAGAAATTCTGAAAATGGTTACATACATCGGTTTAAATCAAATTTAGTATTAGTCTGTAGTCTGTCTATTTATCTGTAGTTGTCTCCCTTGGTACTTAATCCTTCTGAAAGGAAGGTCGACAACTCCTTGCACGCTACAGACAACATTATAGACATCTGAGACACTTGGCCATGCTTGTATTATACTTATAATTCACATTTGTATAGTATTATACGTGTACATGTATATGCAAATGAAAATCGCTTGCTCTGAACTTCGAAAAGAACGAATTTTACAAAGCTATAGATTTAAGAGTCGCTTCCCTTAGTACATTGCTCAAACGTTCATTCGGCAATCCGAATCGGCCGATGTTAAGACGAAGTAAATGTCGGAAGTGTCAGAGTGTAACGGTAAACGAAACAATGTTAAGTTGTAGAGATGTTCAAGGAGGCAGGTGAAATGAACAATTTACTGACACTTGGCACTTGTCTTTTTGATGGAAATCACAACGATTAACTATTCTGTAGGTCTAATTTTTTAGGAAAATATTTACCATTATTTAGATTATTTCGATCGTGGCAGACATTTCCTCTGGGAAATCTTGCGGTTTAAAAATCGAGAATAGATGGAATTGCTGGGAACTAAAATATTATGGAAATTTATTCCTATTCATTTTCGGAATCGCTTTTTGTCAATCATTTTCATATATGAATTGGTTTATAATCTGAGAATTAAATCAACGGGAAATGTTCAGCATTTTCTTTGGTCGATGTGAACCTTAAAGATATCCTCCGGAAGTACTAGAGCTGCACAAAAATTGCACAATCCCTTCAATTATACCCCTACCTAAACATTTATCTTACATTTTCTGTGTATGTGTTTTCTATATTAGTAACACTAAAATACGAGTCGTATTTATGACTTCAAACGCTGATAATTATGGATACACGGGGATTTGAAGGCTTACATTTCGAAGGAGAGTTGTGAACACTGTTTCTGATTAGATTAGCAAACAAATTCCAGGTTCTGAGACTGAAATTTTATTGGTCGAACATTTAATGGACATATCCCTCTATAAAAGAAGCTTTTCGCGATCTTTTTTAAAACAAAAACACGAGTTAGTCAACAAATAAAACACAATCAATTTCAAAAGCTAGTGGAACAGGAAACAATTTGATTCCATCGAAAATTTATTACAAAAATTATTTCTCATGAAAATTTGAAGTTTGAAACAGAAATGTGGCAAGTAGGGCTGCAACGATTCCTGAAGTGGCGATTCGATACGCTAAACCCTGGGTTTTCAACTAGTTTTCTCAAATGTCCCGAAAAATGCGTATGAAAATGACCATGTCCCCTGAATTGGCCGCAGAAGTCATAGAAAACATGCAATTTTGAAGCATGATCTAGTCTCAGCATTTTTTGTTTAAATACAAACTTAAATTGTGGTCATTGCAGGCAGTGGACACTGGGTCCAGTTCCTAGCATTTAACTAAGTCCAAGTCTGATATTTGACTGGAGATTTTCCTACTAATTCTTGTATAGATTCAAGTTGACTTAGAGTTTTAAGCACGAAATTGATCTTAAGTACAAGGCTAGGAACTGGGCCCTGGTGTTGCAAGATAATACAAGATCTAACATATTTTTTCAGATCTATAGATTAGTTTGTGTCCCCTGGAGAATGTCCAAATGTCCCCAGCTTGGGACATGTCCCCCAAGTTGAAAACCCAGGCGCTAAACGATACACATTCAATGATTCGATTTATTGCGATTACAAATCGCGATTCTTGAGTTTGAAATCGGAATTATTTTTGACATAATTTTCGTAACAAATTTATATGCTTAAGATCATCACCATTAATAACAAAGATTCAAGATGATAATAAACAAATTGATACGTAAAAAGCAATTTTCTAACATTTCGATATGACATCAATTATAAAATGCGTGAGGATTTCTTGTTCTCAGTCAATAAAAGAGTTAATTAAATGAATCAAAATCGGGGCCGATGAATCGCGATTATTTTTTTCTTACACGATGCATCGATAAGGAAGAACGAATCCCGATTCATCGATTCTACGATGAATCGTTGCAAGTATTATTTCATTAAGACAATTTAACAAAACTAACAATTTCGCACGTCTTAATTGAGTAAATTTGACATATTGCAAAGATGTTATCACAACAAAACAGTGGATAAATTATGTGATTAAGACCATTCTGTCTAAAATATGAACCAAATAATACAGGTTGAAATTATCGCCATATTACCATCTGAATAAACCAAGGTGTTTACATTCCGGAAATAGAATGACGTAATGCTGGTCGTTCAATATGGCGACCATGTTAGCTACGCTTAACGGAGAGGCAAGTCTATTCTGATTTGATAATGATAACAGAACAATATGAAGCTGATCACAACACGGTCATCTCACATATTCATAGTTTTACACACGACAGAAGGTGCGAATTTTTACGGTTTATGTATTGTATTGACGCAGCAAAAATGTGTTGACAAAGCATTCAACAAATTATCGGATGAAGGAATGCTCTATACTTTTTGGAAGATGGAAGAAATCGACTATCATCACATTTCCTTACAATTTTAAAAAGCAACAGATGTTATTAATATTGACAATTTTTCTTTTGAATTTCTGTGTTTAGCAGGTAATTGCAAACTAACAAACAAAATTATCGGATGAAGCAGCAAAATACATTTGAGACGATTTTTGATTAACGAATTTCAAAACTGTATCAAACACAGAATATTGACAAAAACAGTCATATTTAAAACTAGATTTCATTTGTCCAAATGGGCAATTCCATTTAGGGCACCGACGGCATTTTAATCAAAGTAATACAAATTTTAAATAGTAAGACATATTTCAAGAAATTCTGATATCGGTTCGGATACTTGTAGAAGAGTATCCCTAATATAACTTTGTTAAATAGAAGATCTACTGACAATCTATCTCTGACAGCAAGGGCGTGGATTTAGGGGGTACGGGGGGATTAAAGATTCAAAGATTTTTTGAAGAATCAAAACGATCAGATGAAAATCAGGTTAGGAAGTCCTAATTTGCCAGCTCAAATCCCGAAATATCTTCCAGAATGCACCCAATTGATGCCATTTTCCATTTTTTTCTCAAGGGCGAAGTCTTTCTGTTTGGGATTGTGGTTACGGCGCTTCGCGACATACTTCGGCTCTACAAACCATCCTGGTTTGTTCCCCCCCCCCCCCCATTTTTTTTTGACAAATCCACGCCCTTGTCTGACAATAGGCATATATAGGTGACAGTCTTAAAGACACTCACCAACTGAGTCATCTAATACTTCAGATAAGAAGCATGTCGAAATGATGAAGACAAGACGTAGTGAGGACTAAAAAAATACACGGTTAATCCAGTTATCGGTTGTTAAAGTGGTGCTTGAGCTACAACTCGGCTTGAATTTAAAACCAGATGATATTGCGCTGACTTGAAGCATAAATTGTTTACTCTAGAGACGTAGTGGGAGATAGTTTGTATCTCTTCATGCTAGTTTATAACTCAGCTATCAGGGAATGAAGTAGTTGTTATCTTGGATTATTCAACCATTGTATAAGCCACTTAAAGTACAGATTAGCTAGAAGAAATGATTCAACAAGAAAAAATTACAGAATATTTTACAACAAAACAATTAAAGTGGAAGTGTGTATGGTCGATAATGAATTGATTTTCAAGATTGTAGAGTCATTTAAAGGTGTGATACTTCTATCATTACTTTCATTTCCTAAAACAATTAAATTTTCAACGTTTCCCACCATGACATTGAGCTTTAACTTTGCGTATGGACTAATATATAGGCTAAATGACAAGATGGTTCAAAATACATCACTACATGCTCCCTTCTTAGAATCGAAAAGCATCGCCGAATTTTTCATTTCATTAAATTATTCAACAGTTATTCTCGTGACCTTTTTCGCCAAGTTTTATTATTTATGATGAGCTTAAATTATAAATGGGAGTTAGAATTCAGTTAAAAAAAAACTGTGGAGAATATTCACCAGATAATTGTATTAGTTCAATCATACATACATCAATCTAACATACATTAGATCATATTAGTTCATTTATATTCAATATATCATTTATATTTTTATATATATATACACTTCAAGTTATTAAAAATAAACATAAATATTTGTTAAATTTATTACTTAAGTTGGTTTAATTTAAAGTATTAGTCCAAATTGTTCAATTAATTCAATTAGAATTAGTTCATATTAGTTCAATTTAACATACTATAGTTCTTATTAGTTCAGTTTATTATATTAGTTCAATTAGTTAAATCTATAACATTAGTCTATAATATTAGTTCAGCTTGACAAATAAGTCTTTTTATTCAATTTATGAAATTAGTTTATATAAGTCCAACTTTTAAATTAGTTCATATAAGTCAAAACATACATGTAATTCATATTAGTTTAATTTAACGTATTTGTTCATATTATTTGAATATATAACAAAAGTCTATATTAGTTCAGCTTGACAAATAAGTCATATTATTAAATTTATCATATCATAGTTCATATAAGTCCAATATTTAAATTAGTTCGTATCAGTCCAATCTATAATATTAGTTCATATTATATTAGTTCAGTTTAACAAATCAGTTCAATTTAAAATATTAGTTCAATTTAACATGTTAGTTCAATTTAACATGTTAGTTCAATTTAACATTAGTTCATATTAGTTCAATTTAACATATAAGTTCTTATTAGTTCAAATTAACATATAAGTTCTTATTAGTTCAATTCAACATATAAGTTCTTATTAGTTCAAATTAACAGATCAGTTCTTATTAGTTCAATTAAAAATATTAGTTCATTTTAAAATATTAGTTCATATAAGTTCAATTAAAAATATTAGTTTATATTAGTTCAATTTAAGATATTGGTTTATATTAGTTAAAAAAAAAAAGTAAATGTTATTCTCGTGATCCTTTTCGCCAAATTTTATTATCTATGTTAGATCTAGAATAGCTCAAATTAGGTAAATCTATTACAGTAACATTATTTCGTATTAGTTGAATCATTAAGATTAGTTCCAATACGTTCAATCCATTACATCAGTTCATATTAGTTCAATATAACATATTAGTTCTTCTAAGTGCAATCCACAACAATTTCAGTTTATATTAGATACTTTCTGTTATATCTGTACTCAGTGTATTAAGATAAAGACATACTATTAAAGAGATAACAATGATAATCTCAATATTTTGGTCCCCAGCAAAGTTGACTATAAGTAGGTAGGTCAGGGATTAAAGTAGGGTTATCATTATTCAATATGCACCTGTTATTTAGTTATTTATTATAATAACAATAATATCTTGTCATATTCAACTACAGTACTATAGTTCCATTTTTCCTGGCTACACAAGTCAATTTAAAGTCCAGTGGAACTTTGATCAAATGACAACTTGATTTTAACACAATTTGTGCTGAAAAAAATTCAACACATATGGAGTTTGACGAGTCACAAATATTTATGAACAGATTTGGGCACAGACACTTAAATTTCTTAAGGTTTCTTTTTCAGACCTAGAAATCGGCGTTCTCAAAACCTTTTTTCATCTTTTAACAAAATTGACATCATCGGGTAAATAAAGTTAAACTGTTCAATTGTAATACATGTAATGACGAAAACGATGTAAATCATTGAAAAGTTGTGTTTATTACAATCTTAATTCTATAGATCATTTAGATTTTATTACTTCGTATTGCCTGTGACACATTTTCACATTTCAAATTCAAAACCCTTGAAACGGTGTTAGTTTAATGATTTAAAAACAAACGAAACGAAGAAAATGAAAGTGGGTGAAAAATAAATACAAACTTTGTTTCACTTTAAATCATTTTTATTAACATATTAAATAACTGTTTTTGCTTCAAGTTATTATTTGACCAGAATAGTATAAATTTCTATCCATATAAATCATTAATTTAGTTTTTAAATATCAGTGGAATTTAATTATACTACTTTGAACATTTAATAAAATACCAAAAAAATACAAGAAGTCAGAAACCCTGTTTTTTTTTCAGACTGCTCACTGTTCACGATAAAAAAATATTAATCTAACATATTCTTCCCCATTTCACTAAACGCTATTCAATATTTTCTAGTCTAATATTTCACTTTAAGAACCGAAATTCAATGGAAAACTTGAGCACTTCTCGTTTATTTTTCATCAGCTTCTCAAAACTGATTTTGCTATTAGATATTGTAAACGATGTTAGAGTTATTTTCAATATACTCTTTTTCCTGTGTTAACATATATACGATGCCCGAAACTTGTCAATTTTATGTTAAAATCATTAAATTTACCTCACAATATTTACCAAACTCATTCTTTCGTCTGTTACATTCATTTCACCCGACCTGTCAATCATAGAACGTTGTAATCTAAAACGAGGCAAGTGCGCTGGTGGTGTTTGTTTCTGTTAAGTCGTTCACGCCTCTTCGGAATTCAATGATGCAGACGATATTTAATGAGTTGTCAATAATGGAATGGTATTCTAAATACATTATACTTTAACGGTTAAATCTAAACAAGTTCTATCAAGTAGAAAGTAAAGAAGTCATTGAAGAAGTTGGAAGTTTATTTAGATCTATTCGGGAAGCGGTGACGAACATTGCCGGCCTAGTTCTGAGAGGATCGTGTTCTACTAGATACAATTTGTATGTGCATGTATCGTTAGGACATTAAACGGTGCTGCTGGTATTCAACTATCATTAGTGACATCGGGGAATAAGAAGCCATAGGAAACTGAGAGTGCTTTGTATGCTGTTGATTCGACCGGTTATCCCGTGTATGTTTTTGGATAATTCGTACAATCTACCGTTTAATAGACACAAATAGAGGCACCTTTGAAGTCTGAAAACTGAAGCCAATGCTGATGAAAAGAAGTATATTTTGAGGTGTTTTAAAGAATTCGCGAAAAATGGAGACATCTCCTTCAGGAACGACATTGACAGCTTTCTCAATAGATAATATACTCACTGGCAAATCTGATAAATTTAAAAGGAATTCGAGGACTGAAAACACAGATACCATTGTCACGTCATCGCCGAGAAAACCTGGTGATTTTATTTGCAGTGATTTCCGTTCGCCGATTCTTGGATCTCCATTACGTGATGTCCGAACGTCACCGTTGCATGACGCGAGTCGTTCTCCAATGCGTGACGCTGACTTGTCACCGTTATGTGACAGTCGCGAATCACATTTGCGTGACACTAGTGACTCTCGAGTCCCATTACCAATAACTGATGGCGAATTATCCAGTGACTCCTATTCATGTGTGGATTCGGATGATGACTGTAGTATAGTCCAAGGTGTTTCCAGTGCGGATCGTGGTTGTTATTCCAGGTTGAATCCGTCCTACCGAGGGTTAAACAGCTCCCATCTTGAATTAGAGGATGACGACCATAAAATTAATGAAGTTGATGATGAAGAAGATTTGGATACATCACATGAAGATATGACAGGTAATTATTCCTTTTTAAAATAATATTTGTAATTTTCATTAGGCCAATGATAGCAGCAAAGTGGGGTTGAAAAGTCTATTTCATTTGTAAACTATATCTGAATTTGGTAGTTCCAAAAATCCCATATAAAATATCATAATATTACATGTATAGATTTCCATGAAATATGACAGGTGCATAAGAGATATTTAAGCAATATTTATGGAAGCGCTATACAATATATAATTTCATAGAAAAAAAAAGAATTCTAACAATCATTATAATATTCAATATCGACGCAAGTTTTCAAAACTAAACATTTTCCGCGAACGTATTTCCTTAAAATTTTAAATGTCAATTCATTATTGTTAATCATATTTTGTGACAACAGATTTAAAACGATTAAAGAATATGTCATCTTAAAATCTATGTTTCCGAATTAATTCGAATGTAGCCTAGTATTTTTCTCCTCATCAATTACTGAAAAATGAATGAAATTGTGTGATAATATTTTATCCTCCCAACCCATTTTATCAATTGTAATTTTAATTTTTAGAAACAATCAAAATATTTTTGCAATAATTTTATTGTTTTTGATAGATTGGCTTCGAACATAAGAAGAAATCTTCAAAAATTTATACATTTTATTTAATAATATATATTAATGCAAATCTTGAGATAAATATGAATTATGAATCTATTCATGATTTCCAAATTATACAATATAAAAAAAAATATGATTTGAAAAACAAGACGAACTTTAATCTGTTAACCAAAACTGTGTTATTGATGTTTAAATACAATTTCATTTCTACGCCCTATTTCATTTCATGATGTGTTACATGCTACATGTATTTTAAAGTGATAATTGTTTAGAAAATAAAATTATTGCCTTTTCTGTTTATTTAGAGCCGAAAAAAAATTTTGCTGTGATGAATTTTCTTGATTTATTCTGCCTGTGTGTTCATAAAATAGATTTATTATCATTTTGATGTTCCACAAACAGAGTTAGTTTTTTCAGACCTCACAATTTTTGTCAGATAAAAATATCTCGGCTCTCAACACTAAGAATTTCAAACTCGTCTTTATACGAGACTTGACAACGTTTTTAACATTCAAATATTATCTTCGAGTTATCTATCTTGACGTTATCTAGATGGCGCTACCTGATAAATCACGTTAATTTGTCACATTTGAGACTCAAATTTCAAACGAAAACACACTTCAGACAAATTTATAATATAATATCATTGTTTAAACACTTCTTATTGTGTAAAACTAGTCATCTAGTCATCAGTCATTCTCCGTCATCCTTTACAATATGGGAAAGCAGAAATACTAACGTTTTTTGCTTGTTCTTTGAAGATATTGATTTTTGTAAATTATAGTATAGGGTACAATTTGTCTTATTTTTGAAAGAATGAGCTAACATATTTCAATCTTAAAAATTGTAGGAATAACTTGAAATACATGTATTGTATTGAATCACCTCCTATGTTTCTATTTTATTTAAAAAAAAAGTAATCCTAAACTGAAGAAATTTCTTCAAGAAATTATATAGGCCTACCATAGAACTGATACAGTTCTATGGGCCTACTAAGCAATTACTGTAATCTTTGTAATTTATAAAAACACGGGGGTGGTATTACCATTTTTTCGTGATTCGGAAATATTCCCCAGGTTCTCAGAAGGTCAAAAACATGGAAAAGTTTTCGATGAAGTCAGATCAATTCAATAAATACCCTTCTAGCGAAATATATTTTCTTATATTTATATATAAAACATCGATTCCCATTGATCAATTTACCATTTGTGTTTCGTTTAATACATTTTGTATTTTATATTCATGAATGTAGGGGCAATTATGATTAAAGATTTTTCAGAACTGTATTTTGAAATTTTATTTTTGGCTATAACTATCCCACGAATAAAAGCCAATTAACACGAGGGTGTTATTAATAGAGACCCTGGAAGATAAAGCAAACTGAAATACTATCTAAAATTCCAAATATATGGATATTGCATAGATCTTTCATTAAATTGCTATTTTTAGTACATTTGCACAATTTCCATCGACATGAGGTGTACAAAATTTCGAATTACTTTGAAAACTTTATAAAATTCAAGCGACAATAGATTCAATATTTAAAGGATGATGGTATTGATTTTTTTGAATGACCAGTTTAGGTTTTGAAGATATTTTAAGAAATTATAGCAAAGCAAAACTGTATATTATATTTTTTTATATTTTTAAAGTTTTTGTCAACATATAGGCTACATTCATAATTCTTAAGCTTTTTTTAAATATGGAAATTTTAGAAATAAGTTATAGATTTACAATGATGATTTTAACATGATTCTGGTAGGCCTATCCCTTTATAGCTTGTGCAAAAGCTTTTAACCAACATTGTTGCTTTGATTATAGTTTTTGAATCTGGAAAAGCATTTGACTTCATATTAAAGCGGATGGCTTGAAATATTTGAAGATTTTAAAACAGTGTCTTATCATATTCATTCCAACAGATTATGAAAAAGCATTTGATTTGTAAGTGTTTAGAAATTTTATGTTCTTAGATGCTGTTAAAGCGTGTGACCCAAATATATTTATAATTTGAAATAATGTAAATTTATATTGCAAAAACGTACATTATATATTAAATGCCATTCAACTATATCGAGGTGGGATTGTCTTGGTATTTGAAGTGAATTGATTTTTGATTTTCCAACAGGAATTGTTTTTCTTTTAATAGATATTAGCGTTTTGATTCATTTCATCTTGTAGATTTGTAGCCTACATTGCCCGTTCGAATTATATGTAGAGGTTTACTGATCAATACAATTAGGCACATCCTCAATTTTTGAAACTTTGAGAAAAATAGACTAAATAAACAATTTAATGAAATTCACAACATTTTAAAGTTTTTTACCTTTGCATCCCTCCGCTGATGATGTCAGATGTACAAACCTTATCGTAGAGTTACATCAGGTGAACATGCTTGCCTAACTAGAGCCACTCGTCACAGTTAATGTACATAACAATACAACATAACATGCCAAGCGAAAAATTCTGGTTTCCAAATTAAATTTGAAAATATTAAATAAATAAACAGCGAAAATTGAAACAGAATTTGGTGAAAATGCCGGAGATTAAATGTCATATGAGAATGTATTTATTGTCGACAAGATTTTAAACATGGCCACGTGGAATAACAACAAATCTAAATTAAAACAATCAAACAGCATTCCCACATTGTCCACTATTGTCAAGTTAAAAGAAAACTAAATTGATAAATATTTTACTGGAATTTAGAAGAAAATGATAAAATTAGTTTTTGTTTTTCTATTTATTTATTGTTATAACTTAATATTTCTTAGCTTTTATTCATCCTCTGGATTTCGTTTCTCATGATTAATTTCATAAAAAAAAAACAATTTCTCTTTCATATATATTTTTAGCTTTAGATAGTCGTATTTTTTTCAAAAGGTCTTCTGAGATTTTTTTTACCTCATTTTCCTCTTATTTAAATCAATTTTCACTTGGTCATTCCCCAAGGAAGAACACTATCGCCCTATACATTTCAAGATACTCATTGTATGAAAAAAAAAATTCTCTTTCGTATTTATCTTTTTCAGTATAAAATTGTTCAGATGTTAAGTTGTATTTTTTAAGGTTCTTCAAGAAATATTTTTTGCTGCCTCATTTTATCATTAGTTCATTCCCGAAAGAAAAATCATCGACATTTGCTCTTATCAGTTTATGACACTTTTCAATTCAATTCAATTCAATTATATTTATTGACATGTCAGTGAATTTGTTTGATAATGCGTTTAATTCTGTAAACACGAAAGCTAAACAGTATAAGACGTCGATCAAGATTGATCAGCATAATATGTTAAGAACCATTTAACTTTCCCGGCCCCTATGCTCGATATAGCAATCTTAAATTTCTGTATTTTCTAATTTCAGACAAACAGGATGAAGAAAACGAGGATAAAAATGATTTAAACAAACCAAGAAAGAAGAGATCTAGAGCATCATTCTCACATGGTCAGGTGTACGAATTAGAACGCAGATTTCGCCATCAGCGATATTTATCAGGACCAGAACGAGCAGACCTGGCCCAGGCATTGAAACTTACAGAAACACAAATTAAAATCTGGTTTCAGAATCGTAGATATAAAACAAAACGAAGACAACTTCAACATGAACAAGTTCTAGTAGCAAATGCCAAGAAGGCGGCAATTACGCTGCTGATAAAAGACGGTAAAAGGTTGTATAACCCTCAAGATTTAGTTCGACCCATGATCTATCCCTCTATACCCATACCAGGCTTCAATTATTTCTACTATCTACAGTGAGCACACCAGATTATCTTTCTTAATGGATTCGGTAGGCAGGAACATGTTCTGGATAATAAACTGGTTTAAGACGAGGTTGTCCAGACTGGAAGAGGTACTACTGGAACACCCACTTCGTCAATTAAATAACTTGTTGTGTTTTATTCATTGTTACATAATGTCACTTATTGGTGTTGTTAATTTGGTCAGATCCAGATGTAAATGTGGTGCTGAAATAAATTTTAAAAACAAAAATATATTCCAACTGGTTGTATACAAAACTATTTTGTAAGAAGAAAGACTTTCTGCATTATACAATATCATATACATGTTGGGTTGAATATTGTTTCGTGTCGGTTTGTGTTTTTATATTGTACACACGAAAACGAAAGTATGGTCGTGACTCAAAAACTTAAAACTCTAAATCAATAAGATCAAATTATGAACATTTTCCGCAACCAATCTACGTTTCCATGTGTTATAGAAATTATCTTTTGAATCACTTTCTGATAGAAACAATCTTTGCAACACATCATCAAATATCTATAAAACCCAAATCCTAACCACCGTTGATTATGGGCGACTGTTCTTGCTGTATTGTGTCGAAAAAATAAACTACATTTTGTGACTTGTGCATATATTGTTAACTATTGTGAAAGGTGAACCCTAATTAAAGATGTATTTCACATTTTATTGAATTCTTATTGATTGTGGCGACAAACTGTTGAAAGATTGAGGTGAATGTGAAAAACGAAGCGTTCGATATTGAAGGCAAAACTGATATATTTATTTTTATGTTAATTATATGTTTATTTATTGTGAATGAGTGCTGTTTTATTATCTTTAATCAGAAATACGTACATGAAGTTGGTTTTCTAGGCATAAACAATATGTAATTTAAATGATACCTATAAATTCAATACGTAACGAACAGTAAAACGTTAAAAAATAGTTTCCTTTCTGGTAATTGCTCCACAAATTTAATGAACGTTAAAAACTTGAATGTTAAATTATCCGAAACGAAAAGAAACTTGGAATGCTTTAGGGTTGGTAGAAATTCAAAATACATACCACGTTTTATTACATTAATACCAAATCACTATTGATTAAATGGTATGGTAAATTTAAAGAGAATACATGCAGATACCTTGAAATGCTTTTTACATACACGTAAACAACTAATTTTTCTTTCCGATTTATCAAATTAGGATTACACTAGTTTTTATTTGGAATTTTTTTATGGTGTAAAGATACAAAGCAATATTGTCATTGCAATCAAGAAAAATTCAAAAATGTAAAAGGACAAATTGGATATAGTTATAAGCCAATTGAGCTTGGCTCTTCGTAATATATTCTGTTCGATTTGAAAGTATTATAAATGTATATATTTGAACGGTATTCTAGAAAAGTGCTTTATTAAAGTGACAATGTTTGTATTGTGTTGTATAGTTTATTGTTGACATCCATCAGTTATTATCAAATAAAGTCTGAAATAATCAATTTGTTCCTTATTTATTGACTTACTTCTTCTTTATGAACCTGTGACATTTTGCCAGGATAACAGCCCACTGTTTTTTTTTTTATGTCAAAAGTTGAGAAAATTAAAATATTAAAAGAAGATCCAATGTCTAATCTCCAAGTCCTTTTAATGTCATTTCCTTTAACCTGAACAGATTTGGAGTTGAAAAAATATACCATTTCATGTAACCTGACCTCGGTTAGTTACAAATTATCATACATGAATAGTCATTCAAGTAACATTATAAAAAGGATCCTTATCAAGAAATGATAGAAACCTTCACCAATACAACACAATTTAATATAATTTAATTTAACCAACACAACATAACTAAAAAAAATTTACACCAACACAAAATGATTTACACCAATACAAAATAATATACATATTTTAACATAATGTTCTCCAGCACAACATGATATACAACACAATATAAATTACACCAGCACAACATTATATACAACGACACAACATAATATACACCAACACAACATAATATACACCAACACAAGATAATATACACCAACACAACATATTATACACCAACACAACATAATATACACCAAAGCAACATAATATACACCAACACAACTTTATATACACCAACACAACATAATATACACCAACACAACATAATTTACACCAACGCAACATAATATACACCAACACAAGATAATATACACCAACACAACATAATGTACACCAACACAACATAATATACACCAACACAAGATAATATACACCAACACAACATATTATACACCAACACAACATAATATACACCAACGCAACATAATATACACCAACACAAGATAATATACACCAACACAACATAATGTACACCAACACAACATAATATACACCAACACAACATAATATACACCAACGCAACATAATATACACCAACACAACATAATATACACCAACGCAACATAATATACACCAACACAACATAATATACACCAACACAACATAATATACACCAACACAACATATTATACACCAACGCAACATATTATACACCAACGCAACATATTATACACCAACACAACATAATATACACCAACACAACATATTATACACCAACACAACATAATATACACCAACACAACATAATATACACCAACACAACATAATATACACCAACACAACATATTATACACCAACACAACATAATATACACAAACAGAACATAATTTACACAAATCACAACTTTATATACACCATCTTACATAATTTATACACTTCAACATAATTTACACCAATACAACATAATATACACCAACATAACATAATTTAACATCTACTCAACATGATATACACCATCTAACATATTATAAACCTCAATATTACATACATATATTTTCTCAAAGCAGGGGCTCATACACTGATTCTTCGTACAAAACATTCTTTTTCAACGCTTTAAAGATATTTTCAAATTTAAAGGGCAGTAAAAGTCTGGAATGTAGTCACACGACAATATCTTACATTCATCTCGTCAAATCTCACACCATTACAACAAAGACTATCGAGACACCATCATTGACAACTCCGCCATTACGGGCATTGTCTTGACAATTGGAATATTTACATGCAGAAGACATGTTGTAATTCATATTTCAAACGGATATAACAAAGGATATTTGAAAGTGAAGACAAGTTGTATGTGGGTTATGAGTCTGATGTAGATCTTGAAATATGCCAACCTAATTCTTTAACACGTTTAATAGGCTCTACAGATGGGGTGCTATAAAATTTAGATCCAGTTTGTCAGTACATGAAAATACTCGACACCGCTAAAACGGTGTAGAGGCAAAAAAGAAAAGTAAGAAAATTTGATAGGTTTTTGACAGATTTATTGTGTTTGTAAAGAAGTATTCTAAAGATGTAATAAGATAAAGTCTACAGCATACTCAAAGTGTAATGTTTGAGTAAATATCAGTTAAAGAGACTATAGTGATTGGCGGCCGAGAGAAGAATAAACAAGGGCAACAACTCTCGTTCTTAAGTTAATAGATAGGCCTATCATAATAATGAATTATGTATTTAGTTTTAATATGTATATTGTATAACAATTCTGGGGAGCATAAATTTTTTTGAATGGGCATTATCCCCCTGTGATCTTCTGTAGCTGCGGGCCTAACACATGTGGTGCTGGATCATTATTTTACTTTATCGTGGCATTTTTGCATCTTTGAAAATAAATAGAAACATATTCTATTGTTTGTTCCCCCTCCACAAATGCTTTTTGGGTCCATGTTCCTGAACAGATAATTGATATTTAAATGCCTCTCAATCGTTGATCTTCTAACACTTTCCCTATTGCTCTTACATGTACCCTTTTAATAAAGAACACTTATTTACCCCTTGTAAAACAACATTTTTTATTGTAAAAATAATAAAGATAACAACTTTTATCTATTCATGCTAATAAAAATAAACACAGAATGTTGAATATTGAAATTATATAGCATGAAATAACAAAACATCATCGTATCATATTACTGAATAATGTTACAGAAGGTCTTTCTTCCTTTGCAGCAGGACAAACAATTAATAATTGGTCACAAAATAGTTTGAAACTGGTTACTTTTTTTCTCCATTTTATTTCAATTTATTGTGTTTTTAAAATTTGATCAATGAAATACTTGAAAAAAAAAACAAAAAAACTTCCAGCTTGAAATCTACATATTTTTAATTGCTTCGTTTCAGAATATATTGGATTTATTTATTTCTTGCAATGTTAGCGAATGTTTGCAAGAATTAAGCATTATTCTGTGAACTAGAAGTCAAAATTATCGGGAAATTATCACCGATTGTTAAAATAAAGATTATCATAAAATATCTTCTTCTTATTGTTATCACCTTAATAGACAAGATCATTACAAATATTTAAATCTGTTACAGAGTCGGTCTGAAATCTCTTCAAATTGTCTCAAACTGATAAAATAACAAGCTCAATACATCTTTAATTGGTCTAATCAGTACAACTATAGTGTTAACATCGGAATAAAACGTGGTTGAAAACAAGACTTGACGCTATCAATAACATTAAGAAGTTCTAATTGCTTCAATACGGATGTGATATCACCCACCCCCTGTAGCAATATAAATATCACAGACAAAAACTTGTCAAATTCACCAAATTCTAGATAAACATTGTTAATTTACCGTCTACAGGTCCCAGCCTCTTGTTAGCATTTCAACAAATTATATTGCCTTCAGCTAAATCAGTTCAGATATGGTAACTTTGATAGAGGGTGGCATTAAAGGCTACGTTATGGTGTAACACACCAAAAGTACGATCAGTTTGATTCAGTATCTATCCTCTTGTAATTCACTGCGATATTTCAAAATTACCAATGAATATAGGTGCTTTGTTAACTTCTAAAGATAGTAGCACATTAAAGCGAGAAATGAATATGCTCAAAATAAAAATCTTACGTCTGAAGCTGAAAGTCTAATGAGATGCAATCCATTGCAATTTGTCCAAGGAAAAGACGTTGAGGAATCAACCTTTTGGAGTAACGAATGAATGTGGTGCATTTTAATAATATCGCTCATATAAACCATACCATTATCTACAGCCATAAAAAATACAATGCAATTGAAGTACATAATTTAAGTGTGTTGAGACAACGCTAATTACTTCAAACAGGCGGCTTCAACTTGGGCGATGAAGTTAAATCACAAAGTATAGAATAAGCAAGATACTTTAATAATATAAACTATTGAAGTGGCTGTTATCTTCTCAGATAATTACTAGATAATTACAAATCTAACAGTCGAATACACCAGATATCAGATACATAGAATTCCACAATCTAACGAAGGGGATATGGCGTCAGGCAGGGTATGATTACTCATCTAGAAACACCAGATACCAGATACATAGAATTTCAGAATAGATCGAGGTGGGTATTGTTCCAGCAGACAAGATTTACTTACTCATCTAGGAACATCAAATACTTGAGACATAGAATTGTAGAATATACCGAGGTGGGTATGTCTCAAGGTAAGGTATGGTATGCTCGCTCTTCTAGAGATACCAGATACAGATACAAAGAATTTCAGAATATAACGCGGCGGGTATTGCTCTCGACAGGGTTAACACACTCATCTAGAAACACCAGATACCAGGCACATATTATTTTCAGAAAAAAATGAGGCGGGTATGGTTTCATGCTTACTCTTTTAGGGACACCGGATACTTGATACATATTTCAGAATATAACGCATCGGGTAGGACAGAGAGACACAACTTTCAAGACACACCAGGTACTAGGAACATAGAATTAAAAATCAAATAGATACATTTAATATTGACTGGAATAATAGTGCAATGTTCTATTGGCAATGATCATACTTCCAAACCATCTCCACTATACAATCCACAAGCCTTGTCTATATGAATATTTTTTTATATAAAAACCGTTGATTTAGCTGATTTAGTTATGCTTCAACAGTAAACTGTTGTTACAACCAATTTCACCGAAACCACACCAATACTGCCAGGAAGAAAAAACATTGAATAAATGACTCAAACAGACTGAAAATGAAAGTCTAGACTGACACAATCCATTGTGCAATAGTAACCTTTGAATATCAAACTAGTAGCCACTTAACATCAATTAGCTTATCTTGTCTGTGACATGTGTTAATGTACTGTTTAAAACAGAAATAAACCTGACCATCAGTCCAGACAACTACCAAGGATGGTGGTTACTTATCTAAAAACAGTAGTCAAATACTATCTTTATTACTTAATTTGATCAATTAAAAAGACCTCAAGAAAATCAAGAAAATTGAATATGCTCAAGTAGTTCATTGTTTGAAAAAAAAGAATACCTGATCAAAAAGGAGAAGGTAAGAGTGGATGGGTGTTCACAAGGTAGTTATTGGACAACATAACATTTGACACAAGGATTAGTAGGTGGGTAACGACGCAATTTCAGTTACTTCTTGTCCACCAGCTATACATCATCTATCCACTACCTATATCTATTCAGATTCCCAAATCCCGTGTTCCACTAGCTACCTCATTCCACCACCAATTCCATGTCCACCAGCTCTCGTTTGTTCACTAGCTAACCAATACCCAAGGACTGTCTATCAGCCACACAGTGGTCATTAGCTAAAGACAAGGATTTGAAGGTCAATATGCTTCTGGACATGAAATATTTCTCATCATCAAAACAATTTAAATCCCAACACGAATAAACCTAATAGGACATTAACCCTTCGAAAGAACCGACACGCATAAATTTTCTTCTCACATTCTAGAGAGTTATTTTGTTAGTAATTTCGTCACACATCCATAAATTGTTCTGTACAACATCAAGACATTTTACCACCATCATACCACTCTAAGTATAAATTTTCAAAGAATAAATTAAAAACCTTGATGACAGATATCGGCGAGGCAGTAAGTTGACTCGTAACACACCGCACCTCATTTGGTCCTAGCATAGATATTTTAGATATCCATTGTCCTTCAGGGGATTGGTTAGCTGAAATGTTATACATGTACGAACTGGAATATAAATAGACACCCACCTCTCTGCTCACCCAACGCTAATACTTTTAAAGAGGGCGTATTCAATTTCTGGAACATTGATTTTGTATGTCAAGTCTGTCTGATGTCCCACCTTTCTTATCAAGAAACATTTTATGAAATTCTCTGAAAAGACTTCAGAAGAAGATCAACCTGAGACACTCTTTTCGTTCTTCTCCCTGTTGCCATCCTCTTGGACAAGAAGCAAAAGAGTGTAAAAGCTTAACGATGTAACCTGATACTTGTATTAATCATAATAAATAATTTCGAGCATGAAAAAACACGACATTTTATGACTACTTTCATTTTATCAATTGTTGTAAGAGCATGTTAGTGTACTTAACTACCCATTATATTTTACAGTGTTGTTAATAGATATTACAGATGTCAAGTTTTCCACTGATAAAATACACTGTAAAAACGAAAAAATAATAAATATCATGTATTCCGCCTATTTTTTGAAAATGCACAACGAGACTTCCTGTATACAATCCCTAAGCACCAAAGACTTCTGATACACAATTCAAAAGTAATCTTATGGAAAACAGTCAATACAGCCCTCATTGGAATGGTAAAAGTACAATACCACGAATTATAACATCCGGGAAACTTTTAAATTAGCCATGTCTGGGCAAAATACAGTCGCCTACAGTGTGGCTTATCCAACTATGGTAGGTCATAAATGTTAAAACTAATCAACGGAAATTTTGTTTTCTAGAAAGAAAAAAAAATCCCTGTAAAAAAAGAACATCACTGATAAATTCTCTTTTCTGGTGTCAAATTCCCGTCATTTCAGTGGAAATTTTACCGTAAAATTTACAGTGTAGAGATAAAATGATTTACCATTTCTTTTTTACTTCTTTCTTCTTTGAAACTTCAGCCTGTAAATAATGCGTCAAATATGTTGATATTGTGATGAGTGATGTTTGTTTCAGTTGAAAACCATTGAAGATATCAGCAAGTTAAATGAATGGTACTTACTAACAAGGTTGATGAGGTCTTTAGTACTATTTAGGTACCATCGTTTGGTATCTGACACTGTGTTAACAAGATACAGAGGCGGTGCCAACATCCTGGAACTGGGGGTAGAGAAAGGGGGCAAAGTTTGAGTGGAAGGGGGACGTATCGCTGTTGAAATTTCAAATATGTTCAAATACGTGGTGGGTTAGGAGGGTTTTCCCAGAATAATTTTGATGTTATGCATTCGGACACATATGTTGGATAAAAACGTATATAAAAATCATATTTTAGTCTTAGTAAGTCTTAGAAATAAAGTAAGGTGCAAATGGGGCTATATGCAAGTTTTCTAGTAATTTTTTGATACTCTGTGTACAATTAAAACCAAGGAGTATTGTGTTTCAAAGATACCTAAGGGCATAAAATGATTGGTTTCAGAGGAACATCAAGAACCACCATTACTGGAAATTAGAAAATTGCAAATCGATCAGCCCAATGCACACAAAATTTTAGAAAACCTCTTTACAATCCCTTTAAACTTTAAGAGAAACCTTAAAATACCATGCACTGTGCATGAGGTAAACAGCTTTAGGTGGTCAAAAACTATGAAAGCCTGCCAGTGCCATATCATCGGATGTACTGTACCTTAACCGGCACATATTTCACGTTCCGATTCCGGTTGCAGGGAAATATAATTCTTTATAGCATATCAAATTCTCTGAATGGAATAAAAGAAATTCTCACGATATTTATGAATGGCCGTTTGAAAATGACATGCAATTTAAAAACATATTTCTTGTAACATTATCTTAGTATACATTTGTCAAGACGAATATTTTGAAGAAACAATGAGTTCCTCAAAGGTAAGTGTAAAATGCCTCTCGCGTTCAGCTTCTAGAAATATCACACATGTCGTTCAATTGTACCAAGAATCGCCTGATATATTCAGAAAGTTTCCCAATCCGAATTATAGGTTGTTTATGTCGGTTCAGTGCAGTCATAAATTTTTTCAGTTTACAACGATAACACTTCCTCAACTCTGAATATATACATAATTCAAGTTCTGTTTCAATATTTCTAGATCCATAATCTTTGACAAGATATTTCTAATGCTATTCGTTGAAGAAATTAACTTTTATTAGAGCCAATCAATCAGATCTTAATGAATGAAATTGTGTTTACATTGAGTTTGGTTGCAACCGTAACGTATAGGTACAGCACGGCATTTACCACTACCCTTTAAAACACAGGATATATAAAATAAACACTACATGTTTAATGTGCAATGTCAAATATTTATTTGAAATGAAAGATGATATTAAAATATGAATGAATGTAAAGTTTGTTTCCAATCAGTGTCAATAGAATAACAGACCATCAGCTTCCTTCTCTCTCTGACAGATTCCATATGCACCCTTTTACTTCTTAATGCCAATACACTGGAGAGTATACTTCCGGTTGCTGGCATGTCACGTGATTGGTCAGTCTCATGCAAGAACCAATAAACGTGTGGTATTTTATGAATGAACTGTAAAAACAATGAATGAAATGTAAGTCTTCAATGAACTCTAATATCCATGTACATGTGTACAATGTTTTTAATTTTAAGATGTTTATGGCAGCTTCCTCTTAATGGCCATTTTTCATTTGATATGGTTTCCAATCTGAAATATGTTTCTGTAAGTGTATGGACAGCAAAAAGGATAATATACATCTTGCAAATTAGCTTGCAAATACAGACAAAATATGACATGTAATGTAATCATATTTAAAATGTGTTGAAAACCAGAGACTGTTCCGATCATAATGTAGAAATGGGTTATAATAAGACCGTCCTCAGTAAGAAAGGACTGAGAGGTCCAGAGGAGGAGATTTTTGCAACAAACATTATTATTGGTTCCAACACTTTTAAATATCTCATGATCATTTAATCCTCGGTTCAATGAGTGGTTTTCCTTGTTCATCAGTCTGAAGTCCTCATATACAGTAGTATATCCTTAGTTAACTTAAATTTCTTAGAACATTGTCCAGTTAAAAGGTTTCCACAAATATGAAATGGGCGCCGATAGCTAGAGATCGGCCCTATTAGCTCTGAAGTTGAATAAGACAACCTACAAACTGACGAAATAAAAAGCCTTTACCAATGTCTGGTAGATTCTATATTTGGAATCATTAAAAGAAATGTGTACCTAATGACCTTTTAAAGACTGGAAAGTTTTGGTAAAGTAAGGAATCAATCCAACTCAGCCCCACCACATTGCTCTAAAGTACAATGGCATTTTTTAACAATGAGCGAATCTACACGAACCAAATCAGGCCACATGGCAGGACAGGAAAACCTTCCTTAACTCGAGTGCAATCTCATTTAGACGACAGAATTGAAGCCAGTTTAGTCAATTGCTTGGTAATCACTCTCTCCTTTCTTTAACCGTATGCTTCGTGGCTTTCATTTATTTAAGGGAGGGGTCATTGACTATAACTTTGTGATTAATCTAATGCAGGGAGCGGTCATTGGTCACATCATTATTATCTCCAGTTGTAATATTACGGTTGTGTTGTCGGAGTAGGAGTACATCTGTAAACTATAGACACCCATCTGGAAACCGTTAATTCATGACGAAGACAATATTTGGAAATGTTAACAACTAAAATAATACTAGAAAAACATTTAATATGAATAATTAACGCTATAATGCCCCAGTGTTCTTACAAACTCGCATTAATTATAATAAATGGAATGCAACAGTAGCCTACATGTTGCGTCATCAGTCAAAACCAATAATGCAGGTGCAGAGAAATAGGACGCAAAACTCCACTGCACAGCTATAAGTCAGAGATAAAATCTAACATTTTTTCTTCTGCTAAAAACCCTTTTTCATTTTCAAACTAAGCAAGGCATAAGTTTATATTCTGACCATATTTTTCAAACTTAGCCTACTTTATAAGACCCAAGAAGTTTGAATACAAGTACATTGACGTGTCACTTGCTGAAATTCATATTCGCAAATAATTAATTGATATCAAGTATAGGCTACATAGAATGTGAAGGAAGGCTAATGTTTAACATAGTAAGTGTACCGAAGAAGCAGCAATGTAATTCATGAAGGTACATTTCATCCCATGGATGGTATTTTTGCCTATCTTGATGGTAGGTACAGATGTTGCACCTTCTGTCAAACAGGGAGAGGACAGTGATTGGCATAATCAGATAAACTATGAAACACAACAAAAACCTGCCTTGATAACAGAAGAATGCTGAAAATATGTTGACTTTAGGCTTCAGTGCTTACAACATAAACTGGCAATAATCAACATAACTTAAACATGTGTTTACCTCCAAAAAACTGTTGTATTCAAATAGCCAGTTATGACTTTGCACTCGTTCACCCTAATGGTTCCAATCTACCCAGTTCGTATCATTTTGTACTTTCTTTTCATTGTGGCCAAAATGGGACCTTAGTGTACCTTCTAATGTCTTGAAATAATTGTAGGAAATGTACGTAACTTCCTAAGATCATTGTGAACTAAACAAAATTTGTTCGTTCCACTTGGATATCAGGGTTCATGTAAGAACAGAGTAAAATAGTCATTAACTTGGAGGTAAATCAAAAGGAGTTTTACATAAAAAGAGTAAGTGCTTCGTCAAGGTTAAGTCATCAAATGTCACCGAGTACAGTTCCTTCTCTTCGTACCGGTACGTACAGTTATACTGGCTATTGACACTCTATATCAAATTGTTTCCTTATTTTCATAAATTTCCAAAAACTTTTCACAATATTCTGTTTTTTCACTGATATACTGGTTCAGAATTTAGAATCTCAATACAGAATTTTACATTCTTTCCATTGAAATTGTAAGCATTTATGTTTTAAAATAATCATAGTTCTGAGGCGAATGACAGAAATCGTGTAAATCTCATTTAGATAGCACGAAACGAGCTAAAATTATTATTGAACGCGGTAACTCTTGAACCGGGCTCATTGCTATAGAACATTTGACTTTTTCACAAAGGATAATAATGGTAGGTATAAGTGAGTGAATATATCAGCTATTTTATAATGAAGAAAAATTCTGATAATCATTAAGGTTTTTGCACTCAAACAAGTACAGAAAATGTCAGAAATTCGTTTCAGTGTTCTATAAATATGAACCTAACAATCGTGATTAATACTACCAAATCTTCAAAGGATTGTTCTTTAACGCTTTATATAATAAGTTTATACAATGACAGAAAAGGTTGCATACACGCAAATATACCCGTTATGAAAAAAACTTTCAAAAATATTCATTGTCTCTGCATAAAATGATCTCGATAATCCACAATGCTATATATAAAAGGACTATTAAAATTGGTATACAAGTACACAGATGATCATGTGGACATTATAAATATAGCTTTACTTAAGAGCAAGTTTTGTTCGGGTAGATATGGATGTGTATGAAAGCAAGCGCAGATAAAGCTCACTATTTGAAAATATATTAAACATCCACCTAGTCTCCCCCTTGTCTCGTGGGCGAGAAGGCGAGGATGAATATGTCCGCAATCGGCTTCCATACATAACCCCAATACACACAATTTTCAATTGACTCTTGCAAGTGTTATATCGACAGCTTCTAGATTCATACATACGAGCGTAAAGAAGCAATAAAAATTGGTCTGAATAATTCCTCATCCACAGAAGTATCTTAAGAAAACTTTTTTACATTTTCATGATTTCTTGTATTCAAAAGTCATTTATTTGATTTCTTTGGATTTTTTTGTGGAAGGTTGTAAAGTAAGTGCAGTTTTGTAAGAAAACAAATATGTTATTTGGCATGTGGAGAAAAGATTAAAGAAAGTCATAAATGAATAGCTACAAACATAAAGTCTAACTGTCGAAAAAACAATCATAGCACAATAAAACATCTACTTTAACTTCTTTTACTAGGCCTCATTATGAACGCTAACAAAACGTTTAAAGAACTTCGTGGGTGGTCCATAACCAGGAATCATAGTAAGTATTTGATCTCAGAAGTCTTCTAAAACAATGTAACGTCACTGCCCTTCCGGGACATTCCTTTATGGATAGTTGTTGGACTTCTGGTTTACTTAGAAACGAAGCCCGAAACTCTGTCCAATGTAAGAACGGAAGCAATGTGGTGAATAATAGTCTTCATGGATCTAAAAGAAAACGTAAATTCCGATTTTAAGATATACGAATGTCTGCGTCTAACTCTGCCATGGGATGACCCTTGACGGTAGGCACAACTTTGTCATATACGCTTTTTAAGATTAGAATACACATTCTGTTATATATACATTATCATATTGCTCTAAATATATAGAATGAACAAGGCTATAAAGGACATGGTACATTTTACTTCCGTCTAGCGTGTAACAATGTCTCGTTATCATTCGCAGGTTTCATGACCCGATGTTTTTTTTTTACGATTTATGTGATCGAATATTTTATCTATCAATTTATTAATTTTTGTTGATGAACGAAGAATAGTTTGTAGTAATAATTCTGGTCTGATGTTCGGACTAACTCTAGAGGTGTTGATCAGAGCTGAAGCAGTGTTATTCAGCCCGTAGCTTTCTCCAGTAAAATAACATAACAGGCATGTGGTAGAACTTGATTACTTTGTAGTTGATTAAAGCCTCTAAGCTAGGAATTCTGAAAAGGTTAAAATTTAATGTTTATTTTGATGATTTATACAATTTTCTGTGAAAACTTTGATGTAAAGAAACATTTACTGTATTTCAATTAACTTGGGTTGGTAATATGTAAATTATTCTGGTGTTGGCACTGGCCGTGTATAACATTGTCAACTCTACCAGAATTTCACTATGTAAACGAATAATTAATTGTTAAACAAACCTGCTTGGCATCTTGGCATAATGTTAATATGTACGTTAAAAATTAAGAATATTAGACGTGTTTTTATTTTAGGGCAGGCCTTCTCAAATGGCGGCCCACGGTGCTGTTGAGAATGGCGTTTCAAGAGTAACCCCTTCCTCTAAAATGCTCTCTATTTGGCTCTTATATATTTTTTTATAAAATGCATTTGGCCCTTTGCAAAAATTAATTGAGAAGGCCTGTTCATGGGGATGTTAATGCACGAGTGCCATATTTTCTAATCCCTTCCCACTAGAAACACATTTAGACTGTAAATATCGTCAATAATGATAGGAATAGGAGAGTATTTTATACGACGATGAGACTGTACATAATTGTATGAATATTAAACCGACACAACGTTACGATGATAATACGTTCAAAGGGCAACATTTCAAACTTCAAAGAATTAAGACAGAAGTTGTCGTAGATGATAATGAAATGTATGCAGATATCTGTACAACAATTCCCAAACACGGTTGATGCTTTTCCCAGTCTATAAGAAAATAACCATATCAAAATAGGACCTATATTTATAATTCATCAATTGAATCAACCTAGGTTATTGTGACTGGCAAGCTATTTCAAAATAAACACTTGACAATTTACCTAGCAACGTGTGGTACCAGGCCACTTTCTTTGATGAATAACCATTCCGGATGTGTTAATAGGTTTCCAATGACGTGAGCTACTTGACGATGTGAACAGAGCCAGTGGCCTGCTACATATTGTGATTTATAATATTTGATAAACTGTTCATATTTTGTATAATAAACAAGGACTAGGCTCTGGTTTCCACTACAGATGGATGAGATTAGAATGAAATTGTGAATAATTTGAGTGGGCAATTATTGTAAAAGAAGTAATAAACTGAAGGTGGTGATTGTTTGTTTTGGTTGTTTCTGAAACCTATCTTCCCACCGAGTTTTCACCGTCTACTATAAACAAAGCGTTCGGATATTGTTACTTTATGTTTATCATAGCATAAATACCTCACATTGTTAACTCTCTATCGTATTCAGTCAGTTTATCTCCGAATGGAAATAAAATTGACATATAGTTTGGGGTTCCTAGCTATTAGCAGAATATACACCAACATTCAGCATGCAGTGAAAAACACCTTTGCCGGAACATCATTCGCCTTATCAATATTAGGCTCTCCGACCTGTATCTAACAGTGGATGAGATCAGGTTGCAAAATCAAAGTTACAGATATCACCATTATATTTATTTTCTATTCTGTTGCAGGTTAAATATCGTATAAAATGGCGGTGTGGTTACATTCGCTCTTAGACCCTACATACTATTACAAAGGGGGAAACCATAACCTATGTATCAGAAACGTTAATCGTGTCCAAGAGTACAATTAGCAAGTTTTAAGAAGCATGTAGAACGAAGGGGGTACATAGAAAGGCAACCCATTTCTATGTACGAATATATATTGCACGGTACTGTATATATATTATATTCCTGATGCTACGCATAAAAAAAATGACAGAAACTAAATAATACTTTCTTTATTGATTTTGCCTCCTTTTCTGGAGCATTCGGTAACTCACGACAGCATTTGTAAATCTGAATGTTTCGAAAGATTGACGGAACTTTCACTGTGTACGGTTGTCTTGAGAGTTGGAAAGGATGGAATGACACATAAATGCATTATGCCAGACCTTCTGTTAAGCCAAAATTAACAAACCTCTATTGAGATTCTAATCAAAAACATATTGTTGTTAAATGAGTTTTGAAATGGAATCGACAGTAACCTAAAGGTGACTTATCATGCCTCACCTGTAACCTTGAACAACAGGGAGCACTCCTAATTAGTGACCTCAGTGTTGAGAAAACAAAAGATATGAGAGAGAATGGGATCATGTGGTGCGAAGATGTGGCCACTGATTAAGGGTTGATGTAACCAGATAGGGTATGGTTATTATTAAGATTATGGAAGAGAGTGCATGGTTTGTAAGCTTACTATTGATTCAGCTGTATAGGCCATGTATTTTATACAAGTTCTTATTACTTAACATTGTTCCAGAAATACAAATCATATGATTCAAATGCATGTTTTAAACACACCATATAATGGCATATATTGAAATATTTTTTGCGTGTATTTAAAGTGAAAAGCAAAAAGCTTAAAAAGCTCACTGGTATTGCATTTATTCTATTTTACTAATTGAAATTCACACATTTGTACTACTAAATCCTATTAACTACAGAACAGAAGGTTGCAAAATGTCAACAAATGTTAAATTTTCATTCGTATCTTGGAACATCCAAAAGAGAATGTTCTTTTTTATTGTGAGATTCTGGCGTTAAACCGGAAGTAAAAATGTCTGATACAAATTTTGGTTATAAATAATATATTATTGATTTCCCAAAAATATCATTTATCATTTGAATAGGTTCCGTATTGACTTTTTAGACCATCGACCTTGAAAATATAATGATCAGTCAGAATAAATTACCACTAGGGCACGGCATAAGACGGTTGTAGAGTAGCCTAATGCATCCCTATTAGCACTGTTTGTTTACAGTTAGTAACTGATCTGTTAGTTTGTTTACTATAATGCTATCATGCCATTTACTAATCAAATTAATAATATTTTGGTTGTATCTCTAGCCAACTGTAAACCATGTTATTCCACACAGATTTGGTTCCGTCGATCAACCGTAAACCTATTTGTTTACGCATCAAATCGTGATACGTGCTTCAGTCAAAACGGTCATGGTTTCTTATACTGGTACGGTTGCTGCCAGCAACAGCCCTCTGACAATCAGTGGACGAATAAGTCAAAGGTAATGAAATGTTTGTGGAAATTGGAAACGTTTGCAAGATTAATAAATACACGAAAATATACAACGTATCGTGCAAGCATTGGGTTATTTACTGCATATATTTACATAACACCTCAATGTTAAAACTGTTCATAGTAGCCTCTACTAGATCGCATTAAACAGACGTTTCTCTGCTCCATGTTAGCATTTCCGGTTCCGCAGATAAGATTTCCTTGACGTAATGCCATCACTTCCGTTTTCTGCACCCGACACCAATGGCTGCCATATTGAGGGAGCATTAATTGTGAGAAGGACTATATAAAGTAAAAAAGGTGTTTCCAATATGGCGGTAAGGGTACATGTGTTTGGTTGGTGACATTTATTGAAACCACACGACCAGATGTGAATTGAAATATGTCCAGACTAAAGTTGACTGATGATAAACAATGCGATAAAAACACAATGACATCTGCAACACTGCTTTATTTCAATTGTCAATATTTTCAAGTGTTATGTAACTTTTTAGACATTTTATATAAAAGTATCTTGACGTCGTTTTAAATAACATTTTTCTAGGTTATTTAATTCGAGAAAAAGAGCTGCACATTTTTATATACAAAACCAACAGGACAAAATAAAACAGATAAAATGTGAAAATGAAATTGTCTTGAAATTGATAGCAGAGGATTAAATTCAACATGTTTTTTTTTCCAAATTCCAATGTTTCACTTCGTACTCCTTGGTTTAAATTGTATTAATTCGATTCACTACTATTTGGTTATTATGAATAACACATAGCTAATTATTTTCAGGAATCGTATAGAGAGCCATTAGAGGTAGACACCGTCCTGGTCCCCTATACCAATTTTTTTTCGTGTTGTACATTTATTGTGGATCAGAATTTGAATATATTGGTTCACTTATGCTTTAACAGAATGTAACAGGGAGTCTGGAAAGAAAACTTTCTGAAAGCAATCAGTTTTCAGAAACTAACATATCTGCGTAACATCTTCCATAAAAATAATTCTCACCAGAAAGTGCATGAAAGAAGTCGACCACGTGTTCAATATTTTGTTTTGTCAACAACAATATTGTCCACCCATGTTCTAATGGTTACAAGAAAACCAGGTTCGACATTCTCGGTCTATTGTAAGAGGAGATAATGTAACAATAAAATGTTTAAATGATGTGAATATGTTGTTATATTGGTGTATAAGACAATCGTCTGATTTCCCTCGAGTTTTTCATATCCCGTATTCAATATGGCACTCAAAACTTAATCCGAGAAGTCAATCTTATGGAATCTAACGCTAAACGTTTAAAGCAGATTTCGGAATTCTTACAGAGATGAAAGAATGATTAGAAAGAAACTTATCTTATCTTTGAATGAAAACAACCTACTTTCCAGAAAGTCTTGGCCTAGAATCTTGGTCAAATCGTTTGGCATTGATCTTTTGACGGGTCTTTTATACAAAAAAATTTGTTACATGTTTGCTATTTGTAATGCATACATTTATTTTTTATAAATACAAGTCATTGTCTACAGTAGGATTGTGTTTAATGGTAAATGTTCTGTTTTTAGAATTGATGTTGTGGTGTTTCGGACTAAGATTAATAACTGCAGAGGCATTTTTACGCACTTGAATCTGATTCGATTACCTTAATCAATGTGTCGTCACAAAACAAATCAGAATTTGTCGACAGGATAAATGTAAATTGAATATTTTCCAAGATGGCGGCTTACTAGCTGCCCCACCCCACCCAAACAGAAATAATAAATATTAATATTTTATGCCCCTATTGACAGACTATTGCCTTTTTTGGACATACATCCCGGCTGAAATGTATCGTAATGACATTCTGTCATTTTGTGTATAGTTGACACGTCAAAATAATACAATATAAGGGTGTTAAACCATTTATTCCTATCTTAGAAACATAGTAAACATTTTAGACGCCATTACTAAAGCGGAAGTTAAAAAAGTAATTATGCTCCAAAGTTGATTTACTCGATTAAGGTATATCGATTCGATTAGCTGCTACAATAAATGCTCTGATTACCATAATCAAATTTGATTTGATTCAGGATAAATGGTTTTTAGACCAAATCGAATCAGATTAACCCAGGATAAATTCGGCTCAGGTAGTAAGGTGTGAGGGAGGGGGAGATAACCTGTAAACCATCTTAAATATTAGTACAGGTACCAATCTGTATTCGTTAATCTGTATGCACGCATTATCGTTCCATTCCGCCATGTTCTCGCCACATTGATTGACAGGTTGAACACAGACCGGAAGAAACAGAACGTGAACATATTCTCTATCTCTTAATATACTCTGATATCTTCCATCATTGCAGTTTTAGGTGTACATCATTTCCGGTATACAGGATGGGCGATTGTTCTCTGTGAGTTTTAATCATTTACAGAAGATATTTTGAGACTAGCACAATGATGATCACGATACGAAAAAGATGTGTCATTTTCTTTCTATTGTTTATTAAGAAAAAGATATTTAAGGAAAATCATTCGGAAATACTTCAGTTTATTTTGAATATTTTAATTATTTTTAAGGTATAGATAGAAAAAACTCATCTACAAGAAAATATGACTTTACCATGATTCAAATACGTAGCCTACAATGCGTATAACCGAAATTACTAAGCGATGTTAAATTAAACAACATCCCAAAAATATACATTGCAGAATAGAAAATATAAAGGAAAAAAATAACATAAATGAAATGAAATCGTCTCCTGTCGACAAAAAATATTTAAAAAATTTAATAAAACAAATCAACTATAAAAAATATTATTGCCTGACTATTCAAGAGTTGCGGTTTCTATAATGATTATTGTCAAGATTTGAATAATTTGTAGTTCTATTGTGCACGTTCCGGTCAGAATTAACTTGATTTGACATAATCCCTCGTTTTATTGAGGAAAAAACGAGTCAGCATATGGCAAAAACTAATCACCTATAGATTTCATATTCTACATACAAAATAAAAGATTTCAAATCAAACACCGACCATTTCAAGACGGCAGAAATCTTAAAGAATTAATAAATTAGAGGAGATTAGCGCAGAAATGTAACAAAACCAAAGTTAATGGTATTAAATGCATGCACGCGCTGAAGCACATAATCAATTTTTCTACAGTTCCACCTGATTTAATCCTTTATTCAATACAATACACTTTTCTTGTTTTCTAAAATAAAAGATTACCTTAAGGGCGATCACTCCCACTTTATGAAGAAACGGAAATAGAGAAAATGGTTGAATAAACTCACGGCATATGGTGCTAAAGAATATTAAGAAAATGTTAATTTACGGATGAAATAAAAGAGTGTATTATAACAAAGTTATTAGTAGAGGAAATGTCGGAAGGAGTTAGTTTGTTAATCTTTTATAGTAGGAAAATAACCAGTCAATAACAATTATTATTTACGGCGTCTTTTTATCTTTTTTGCTACGTTGAAATGTCCTCCAAAATTGGTTAAGCATTTAATGTGGAACTTTTTGAACAGTAATGCTGAGTCAGACATTGGTCATGCCAGTTTCCAGAAGATAAGTAGGTGCTGAAATTATAGTGAAAAGTATATATCAAAATTCATAATGTGTCCCTTACTTTAACTTTTACCAACAATAACTCATAACATTTTTCATTAGTTCGTAGAGCACCAAAACTATTCAAAAGCTTAAACTTTTTATACGCTCACCAATATATTTCTAACTCGAAAAACAGATTTAGTATATTTAGAACCAAATTCCGTAAAAATGTTCCTTTTCATACAAGGCTGCCAGTAGGCGCGTGTTATCTTGGCTGGCAAGCTATATTTATACTTTTCGCCCATAATTTACACATTTTAAAGGATGGTAAAGAGGTTCTTTAACATTTTCATGCGTATCAGGAAAGCATCAATTTGCACCATTTCAAATTTTACAATATTATTTTTGACATTAATTAGAAGAACTTATCCATTTACATTTAATTCGATGAAAATTGTGCCAATATTTCATTTTGGTAAGGGAAATTATATAAATGTGCACAAAAATCTACCCTTCACCCATTAAAACAATTTCTCTATCAAATATAATTCTATTTAACTATTTATATATATATTTGCTATGTACCATTCATAATTCTATATTTACTTGCATTTATCGTCATTTTTGGAGGAATAAAACAGTATAAGTAAATTAATCACAATAGTTGACGAAGAATTGAAAAAGACAACGTTGTATACCGTTTCTGATATTCTGCTACAAGAGTTTTTCAATATTATTAATAAGGTTAATGAGAATAGCTGGAGGATATAGACAGTGTTAATCTTTTAATCTCTTCTTATTATTATCATACATACTTAATCCTCCAATAATCATTTAACATACAGTTAATGAATAGATAAAATCTTATTAAGATGGAATTATTGTGAAGAAAAGAAACGCTTAAGAAATCAGCACAATCACTCACGTCTTACTGTCGTTCATTATCAGCTTAGTTTCTATTATCTCCCGCTATCACCTTTTTCTTTTCCTTAAATTGACGTGAGTCGGAGAGTTATAAAAGAGGTTTTTAATATATTAAAACCCCGGGGATGGCTAATACCAGGTAAATGAAGAGTTCATCTCCATTGTTAATTCAGGTAAATGGTCAGACTTGATGTCTTAAACAACGGAAGCATGGGATTAATACTGAAAAGATCTCCCACTAATGGTGATTAGTTCTACGACTAAAATTACGAAAATTAAACAAACCAGACCATTTTGAGAAACATTGGATATTTATTTTCAGATTATCAGAAAAAATACAATAATAGATTTTAAAATGCTTTCAATTCAAAAGAAGCACTTACTTAATCGATCATTAAACTTTTACAATTTTTAACCCTTACTTTCCTGGTTATTCTACTTTTACTTACCTGATTTTTCCAATTTAACTTACCTGATTATTCTACTTTTACTTACCTGATTATTCCACTTTTACTTACCAGGTTATTCCACTTTTACTTACCTGATTATTCTACTTTTACTTACCTGATTATTCTACTTTTACTTACCTGATTATTCTACTTTTACTTACCTGATTATTCCACTTTTACTTACCTGATTATTCTACTTTTACGTACCTGACTATTCTACTTTTACTTACCTGGTTATTCTACTTTTACTTACCTGATTATTCTACTTTTACTTACCTGATTATTCTACTTTTACTTTCCTGATTATTCCACTTTTACTTTACTGAGTATTCTACTTTTACTTACCTGATTATTCTACTTTTACTTTCCTGATTATTCAAATTTTACTTACCTGATTATTCTACTTTTACTTTCCTGATTATTCTACTTTACTTATCTTGTTATTCCACTTTTGCTTACTTGACTATTAAAAGATTAAAGATTATTCTACTTTTACTTACCTGATTATTACACTTTTACTTTCCTGATTATTCTACTTTTACTTACCTGATTTTATTCCACTTTTACTTACCTGATTACTCCACTTTTACTTACCTGATTATTCTACTTTTACTTACCTGATTATTCTACTTTTACTTTCCTGATTATTCTACTTTTACTTACCTGATTATTCTACTTTTACTTACCTGATTATTCTACTTTTACTTACCTGATTATTCTACTTTTACTTTCCTGATTATTCCACGTTTACTTACCTGATTATTCTACTTTTACTTACCTGATTATTCTACTTTTACTTTCCTGATTATTCTACTTTTACTTACCTGATTATTCTACTTTTACTTTCCTGATTATTCTACTTTTACTTACCTGATTATTCTACTTTTACTTTCCTGATTATTCTACTTTACTTATCATGTTATTCCACTTTTGCTTACTTGACTATTCCACTTTTACTTACCCCATTGTTCTACTTTTACTAACCTGATTATTCTACTTTTACTTGCCTGATTATTCTACTTTTACTTACCTGATATTTCCTCTTTCACTTTCCTGATTATTCTACTTTTACTTACCTGATTATTCCACTTTTACTTACCTGATTATTCTACTTTTACGTGCCTTATTATTCTACTTTTACTTACCTGATTATTCCACTTTTACTTACCTGATTATTCTACTTTTACGTGCCTTATTATTCTACTTTTACTTACCTGATTATTCCACTTTTACTTGCCTGATTATTCTACTTTTACTTACCTGACTATTCTACTTTGACTATTCTGATTATTCTACTTTTACTTACCTGATTATTCTATCTTTTACTTACCTGATTATTCTACTTTTACTTACCTGATTATTCTATCTTTTACTTACCTGATTATTCTACTTTTACTTACCTGATTATTCTACTTTTGCTTACCCGATTATTCCACTTTTACTTTCCTGATTATTCTACTTTTACTTTCCGGATTATTTCACTTTTACTTACCTGATTATTCTACTTTTACTTAACTGATTATTCTACTTTTACTTACCTGATTATTCCACTTTTACTTTCCTGATTATTCTACTTTTACTGACCTGATTATTCCACTTTTACTTACCTGTTTACTTAACTTTTACTTACCTGATTATTCCACTTTTACTTATCTGATTATTCTACTTTTACTTTCCTGATTATTCTACTTTTACTTACCTGATTATTCCTCATTTACTTTTCGATTATTCCTCTTTTACTTACCTGATTATTCCACTATTACTTACCTGATTATTCCACTTTTACTTACCTGATTATTCCACTTTTACATACCTGATTATTCTACTTTTACGTACCTGATTATTATACTTTTACTTACCTGATTATTCTACTTTTACCTATCTGATTATTCTACTTTTACTTTCCTGATTATTCTACTTTTACTTTACTGATTTTTCCAATTTTACTTACCTGATTATCCCACTTTTACTTACCTGATTATTCTACTTTTACTTTCCTGATTATTCGACTTTTACCTACCTGATTATTCGACTTTTACTTACCTGACTATTCCACTTTTACTTACTTGATTTTTCCAATTATACTTACCTGACAATTCTACTTTTACTTACCTGATTATTCTACTTTTACTTACTTGATTATTTCACTTTTACTTACCTGATTATTCTATTTTTCACTTACCTGATTATTCTACTTTTACTTACCTGATTATTCTACTTTTACTTTCCTGATTATTCTACTTTTACGTGCCTTATTATTCTACTTTTACGTACCTGATTATTCTACTTTTACTTACCTAATTATTCCTCTTTTACTTACCTGATTATTCTACTTTTACTTACCTGATTATTCTACTTTTGCTTACCTGATTATTCCTCTTTTACTTACATGATTATTCGACTTTTACTTGCCTGATTATTCAACTTTTACTTACCTGATTATTCGACTTTTACTTACCTGATTATCCCACTTTTACTTACCTGATTATTCCACTTTTACCTATCTGATTTTTCAACTTTTACTTACCTGATTATCCCACTTTTACTCACTTGATTATTCTACTTTTACTTACCTGATTATTCCACTTTTACTTACCTGATTATTATACTTTTACTTACCTGATTATTTCGCTTTTACTTACCTGATTATTCCACTTTTACTTACCTGATTATTCTACTTTTACTTACCTGATTATTCCACTTTTACTTACCTGATTATTTCACTTTTACTTACCTGATTATTCTACTTTTACTTACCTGATTATTCTACTTTTACTTACCTGATTATCCCACTTTTACTTACCTGATTATTCCACTTTTACCTATCTGATTTTTCAACTTTTACTTACCTGATTATCCCACTTTTACTCACTTGATTATTCGACTTTTACTTACCTGATTATTCCACTTTTACTTACCTGATTATTATACTTTTACTTACCTGATTATTTCGCTTTTACTTACCTGATTATTCCACTTTTACTTACCTGATTATTCTACTTTTACTTACCTGATTATTCCACTTTTACTTACCTGATTATTCTACTTTTACTTACCTGATTATTCTACTTTTACTTTCCTGATTATTCTACTTTTACTTACCTGATTATTCCACTTTTACTTACCTGATTATTTCACTTTTACTTACCTGATTATTCCACTTTTACTTTCCTGATTATTCTACTTTTACTTACCTGATTATTCTACTTTTTATCCATTTAGTTTTCCTGGTTTTGATGAATGGTATAAAGAAAAGCAGGAATCGAAAATTTTGTGTCTTTTTTTGATGATTTATCTAATAATGTTTTGTGTATTCCTGATAATTCAAAATGGGTAAGATTATCTGTGATCTTGCCAAAGGTTTTGCGTTGATAAAATTGTTTGAACCTTTAAATGAAAAGAAAATTGTTTGTCATCTTTCACAGTTGTGATTTATTGAAACTTAAGTCATTTCAGTTCAATGTAATTTCCATGTTTATTTTTTAAATTGGGGAAACTATAAAGACTATGAAATATCACTTAGTTCCAGGTTCATAAATTCATGTTATTAATTTGTAATTTTAATTTCATTACATCTGTATTTTGAATAAGTTATGAGTTCTATCAGAACATTTAAGGTCATGTAACATCTTACAACTGCTTAGAAAAATACGCAAAATTTTAAATTTGAAAATAAATGTGATAAAAGCATTGAATATGAATTGATACCGGTATATTATACATTATTACTTATAAACAATAACATATAGCCGGGATGTTAATAATAATTTTACAAGAATTAATAATATACACTTATATACAGGATAAATAAACTACTCCGCACTATACATAACATAAATAAACTTCTAACTTCTTTACATATTATAACAGTTACATCGCTCAAAACAAATCATTTAAACATCTTCTCATCGTTTTTCCCGACTGGTTTGTTTATAATAGGTATATAGTAAGTAACTCATGTATGTGCCAATATATGCCCGTGTGCACACGGTCTAAATTACGTTGAAGAGGCACGTGCGTTTCGTGCGATGTGGGAATTGTTGTCAGATTAAGAAGAGCTAGTTAGCTGTATGATTGTAAAGGAAATGCGGCTTTGACGTGGGGTGAAACTGGTACTAGAACAATGTGTTAAACAAATGTCGACATGACTGTATGAATAAGAACCATATTGCTAAGTGTTAGAAGGTTTTTATCAATAAACACGCCACAATTACAGCTTTACATTTCTGACATTTACATAGGAAGACACCACCCACATTAGCCACTCCCATTCTAGCAAAAACAAACCAATCAAACGTCGTTTAACCTTAAACGGTGAGGAGAATTTGATAGTTTATGTTAATTACTGCTATTTAGCCTCGCTTTAATCTTTTAATATTTCAAACATCAAAGGTACGTAACTACCTAAAATAAAACTTGGGGGAGATTTTAAGACTATAAAATGGCCTTTTGTGGAAATAAAATATATTTTAATACACGAATTCGAAATTTCCACCATGTAAAATAAACGAAAATAACCTTCTCTTCTTAAATTGTTTATTTAAATATATACATGTCTATCAATTCATACAATTCTCGTCTCACAATGTTCTTTTCGTTATTGCTTCATTATTTTTTTAATAAATAAATTATAGATTTTCATATAAAAAATATATTTGTCTGGAAAAATCAAAAGAGTTCTCAGCGAAAGCGGTTACTTCGCTGCAGAGAGAACTTTATTCTAAAAAGAAAAATTGTAACTCGTGATGGAATAACCAGTTTCATGGTTTGTTTGAAGATATTGATAATTCATTATATGCTCCTATAAACCATAAACTATAAAGATAACGGCAGTTTGTTTTAACATAATAAACATTTATTAACTATCAAAATTAATAGACCAATTTATTTCACACGTGTTGTTTTCACACTGCCGATTTTTATGTATTTTGTAATATCTTCTCTTTACATTTTCTTTCTTACAATATTTTCTGTTTAAATCGTACTGATAGAGTACCCCAAAAGTTCTTTTGCTCTAAATTTAATAAGACTGTGTGCTGCAATTTTTCAACTGACAATTAATTGAGCAGTTATCTATGCAAAAATTCCGATGATAAATGATGTCCGACAAAATTTTATGTGAGATATACCTTTACTTTTACTTCAAAAATAATTCGAGGAATTTTTTAAAGAAACAGAGTAAAGACTATAGGCCTACCAAGTCCGATGAACAACAAATGTTAATTTTTTGGTACGTAAAATAATCATTTTTTTATAGAGCAATTAATATACTTTATAAGTAATACAACAAATTTACACATAATTTTTCAACAAATATTCCGATCATTATATGTAAAACAGATACATCATTATAAATCATGATATACTCATCATTATACAATAAATATACACATCATTATACAACAAATTTATCGATCATTTTGCAGCAAAATATACACATCATTATACAGCAAATATACCGATCATTATACAACAAATTTACACATCATTATACAACAAATTTACACATCATTATACAACAAATTTTATCGATCATTTTACATCAAATATACACATCATTATACAACAAATTTATCGATCATTTTACATCAAATATACACATCATTATACAACAAATTTATCGATCATTGTACGTAAAATATATACATCATTAAGCTTATACAACAAATATACTCATACGACAGCAACTGAACATTTATCTTTTCGCCAAATGAATAATCTAATGAAGAACTTTGTATACAACCAGTTACATATGAAAATCTCCTTATTAATAAATAATCAAATCTTTATACCAGAAATGAACAATTATTTACACAAAAATGAACAGTTTGTAATACAATGTTACAGCTACCTATATACACCCATCATAAGAATGAAAAGTAGTCTTATAGAAGAAATAATGAAATATCAAATATGCAGGGAAAACGGAATTATACATACATGTACAAACATTCTTAGACATTTGTTTTTGATACAACCAACAGATCTTTGTACAAAAAATTTGTACCAAGCTCTTTATACGGTGTATTCGAAGATTGAATAGGGTCTTGTTTTTTAATATTCTTACCATCAAAATCGAAGCATTTTTACACATGTATGATTTCCAACATGAATTTTAGCAACTGTTGTAGGAACAGCCTAAGGAACACATAAATTAACGAATGAATAGGCCTACTTCTAGATATCTACCCGATGTTTATATTCAGCTAATGACTAGGAATCAACGAGTTTTGGTAATCTACTTGGCTATCTTTCATCAACTTATCAAATAGCTTTCTAAACAACGGGGATTGAATTCGGCCATAATAGATGTTAAATGGTTCACAAGAGAAACGGGTATACTAGAATTCATCAACACAACACGTGAACTGTTGATTGACAACTGGTCAAATACCATGCTCAATTCCTTTAAAAAATCTCTTTTAGAATCACTGGTGTCGTCATTATCCCTTTTCATTTTTTAAAAGAGAAAACAGAAAGAACATCTGTGAAAACCTTCCAGAGTGCGCAAGAGATATATTCTGAGAAAGGAAATAGGAGAAAGGGTGGAAATTGTGAATAACTCTGTGAGTTGTTTGGTTTTCATTGTTTTCCTTAAAAAATTAATATATTTTTATAAAAAAAGAAAGATACCTTTAAGTTGTATTGCTTGGCAAAATGTGAACATTTACAAGCGAAAAATCAAAGACGTGCTCTCATAGCTTGGAATGGTAGCTCTTATAATTTAAAATGGTAGGCCTAAATGTTTTAAAACGTTTGACAGATGTTTATTTCGAAACGTCTCGTCTTTCTCGTGTCATTTCTAACATGCAACATATGCGCGTGACCAATTGCACGTGCAGGGAAGTTAAGTAGTTGATAGACACGCGAAATCAAGGGCGACAATCCGCTAATCCTTTATCAACAAATGAATAAACTAGTCGATAAATATTTATAAGATTTTGTGGTTAATGTAATCAATTATGTCGTAATTTAACAAGGCGTAGAATGCACGTGTCAAATGATCTGCAATTATCGGCTGGTAAATCTTTCAGCTCACGAATCTAATCAAGGAAACCACAGGTACAAAAACGTATTAATGAGACACGAACAAATCTGGCAATGATTGGCATATTCAAATCTTGGCAAGCTTTCTTTACTAAACGTTTGTATTACAGACCCTTTAATTATATCTGTTAGATAAACAAAAATATCTTGAAAACTGGTATAAGAATCGTCAGTTTGCGAGACAAGTATAGGCTAGCTGCAACCATTTGCAATTATTCTTTACATAGTGGTTTGGCCAAGGACCAGCTGGGAGAAAGGATCCTCATGGAACCTATATAAGTTGTTATCCTTGTAAAATATAGATGTTTCTGTCTTTCTTTCTTACATTACCAGCTAAAGTCGTTTTTGACAAAACAATAATACAAATGTTAGATTTAGCCATCATTATCCCTCCAACATTCCTTATCAATTGATAGAAATCTGAAAGCAGGTCTTCAGAGCTCCATATTTTGCTGTACCATTTGAAACAATATAATTTCAGACTACAGCAAATTATTTCTTAATTTAATGTTACACAGGTATAAATGTAACAGTCTATCAATAACATTTTTGCTAAAAACCTGAATGCAGGTCCCTGTAATTGTATGTACTATGGGAGGCAACTCCATTTAAAATGATATCATTTCAGACTACAGCAAATTATTTCCTTTAATGTTACACAGGTAGGCTAAACCATGATAATGTAACAGTCTTATCAATAATATATTGTCCCAAAACTTTTAATGACAAATTACAATACAATTTTGAAATAATGCGATTTGGAAAGACTGAAATAAAGTGTTTGTGTCATTAGATTGGAACGCGCACTACTTTCAGTCGGTGACATTCTATTTTCAAAGCCCTGGCATACATCATGCAGGAAAGCCCTAAGAGATTGAGTACACTATTTAATTTTACTGAAAGGCTTAATTCAATTACAATTTATTTATAAATTGCTCGATTACAATAAAACATTTACAGTAGAAAATCTTGTCCACGTTTCAGGTACCCGGACTATTCTATGTACGTTCATTAATTACCTGTACACCGTACAGGTGAGTGAGTAACCCGTTATAAATATTCATACACAATATTGCATCCAAATATTTAAAGAATTCAGTTTGAAATTTCTGAAAGGTTATTTGCCTTCTTGAATCTTGATACAACCATCGCAAAATTAGACAAAATATTTATTGTTGAAATATTTATGACACAGAATTTTATAGGAACAATTCTGACAGAATGCTTACCTGGGACTATATTTTGTAGCGCATGTATATCACAGGTGTGTTGAGTTTAATGGCGGATTGACAAATACAATGTTGTAAATATTGGTAAAATTAATAATTTCAAGATGTCCAGCATGAATATCCTTCATACTGTTGGAGTATTGGTGCTATTGTTAGTCACTGTAAATTCCCAAAGAGGTAAAATTCTAAAAATTTACATGTTTTCTGCTTTATAATACACTTTATATTTTCAAAATACTTTTTGTCACTTTGTATGATTCATACAGGATATGGGACTTGCTTAGCCCTTTGAATTAAGAACCTTTTTTTCCTTATTGCCTTATCAAATGTATAATTTTCTGTTAAACCTTGGCAAAGTAACTTTAAACACATTTTTCACAGCACTTTGTGACAGAGCCTTCTGAAACTAGAGGTACCAACAGGGGAAGGCTAATAAATGAGGGACAACTGTTTGGAAAAATTTTGAAAATACCCAGTAGAATTGATTTGGTGCATTTGGACACATATTAGGGACAGCAACATAATTATAAAAATCATTTTCAAACTTCCTTTAAATGAAGTTGGGGTGAAAATAGGGGTACAAACTGACTTTCTAAGAGGCTCACCTGTACCTTCACTGGCATTCTCACTGCACATTCTGTTGAAGCTGTCCTATTAGCACCAGGTAGCTGGTACGGATTCAGCTCATTTGGACAGCAGTCAGGTTAGAGGAGTCAATCTGGATCATATATTTGTAACTTTACTTCTAGAGACAAACATTACGTTGATGTCAAATCAAAAGCTTTAAAAAAAATGTTAAATCTGTTATCAATCCTCAACTAAGTAGATGAACAGGTAGTTGATTCCTTGAGGAAACTAAGCATGAATACCATTATATTGCTGTTGAGATTCTGTAAAATTTGACCATATTTTTCCTTTTATCCTTTACTGTCTTTTATTCTTTCAATGCACACAGATGGAAATGTGAATCTTGGTATGTATGAACTTCTGTGAACTTCAATGATGTTTAGTTGTTATTTTTTAAAGTTTCCAATGTTTTTCCACACAATTGCACATTTTATGTATTTTTTCTGATTGTATTTTTTATTGTGTCATAATAATCTGTGATATTTTTTTAAAATAAGGGTTTCAAATTATTTAATTCCTGATATTCTTGAACAATTTATGCAAAATTATAGTTAAAAATTAATTATTGCTACCTATTTGTGGTACTGTTAATAAAATACAAATTTTTCTCCCCAATTGTAATACAAATGAAGGCTGAAAAGTGAACACTCATCAGAGTATTTCAATCTAAGAAAAGAATTATATCAATCACAACTAACCATTTGCCATTTTTTGTTGTTGCACTGTTTTCCAAATTCACTAAAAAATCCAGTTGTTGTACTTTGTTTTATGTTAAACTAATAATAAGCTGCATGAGAGATATTTTGACAGTATATGACTTTAAATTAGTGGCATATCAAATTAAGAAGTCAGTCTAGCTCTTAGCTTTCAAAATATTTGTTATCTCTGTCCAATAACCAATTTTTCAGCTGCGCAGGAATGCTTTAAAATTCAGTTTGTTTTGTCCATAATTGTATTTTCTTCAATAATTATTTCAAATCATTTCTGGAAATTGCATTGTCTTTCCTCATTTGTCCATTTAGATGCAGAAAAGTAGGGTGCAAAACTTCATTCATGTTTTTTTTTTCATTTGCAGCAACAAGATGGTGTACAGTGAATGAAATGGAACAATATAAATGTGTTGAATTTAAGAGAAATTTAGATTCTAAAATAGAGTTATTACCACCAGAGATGACTATAGATATACCTGATAATTTCGAGTGTATACGAGGTGTAGATGTGTAAGTGTGGTTTCTATACTAAATAAAAGGCCTATCTACAGACCGCTGCGATAGCGGAGATCACATGATTAATAAAAATAGCATGGATATTGAATAATAATGACACTAAATTCGCAACTATCAATATTTTGAGTGCTGCATTGGCTGATGTGGATCTCCGGTCGTAGTCTATTTAATCTTAAGTCGAATATCAGACTTGGACTTACTTATATGCTTTGAACCAGACCCTGGTCAGTGATGCAGATTGTTCGCTGATATGAAGAAATCATTTAGCTTTTGGAGTTACATAAAGCTACCATAAGGAAAAAATAAAATGATTTATTACTTGTTGATTATTTCCTTTTAGATTTCACTGTATGCAGATGATTGATCTTGATCAGGCTGATCTAATGACCTTGGACCCAGGTCAAGGTTATTTTGCTGGAAGAAATCACAACATGATGCCTATAATGGCTGAAAATTATATTGATGGTAAGACGTTTTGAAGAAATAATTTTATTTGTAAAAGCATAGAACTGTCCCTTACAAAAATTGAGACATGGTTTCCACGGTAAAACCATACCCACCATACAGTTTCACCATATAACCATGTAGTTTAACCATGTCTCAATTTTTTGTAAGGGGTAATACACTTTATTGCAGTTCTATGGTAAAAGATATACCTTAGAGCTTCTTTATATGTTTTTTGAAATTCAAAGTGTTAATCTGTGCTCTGATTTTGGCATTATAAACAATTCTATACCAAACTGATTAAGTCTAATCAATTTTTCAAACATGGAGAAGATAAACTATGTAATAATATTTATGATATGATATCCGTTTGACAAATAATGTAAATGTGAATTCTGTATTTTTGAATACTGTATTGCAATCTTGTATTTTCAATATGAAATTCCATATAATTCATCATATCCATCAAAATCAGGGGAGGATCCAGGATTTGGAGAAAGTGGGGCTCTGAAATATAACATGCTTCAAATTGCACGGCACCACAAACGCCGAAGGCACGAGCGACAAATTTTTAGAGGGTTCTGACATCAGTCGACCAAAAATAGGGGGGGCTCCCCATGGATGCGCCCCTGAAAAGCTATTTTCAATCACTATTTCTGAAATAAGAGTGTTTGGATTTGAAGACTATGATACTATTCCAAAGAACATCTTTTTAAGATATTAGGCTACAATTTGTTTTCTATTGTTATTTCAGCTCCCATTGAAAAGCCTTCATATTATTCTGTAGCGGTGTATAAAAAGGGCACTGATGTTTCTATGGCAACATTGAGACAAAAACGAGTGTGTTTTACTGGTAAGCAAACTTTTTATTCTTTTTCTAGTAGGTACATTTAAATTGTCAATTAAAAAGCTTGAAGGCTTTGTGTATTAGAACAATCTCTGTGTTTATATAATTTTCCCTGATTGTATACACCTCTCTTACCTACCTTCTCACCACATTTCACATTTTTCCGAAAAATCATCGTGATATTTAGTTTCTGATCTGCTTTGAGACGGAATATTTGGTGAATATTATGACTTGATATAAAAGAGTATAATATGAAATATAGTTTTGATTTGAAATTAGCATTTTGAAAGTGCACACAGTAGGCTACCACTTTAATTAAAAGTATAATTGATATTCAAAATGGGAAGCGTGAGGGGTTAATGATTAATATAAAAGTGTAATATAGTCTTATATATATTGTAGGAATTGGTATGAGTGCTGGGTGGTTATATCCTATATCTAGACTTCTCGCTGATAATGTTATACCAGTAGCAGAATGTAACGCAGTTGTCAAGTCTGTTACCAGTTTCTTTGGTGAGATGTGTCTACCTGGTGCCTTGACATCCTTCTATAATCCCTTTGGTAAGTCTAATTGTCTGTGGGTCAAATTTTGTGGTAAAAAATATGGTTTTGAGTTGAGAGAAATATATATCATACAAATGTATAGGTCTCAATTAGCAACAGCAAAGCCCAGAAGCTTGAAAAAAGAGCCTGGGCCCGGTTCTTAGCATTAAAGTAAGTCCAAGTCCGATATTCGACTTGAGATTTTTCTACTAATTCTTGCATAGACTTTTAAGCACAAAATTGATGTTAAACACAAGGCTAGGAACCGGGCCAAGTTTTCCATGACTGTCAAATTCAAGACAACTATTTACAAGATTATTGTTTTGATTCTAGGAAATAATCCCACATCAGTGTGTCAGCTATGTAGTGGAATGGCAGAAGAACGATGTACTACTAGTGATCCTACTGCTGGGTTTGAAGGAGCGTTTAAATGTGTAGCAGAAGGTCGTGGTGATCTGACGTTTATTAGACACGATACTGTGGCTCAGATGACTGCTTTGTCTACTACTTATTCTCCTGATGTAAGTGAAATTAGTCTTTGACAATATTTGCGTGAAAGAAACCACTCTTGTAAAGTTCAGACCTAGACTATCCTGCTAGACAACGTACGTTTTAAGACCATATTTATTGAAATTGAATAAGTTACAGTTCAGTCATTTAAAATATTCTTTATATAGGGTTGTCAGCTCATGTGTTAAAACCAGCCAATCAAAATCAATTATTTAACAAGTGCTATCTACTCTTGTCCATTTATCTGTGGTTGTCTGAAAAATAATGTCAATCTTGAACATCTTCACAATATTAAACTATTAAGAACTTTGTCTTATAGACCTACATTGACTACAATAGCCACCTTTAGAAACCTGTCTCAGATTTTATTAATGCTGCAATTTGTATTAAGAGCTTGCATTGTTCTACATTTTTGATGATATTTCTTTAATCATATTTCAGGATTTTATGTTGCTGTGTCCAGATGGAAGCCAGAGGACAATAGATGAGTATGAAGAATGTAATTGGGGTCAAATACCATCTCATATTGTAATGACATCCGCTCTTAGACTACCAGGAGTAATCAAAGAATACAGGGCCTTCCTGACCAAGGCCAGTGAATGGTATAACCCTAATGGACAGTATTTTCAAGAATTTAACATGTTCAACTCTGATAAAGACTACAGCGGTAATGGCTTGATCGCGCTGCGCAAGAATTTAATGTTTTCTGATGGAACTAGAAAATTGATGGATGTTGGTGAGGCAGATTATTATGATTGGGTTGGTGAGTAATTTACCTTGATTAACAACTAGCTCAGACAACTGCAGAAACCATTTAGTATTTATATATCTGAATTGATCAAATTTGAATATATAGTGATCTTCAAAGGTTCTATGCAACTGTCGTATTTAAAAATATTATTCTTGTTTTGAGTAAAAGTTTAACATTTTATTACTCTAGGCCCCGGTTTCATTGATATATTATCCAGAATGACAAGATGTCCGATAGCTAAAGCAAGATGGTGTGTGATCTCGCAACCAGAGAAAGAGAAATGTGAATCTATGATTATGGCTTTCAAAGCTAAAGATTTACGACCGGAGTTAGATTGTCTACTAGGAGGGAATACCACTAACTGTATGGATATGATTACTAAAGGAGATGCTGATTTGATGAATTTAGATGCTGGTGATGTCTATCTTGGTGGAAAGTAGGTTTACTTTATTGTCTTAAATTGAAGTGGGTCCTAATATACAACCTCATACTTTGAAATATCAGTTACAAATTTAACATACTTTTGAAAATCCATCTACACTCTTTTTTTTGAACAACATGAAATATACAGTTTGTGTTGTTTAAGAGATTGTGGAACTTTGAGACTCTAAAAGTAATTCTTTATGATACTGTTGGACTCAATGGAATTAAAAGCCCTTTTGCAAAATGGTTTGGTGCAATATTTCTAGAAATGATTGTGTTAACTAATCAAACCAAGGCTGTTTAATAGTTAATTTTTTTCAGAAAATATGATTTGGTGCCTATAGCAGCTGAAGATTATGGAGATATGACCAAATCATTTAAAGTTGTTGCTGTAGCCAGAAAAACAGATGCTCATTTAACTCTCTTTAATATGAAAAGTAGGTGAACCAAATTTATTTTCAAGCTAAAACTTTAATTCCATATGCTGAGGTTGCAGTGGGCCCTTGGATCAAAAGTATATTCAACCAGTACAAAATTGCCACCTTGAGGAATAGCATATAATAGGGTTTACAATATCGATATAATGTTACTATATTTTTTATTGTAAAAAAACAATTTTGCAATTTTAGATAAATTTTTTATTTAGTGCCTTTTTGCAAAATTAATACAGAATTATTTTAGTTGATCTGAAGTCTACATATAAAATGATTTGTTGTTAGAAAGTATACATCAAATGAGTTTATTGTGTTGATCTATTTCAGGTAAAAGAGCCTGTCAGACTGGTATCGGAAGAGGAGATGGGTGGATCATTCCATTAAATATCTATATTGAAACTGAACAATTCATTCCTGAAGAGTGTTCTATTTTTCAAAATTTAGGTTAGTATATTCCTTCTGTAACCAAAAATATCTTAAATCATATTGAAATCAACAATACTGTCATAGATTCTTTACATGTGCATTCTTTGAATATGAACTATTTGAGGTCTGTTTGGTCCACTATGGTATTGTTTGAAACAATTTGCATGGTGTACTATGTGATCAATACCCATAAATGTATCTGACGGATTATATAGTATTTTGAAAAAAATAAAAATCTGTATAGGAAAAACAATTCTGTTAATCAAAATCACGTCCAAAACATGGCAAAATGGAGAGCATGGTAGTAGTGGACTACTCCAAAGAAAAGTACCATAAGGTGTTTCAAAAAGAGTAAGCATGATATGATATGTTTTATAACATAACTACTGAATCTCTAATATAATATCATTACAGGTGAATTATTTATCAGAAGTTGTATACCAGGAGCTTTAGATAAAGAATATAACCCGAAACAAGAACCTATTAATCTGTGTGAGGGATGTGGTGCTAATGGATATAGGCGATGTCAGAGAAACAGTCTAGAACAATACTATGGTGCTAGTGGTGCCTTCAGATGTCTAGTGGAACGTAGGTTACTATTTGTACATTTCTATTCTGCTTAAAAATAGCTAGAGAAATGCATTGGATTAGCAAGCTATGCTCATTAATTGTTGTAAGTAGTGATCACAACAGAGTTTTCTTCATGAACTGAATGTTTTACCATGGGCTGCATCCCAAATGACATTTTGGTTTAGGAGGCCAATGTAACAAGAGAGATTATTTTTATGATATAAGCATTAAGCAAAGCAAATATACAAGATAAAAGTTTATACCTTTTTATTTTGACCCCATTTGAATTGCTGTACAACATTGCAGGTATGTTGATTTACCATTAAAAATGTCTGGTTGGCAAAAAAATAAATCAACAGCCCTGCAACATTGATATAAGAATTATAAATATGTATCTCTAGGTGGAGGTGATGTATCATTTGTGAGACATCTAACAGTACGAGATAATACAGATGGTAGAAATCATGCCCAGTGGTCACGTAATAGACGTTCGGATGATTATGAACTGATGTGTAAAGATGGAAGACGTATTGGTATTGACAGATGGAAGGAATGTCATTTAGGAACCGTGCCTGCTAATGCCATCGTTACAGCTAGTAAGTTATCAATCAATTATTTACTACTAGGCTTTTTGTAAACAAGAGAGTTCATAAAAGCAACAAAGATTAGGCATAAGAGAAACATAGAATAAACAACAACATACTTAAAACATCAATTTGCGCAATTCAAATTTCCATTCCGACGTTTTTGGTTCTTGGAATTCCACTAAAACTTACGTGTTTTATGACACTGACAGTGACAGTGGTCTGTTGAAGCTACTATTGATTTTTATGCAGATCACTGTCAGTGACGTCATAAAAAGTTTTAGTGGAATTGCAAGAACCAAACACAAATGTCGGAATGAGGGATTGGGGAAGAGATATGAAAATTTGCTGGGGGTCTGTTTCCCAAAAAACTACACTCAATATTGCCTTTATTGGATTGCTTATTATTGTATTCAATTATAAAATACATCATATATTTTTCAGAATTTAAGACAGATCAAGACAGAGAAATTTATTGGAATTTATTAAATTATGGTCAACAGTTCTTTTCCTCTGATATGTAAGTATAAATTTCACAAAAAACACATTTATTTCTTTTAAATTATGTCAATATAGACATTCTTTTTTTTATTCTACAATTATTCAATGCATTTCCTCTTGGAATCTTTATACAAGAGAGTTTTGTTGATTATGAAGTTTGAAAATCAATAATTGAAATTCAAATTTTGTAGCGTCTATTATCGATTAATTTTATTATTTGACCTAGCCCTATCAATAAGTCAGTGCAAGCACCTGTATGAAATCAGATAAATTTTGTGTCATTTTATAAGGAATAAAGAAACCAAGTACTAATGATCCGAACAGCAAAACGAAACTCGAAAATCCAAAAAGACATTTTGACGAAACATAGGAAACAGCTTATGAACTTTTCACATCAAATCTCAACTACAATAAGGAATTTTCTTAATTTCAGTGATGGAGACTTTCACCTGTTTGCCTCTGGTACAACCTATACTGATCTTCTATTTACTGATGCTGCCGTGAGACTGATGAAAATATATCCTGCTCAACAGAACTATAAAGACTGGTTAGGTCCGGAATTTATATCACAAATAAAAACAGTTGAAAAATATACTTGTGTATACGCAGGCAGTTCATCTATATATACCTCTACATTCCTTATAGTTCTTTCTTTTATAACGGTCAAAATACTGTATTAATATCATTCTTGATGGACATGTAATTTCTTTAAATTTATTATTTTTAAGAATTCATATCTTACCACTTATAAATAATTCCATTTCTTACATTCTACTTGTTAATTCCAATGTTTGCTGGAATTCATTGAGATAAAGTTTCAATTTATCCTGCAAAATTTATGACGCATTCATTTAAATCAGTACAGTGTCTGAATATTAATGATTTTATCAACACATTTCTAAGCATGACCTTAGTGAAGCTTTGATACACTTTCAGATTTCCTCAAATCATTCTATCGATTTCTAAATTCTAAGAATATTTTTTTTTAGCAATTAGGGCTTAATAGATGTAAAATGCATTCTTAAAGAAGTGCTGATAAATATTTTATAATGATTACTGTTTTTGTTGAGAAATTGTACATATAACATTGTATATAGACATTTTTATAAACATTTTGTAAAATAATAATAATTCATTTCTACTATATTTTGTAATTTTTTTAATGTATAATTGTATAGATAAAGTGCTTAATTAAAACCCCTACGGTTAAAAAAAATGATTCTTAGATATAATAATATATGTCTTTTATTAGGATTAACTATAAATACAAAAACAAATTTATATTTGACTTTTAAACCTTTATTGCAATGATTTCACAAATATATATCACAGATTGATAGACATCGAAATTCATATCTGTATGTTAATGTGATTTAGAGTATTATATATTTTGATGTGATTTTTAAATTCATACTGCAATAAAAATCCTAGAAATTGATTTGATACAAATATTTACCAAGATAAATTAATTCCCTTTAAAAACTCTATGAGATCTATAAATAAATGAATAATAATATGCCTTTGAAAGATTATTTATTAGATCTGTTATAGTTATCATTATAGCGCATATCATTTAATAGTTAGTAATTTGTAAAATTCCTGCTAAATTCAAGCTCAATTTTAGCATTCCATCATGATCTGATCATGATAATATAATCATTTGTTTTTATTAACATTATATAGTAAATAGATCATTTTTATCATATTTTTATATCTCTATAATCATTTATTCTTTTTAATAAAAATTTTTCATTATTTGTTTTTTTAAATTTTTGTCAGTCTAATTTTAATTACACCAAGCTTTTGTTCTATTCTGTGACTAGCTCTTAATTTTATGCAGAGTTTAAGTCGAAGAACAAACGGGTAGTTAAACTATGGCATGAAAGGTTGGTCATATACTGGTTCATGGTAAATTAGAACCCCTTTCATCAACTCCCTGAAACAATTGCTTTGGAATTTTTTGTTATATATCATTTTACTTGTGAATCTTCTTAGAAGTAATATATCCTTGAATATTATGCAGTAGAAAGTATTGTATTAAAATTTGATTAGTTTCCATGTTAAAATTGATTGTTTCTACTTGTGACCTAGGCCAGTGCTTCTTTAGGAGATTCTCTCCTATAACACCTATAACCCAGTTATTTCTGCTATACTGAATTCAATTCATTGATAAGCATTAGCATAATCCACTACAAGACTCAAATCAGCTGTAGAATAGCCCATAAATAAGTAGAGGGTTGGATATAAAGTTAGTTTATGCTCCAAGGTTTATGTGAGGTAGGGGCGGATCCAGGATTTAGAGAAAGGGGGGTGGGGGTGTCTCTGAAATATAACATGCTTCAAATACAACAGCACCACGCGCAGCAAAAGCGCAAGCAGAATTTTTTTTAGAGGGTTCTGACATAAGAGAACCCCCCCCCCCCCCCCTTAGATCCGCCCCTGGAAGAGGTTGTGTGTGGGTTACCTTTTTCCTGTAACCCCCTATATGGGAAATGGAACATTTGACGGTAAGAGATAACACAGGTGGTACAAACCATGCCCATTTGGTACTGTAATCGCCGTCTGGTGCTTATTTGTATAAGGAAGGACAACTTGAGTTGAAGGTTGTATAAGAGCTAACTGTCTTTGTGGACAATTTGACATGTAGACGAGTTGACTGAAAGACCGGAAGTTGTATTTCGCGCCTTATTTTCTCAACAAACACGATAGAAACTTTCTTTCCATCTCTGTAAATTATCAACAAAAATGCCTGGTGTTGAAGATTGGATGAACTGTCCTTTGACAATCATTCAAAACTTATTTGGTAAGTGGAATAAAACAATTATGTCTCACGTCTTCCCTCTCCGCTTAGTCTCCGTTTTCATACAAATTTGATTGACATCCATCCAACACTGCAACGGCAACAGTTACTGAGATAGGGCCTGGTGCCAGTGTTGGGTTTGACTCGATAGTTAAACAGTTAAATATTATTAATCCCTATTTTACAGAAATAAGTAATGGATGTTTTTCATCAGATCCAGTCAAAGAATATTTCTCTAAAAGACTACAAAGTGAAGAAGCTAGATCATGGGTAAGATATAACTTGAGAGATGACCTAAAAATTAAATGGATTGTAAAGTGGTTTTCATAACTTTGTATGTGTATCAGGGACACTGATAGCATCAATTTGCACTATTCCAACTTCCATTCCGACGTCTGTGGTTCTTGCAATTCCACAACGGCACAACTGCACAACTAAACTAACACGTTTTATGACAACACTAATATGGATCTATCGGAAGCTACTATAAATATCTATGCATAGAAGCATGCAAATTTTAATGAGACCAAGTTTTTACTCCATTTCCATAAGACTGTTACTTTTTCAGGTACCATCATTAAATGATGTAGCACTTCACAATCTGAAACCTAATACAATAGTGAAGTATAGGTGTATGATACAGGATATGTTTGATCCTGAGTTATATCTGGGGGTATATGAAGTCAGTGACCTAACTACTGGTGAAGATAAGTTGGTTTGTGGGAAATATAAAGATATAGCAGAATGCTCTGTAAGTAGGATCCTGAAACCTTCTAATTTTTTATGTATTTCATATACTAGTTAAAAGGGCACATTCACCATTTCATTCATCCTGCCCAAGTACTTCTGGTGATAACCCAATATTATTTACAAATGTAATCAAGTCCCCAATAAACATCCAGAAATACAGACTGTTCCCCTTAGTACTTTTCAATTATTAATTATTGGCATAAAAATTAGAGACAGTTTTTGCTGAAATTTGTAAAATTATTCAACTCTTTTTGTTGATTACGGTACTTTTACTTTCAGCCACAACAAGTTGTTAATACAGAGTCTAGAAGAAATCAACCAATGGACAGACAGACATTTTACTGTGTTCCTATACCGGGTGAATCTACATGGGTCAAGCTAATATCCTTTTGATAATATATAAAATGGTAGTTGAATGTAACTTGTCTTTATCAGATTTATTATCTTTTAGCATAAGTATAAAACCTACATTCAAGCTTGAAGTAAGACTTTCTCAAATAAAACTGTGAAGAACATTTTCTCTTAGAAGAGATTCAATTATTAATTTTAATTAATCTTTTTTATTCCCTTACATGAAATCTGGATAACAGGTTAATATTTCATGCTTATTCTCCAAAATGAACAAAATTTAACAAAGCTGACCGTTGGCCTATGTTACCTTGTCTGGCAAACTATATTTTGATTGTAATTCCAAGCAGATAGAAAAGTTGACCTTAACTGTTCATAAGGTCATACAAAACAGAACAAATATGATAAAGATACAGCATCTACCCAATCCAGATTAAAACGACCCTTGGATGCAGATGTAGATGATGAAATGGGAGGAGAGAAACATGCTAATATTAATGGTGAAGATGCAGGTCCAATCAATGGAGATAATGGTACTGTCAATGGGAGTAATGGTGTTAATGGCAACCAAGCCAATCCAGGTATTGATTATACCAAAGTATATTGTAAAAAATTTGTTACTTTCCGTAGAAGATACAAACCTAATTTAGTAAACTGATTTATAGTGGGAAACTCACATCATGTATGTAAGAGAATTGTTCTGATTGCAGGTCATAAATTGTAAATTCTTTATTAAATGGGACTTGAATATAAAGGTGATGAGAAAATATATTTGATACGAGTCATTGTTATGAATTGATGAATTGAAATAGGAGTTGTATGTCTTATAATTCTGCACATGTTAAGTCTTCTGAGGAGATGTATAAACACCTTGCAGTGTGGTGGATCAATTCTTGAAACCAGCGTATTATTTAAATAATTATTTATTACAGTAAATGTTAATGGTATAAATGGTAATGTGAGAAGTAAACAACCAGATTTAAACCATCCATTACCTGGTGAAACTGGACTCACCTGTCTTGTCAAGGTATGTCATTAAACATAATACAGGAATGATACATTGTTTAGATAACCACCAGCTGATTCTCCTATATAGGAGCCTATGGACAAAAATCGTAGATAAGACTAGCAGATAATGTAAGATTTTTTGTGAAACATTGCCAAGAGTGACAATTGCAAAGTGAGTTATAGTTTTATATATAATCATGTAAGCAAGCTATTCTGTTACAGATTTATGATGAAATTGATACGTTTAAAGTGAATGATTGTGTAGAATTTATTGGTATTTTATCTGTTGATCCAGCCATGGCACAATTTGGAAATGGAAACAGGTAGGTCAAGACTAGATTACTGTTTTTAGATGCTTGCTCGCCTAAAGGTCCAGAGTTCAGTCCCGTCATTGTTTTTTTCAACCCAGTTTCCCCATGGCAGTTCAGCATTGAAAAAAAAAAGATTATGGCACTACCATGGCGAAATTGTCCTCGTTTCACACTACATGGTATTTGCCCTTCCCTACTTTAAAAATCCTCTTCTGATAGCGATCGGGAAAACCCACTAAAACCACAAACCCTCTGATCAGACATTTTCAATGGGTCTAATGAGTTATTGCAGTGCGTTCGATTCTTCGAACGCACTGCATTGTTTTGCAAATGTCTTTTTTTTTCTTTTTTTTTCTACTTCTGGTCACGCTAATTCGGTATGAAGGGAACATATCACACAATATCTCAAATTATCACCTACTAAATCTAACTGCACGGTGTTACGCGAATGTAAAATGGCGCTTTTTTGTTTAACCGGAAATGACGTATGACAGAAAAACCCATTTTAAGTTTTTTACAATTTTCACCACTGTTTTTCTACCGATTTTGATCGGACTTTCTTTGTTACATTCTCTAATCGATTGTCCACAAGATAGGTTTTTTAAAACATCCACTTTGAAAACTTTGTCGCTGACTTTTGGAGCACCTTTTTTGACCATTTTTTCAACTTTTTCAATTTTATTTTCATCGACCTAAAAACTCGCATATGCATAGACCTTTTGATTGCAAACAATTAGCAATTTTCAAAATTTCGATATCACTTCCGGTTTTGACGTCATTCGCTCTCAAAGTTGAAATTTCAACTTCCGGAATTTTGAAGATATTCGAAAAATTCTTTTTGCAATATGTTTGTTATGTAGACTCAAAATTATACAAATCATAAAATTTGACCCGGATGTAACAGATCAGGTGCCATCTTGAAATGGTATATTTTCATAAAACGCAAAATGGGGCCTCAGGGTGTTATGGAATTTGCATAATTTGTATGTCTATGTAGTCAATAGTCGACTGCGACCAAAACATGGGAAGCCGATTTTTAAATTTCAATTCTGAATTTTTCTGATTTCCGGTAAAAATAAATCAGTAATTGTCAAAACTTTCAAGGCCCATATTTTGTGACCTTGACCTTTTGTGACTTTGTGACCTGTACAAAAGTTATTGCCCTTGATTAGATGTATCCAGTGACATATTTTTTTCAGATGCCCAATGGTTACTTCCGGTTTTATAGCCGTTTGAAAATTGTAATTTTTAACTTTAAACAGCCCTACCACGTGACCTAATTTACATATGTCTTATTTTCTTTCACCGTCGTACTATGCTATGTCTGCTCTTTCCAATGATATACAACACCATATATTTGAATCAAAATTCCGCCTTTTAAAGTTTGAAAAATTTGTGTCAATTTCCATTGAAACTGTGCGTGTTTTTTTCAATTTTTATTTCGATCGTTCTGAAAACTAACAGGTAGATAGACACTTTGATGGCGAACAAAAATATATTTTCAAAATTTTGATATCACTTCCGGTTTTGAAGTTATTGGCTCTCAAAGTCGAAATTTCAACTTCCGGAATTTTGATGATATTCGAAAAATTCTTTTTGCAGTATGTTTGTAATGTAGACACAAAAGTATGCAAATGATAAAATTTGACCCGGATGTAACAGATCAGTCGTCATCTTGATATGGTATATTTTTATAAAAGGCAAAATGGGGCCTCATGGTGTTATAGAATTTGCATAATTAAGATGTCTATGGAATCTACAGTCAATTGCTACCAAAACATGAGATGCCGATTTTTGAATTTCAATTCTGATTCATTTTAATTTCCGGTTAAAATAAATCAGTGATTGTCAAAATTTTAAAGGCTTATATCTCGTGACCTTGACCTTCGGTGACCATGTGACCTGATAAAAATTCATTGGCATTAATGTTACCTATGCACGGATACTTTCATTTAGGTTTTCCGATGTTTACTTCCGGTTTTATATACATTTGAAAATTGCAGATTGTAGCTTTAAAGAGCTCTGACACGTGACCTAATTCATGTACGTCACAAATTCTTTCAAAATCTAATTATGCTAAATCTACTTTTTCAATTATATACAACACAATATTTTAAAATCAAAATAGCGGCTTTTGAATTTTGAAAATTAGTTATTCCAACTGCTTGTAAAATATTAAATTCAAATTTCAGTTGAAGGGAGAGTACTACATTTTGACATAAAGCTGCGTTTGGGCGATCGTCCTCTTCCATTAACTTGCGTTTGGGCGATACGTTATCATTAAAGTACTTTTTTTTACATTGTAACTGTTTAAAAGAAACATTAAGATATATTTTCTTTGAATGAAATATGTATTGATAAAATTCGATCTGTATTTCAAACTATGAAGTATGAATACTGTGCAGTCCGTTTCTAAATTGAGATTTGGCTCTTTCATGTGTCCTTTCTTGCACTTTAGAACTTATTTACAAATCTTAGAAATTTTGTGATATGCGTTTTCCACTGATGTATATCAAACTGTGATTACGCCTTTTTTAATCAGATGACTTTTCACTACCGAACATGAAATGTTTATTTCACTTTTGACTACCGTGTGTGAACTGGTTTTTCTACTTTTCACTACCGAATTCGAAATTGTGCGTTTTAAAATTTTGTACCTTCTGCATTTTAATGTAAAACAAGCTTTCTTCTGTAAACTTGACATCATGGATTGAAAGATGTCACTTTTCACCCATGGACGAAACCGGATGCGCACTGCATGGTACCATTCATGGTTCTAGTTTGTTAAATGTATTTATATTTTGTAGTGAAGAGAGTTTGGTACCAGAATTTGAAACACCAGAAGAAAGACAGGCTCATTCCCCACCCCCCTCATTGGTACCACGCCTACATGTTTTATTACATTCTAAACTACAACATAATAATCCTTTAGTACTATCAGATACTAAACACACAGAATTTACTACCAGTAAGTACTTATACTTTCTATTTCTTCACCTCAGCATTCAGTTGGTGAAATAAGAAACTTTTCTATTGGATCTCCATTTTTTGAGGCATAATACATCTAGTGGAAACAGAATATTTATTTTAAAAGGGCATAAAGAGGAGCAAGTATAGTCATTGTTCTCCAGATATTTTGTTTTTTCAGGGGCTGAAGACCTTTATTGATTTCTCATGGGTTTATTAATCATGTAGTTCGAATGGATTTATAAATTAGTTTATTTTCATAGTTAAAAACTCCTATGACACTATTGTAAAAGGTACTCTGGGCTAATTTTTATTGTCCTATATTAGTTCAAATGTTACATCTATTTTGTGTAATTACAGAATTGAAGCAAGTACAGAATGAAGTTAGTAAGATAAGAGAAGAGTTATTATCTACATTAGAACATATTTTACTAGGTGATAAACTAGCTGCTGAATTCTTTCTCTTACATCTTATATCTAGAGTGTTAGTACCTTTTTAAACTATAGACTTTTATATTTGGCATCAGAAAATTTTATGTTTGAAAAATAACTTTAATCTACAAATGTTTTATAATATTGATTAATTGATATTGATGAGTAATAATTTAAAAGGCATCATAGAATCTTTTAGGAGGGATAAGAGAGGTCAAATGTTATGTCAATATATGAAGTAATGAATATACCATATGAACATTTCTAGTATTAGGTATGGGAACCCTGGAAAAGTTAACTAAATTTGTCACAAAGTGTCAAACTACAAGTGTATCTAGTTCAGGTATACTGGAACAGTTAACAATTGTACCATCAGTATATAAATTATCAATATTTTTCTAGGTATGGTAGAGCTGATGTAATGCCACTAGGTAAATTAACATTAAATATCAGTGGTTGTCCTAACTCAAGATATTATGGTGGATTAATAAATAGATTTATATCAGCTATTGTTACCAAGGTATGGTTGATTTTATTTCATTATTGCGGAATGCGATAGTTTTAACAGCAATTCCAAGCTAAGGGAACTAATGGCATTTTGTACAATACAATTTTTTTTATCCTGATTGATTGTGTTATGTGAGGAAAAAGAAACACCTAGAATACTACAACATTCCAACAATGATAATTGACAAGACACTCAGAAAAAAATCAAATATATTCCTACTTTAATTTGATAACAAATATGGGCAAATGTTAAAAAAAAGATCATCTGGATGATTTGAAAAATAGAATGTTATTAAAAGAGACCTTTCAAAGATTCTATGATCTCAACACCGTTTACAGTTATATGTTTTGATACAGTATTAATGTAGGTTCATATTTCAGTGTCATCTATTACCATTGACCATCAACAATATGAATAGTATGAAGTTGATACCTAAGAAAGATTTAAAAGCTAACAGACTAGAGAGTGGTATATTACAGCTATCTGATAATACACATCTTGTTCTAGATGAAACAGTTTTAGAAGCTGGCCAACTTAATCCTCAAGGTACGCTATAAATATTCAATCACAAGATAGTAACTAAATTGTTAAATCATTATTCTTTATTCTGACAAATCAAATCATCTTTTTATACGTTTTATACGCCCACACGATAGTATGGGCGTATATTGCGGTTACCCCTGTCGGTCCGTCCGTCCGTTCACATTTACCTCGTGCTCACTCTACAGACTACAATTCTTCATGGATCTTTTTGATATTTTGTATGTGTGTCAATATCATTATGAAGATGTGCACTATTGAATTTGGTGATGATTTGATGATTTTCTTCCGAGATATCGCGTAAAACTCTGATATCGCGTTCGTTTTTTAGCTCGTGCTCACTCTACAGGCTAGAATTTTTCATGGATCCTTTTGATATTTTGTATGTGTGTCAATATTATTATGAAGATGTGCACTATTGAATTTGGTGATGATTCGATGATTTTCTTCCGAGATATCGCGTAAAACTCTGATATCGCGTTCGTTTTTTTGCTCATGCTCACTCTTCAGGCTAGAATTCTTCATGGATCCTTTTGATATTTTTTATGTGTGTCAATATCATAATGAAGATGTGCAATATTGAATTTGGTGATGATTCGATGATTTTCTTCCGAGATATCGCGTAAAACTCTGATATCGCATTCGTTTTTTTGCTCGTGCTCACTCTACAGGCTAGAATTCTTCATGGATCTTTTTGATATTTTGTATGTGTGTCAATATTATTATGAAGATGTGCACTATTGAATTTGGTGATGAATCGATGATTTTCTTCCGAGATATCGCGTAAAACTCTGATATCGCGTTCGTTTTTTTTGCTCGTGCTCACTCTACAGGCTAGAATTTTTCATTGATCCTTTTGATAATTTGTATGTGTGTCAATATTATTATGAAGATGTGCACTATTGAATTTGGTGATGAATCGATGATTTTCTTCCGAGATATCGCATAAAACTCTGATATCGTGTTTGTTTTGGTGTTCACATTTACCTCTTTATCAAGCTGCTGGTGGGCGTATACGCTTGCGAGACTTGCCGCAAGCCTATGTTTAAAGATACTGGGGGCATTATTGACCATTTTGTCAGTCCCATATGATGCATAACTCTTGATGTAGTGTGGAATAAGGGAATAGTGTCAAGACCGTGGTATGAGTCCGCTAATGTTTTCAATTTCCAATTGTCGAGAGAGCTTCAATGTGCACAAGGAATATTTGTTTATTATCAGAGGCGAACAACTTGTTTCCCTTTTCCAGGTTAGTCATGTTAAGGTGAAAAACTGATTTGTCAAAAGATTTTATCTCAACTCGTACTGAGATTGAATCTTATACCTACAGGTTAGGAAGAAAGTGTATGTTTTTGTATATTTTTATTATAGGAGTAAAGAATATAACAGCTCTAGGAAATTTAATAACCTGGCAAAAAGTAGAATATGACTTTACCTTTCATTCTCAACAGTTTCCCAGCAATGTTAATGTATTAATATTATCAGAGGGCAAATCTTTATTACCAGTAAGTAAACGTCCAAACTATGGAACTTTTTACCCTGATGAGAAATTGTGTATCTGTGTAACATATGTTTGTAGAATTCAAGAATGTTGTATAAGGAAACGTAATTATTCACATCATATAAGCAGCATGTTAAACCGTTATGAATCCTCAGTCTGTTGTCATTATTTTGTTTAAATTGTTTGGACTAGAAGTCAAATTTGCTTAAAGGATAATGTTCAGCATTTTCGAGGATAGATTTTGGGTCTTAATGATTATATGTAAATAGCTTAAACTTAAACTGCACAAAAATCGTGCAATCCCTTAAATTCTACCCCTGAATGAACATTTATCTGTCATTTTATGTTTTTATGTTTTATATATAAAGCATAGTCTTCCTGCATGTCAAGTTGTGTAAATTCACGATTCTGAGGCTAAAAATTTTTTGGTCGAACAGTTAGTGAACATATCCCTTTAATTGAAAAGTTATATATGGAATGAAAATAGGCTACCTAGAATGTGAAAGCAATCATGGCTATAATTCATTTGAATATTTGTGATACAGAATGATTTCCAAGTACCATTAGAGAAGAAAGTGTCACCAGAAGATATTCAGAAATATTTTGAAGAATTAGACAGTAAACTGAATGAAGAATGGTTGAATACAATGAGAACATATATAACTTTAACACAATTAATAGATTATACTGTCTCTGAAGACTTACAAACAGTAGGTTTTATTTATATTATACTGAAAGACAAAAGATATCATGTTGATATGTCATATATTATCTTTAGTGATGAATGAACATTCAGGCAATAAAAAGGTAGCAGTGGTATGTTATGAGAACATTAACCCAGAACATGTAACTCAGTATCTGTCAAGGTTCATAGGGTTCGGTATATGGTCATATGTTTGTTTTACCTGCTGATGCAGTTCAATTTGAGTCACAGACTTTAATCTGAAGCATAGCCCAAATGTCGTTAAAAGCGTTATTGACATGATCAGATGTCATTAAAGTTTGAATCCTAGTGCTATGAAAACACGCAAAGCATATTATTTATTCAGATACTTGGATAGTTTAGATATTTCTGTATATTTGATTATCATTAAATCATGGTGGTTTCTATTTTTTTTCCAGATAATTCAAGATGACTTTGTTAATTCAAGAAAAGATAATCCTAAAGGAATGTCTATTGAAGATTTCCATTCATTTCTCAATTTATTAAGGTAAGAACATCAAATTCCATTAAAGTGATTGTAAATAGGTTTTCTAAACTTTGTATGTGTATCAGGGATAATAATAGCATCAATTTGCACCATTCAAATTTCTATTACGAAGTCTGTGGTTCTTGCAATCCCTTTAAGATTTATTTGACTGAGATGTATTGTAGTGAAGGTCTAATCTCTAATCTCCTATTATTACTATTTGCAGACTACAAGCATTAAGTCACTGTCAGTCCAGTCCTACACCAGATATGTGGAATAAAGTCAAGGCTATGGAAGTAGAGAGAAAATCAAGGTTAACATCAACAGTCAATACAACTAGTGCTACCAGTTAAACTTGGACTTCATCAGCAGGACTACCAAGATTAAATTGAACAGTTTATACCAAGCCTGGTTTCAGACTTAATTTACACCACTCAATCAAGTTGCTTTGATGTGGTTAGATTTAAAAGTTGATTCAAGTAGTGCCAACTTCCCCAAAATTCACTCAATTGATACAGTTCACTAGTGGTGTATTGTATTTTATAAGATGGGTTAAAAACAAACATTCAATCTTAAGGTCTTTAATGAAATCTTCCATTGTACATAAGATAACGAATGAGAAAATAAACATATTAAAAGCTTTGTGTGGTAAAAGATGTTTCTTAACTACAATTTCATTATATTTGTGTAAGTTACTAAATATAAGAAATAAATTTCATTATCAATCACATTACATTATTTTGTCATTAACTTGTATTTAGTCAAACTCATCTCTTCTACATCGGATGTTTCAATGTATTATATCTATCTGTATGAAATGTTATATAAACAATAGTTATTGAAAGACTTGTTATTTGTTGGTTATATTGGAAAGTTATCTCTTTCTTCATACTAGTTCTTGCTTGTTAATTTGTTTATATTCAATTCAGTCCCCACATTTTCATTCCTGAACAATTCTCTGAAATTTTATTGTTCTCTAACAGATCTTGAAACCGCTGATTTAAAACAATCGAATATCTATCATAAGTTATGATCATTCATGGACAATGCTTCTGTTATTTTATCTAAATTGTGTTTTTTGGCCTTGAATAAAAATTCTATCCATTTTTCATCGCCAGCTGTAGTGACGTGGGAATTTCTGAAAAAATAAACATGAACTTAAATTAATGCTAATAAAATTTGTGATCTGGACACTATTATTTACCTTAAACATATATTATATTGTGTTTACAGGCAAAATTTTAGGCATTCAGACTGTGTCAAGGGAAATAACTCAGTGTTCATCTAATAATTGCAAACTTACAGCTGACCCAGGTCTCATTAATTTACATGCATGCCAAGTTTCATCAGGATTGAATAAAATTTGTAGTTGGACAAGACCAAGTTAAAGTCCACATTTCTATATTATGTGGAAACATATCACGTGGGCTGTTGCTTAAGACAAACAGTGCTTCACATTCCAGTATAAATATCTTAAATCTGCAATCATAGAATTAACTTACTTTAAAATTTGTAAAATACTGGTAACACTGGAATCTAAAAGATCCACCTGAAAATAACAATGACATATTTAAATTAAGAATTAAGGCATACTTCCTTTTTTGCACTTAGTTGCTATTACAAGAGGAAATTCTCTTTATGAAAATATGATTCAACACAGTTATCAAAATAATTTTATGAAAAGGTCATTATTTGTGTCACATTTAGAAAGTGAAGACATAAAGGGAATGCTCTTAGAGAACATGTAAGTTATATTAAAGCTTCACAAATCCATGAGTAAAACCTACCTTAGATTGAACAGATGGTATTACAATAGGAGGGTATAATACTATAGTCATTTCATCTACAATACAACTTAATTTCTTAACATAATCACAAATATCATCTAACTGACTAATATTATTCTCACAATCACAGTTTCCATTAGTCTTAATTACATCTCGTGTCTTTTTTAACGTAGATTTCACTGTTTTTATTAGTCCCATACCAGTTGATATCACAGTTTTATCTGATTCAGACCACTCGTCAGCATTATTCCTAGGTTCGTTAGCGTCTAGTATATCATTTAAATAATCCTCTTCACCTCCTAATTCTAACGCCTGAAATATATGGATTTTTTATTTTTATTTTTTTAATCCAATATAAATTTACCACTTGCCACATGACATATGAACTAGAAGTATAAAATGTAATTAAAACACATCGTAAGAACAACCTATAAAGCTTATTTCCAATGGAGAATGAAGAAGATAAGCTTATTTTCTATACAATATAGTTTCTCATTTGAATAGTTCATTTCCTGCCACAATTATGATGCTTTTTTTTTGCATTTTTTATTTGCCATAGATCTATTTGAGGAAAGAACAAACTCCCTAATTTTCTACCAAACTTTTGACCCTGTGTTTACTGTGAGAAGAACCTACGTCATACCTGTTCTATTTCTTGAAGAGCATCTTTAACTAAATCTGTAGTTTGTTCTATGAAATATAAGACTGCTTCACGATTATCTGAAATATATAAGATTAGGAACTAACGAAAATATTTATTGAAAAAAGCAAATCACTCAACTACAGAACTGATGCTTTATTTTTTTTGTTATTGATGAGTAGAGAGCATATGTAAAACAGAGAGACAATTAAAAAATACCTTTTGGAAGATCATCAAAATCATCTGTTTCTTCCCAAACCAAACCAGTTGACTGTAATCTTTCAGATCTGAAATTTAATAGAAAATAACAGCTTAACCATTACCTTTTCAGAATAACAGATATTAATAAAGATATTCGATATATTCAATAGTTGAGATGATAGCATACATACCCAGAATATTTGGAAACTATTTCTACTAAATTTTGGACTCTTTCTACAACTTCTATAACTTTAGTGTGTAATTGTTTTCTCAGTGTTAGACCTGTAAAATTCAATGGAGTTATTTATACCCCCATGTTCCTTTAGCAATGAAATGAAATGATAACCGTTGCTAAAGGAACATGTTATACTACAGGCATTACTAACAAATATCTCTGTGTTTTAAATAATATAAACATAGTTAAATTTTATTTCAAATTTTCAAAAATAGCATAAATCCACCAGAAGAGATGTAACTGATCTTGGATTTAAATGGCCAATTTAGATATGTCCACTTCATTCTAAGAGAAGAAGAAATAAAAACAAACCTTGTGATTTAGGTAGAGAGTAATAATAAGACACCATAGTTAAAATAGATTTCTCTATACCACTAACTAGAGTCTCACATTCTGTTTGTGTTGGTGCTGGAGATTTAGAATATACCATAGATAACTTAGTAGCTTCCATAGAGATAACTTTGAACACCACAGCTAAAATATAAAACCATCATAATTATTATACATAATGACTTTCAGAAAATAGCAGAAGATTGTTGTTTGAATTCACCATAGAAAAAAGTTGTATAAAAATATAACGATGAGTTGACTTTTAATGTAGGAAAAAATAAATCACACAAAAACATGCAAAGAGTAATTAAAAAGTCTATATACTGAGAGTAAATGTAGTTACATTTCAAGACTAATCCCTTAAATGAGCAAAAAAAAAAAAAAAGTGTTACAAGTAGGCGAAAAAAGTTTCTTTTAGAAAAACGTTGCGCACATGGTATCAGTATCATTCTTACAGCAGAGAACTGCCTCTGTATCGATTGAGCTTTTTACTGTCACATACTTCGGTAGTCAAAGTGGGATATCACACAACAAAGCCTGAATGAGATGTTGATGGTTATTGTTTGATGAACAGGGTGATATCTCATGCTTGTATAAGGCCATGTTCTATTAGATTAAATCCAGATTCACAGACACCACTTTCATGGTATGATATTATGTTTACCTACCCAGATTTTTCCAATATTCTGACTGGTTAAACTCAGATTTTTCATCTCTTCTAGACTCTCCATCTATTATTAGAAAAGAAAATTTCAAATTTAACATGATAATCTAGAATGTTTGTTCAAATAGGATGATGGTTTGATAAAGAACAAGTAGCAGATTGAGTATTACTCTCTGGCCACAATAAGGTCTGAATTGAATTTTTTCTCTCATGTCACAAATATTCAAAATATGATTATCAATTGCATGCCATGTGTCTTAGAATGCCTTTGGGTCCATGGAAATATATGGTTTGAAAATTTTCAATATGAAATAAATACACTTTCCTCCTAGAAATTTCATGTGAAAATGACCTACATTTTTGACTGAAATTTTCCCTCTGTAAAATCATGTTTCCAAATAAATATTTTTTTAACAGTTGTCATTTTCATCAACCCAAAGACAACCTAAGACTCTCAGAACTAATTTTGGGTTAATATTTCAATTCATTAAAAAATACTAGGCAAAACGCAATTCTGAGCTCATTGTGGCCAGAGAGTAAGTGACATTTTATTTATTTTTTTTTGAAAAAAAGGTGAGATTCTCTTCACTAATGTTGTTCTACGACTTTGACCTTTTTGAGGACCATTTTGACCATTTATCAGGGACCATTTTGACCAAATGAGGGGCCATTTTGGATAGGGGCCCAATTGACTATAACCCCACATGTGTATTTGACATAACGCTATGTGACATGTCATAAAACATAGTCATAGAATATTGACAGTAATTAACTAGTCTAGGTAATTCAAATAGGAAGTTTTACCCTTCAATTGATTAAGCACAAGACTTAAATTATCTCGAAAATTGTGCAATACATTCACATGGTCACCAGAAATAGGGCTTTGACCAGAGGCAGCCATTTTTGTTTACAAAATAAGAAGGGAGTGTTTCGTTGATACAATCTCAGTTGTGATGTTTTCTTGATCTCCCAGACTTTTTATTTCATAGATGCCCGTTAAATAAGACTGGTAAATCACATCAACAAGAGAATGTTGTGAGAGAAACAGCACTGCGTTAAAATTGTAAAGTTATGTAAAACATGATACGAAATAACTACTGTGTTTTTTATTCTATAAATATTCGACACGAAATGGTAGATAATTAAAACAAAATACTTAAAAACACAACGAGGCGTTCATTTTGATGTGCTGCAACAATATTTCATCTCTTACTATCACTACATACTCGTTATTTTATTTTTCGCTTCGGGGATACTTTGGTGATTCGTACAAATTCTAAAAGTCAAGGCCGAACTTGTTCATTTTCTTGAAATTTTACATCGCAACATCTAAACAAATATTTTCACTTCTGTTATCACCTTTACTACAGAATGGATGACGATTTGGAAGCAATCAAAGCCCGTAGAATGGCTGAATTACAACAACAATATGGGGTATGAAAGTTAAGCAGTCTCTGAAACAGTATTTTGCTATTTTGTTTTCAAACATTTTATTTCTCCATGCCATGACTCACTGACTCAGACCACCAAGTCCATTATTTGTAGTGGTTACTCTTGGCATTCCTTCCCTTGCTGGTTGAATTACTTCTTCTTTTTTATTCCATGACAGGGATTTCCTTTTTACTTTAGCCCATTTTATCTTTATTTTTACATAAGATAATACAGAATATTCCATTTATTCTCTTGGAGTTGATTTCAGTATTCCAGAGATTCCAAAGTATCAAGTTAATATGAACTCAAAATTTCCTGTCATGTAGGCATATACTTTTTTGGTAAACCTTATTATATCTATTTCTAAATGACTGCATAAGTGGATAACAGATGGGCTTAGACAACCTTTCATTTTAAATTATTGCTTGATCATTGGTTTTTCAGGGAGCTGGTGCTGGGGGACCATCTGCTGAAGAACAACAAGAAAGAGCACGACAACAAACAGACATGAAGAATAGTATATTAAGTCAGGTGCTAGATCAATCAGCTAGAACTAGGTGTAAGTAGCTAACATGCTGCCTTTTCACCACAAAGCCTCAAAGTATAGATTTATGACTAAAAAATTATTAAAAATGGATCGAATATGGCTATCAATCACAGCATTTGGCTTTATTTATTGAACAGAGATGTAATACTTGAACTTAATATTTCTATTTCAGTAAATACTATAGCTGTAGCTAAACCAGAAAAAGCTAAAATGGTAGAAAGTATGTTAGTTCAAATGGCTAGAACAGGTCAAATACAAAATAAGGTATGTTTTTTATTTCTTGTTCATTTCATTGATATTGTCAAAAGGTGATCTTTGACTATTATATTGCCTTAAAGGGATTGTAAAGAGGTTTTCTAGCCTTTTTGTGTGTATGAAAGACACTTCTAACATCTATTTGGTGCAGTCAAAATTTTCATTGGGTGCCTGTGGTTCCTGTTATTCCAGAAAGAAAACCGGGAAGTGACGTCAGTGTCTTGAAATTAGTGAAACTGGATGATCATGTACAGGGCATTATAAATACATGTTGTTACAACGATATGACATTTATTAGATAAATGTTGTTACAGCGATATCATATAAGTCATAGTGTTGTGACAACATGTATTTATAATGCCCTGTACCTGATCATCCAGTCCAATTTTTTCCAAGATTGTGACAGGAATAACAGGAACCACGGGCCCCCAATGAATATTTTGTATGTACGAAATAGATGTTGGAAGTGTCCTTCGTCCACATAAAAAGGCTAGAAAACCTCTTTACAATCCCTTTAATGGCCAGATAAATATCAGCAAGGAATACCAAAGTAATAACATATTTATGCATAAATTTTCTTTCCCAATAAAATGAAGCTAGAATATTAATTTTAGAACGAACAAAAAGGTACCCAAAGAACATGATTCCTTGAATCTCTCTGAAGACTGTGCTATGATAACAATGTATTTCAATCGTATTTGCTATGTCCAGGACACTGTATTCATTCTATTTTATAAAATTCTAAATATTCTGTATTTTACAGCTAACAGAAGATCAGTTAATAGGTTTATTATCTAAAGTTAGTGAACAGACACAGAAAAAAACCACAGTCAAGGTTTGTACAGATTCTTACTTTAGTCTGTAATTTCAGTGCCACTTATTTGCTTTTATAATGGGTCATTGGTTCCCATGACTATTTTTCTGGAGCAGCTTTTTGACGCAAAACTTTTAAAACAACTTTTAAAAATGTTTTTTTTTTATATGAAAAATGTATTTTAAGTTACAATATTATAGCTGTTTTTCATATTTCTGTATTATTTTTGTATCTAAATAGTTTGAGTGTAACAAGTTTAAATTTTCTTGTATATAATTTTGCTTATAGTTTGACAGAAGAAGAACGTGTTTAGATTCAGACTCTGATTAACTGTGAAATTAAACTTTAATTGGGTGTTAAATTATGATATCAGCTTGGACGTCTCAGAATGGTGATAATATCAGTTTCTAAACCTTTATCATGCGGTTTGTTTCATGGTTAATGGACGTATACCAGCCAGGGTGATTGAATTTCTATACATGTGCCATAATCCTGGTGATGCTGAAAGTTTGCTGATATTTTTAAGAATAGGGTGGAATGAATGAAAACTGACTTTTTTTTTTCTGTAGATGTGTCAAAATATCTTTAGCTCCCAACAAGGGACAAAATATTAAAGTGGTCTCTTTAATTTTCAAAGAACTTTATCTCACCGTAAAAAGTGAATGAATAAAAATGGGATTTCGGAAGGAAATTTTAACTGCACATTTGTTTGTTCTGTTCTTATTTGATACATTATGAGATATATGATATAATATTTTCATAGAGTGGGAATAGGATACACGAATTATCTCCCCTTAAAGGTGTAATTGTCAAAAATTGTCTAAATTCAAATTGATATTTCAAACTTTCCATATGCCCCATAATGTTCTTTATTTATGCAAGTGATATCCCAATATCAGCTTTGTTATAATAATGTACTTTCGTCTTGTTTATAAAGATTTTTATAATTTACCTATCCTGTTTGCTTTCCTTCAATAACTGCCTAGTTACTAGTTGATTCAAGGGTATTCTCATTCAACTTCTAGGTCAGATATGGACTTCCACGCTACATTCATGAACATTGGGACATAAGACATGGGTAATGAATCTTAAATATTCTGTTGGGACAAAAGTCCAGTGATTATATGCTTTATTGCTAACACTGAAGAAATTTTGGAGCTTAAGAGAGTGGATTTTTCTAGGTAAAATTCCTACATGGATCCTTTATGTATATCTCCTGGTAATGTGGCAATAATAAAATTATAAAATAAGAAAGTAACAAATATATTTATTAGTAACAAGCAACATATTATTATAAAAAGATATATTAGGTTATAAAGAACGTTATTGATTATATCAAAGTTTTTCAAAAATACAAAAACATAACAAAGTTATAATAATGGTCATTATGTATTTTAGAAATGGCTAGTCTGACATAAACTGCCTTTGGGTTAACACTTAGTATACCTACAGTTATTTGAAGCCTACATGTAGGTCTACCGTTATTCTAATATTCATCTTTGTTTTTCAAGGAGAACACTCAGATACCGTATATAAATACTATTTTTCTTGGCTTCAATGTTTCATTTATGATTTCTCTCAATAATTCTTATAAAATATTTTATAAAATTTAAAATATGCAATATATTAGAAAATTCATACAGTAAAACAATTATCAAACTTAATAAAAAGGTCGGTAAAATGTGGAAGTACAAACATCATGCTAAGTTGTTTAATTGTCTTAAGGCAATAAGGTACACAAGAATAAAAACAAAAATAACAATAGAAGGCTCACAATATATATTATAGTTTTGTCAGCCAACATAGGATATATAAATTCAAAACTACTTCAAGCAAATCAAGAATGTAAAAAAAGGCACTCTGTCGTTCAATTAGCTGTATTAAATCCAGACATTGTATGCTCAATGGTCATTTTCATTTTCCTAATGTTGAAACTTGAAATATTAACAAATGATCATCATTTAGAAGTATTTTACTTGACGTTGACGTCTATAGTAGCAGTGACATCTTCAAGTTGTTTAGAGTTGAACATGACAAGGATTTCACGTTCACCAAGTTTCATGGGTGTCAGTTCAAACTTGGTAATAAAGGTCTGTTTAGGTTTAACATTCCTGGAATAAACAGTAAATCAATGAGTAAATTGTACACTTTCACAAATCTATTGCTTAAGGAAATGAAAAACGCTTGCAATTGAGAAGAAAAAAAGAAAAGAAACATCTGTATTTTACAATGATAACAACTAAGGTTCCGTGAGGATCCTTACTCCCAGCTGTTCCTTGGCCAAACCTCTTGGCATTGATCTTTCCCGGATTATCCGTACCCATTTTAAGCAAATCAAGAATGTAAAAAAGGCACTCTGTCGTTCCATTAGCTATATTAAATCCAGCAACCGGTGATATCTTCGGCCCTTGATTGCAATTGTATTTTAGGGATGTTAACGTTCCTAGTGAGCAAGGGCATCTAGATGTAGAGCACCATAAAATATAATTTTGATTCCTGGGTTCAAGGAAACCATTCTAGTGCACTTTCGTCCGTCTCAAGTTCAAAACACAGTAATTCAAACTTACCTCTGTGGATATTGTTTTCTCTTCTGTATTCCCGGTCCTTCTACCTCTAGATAACAATCTGTCATGCTCTCTTCTAACGGGTTGGTGAATGACACTTCAACATCAAACGATTTACCCTTCTTGATCTCATTTGGAACCTGAAATTTAACAGGGATTAATATGATGATATATGAACCATTCATCATTGTACTCTGAGTTTGGTTGAGTACCTGGCCAGAAGGATTTTTTAGAATAGTGGCAATTGGTATATTTTCAGATTTTCTCCGATCTATGTAGGCTAAGTAGTAAGTAGATTCGCAATTCGTGATTTAATGTATTCGTTGCTTATTTATGGCACTTTGAACCATTCCTAAGGCATGTAATACATCTTTGAGGTCTCTGATAGCGATATACCCACGGACCTTATCATGGACATTAAGATGCGGCCAGACTGAGCGAATTCTCACGGAGAATGGTACGACCGAATCCAGTTAGAAATCTGCTCAATCTGTCCTGCGTTTTAGACATTATTGAAAGAGAGATACACTTGAATGAACCGACATAGGATCCACTTACCTTGATAACTAAAGATGGCTTACACAACCTAAAGTCTTCTTGTGTAGTATACACTTGTTCCGTACCCTGAACCTTGGCCATGGCAGAGAATTTCAACATACACATGTCTTTTAGTTTGTTCATGTATTCATCATATTCTATATGGAGCTTTTTTTCTCGGACTGGAATAATAATTGAAATTTGTTGAATCAGATTGTTTCAAGGATAGCAATCACTTTTAAGAAGTAAGATTTGAGTATGTATGTCATATTGGAGCCGGGGCAGACCCTATCCCCCCCTTCGGATCCGCCCCTGGTCTGAAACTTGCTGGCTCTATTCCTAGCCTGTGATAGCTATTTGAAGAGATATGTCTGGATTAGGGATTTTTTGCACCTTCGCGGTTGTAGGATTTTTAAACGTATTTATATACATGTACCATGTACATGTACCACGGATAATTTTGTAGTATATTTATACCACCATTATTCTCCTACACCACGTGTGTCGACCATGTCCTGTTTCCTGACAGATTATATGTGACAGTGAATTATTTAGTTGTCTTTTGTCAGTTATATCCCACCCCTAAGAAAATATTAATCCTTTTACTTTCTCCAGGAGGTATAAACAGCTCAAAAGTATCAGTTTTAACTTTATCAGCGCCGACTCCAGTATAATACATAGTCCTACAGCTAATTCTACCAGTAAGATAACGCTCTGTGTCTTTATTGTTATTCTTCATTTTAAAAACCACATCAAAATCTTGACCCACATACACATCATCCTGTTGTACTAGCTCAAATTCTACATCCTAGTAACAGAAAATATCTATTCTTAAAACTGAAAGTTTACAACATCTCAAAAGAGTAGTATTATTTGACAAGTTTAACGTCCTATTGACCAAAAAGCCTGTGTTTAGCTGTGTATAATGTCCCAATGCTGAATGATCACCTGGTTTGAGTTCAAAGTACAACAAACACACTGTTATTTGAAAGATCTTGCTGATACTGGTGATCGCTCCTAGTTCGAACAAATGTAACTGTAGTGTATTCTCTGTCTAATTCATATGTACAAGCATGTGTACTTAAGCTAACGAAGGAGCCAAACGTTCACAAAGAAGCCTTACAATTTGGAATCAGTCTTCATGAAAGTAAGTATAAGTAAGTATATTAAGTATGATAAAGTATGATATTTACCTGTGGTCCCACCACATAGATATCATGTCGACACGATCCGGTTTGATTAGCTCTTAATACAGCAGTTCTCTCTTCTTCTGACCCTGAAAAATATTACATTGACATTAATAGATGATTTAGTGAGATGGATGAAGAAAAAAAGAAACGTATTTGAGTCCTTCTTTTCGGCAATGTCAGTGGACAAGAAGGACAATTTGCCCCACTTAAACCCAGAAGGGTTGGGGCGAAGGGGTCCCGGATCTCTTAATTTCATTGGTAAGAAGATTTTGTAAAGAATTAAAATCGATTCGATGGGAATCTCGATCGCAAACACAAAACCCGAAATATCTTTCAGTATCAATTCCGATGCTCTTTTTCCATTTTTGTTTCTCTAAGAGAAGGACTTTCTGTCGGAGCTTGCGTTTTTGCGTACTTGAACTCTACAAACCATGCAATTTTTTTGCCCAAAATTTTGGACAAATCCACGCCTTTGCACATCTGGAAACAAAGGCAACCGAGCCTATTCACATAATGACCTAACGTAACATGTTCTTGTAATGGAAGCTATGTATCTATGTGTCCCCTATCTGAGCCCCTATGTTTCAATCAGATCTTTGGGCTTATTATCTCGGTTGATGCAAGTTTGCCATGATATTCTGACGATAAATCTGTAAGAATGGTCTTACCTTCAGCGTATTTATACAGATGAGTGATATCTTCTCGAAATGGTCGTAGCGGCGTCTTGGTGCTGATTTTTCGTCCAACACTGTAAATAAAATACAATACCATAATATATGTCAATCTTAATATATACTTAATACTTTATATTGTTAATTATGACTTGCCCGAATTTTAATGGTGTTAGGACCAATTTTGCCCGATATTCTGGAACTCCCTGCTCGTAAACATACTATTTGGGCGGTGGTGGATATTCTGTGCTTAACATTTTAATATATTTTCTCTACATCACTTCGATGTTACTAATCTTACCTTTTTTTCTCGGTATGGTTGTTGATCATGGAACCATCTAACTGAGTTGACCAGTAGATCTTATCGGCGTTCACTTCAGCAAAGATAAATGGACCATCATAAGCGTAGGCTAATTCACCATTTCTGACCGCTTCTAATGATGCAGGCCCACAACAATAAACACCTAAAATGGACAATAGTTGTTGTAACATTGTGGTAGCGACTATATCGATTCAAGAATAACCATTCTTCAAAAGCTGTCTTTTATTTTTAATTTCATCATTCTTAATTGTTAAAAATATCGAACGTCGAATAGTTTTTTTCTATTTCCGAGTCACCATTTTTCTAATATTTTTGTCATAATAAATACCAAACAGTTGGTTTAGTATACAACTGTACAAAAAATTGAACACAGACAAATTGTATTCACTTCATCTATCATAATGTGTCTGTGGAACATTATTTTATTTGCTAATTGCTAATTTAATTTATTGTATCGTTTATTTGTTTATTTCATAAATAATGACTCACCATCACTAGTTTCTTGAGGTGTGGAATCAGCTGCTTGCCAACCTCCATAACCTGTTGGCAAGTCATTTCTAGCCATCCATACCTCATTCCATACATGGAAATTCCTAGAAAAAAAGGAAGCGAATCTATATTGTTAGTATATTTTTAAAATCGTTGTTCTGTGTATTAGTTACATAATGTCAATCGCAAGAATCCACCAAAACAGAAAGAAACTAAACAGTAAAAAAATACAAAAGAAACATGAGGATGTGCCCACTTCTTCTTGCTGGAAACATCAGGGGATAACAAAAGCTAACCGGAATTCCAATCCGTGGTATGTTAGAGACAGAAAGCCTATGAAAACTAGCCATGTCTTTGCCTTTTCTATGCGAGGAATTTTCTTCAAGAATGCTTTCGTTCAAACTATTTTTCCTAGATTGTAAGTTTTTTTCAGAAAAAAGTCAATATACTAACCAAACTGAATCAGAGTTTTTGGTTTCATCTGGTTCACCATTGTGGTCAAAATGGATATCAATAGAAACACTACCATCTGTATCGTGAGCCGAGGCAAAGTTGGTGACACTCCTAGCTGGTAAACCAAGTGCTCTACACGCTGAAGAACAAATAATGAGAAACTATTATTTGAAGTACATTTTGGTGAATAATCGTCAGTGCCCCAATTCGAGGAGATCTTTCAAATATACAACGGAACTCACCTGGAGCATTATATCGATACATCCATAGATATTCGAATCACTATCAAAAACAAACAAAAAATTCCATGACAATTTATAAAATTCCTGGTGGAAGCATACCATTAACAGGGATGCCGGGATAACGATGTCAATACAGAAAAAGTGGAGAAATTTAAATTAAGATTGCCAGAAATCACTTACCCGTGGTCAATACTCCGGAGAAAACCCAACACTGTCCATATTTAACAGGTCGATCTGTGTTATAATATTCCTCGAATATAGCCTCTGATCCCGTCCATGTTAGAGGTGATTTACCTCCCTTGTAATCTCCAGACCAGTTGCCCACCAATACACCACCATCATCTGGGGCGTTGATCTGAAACAAATAGCATAGTCTAAGGTTGCTTTAACTGATATCATTTTCATGACCATGCTTCTGACACATCATTTTTATACGCCCTCATCTCTCTATGAGGACGTATATTGTCGGCACCCCTGTCCGTCCGTCCGTCCGTCGGTCTGTCCGTCCGTCCGTCCGTCCGTCCGTCAACATTTGCTCGTAAACGCTCTAAAAGCTAGAGTTTTTCACGGAATCGAATGAAATTTGATATGTGTATACATATTCATAAAACGAAGATCAAGTTCGAATTTGAGCTATTTTCGATTGTTAGAAGCAGAGTTATTGCCCTTGCCCCAAATCCGTCGGTCTTTCCATCAACATTTGCTTGTAAACGCTCTAAAAACTAGAGTTTTTGACGGAATCAAATGAAATTTAATATGTGTATATATATTCATAACACGAAGATCAAGTTCGAATTTGAGCTATTTTCGATCGTTATAAGCAGAGTTATTGCCCTTGCCCCAAATCTTAAATATGCTATTACTCTCTTAGTTTTCAACCGATTTTGATGAAACTTAAAATGGATGTTATTGGATCTAAATCAAAAGGTTTGATAAAGTTTAGTTTTCTCCTGATTGAAATTAAAGCTTTTTCAAGATTTAGGCCTCTTTCATCAGTTTTGAGGAGTTTTCGCCCTTTAACCTCTATACAGTAAAAGTGCTTCTATTAACATCAATTGCTTGTAAACGCTCTAAAAACTAGAATTTTTGATGAAATCTAATGAAATTCGGTTTGTATATACATATTCACAAAACAAAGATCAAGTTGGAATTTGAGCTTTTTTCGACTGTTAGTAGCAGAGTTATTGCCCTTGCCCCAAAGTCTTGAATATGCTATTACTATCTGAGTTCAACCAATTTTGTTGAAACTAAAAAAAAGATGTTATTGGACCTAAATCGAAAGGTTTGAGAAAGTTTAGTTTTATCCTGATTACATTTAAGACTTTTTCGTCAGGCGTATATGGCCGTGGTCCACTATCTTAAATGGTTGTTATTATATGATTTTTCAATGCTTTACCAAGTAGTGCATAAAACGATGTAACCCGGTGCAAGTGTGATAACGATCAGTTTTTAGTTATGGAAGAGTCGTTTTCTTATTCTGTATTAGTAAATTCCGACATAAAACCTTTATCAAATAATCTGATGCATATTTTCATACAGAGTTTATATTATAAATGTACCGAAATATGTGAAGTTCGACAATTGTTGGTAAACTTGATTCAATGGCTAGAATTTTAAATTACTGCAGTTGACCAGTTTATGTATAAGTACAATCTGAGTTTCACTTACCAAGGACGTTAATTTCCTGACGACCTGAATTGGATTGCCACGACAAACCCAGTTTAAGCCGGAGATATCTAATAGATGCATGACACAATCCAATACTTGTCCTTGGAACTGAAGGAAAGAAAACAAAACAAGTCCAGAAAAACTATAAAAATCATAATATTTACTTAATAAACTAAAATCATGATGAACAGAATGTGAAAGAAACATACACATTATATAGGCAGTGGCGTAATTGAGCTCCCACCCCTCCATCCCCCGAGAAAATATCTCGCCACTGTATAAATGGACAATTTTGACTTGGGTCGATACTCGATCCTATGTACTACAACTTGCTCTTTTGATACACTCAATATTAAGTTGCAATACTGTGTATTTGATTTTCAATCTTGGAGATAATTGTTTAAAAGACGTAGGTGAGGGACATTGACCCAAGGCATTAGCATCTCGCAGACAACAAATAAACCATAATAGACTATACATACCTGACCAAAGTTCCAAGGTTTTGGGCTGATGTTTTTATAGGTACCAGCGTAAATCCTACCATTTTCATTTAAAACATATTCTTTCAGATCAGTTTCTTTATAGACTGCATCGTCTACAAAGTAATACATGTGATTCGAAGTTAATATTTATATAAATAATAAAGTCCAGACAAGAACCAGCCTAACTGTAACACAAATCTCAAATCCATGTTGTAAACAAATTGGCAATACATTGATAGCAACAGATGAACTGTAATGTAATGAAATGGAAAGAACAATTGAACTTTTTACCATCAGTTGTATTTGTGGCAAAAACAATATTTTGTCGTACTTGGCCTTGGGTGCTCTGAATCTGAAATTATCCAATTAAGCAGTCTTGCAATATCTTTGCGTCAGTTCGGATGGGATAATCTAAAGCTAAAGTCTACCTCGTATCAATAATTACAGTAACTTACCTTTAAGAAATGGGTTAAAGAGAATATAGATTGGTTCTTTATGAGTGTATCTAAATATAGAGGACTTATTGTCAGATTTCTTGACAACATCCACTTTAAAATTCCATTTAGCTACATAACAGGTTGGTGGAGTAAAAATAGTGATTTCTAGAGAATTCCTGTCTTGTCGCTTTACTTTACCACCCCATTCTTTAGGCTTGTCGTCATCAGATAACACAAACTCTATATGGGTCTTTTTACTTGGCAGAGGTTTGTCTCCTGAAAAAGTGATGGAACAACTCTATTATACAAGCTTTGCAACTTGGGTTCATAAGGATCATTTCTATCAGCTTGACCAAACCTCTTTTCATTGACCTTTCCAGTCTAAGGGAAGAGGAATGTCTAAGTGCTCCATCCATAAGCCTAAGGACTAGAAGTATTTGGTTGCTGATAATATCTGTTTGAGTGGTGGATGAGACCGAAATCATTGTTTTGTCAGAAGTTTTATCATCTTATGGAAATATTCAGAGATGCTGATGCGTTAGCATATTCAATAAGAAACTGAAGAATCAATCAGAACTAAGAACAATAGATTCTGGATGTGAGCCGACCAGTTGCCCATCTTGCCAAAGAGCACGGTTTGATTTTAACCTACTCGTAACTATTTTGACTACTTACGGTTGGTTGGTTCATATATGTCAAAAAATATGAATAACAGTGGGTAAGAGTCATCAAGTTTCAGACTAACTTTTTGCAAAAACAAATTTGGTTAACGAGCAGTAACTAATGTATTCAAATATCTTGTTAAAACATATTACATTACCAACTGTGAACAGCAGGATGTAAAACTCCTTTTAATTCAAATTACAGGCCCTAAATAACGGTTGAATTACTCAGTAAAATTTATTTGAAAGTTGAAGCTCGAAATATCTTAAAAATATGTTTTTATGTTACGAACGACTACACACTGATTTGAATTAGTTAACAAATAATAACCCATCCAGTTTAATTTGATATTTTCTTATCAGATAGATCTTTAACAGTCAGATACATCTTTAACAGTCTTAGAAAACAGATCTGGGGCTGACAGTTAAATTTTCCTTTAAGGAGTAGAGACAAGCACTACTGCCTCAGTATAATAGTTTGATGCTGTATTTCCAAACGGGACATAATAGAGATGCCCGTGGTTAATCCAGTTTCCACTGAATAAATGTTCTCAATTAGAGCCTAGTGTCTTTCAAAATGAGGAATGGTTCCAAAATCAAACTTATCTGAAATTACTTATGGTGTTTAAAGAATGAATAAAAGCGTCTTAGAAATAACAGCGAGTAGGCTAAGCATTGCCTTTCTTTTCAACAGGTAACTTGGGATTTGGTGTATTTTTTAATTGAAAGACAGCCACATACCTGCTTCAAACACCAGCCTAAGATCATCGTTCTTTTTATCATAAGGTTTATTAAAGGTGAGAGTGATGGTGAAGGGTTGTCCTCTTCTAACTACAAGTTGTGGATCTCCTGATCGGGTCACATCGTCTTGGGTTATCTCAAACAGATCTGTCTGATGTTGCGGTGTATTTTCTCGAATATTATAGTCTACACTCTCTACTTGTAGTACATCGTCTTTCTTCTTTGGATCTGAAATACAGAAATAGTATAATTATAATTAAATGCAGTCCCATACACGATATCTTGGCACATTTCAATCAATTGTTATCATCATTAAACCCCCTTTGTTTTTTTCTGCATTTTTAGATATTGTTGTGATGTTGCTTTAGAATTCAGCTTACAATTGATCTCCACGAACGTGTTCTAATAATCATCTTTTTAGATGGTTTTTCATAGAAGATACTAGTCTCTGAAAATGACCAGCTTCTATTGATGGCGTATATAGCCAAAGCCAATCCGGGATCAGATAAAAAACCGTTTTGAACCCCCAGGTTCTTAGAATGTAAACTGAGTCAATTTTATCTAAATAGATTGTTATGTTATGCTATTTTTTGTTTTAAGTGTTATAATCCGACTTAATTGTGAATCAATGAGTGATATATAGGTATTGTAATAATAAGAGTATTGTAATGGAGCTTTATGTTACGCGTATAATTGATGAGACTCAAAAGTCAACGTGATCTAGCAATTATGCAGTAGTTATTCAACTAAAAAGTGTTTGTGCAAAGTGCTATTAGCATTTTAATATTTCAATTCATTTACAATCTGATTAAAATTAGATTACATTTCGTTTCGGTTATTTTTTGAGTCGACAATCAAAAGATAACCCAAACGAAATGTAATCTAATTTTAATTAGATTGCATTTAACCCGAATTGAAACGTTACAGAAAGAATTTGCAATTTGCATACATTGAATGGAAGATTTCTTTAGACATGCTTTGAATTTTTTGTTATTATACTAATGGAAGAATTATGTAAATGTTTAAAGATCTAGGTCCTAGGAATACAGAGTGATACAAAATATAAATCGAGGTTTAATTTTGACACTGTTTACTATATATGCAAATGAATCACCCACACACAATAATAGCTTTGTAACAGTAAAAGACATAAACATTTTATTTTCTTTAACACGCTCTTTAATTCTTTACAGGCCATTACTTTATTCATTACTAATATTATTATCGTACGGTCAAACGAGTAACACCGGGTAGGCTTAAATAGACCTATAACCGATCCAGTTCTAAATAAATCTTTTACACGTTAAGTTATTTTTGCCAGGACCCTGATTTTCAATGTTACACCGAACCCTAGACAACATCTTGATGAATTAACATTTTGTGCAGGTGAGACATGTTGTGCATTTGCAATGAATTATGAATTCTGAATTACAATACATATCTCTGATACCATGGATTATAATACAGATCTCTGATACCATGAATTACAATACAGATCTCTGATACCATGAATTATAATACATATCTCTGATACCATGAATTATAATACATATCTCTGATACCATGAATTATAATACAGATCTCTGATACCATGAATTGTAATACAGATCTCTGATACCATGAATTGTAATACAGATCACTGATACCATGAATTATAATACAGATCTCTGATACCATGGAATATAATACAGATCTTGATACCATGTATTATAAAACAGATCTCTGATAAAATGGAGTACAATACAGATATCTGATACCATGAATTATAATACAGATCTCTGATACCATGAATTATAATACAGATCACTGATACCATGAATTGTAATACATATCTCTGATAACATGAATTATAATACAGATCTCTCATACCATGAATTATAATACAGATCTCTGATACCATGAATTGTAATACAGATCTCTCATACCATGAATTATAATACAGATCTCTGATACCATGAATTATAATACAGATCTCTGATACCATGAATTATAATACAGATCTCTCATACCATGAATTATAATACAGATCTCTCATACCATGAATTATAATACAGATCTCTCATACCATGAATTATAATACAGATCTCTGATACCATGAATTATAATACAGATCTCTCATACCATGAATTATATACAGATCTTTAATACCACGAATTATAATACAGACCTCTGATACCATGAATTATGATACAGATCACTGATACCATGAATTGTAATACATATCTCTGATACCATGAATTATGATACATACCTCTGATACCATGAATTGTAATACAGATCTCTGATACCATGAATTATGATACAGACCTCTGATACCATGAATTATATACAGATCTTTAATACCACGAATTATAATACAGACCTCTGATACCATGAATTATAATACAGATCACTGATACCATGAATTGTAATACATATCTCTGATACCATGAATTATAATACAGACCTCTGATACCATGAATTATAATACAGATCACTGATACCATGAATTGTAATACATATCTCTGATACCATGAATTATAATACAGATCTCTCATACCACGAATTATAATACAGATCTCTGATACCATGAATTATAATACAAATCTCTGATACCATGAATTATAATACAGATCTCTGATATCATGAATTGTAATACATGAATCAATTGATATTTATCTTCGTGTCTTAAACGGGAATTTTGTGATATCTCCAGTGGTTTTGATTTTTTTTTAAAGAAAAGTAGCTTCTCCTTAAATTTCAAACTATAAATAGTTGTGGTCTAATTTGGAGAAGTTTTATCTAGAATTTGAAGTTTAAAGTAAACAGTGTGTAAATGAAAAAGAGATAAAGGTATTGAATGATGGGTGTATGTATGTGTATAGATAGATAGAGGATATTGACATACATCTAATATACCTATATACCTGTATAACCTTCTAATATATACATGATATAAACGATTTTAATTCATATTTAAGATATTATGCGCCCTATCTTTAGCTTTTCTTTTGTTATATAACTGAATATAATTGGAATATCAAATCTAAGATTCGGATTTTTGTTAATCCTGAAGACTATTTTTCCCTAAAATTAACCAATTCAATAATATTCTACAGCCTTGCTTGGTGTATCGAATTGAAGGAGGAGGGTTTAAGCAACCACTAAGAAGCAAATCAGATATTTAGTTCAATTTTGATTAAACACTCCATTATATAGTATATACTGAGATGATTTTTGGGGGAAATGTAGATAATACTTTATGATTACATACCCCGATAACCTGAGTTTAAAGCGATATCACATCTTAGAATGAAAAACAAAATATGTTCTCAAACTTGGTCAATAAGAGTATATATTCATCAACGGTGTCCAAAGTATACAAAAAGAATCAAATAAACCCATAAAACTATGCAAACTATGAATAACGCTTAAAATTTGATTAAGCGTTTTCCAATTATTGTATATAACAAGGTTTTCAGATTATCAGATTAGTTAGGTAATCTGTTGTATAGTTACGCCACCAGGTAAATCCCCCTGATGAATATATACACATGTACATATACTCTTAATGACCAAGTTTGAATATGAATATTTTGTGTTCATTATAAGAGGTGGTATTCCTTGTGTGTGCATGAATGACTGAGCATAAAACACGACAGTTAAAATGATGTTTTATTACTTGTATTGTGTTATTGAAATACGTGACATTTTGTGATGCAGCCCGATTATAAATGTATATAACATAGGTAATATTACATTTACATGTTGTACGGATCAAGAGTTCGGTTGTTGTGTCTAACATTAAAATAAATCATTATTTAATACCTAACTGGCAAATTTCCAACCCTTATTGTCCAACCCTTACTTTTACAGTTAATAGAGATTTGTCGGTTATGCATATCTCTCCTTAAAATGCAATGCTGAATATTGTAAGAGAAATAAGGCTTTGTTAACACCAGGTCACATGGACTTGTACTGGCGTAATGCCTATGTACTAATGCGTACAGGGAAACATCTCAGATACACATTTCCTTGGGCCCCATCCCCCACAGATCCTTAGATACATGGGTCAGAGAGTGGTTGGGGATGCATTTCAAAACAAAATGGATGACCCCTTCGATAAAATTTAATAAACGATTAAGACTGGCTCGGGCCCGACCCCAATACTCCCAGCTGGTTCCTTGCCCCCACACTACCCATACAGCTCACACCTGTACACATACCTACAGTATTAAGATTTATTTACCTGTTATAATTAGTATGCAGTGATATGTAGACTTGATAAAATAACTGAAGAGTAATAGAAGATCTTGTAAAAGATAAATAACGAGGTTTTAAACTACTTGACATTCTTAATGATAGCAATTTTATTTACTTTTATTTAAAGGGGGTTTCTATTAAAATTTGGTCGTGATTTGTTTGGGATATTGTTAAAATCAGATTTTTGCCCTGATAAGGATATTGAAAATTCATTCACTAAACAGCAGAAAATTCGTAATTCTTGCTGCTAATTTACGAATACATGTATTTTAATTGAAGAAATTCTATCAATGTTTTTTAAGAAAGTCCAAGGTCATAGGAGGTTGACTTTCTTTTGTTTTTTTGCTGTGTTTGTTTTTGTTTCAAATTCGGCAGGTAAAACACAAAAGGTAGATAGTTGCGATGAGCGCAAAAACAGAATACTGAATGGTGAACTCTTGTGTCATAAAAAGGATTCAAATTCATGTCTTACTTCGACCCATAACCATCAACCCAATTCGCTGTACCGCCATTAATTAGAGCAGTAGAACTGTTTATCAGACAGTTTTGAGTCCTATATTAAATATTATTAATATCTAATGACAACTAGAAACAGGTTTACAAACATTTTATGACATCAAACAACTAGTTACTGTCTGAACCTTGTATTTGAGTTTTATTACTGTACAACTCTTTATATCCTCCCGTTTTAGGTAATCAAAAATCACAGAAATCTACTTTGCTAGTCATGTAATTCTAGTAGCCTACATTTGAAATGAAATAGTCTCTGACATCAAGACTTCGCCGCAGTTGTGCGCAAACAAAGTGGTACTGGGCGATAACGACTAGAAATTAAATTAAATGGAAATTATCCGTCATCTTTTATGCCTTATTTGGTTAATGACCCCGAATTTAATAGCCTTGAAGTTTGGGTGTTGATATGCCTATAGTTGATAAAGAAATGTTGTAAAGGCGATATATATGACCTGAGAGAAACACAAGTTTTGAATAAAAACAAGTCGACAACACTCCCACTTCAGTTGATTTTCTACTTTTCTGCAACCAAAAGAGATGAGACTGATCCGGTTATACATCCACCCCCTCCTTTGAGTTTTGTATCATCGAGTTCTTTCATGAAACAATAATCTTAATGGTTTTCCGCTTAATAAACAGAGGCCAACCTAGAGGTAACATGTAACGAAGTATGATGCATCGTATGTTAACTAAATATTGTCTGGTCAAAATAAGATATACAGTGCTGTACAATCCAGAACACCATTGATATATTGTATGTCGACTGCCTTGCTTGACCTTGATGGTGTAAGTGTCAGAAATGGTGATTTGTAAGTTTACTTCAATGTTTGGTCAGAATGAGATATACAGTGCTGTACAATCCAATACAATCTTTGATCAAACCTGTATGTCGACTAACTTACGCGGCCTTATTGATAGTTTAAGGTGTCAGAAATAGTGATTTGTAAGTTTACCGTGACTTGTTTCTGAGTACGAAGCAACAACACTGATAACAGATAACCCTCACTTATATTATCTCTGTATCCTACGCTGAGTTAATGTGTTCATTAGTAAACATCAGTAGGCTACCTGGTAAAAACAGAATTTGGCATCAAATCAAAATTTCTTTCACATCATAAATAACAAGTTTACGTGCATTTGTAGCTTATTTTAATTAAAGTTTATTCTCGGAGGTAGAAAGATTGTAATTAAGAAAATGAGACTAAAGAGTCTGACATCAGACAGCACCTAGGTAATGATTCTCATGATGTTTTATTTTCAAATTAAAATTGTCAGATGAATCACACGATTGTCAAGAGAAAGGCTAGGCTAACCTTTGCAATTGTGTAATATGAGAATGGAGATTGCCCAAGATTATGGAACATCGATAACAAGTGGATACAGACTCTACATATTCAAGATACTAGTATCTCAAAACATACCATGAAAAAAAATGAAAACTTATGCCAATTGTTCTGGCGAAATTTACTTTTGCAAAATTGGAAGTAAAATTGCATTTAATTAATTCAAACAATTGCTGATCTCAAAAAAATTTAAAATTGTCTATGATTCTCTGATTTAAAAAAAAAAGATTGCAATTACGCAGTAAGTTCCCATCCCATTAATTTTTGCACTAGGTTCAACCTGGTCTTAAGATAATATAATAATTATGACCTTCATAGATAATGTTTGATATTTAATTTCTAACATAACTTCCGTACTGATAACACCTGTAATAGTTCATTAGGTGTCTAAACGGACCGTTGAATGACATATCCTGCGATTTTGGTGCCAAATTTACACAGGAAATATGCATATCTTGCATGTTCTCTATTAAAGACTTGGCTCAGACCTTTGCTAAACTTAACCCTCTAACCCTCTGAACTTTAAATAATAGGGTGGGGACCAAATACTGTCAACCTACTACAGATTATCAAAGGAAATAGTTTGGTATCTATGTTATATCTATATTATAAGCTTTACCGATCTAAACTGTATTTGTTCTCTAATCAAACCTGTCATATTTAACGTTGGTATTTTGTTTCGTACATTCTTTCATTGATAATCTTACTACTAGAAAAACGTAAAATGTTTTGCGTAAAAGTTTTCCCTCCACACACAATTATAATTACATGAATACCATTTATAAAATTCTTTTAAGCGTTTTTTAATAATTTTTGCACTTTAAACAAATAAACAGACCGTCCTATTTTCAAAATTTTCTTAGAGGAGAAGCCTCTGGAAACCATCGTTAAGTGGCGATCTTTATGTGCCTTCAACGAGCAACATCCCCCACCGCCTCCATCTGATACCGCCTCTGATAATTCAGCAAAATAATCCCTTTGAGCCATACATTACAGAGTTATTTCTTCTAAGGTGTTGATCTTGTATTGGTTGAAAAGGTGCCCATTGTGATGAAATTCGTTATACACATGATTCAATCTATTCAATAACTACCAACTCTTTATGACTTACCTCTTGAATATCTGTCACCATAAGTCGCCACATACCTATATCTATAGTTCGGTGGGTTAAGAGCTCTGTGTGTGTTATAATATGTTTCTCTTGTTATCACCTCCCCAGAACCTGGTCTGTGGGGTCTACTCGCACCACTACCCATTCTAGTATGTTTTTAACAAAATCCCAAGTTGTAATCGTCTTTCATGGCATTAAACACAACTGATTCTATACAAATAGCACAAAGTAGTACACAATGATTTCCTATCAAAACTGAATCCACCACCAGTGTTACAAGTCAATACAAATCCTTTCTTCGGTATCTACTACCATATACCACACGATAAACTGTCAAAACACCTTCATAATCTTCTAAAACATCGTTTTAACAAGGTGCTAACTTGTACAGCATCAAATAATCTTTAAAATATTTAAAATTGGGCGTCTGAAACTTGCAAAACTTCCTGAAACCAGTTTTGTACACAATTTTATCAGTTTTAAGATGAAATATTAGTATCTTCTAACAGATAGGTATATTATGAGAGTTCAAGAGATCTATTTATAGTAACATGCAGTAGCAGTGCCAGGTGGAATAAACGGTAATGAGAATTAGGCCATTGCCAGACATTCCTTAGTTCCATTCAGTTCTTACAGTCAGTACTATAGTTTACCACGTCTGAACTCTGTTTACACGTACATGTATGCTCACTATTCCACGTGCTTCTTAAACTTCCTTGTTACTTATTTCAAACATCAATGCTTAATGCATCCATATACTTTCTATGTATTCCAAATAAAAAAAAATTTTAAAATATAAATATTATTCTGATCACATAGACAATATTAACATAAGTGTTCAATTATTAATCTGTTGTCTAAGACTTATTTCCTCCTTCTCTTAACGACAATAAGTGTTTGTAATTTATTGGGCAAGACATTTCTTAACCACTTAGTTACAATTCATTCAGATACAAACAACAACCGATTCTATATATACTTATATCGACATTCGAACCCTTATTGCTTTATTCATCGACACTAAGAAACGGTAACAATCTCATATCATAAAATCTAAATAATATATCATATTATAAGAGTGTAACTATTATCTAATATCAACTAATAAATATAAAACCATTCAAAATCAATTATTTCAAATCAATCTAAACTGTTTTATGTCAACCAAAACTATCTAACTCTAAACTGCTAAAACTGCTTAATTCCAACAAAACTATTTATGTCTACAAAAACTATTTAATTTCAGCCAAATTTATTCTATTTAAACCAAAACTATTTAATTGTAAACAAAACTATTTAATTTCAACCAAACCTATCTAATTTTAAACCCAAACTGTTTGATTTTAAACCCAAACTATTTAATTTTAAACCCAAACTGTTTAATTTCAACCAAAACTATTTAATTTCACCAAAAACTATTTTATTTCAACCAAGACTATCTAATTTTTTACAAAACTATTTAATTTTAAATAAATCTATTTAATTTCAACCAAAAATATTCAATTTTAAACAAAACTATTTAATTTCAACCAAAAATATTTTATGTCAACCAAAACTATTTGATCAAAACTATTCAATTTCAACCACAACTATTCAATTTTAAACAAAACAATTTATTTTAAACCCAAACTGTTTAATTTTAACCAAACTATTTAATTTTACCCAAAACTATTTTATTTCAACCAAAACTATTTAATTTTAAACAAAACTATTTAATTTCAGCCAAATTTATTTCATTTCAGCCAAATTTATTTCATTTCAACCAAAACTATTTGATCTTAAACAAAATTATTTAATTTTAAACAATATTAATTAATTTTAAACAAAACTATTTAATGTCAACCAAAACTGTTCAATCAAACCTATTCAATTCTATACAAAACCATTTAATTTTAAACCCAAACTGTTTAATTTCAACCAAAACTTCTTTATCTCACCCAAATCTATTTTATTTCAACCAAGACTATCTAATGTTTAACAAAACTATTTAATTTTAAATAAAAGTATTTAATTTCAACCAAAACTATTCAATTTTAAACAAAACTATTTAATGTCAACCCAATTGGTTTCCCTCTTATATTCATCGTGCAATACCTGGGTTATCATAGTTTTGTTGATTGTTACTTAGCTCAGACACTTTCTGAATGGAAGAATCGAATGTTACAAATTTGTTGATGTCTTCTGTTGGATGGTGCTTTGAAAAAAATAAATATGAAGGTATAATAAATGCACCCTTTTACCAAGTCATCGATGAATAGGAAACGTACTTTTCGAACCTATGCATGCACGGTGCAGCTAATAAAATAAAACCTATAAAAAGGTTTGGGTTAATGACACTAACAATATTTCGAACCCAGGGTGTACTATATGATAGATCAAACGGGTGGAGAGGAGCTTATTTGTCAGTTCAAAATATTAGAATTATTGTTCCTCTTGGTTACGTTATATTCTAAACAAAAAGTTCTAGTTGTATTTTGAGGAGCCGAATGTACTTTGTGTATACACCGTACTTAATATACCGACAACAAACAGTTGTGTTGTTAGCATTTACACTGAATAGTTGTTTGTTAAACAATTCGAAACTGGAATATAAATTAGATATATTGCCACTTGACAATTGAGAAAAAGCCATAAAATAGTTGTTTATGTAAAGTTACAATACATTCAAAATAACTGCCTGTACTCGTTTTATGAAGTATAGATCAGTCGTAAAGCCAAAAATGGACACCAATTTTGATTTTGTACTCGGTCGCTGTTTGTATAAATTGTACTCAACTATCAATTATGTCGAAAAGTCGTAAGTGGAGAGGGGGTGGGTGGGAGGTGCACTTGATAAAGTTGGGCAGGATTCACCACTGTTAGGCAGTAACATAGAGTTTACATAATATCAACATTACACCACCCAATGTTGTTGACATATTTGGTTCATAAATTATAAGAAAAAAAAATTACTGAAATACAACTCTCTTTCTAAGCCATATTAATATGTTCATAAAAGATTTCACTCGAATATATTCATAAAACGATTTCTGTCGATCCAACGATACTAAGGATATGAAAGTCAAAATCCTTCTACTTTTTTTTTGATAGATGAAAAGAAGTGACATTTTGGAAGTGGTTGTCCGTAATAAGATGATTCTATTATGGGAAGGGCCTAATTTGTCAGGAAAAGTTTTATCTGAATGTTATGTAAATTTAATATTAGACGATGAATACATAAATATTATAAATATTTCTAACATGTTTTGTAAGGTGTGTACTTTAATGGGTTTTTAACTAGGTTGTTAAATATCGATGTGTATCGGAGACGCGTATGCATGTGTCACCAAATTGGACTTTTAAATTGTTTTCCTCTGCTTCATACAACATTAAGTCGACTGTAGAAATATGCAAAACATTTGATTTTTATTTCTTTCAGATATGATGTGATGCATTGCAAATCACACGACGTTATCCGTTATGCAGAGTGGGTTCTATTTTTGAACTTTCGAGAGGTTGAGTATTAACTTTTAAATTGCTGGAACAGGGCCCGGTTATTTGTCACACATATTTGACCACCTGAATAAGGTAGCACAACAACAACTTTCAGTAACCGTCTTAAATATTAAACCACAAGAATCTGATGTGGTGATATTATGCAAGGAATTAGAGAGTTAGACGATATTAAGTAATAAACGCCAAACATGTTAACATTAGTTCAATGAAAAAAACACCCCCCTTTAAGTCATCCATAAATAGGAGACATGTACTTTTAGAACCCATTAAAAGTGCACTGTGCTATGGTGTATAAAGGTTGAGATGACTTGACTTTCCGAGGTTATGTCACGCATGTTGCTTCAATCACAATGGCCAAGTCTTCAGATCAACATATTTCATTACCAGAATTGACCTTCAAACATTAAACCAGAGGAAGGCCAGCAAGTTGTTTCCAAGCTCAAAATAGCAAGAAAAGGTCGGGTTAAAACGTAGTCGATTCTTTTGCCAATCTTCCTGTTTCCACACATATTATTTTTAGATCGTGTTTTGTTGAATAATATAATACAATTTAAGTCTTGTTCTTAGTTGACTAGTGTCATATAAAAAGCTATGCTTGCATAATATCTTATATTCCGAAAGGCACAGTGCATAGTTTAAATTTATACATGTAGTTTCATACAATATATTGATGTGATATCATTGAGAAGCAGTGGCGAGTGTGGCGCCAAGCAGGGTATGCAAATTCTTTTAACCACATGATACCACTTTTCATTATGAACTATTTACTATTTACTCATTAATTGATGTACATGTACTTTCTCAAATGAAAAGTTCATTAGTTGCTACCAATGTATTGCCAATATGTTTACATGGATTTCGAGATTTGTTTTACGGTTGGGATCATTCGTGCTTGGGTTTTAATATTATATTATGTACATAATGTATATGTAGTGGAGAAAAGTTATATTTCTTTGTAGGTTATATCCAAGTTGCCTTTATACAAAACTGTACAATGCATCCATTCTGTTTTTGTTGCACCAATATGCTAAGCAGCAATGCAATTTCAGTTTCTCATGTTTTCTGTATTATCAGGTAATTGAGTAACGTTGTGAATGAACCTTGTCACTCGGTGAGATATTCAAGATGTTACTTATACCTTCCTCTCATGTTGAGATAACCTACAGAACGTGTTTTGTCTCACCAGTATCTGTTATTACAGGTAACATCAGTTTTTCATTATATTATGTCAGTGCATTCTGTATAGAATAAGTTGTGGTATTGTGTCATTTTTCTCATCCATTGTGTTTCCAAATTTAAAAATAAATTACTGTATATAGGATTGTAACCGAAAGAAGATGAATGTCCTTGCTCAATGCTAACTTGTTAATATTACTATATTGTATATCTTAAAAATATCTTTTAATTAACCAATAGACTGTTCATCATCTTGTGGTCGTGTACACTAAATCGTATTTTGTCCATCATTTTTTTTCCATATATTATTGTATATTGTATCTATGTTTGTTCCCATGGGCTAAATGTGAGACAGGACCGTATCACTCGTGGTATTGGGCCTAATTCTGCCTAATTATAACATCAATCTTGAATTGTATAGAAGAGTTCTAAATTAGACAAAAGTACGGTGGCCCATATACGACAAATTTATTTTTTTCTATTTTGAATTATAAACTTCTGTTTTTATTTAAAAACTTGAATTTCTATTTAAAAACTTGATTTTTCACCCTGGTGGAAAATAATATTCACCTAGGTGATAATTCAATGAATTTTTATTTAAAAACTTGATTTTTCACCCTGGTGGAAATTAATATTCACCTAGGTGATAATTCAATGAATTTTGATTTAAAAACTTGATTTTTCACCCTGGTGGAAAATAATATTCACCTAGGTGATAATTCAATGAATTTTTATTTAAAAACTTGATTTTTCACCCTGGTGGAAAATAATATTCACCTAGGTGATAATTCAATGAATTTTTATTTAAAAACTTGATTTTTCACCCTGGTGGAAATTAATATTCACCTAGGTGATAATTCAATGAATTTTGATTTAAAAACTTGATTTTTCACCCTGGTGGAAAATAATATTCACCTAGGTGATAATTCAATGAATTTTTATTTAAAAACTTGATTTTTCACCCTGGTGGAAAATAATATTCACCTAGGTGATAATTCAATGAATTTCTATCTAAAAACTTGATTTTTCACCCTGGTGGAAAATAATATTCACCTAGGTGATAATTCAATGAATTTTTATTTAAAAACTTGATTTTTCACCCTGGTGGAAATTAATATTCACCTAGGTGATAATTCAATGAATTTTTATTTAAAAACTTGATTTTTCACCCTGGTGCAAATTAATATTCACCTAGGTGATAATTCAATGAATTTTTATTTAAAAATTTGATTTTTCACCCTGGTGGAAATTAATATTCAAAACATCTTTCATGTCGATGGACAGCATAAAGAGTAGAAGAAGATGTACCAGCTCCACAACTACGGGAATTATGACTGGAAACAGTTCGATATGTTTTCCCTTTTATAGCATTCAGACTATAAAGGATTTTTTATACGCCCACACATTAATGTGGGCGTATATTGTAGTCGCCCCTGTCTGTCCGTCTGTCTGTCCGTCTGTCTGTCTGTCTGTCCACAATTGTTGTGGACACAATAGAGAGCTGGTTTCTTGATGGATTTTGATGAAACTTGCTGTGAGTATTTGTTATCACCCAAGGATGAACCCTATTGAAAATCAGACGAATCGAAAAATATTTCATGGGTTATTGCCCTTGCTTTTGAAAATATCTTGTGGACACCATAGAGAGATGGTTTCTTGATGGATTTTGATGAAACTTGGTATGAGTGTTTGTATTGACATTAGGATAAACCCTATTGAATATCAGAAACATCGAAAACATATTTGATGAGTTATTGCCCTTGTTTTTTAAAACACGTTAATTTTTCAGCCGTTACACTCTCAAAGTTGTGGACCCTTAGAGAGCTGGTTTCTTGGTGGATTATTATGAAACTTGCTGTGAGTGTTTGTTATCACCCAAGGATGAACCCTATTGAAAATCAGACGAATCGAAAAATATTTCCTGGGTTATTGCCCTTGCTTTTGAAAATATGTTGTGAACACCATAGAGAGCTTGTTACTTGATGGATTTTGATGAAACTTGGTATGAGTGTTTATATTGACCTTGGGTTAAACCCTATTGAAAATCAGAAACATCGAAAAATATTTGATGAGTTATTGCCCTTGTTCTTTAAAACGCGTTAATTTTTCAGCCGTTAACAAAGTTGTGGACACGATAGAGAGCTGGTTTCTTGATGAATTTTGATGAAACTTGGTATGAGTGTTTGTATTGATCTTGGGATAAACCCTATTGAAAATCAGAAACATCGAAAAATATTTGATGAGTTATTGCCCTTGTTCTTCAAAACGCAGTTGTTCAGCCTTTAACAAAGTTGTGGACGCGATAGAGAGCTGGTTTCTGGATGGATTTTGATGAAACTTGCTGCGAGCGTTCATAAACACCCAAGAATGAACCCCATTGAAAATCAGACTAATCGAAAAATATTTCATAGGTTATTGCCCTTGCTTTTGAAAATATGTTGTGGACTCAATAGGGAGTTGGTTTTTTTTTTATGGATTTCGCTTAAACTTGGTGTGAATGTTTGTAATCATCCATGGATAAACCCTTTTGAAATTCAGACAGATCAAAAAAATATTTAACATAATAAGGTTATTGCCCTTGATTTTAGAGAAAATATCATTCTCATAATCTTTCATTTACTGACAACTCTTGTCAACACCCCGGACGAATTGGCTGCCATTATAAAAGTGGGCGTATTACGATGGCCATCGCTATTTTTTTCAAAATATACCAAGTGCTAAGTTGCTGTATCACCAGCAGATATATTCCTCGACAATAGTTGAATGAACCAATAACCATGTTAACAAGCAATCTGATTTTAATGGGTAACTGAGAGATACAGCTACTTAGCACTTGGAATATTTTGAAAAAAAATCTTTTATAGTCTGAATGCTATAAAAGGGAAAACATATCGAACTGTTTCCAGTCATAATTCCTGTAGTTGTGGAGCTGGTACATCTTCTTCTACTCTTTATGCTGTCCATCGACATGAAAGATGTTTTGAATATTAATTTTCACCAGGGTGAAAAATCAAGTTTTTAAATAAAAATTCACTGAATTATCACCTAGGTGAATATTATTTTCCACCAGGGTGAAAAATCAAGTTTTTAAATAAAAATTCATTGAATTATCAACTAGGTGAATATTATTTTCCACCAGGGTGAAAAATCAAGTTTTTAAATCAAAATTCATTGAATTATCACCTAGGTGAATATTAATTTCCACCAGGGTGAAAAATCAAGTTTTTAAATAAAAATTCATTGAATTATCACCTAGGTGAATATTAATTTCCACCAGGGTGAAAAATCAAGTTTTTAAATAAAAATTCATTGAATTATCACCTAGGTGAATATTATTTTCCACCAGGGTGAAAAATCAAGTTTTTAAATCAAAATTCATTGAATTATCACCTAGGTGAATATTAATTTCCACCAGGGTGAAAAATCAAGTTTTTAAATCAAAATTCATTGAATTATCACCTAGGTGAATATTATTTTCCACCAGGGTGAAAAATCAAGTTTTTAAATAGAAATTCATTGAATTATCACCTAGGTGAATATTATTTTCCACCAGGGTGAAAAATCAAGTTTTTAAATAAAAATTCATTGAATTATCACCTAGGTGAATATTATTTTCCACCAAGGTGAAAAATCAAGTTTTTAAATAGAAATTCAAGTTTTTAAATAAAAACAGAAGTTTATAATTCAAAATAGAAAAAAATAAATTTGTCGTATATGGGCCACCGTACAAAAGGGAGAATATCAAACCGAACTTACCTTTGTCAGGTTTAACTGGTCTACCCTGCTGAGGTCGTCCACCCTGATGTCCACCCTGATGTCCTCTCTGTTGTCGAAATCTGCTGTAGAAGTCAGGAAACCAGTGTGCCATCGAGTCATCGTTACCATAGCCATATTCAACTACATTATCATACTCCTCGTTATTATTAGATTCATCTTGATCAGGGCCGTGGAAACCAGGGAACCCACCAAATCCACCATAAGTTGACCTATGACACCTGCCAGGTGAAAACATGTCATGATGACCATGGTGACCTCTTTGATGGCGGTGACCTCCGCCATGATGACGACGATGATGTCTTCCAGGCATTGAGACGACGTAGTAGCTCTGAAGAGAAGAAAACATTATTGAATTATTGAATTATTGAATACATTGGGTTCTTGTTAGCCTAATAGATGTTTATTAATTATTGAAACCCTTGAAATTTAAGACATCTGAATATTTTTATATACGTAGCACTATATTGTAGCAGGTTTTGGAACAGATTTTATAAAATAGTCAATATTACGACTTGCAAGCTGTAAAGTTAATATTTAAACGACAAATTAAGATGCAAGGATCTTGACAAATATAGCTTGTGATAATCCGAAAATCATAATAATAGTTTACTATAGAATTTATTGCTGGATCAGCGGTTATTTACATGACCTATAATGTTATCTGGGACATAACCTATAAAATACGGTCCACTACTTCTATTCAATAAATCACAATCATTCTATAAAACTGTTGACTCGAAAGGGGTTGATATGAGTATTCCGTACAACAAATAATTCAAAATGCAAAACATTTTTACCAACTATACAGTAGTTGATCATGTTGATGTTGCTTAGACAAGACGAAAAGCTTGGTTTGAAAACAAGATATTAAAACTGGAAAAAGGCACAGTCAAATATTTGCTTATGTGGCGTCAAGTGCTCCTTCAGTATCGTGTCCAGTGGAAAGGGCTAAAAGTCGAATTTTACTTTTGAAAAGTATTTTCTATTCAATAAATCACAATCATTCTATAAAACTGTTGACTCGAAAGGGGTTGATATGAGTATTCCGTACAACAAATAATTCAAAATGCAAAACATTTTTACCAACTATACAGTAGTTGATCATGTTGATGTTGCTTAGACAAGACGAAAAGCTTGGTTTGAAAACAAGATATTAAAACTGGAAAAAGGCACAGTCAAATATTTGCTTATGTGGCGTCAAGTTCTCCTTCAGTATCGTGTCCAGTGGAAAGGGCTAAAAGTCGAATTTTACTTTTGAAAAGTATTTTGAAAAAAAAATCATGTTTTACAGAACAGAATCGGATTCATATCTTCCAAAAGAATCCTTTTTTAAAAATACATGTATATTATTTATTACATTTGTACTAATATTTCTTTGGGAACAATTACAGTATTCCTTTATGTTTTTCAGGTTCCCAGGATAGTGGATCAATGCTCATTTTTCCTTCTTTATATCATAATTGATTAAATACTTGCACTAACGATACTTTCTCTCAAGAGGTTATGTCCACATGCCTGTGCCTGTGCTTTCGTAGCATTGCTTAACCGTTATGTTACAACCTATAATTCCGAACTGATCCCTAGCCCCTTATGACTATGATTTAATAAATGTAGTATGATTATGCTTTCCCTTTGAAATTGCAATTTGAGTCTTATATTGCAGTCCACACCCCTATATTGAATAACAGTACATGGTAATGCATCCTCTTAAATATCTCTTGTGATGCACTTCAAATACAATTTAAATGTTTACTCAGTAGCATGACAGTTTTTAGAGACGATGAACTCGAAAATCTTATCCTTTTGTTTACTTATTAAATCTATTCGTGATAATTTCAAAGGCTGGTAGTTTTTAAACAATATTATAACCCACTACACATGTTGACGTTTATGAAATATAGTAGGTCTATGGGTAGAGAATGGGCAATTGGTGTGTATACCTGTCTCCCCAAGGCTGACATCATAGCGTCTTGTATCTATTGACACACCGGTGGTTTAATTTTAAAAAGATTTGAAGTTGTGTGGGGTCACATTAAACTGTGAGAAAATGTGTTTGAGTGAAGTTAAAAAGTTTCAGATTACGACAGCAAGTCTACTGAAGGTAATAGAAATTTAAAACTAGTAAAATAAAAACAAGAGTAAAAACGCCAAATATCAGAACAATCAAAATATCTGTATAAAATATCAATATAAAGAACCATATAATAGGGTTTTATAAATCAGGCTATCAGTTTAATGTGTCAAAATATACAAAATACAGACAATCTAAAAGACCAATTTACAGTGACAAACAATCTAAAAGACCAATTTACAGTGACAAACAATCTAAAAGACCAATTTACAGTGCAAAACAATCTGAAAGACCAATTTACAGTGCAAAACAATCTAAAAGACCAATTTACAGTGCAAAACAATCTGAAAGACCAATTTACAAAACAATCTAAAAGACCAATTAAAATACCAATTTACAGTGACAAACAATCTAAAAGACCAATTTACAGTCACAAACAATCTAAAATACAAATTTACAGTGACAAACAATCTAAAAGATCAATTTACAGTGCAAAACAATCTGAAAGACCAATTTACAGTGCAAAACAATCTAAAAGACCAATTTACAGTGCAAAACAATCTGAAAGACCAATTTACAAAACAATCTAAAAGACCAATTAAAATACCAATTTACAGTGACAAACAATCTAAAAGACCAATTTACAGTCACAAACAATCTAAAAGACCAATTTACAGTCACCCTGTGCTAAAGAAGTTGAAATATCCAGAAAGGATTTTTCAAGTGAAACACCTGAGTGAAATTGTTGGTTCAACGTGAAATGCATGATATTGACATACTGATATTTCACGTCTGCGGCAAAGTTTTTAGAAAATTTCAGTACTTACTGTACTTGTAGTGTACGACATGGTAACGTTCCTTTAGTTCCCGAGAAATACGAAAATCTCAAGAGTAAAGTCTTATCAGAAGTTTATAACTTAGAACGAGATCACTTTATACAGGATGGTAGTTCTTCAACAAATGTTAACAAGCTAGAGAATGCTACATCTGTGACATATCACAATATATAACAGTGAATCTAAATCCTCAACAACACCACACTTGTAGGCCCTACACAAGAACGTGTTGCATAAAATTTTTGGCCAATTCGTGGAAAGGTCACTATAAAAGTTTACATCTAATTCGCCAAGTTTTATACAATAGGAGGGTGGATGTTTAAGTTTGGGTGCAGCTAAAATAAAATAAAATCCCAAAGTAAACATAGACATATTTGAGATGTATATAGGGCAGGCATATCATAAATCAAAGAGATATTATGTTATTAAATAACCTTACACATTGTTTAAACTTAATCAGTTAAAGAGACACATAGTCGATTGGGTAACAAGAACAAAGAAATGCAAAAATGCTCTGCATTTTACGGGCTTAGCATTGTTCCCAATCTAAAATAAAGTTCTTTGTCACATTTCAGAATTGCATAATCACTGATATAGTTTGTAACCGGAGTAAATAAGATTGCGTTTCTTTGACAGGATTGGAACTATCATTGCAATGATGTTAAGAAGAACAAAATCAAATCTGGTCATCTGTGATGGTCGTCAATGACTGTCATAAAACCCAAACATCATCAGTTATGTCGATACACAATGACAGTCCGAGAGTCAGATCAGATGACTGCTTCGCCAACCAAGCTTAATCTGACGTAATCTGTCTAAAATGTAGATCCATGCCATGCCATACGAGTAGATTTTAAATCGTGGAAATTTGATTAATTAGCATCCTAATTCACCTTGTAAAGAGTGATTAATAGTTGGGGATGCATAACGTCAGGTCATTTGTGGCAGGTTGAAAACACCCAGGTTTATATCTTGGTCATTTCGATTCTGGTAGAGCTGAATATATTGAGTGTGGGTACTGAAGACTGAAGAAGTTGAGGCTTTTATCAGTAATTAGATGAAGACACTGAACTCCGAGACAATTATATCCACCACCAGAGTCAAGTTCCTATCGATGTATAGAATAAGAATAAGAAATACCAAATAAATAAACGTTACATCAGATGGTTTTTTTTAAGTGAGAGAAGGAGCTATCAAGCCCCATTGAGGCACTGGGAAAGAGTTCCATTGGACTCATCACGAAATAACATCGCACATAGCCACTGATGGTATAATCACATTTCGCTAAAGAAATATATCTTGGAGGTGTTAATGTTTCACTTTCATCTGTTATACCATAAAAATAAGGAAAGTTGTATGTTGATCTGAATGTAGGAAATTCTAGACTACATGAGAGGGAATCAAAGTTTTGAAAATTTGTTACTTTAAATTTAGAAGCTAGACAAGAATGTTCAACACCTCTTCATTACATCCTCCGGTTATAGCATATTAAAAACAGGATGCATTTTAGGAAATGAATTGTATGTATCAGTTGCCTCCTTACACAGAGGTTGCTATCAATTACGGCCTGTGGGAATCTTATGGATGGGTTTGATAGACAAATCGCCATACCTTACAAATCTACTTGCTATTTAGACAAGATATTTCCTATGACAGAACTTGGCTGTAATTCATGTCTGATCTAGTTGTTTAATTCTGCGAGGAAGGTCCTCGTGTGTATATTCTGGGACACTCTTTCGGGTCATAATTGGTAGCTTTATCTAGTGGCGTTTTTAGAAATGCGGTTATTCGATCTTAAAATGGCAATAATGACGCTTTAAAGTCCCTAACTCGAAGTAGGCTACCGTTACTGAGCACGACAGGCATCAAAAAATAAAATCCTTGACCCTTTCTTGCTGAACTATGATATGGGACACGATTGAATCTACTGTAGCGAAACTAATGTCAATGTTAGAATCTTTTTTTCCATTTTATATTCTGCACCAATGAAAGAGTTGACCCGCATTTTATAGATATGTTTTTCAACATTGGGTATTGTATACGTGCGGAGGTAAACAGGTTTGAATGTTTCACGACGGGGGTCACCAGTACTGGTTGAATACTGTAATACGTAACAGTTATATCGTGAACGAAAAGTGAAAAACTCTTTACCGTTAATTGTTAATATTCTGTCATCTAGTAAATTTCTAATAAACGTGCGCTTCTTTAACTTCAGTGATGCATTAAAATATTTTGAGTCACGAAATATCATAAAAGCAATAATTTCACACTTGTCACGTGTATAATATTGTGCACAAGTTATGCTTAGTAATCATACGTGCCCAAGGACGTAGACTTTGTCGCTCATATAATTTAATTTTATGATTTAAAAGATTTTTTGAAAAATTAAAATCCGTCAGATGAAAACAAGAGAGGGAAATAAAACTAAAAGCAGCTTTTTATTTGTATACTGCATTGGTTCCCAACCCTTTTCAAGCTGTGGCCAAAACGAAGCTTCCAAAGCCATGGTTCCCTGTGCTATTCCAAACTATGGCAAAATAGGAAATATAGCGCATGGTTCTTGTGCCTCCTCATCATCAGGAGATCAGATGCCTTTGCAAGCAACTACAGACCATACACAGCAAAATATAGTAAAATAAAGTTGGGCTAGAGAAAAAATTATATACATCCGCGTGGGTCATGGTCCCCTGACAAACACCCTATTGCTCCCTAGGGGGCCACTGGTATACTGCATTCAATATTTCAGAGCATTGCGGGGAAGTTCAGCATTATCCATGGTTTATAGCAGGACGAAACAAATGAAAGATTGACTTTGTGCTTTTATCATTTGAATAGGGTGTGGTCTCGTTCGCCAATCAGTTTAAATATTGTAGATAATGTTTGAACAAACATCAACAAATTTTACTGTTTTGATCTTCTTAAAATAAAGGGATAAAGTGAGTTTTGACTACTTCGTCCGTGTATTCACATGTATCGGACTGCAATGCACAGAAATCATATTGAGAAAAAAAATCAAGATTTTACAAGTTTACTTATGTATACACTTAATGATAAAGGCTCACAAAGAGTAATGAACGCATTTTAAGAAGACATAATTTTAGACGGAATTTCACAAAAACAATTATACCCGATGATCGGGTACTTATTATTTATAAACGTATCACACAAATGGTGATAAATTTTGAAAGAAATAATAGGACCGAAATAAAGGTTCAAAAATAAAAAGAGCGAAAAAAGCTGCAGAATTTTCTTACACAAAACTACACTTCTGTAGGTAAAGGAAGTTTGTGAAAAGCGAAGCGCATAAAGTCGCGATGCTAACATTTTATAAAATATTTGCGCAAAAAATTATATAAGTACAAAAAAGGTCAATGCAATATTGCAAAACCTTTTTTAAAGTTTTTAAAACAATAAATTCTATTGCTTCGTTTGGAAACTGCAACGAGGTACTAGGTTCAAACATTTTTCTGGATTAAATGCATTCTTCAATAAGAAATCTCTGAACATAGTGAGCTATCTTTGATAACAGTATAATAGAACCCTTACCTTATAGAAAACTGTTGAACTATACTCCTTATACAAGCACCTCTCGATTTATGACAGCTCCCTGAATTACCTAAAGTTATAAATAATATGTTATGATATAAAAGGGCTAGCCTCGTGTAAACTGTTTTGCAATGTTTCACAGTAACTCGATATCCAACAGTTGTGCTCTACTACCCCTGAAGAAGTTTAATCAAAAAAAAAGTTAAAATTAGTGTGAGCTTGCATTTTACCCGAAATTGAGATTACACATTGGAGCTCGACAGGGAAGTTAACTGTGTGTTCAGGCTGTTCATGCTATAGTTAAAATCTAAACACTGTTGCAATATGCACAATGCGTTAATTCCGAGTTTCACATTGCTAGAAGAGAAGTATAGTGTTATTGAATTGTCGCTTTCATTTAGTAGACTTCTCGACAATGTTTGTGACAAACATGCAATCGCTATAACAATTTTGTTCATCAATATCTCGTTTAAACATTGCAAAATCGATACTCGACAGCAATAGTTGTATATTAGTGGACTCATCCAAAGAAAACTACCATCAGGTGTATCGAAAAGAGTAAGCAATATCTAGTTCTCTATTTTAATAATGATCAATGCAATCCAGTATTCTAATGTAAGTTGTAATTCTTGATAAAAATGGTTGTAGCAAGCTGCCATCTCTAAAAAATTATAAAAATACATGAAAATATTACCGACCCTTTATATCCGATATCAATGATAACACAGTAAAATACGATATAACACTGACAGTCAAATCCCTGGTGCATGTATATATAGTGCTCCCCCGCTCTGTCACAAATATGTCTTCTCATTATGTTAAAACATCAAAAAAATTAGTTTTTATGAACAATATTAATAGGGTATATTAAATAAAGCTACTATTATAAAGATGTCGTATTGCTATGTGGTTATTCCAGTTTTCAAACAGATTAATGTTTCTTTATTATTAAATATATTAATTTACTTATAGCCACGTGCCATAGCCACAGGGTTTGAAATAAAATCTAACACAGAAAGCAAAAGTCAAAGTTAACTAGAATAAAATGAAGGACTAATAAAAATCAGCAAAAGCTAGATGATTCCGTTAATCATAACGTAAAAAGAATGGCGCTGGGTTCGTTTCCCGCATTGTCCAACTTGCCGCATCGTGCCGAACTGCACAAAAACGACCTGTTAAACGAAACTTAAAGGGCCATTCTGCTTTTTTGAAAAAAGTTTCCAATATAAAAAAAATCGCAAATGCTACCTGAGAGTATTTTTAAAGCATGCTTATTATATCTCTATATCTTCTTGATCAAACTGAATTTGATTTTAAAGGGTTAATTACAAACAGGGAGTATTTATTGTTAATTAAGCAATTTGACCTAGTTTTGGTGTTTGCCCTTTAAATGGCTCAATATTTCTAGCTGAAACCTATTAAATACACAAGATGGACATTTCTCTACAATCAGGCGTTTATTTTACTCACATCCATTCAGTAGTTTCCTATCAGCGTCCAAAAAACATAACACACTTAAAAACCTTACGTAAGGTTTTTAAACATTTTAGCCTGTTTTTAGCGTTTACAAATTAACTGCTGGATTTTATTAGTTAAAACTTTCAGATACATTAAAGGGCACATAGTTACAGATTTTGGTGTATAGTTTTCAAAAATTTTTGACCTAAAAAAAATTCAGACTGTCCCTTTAAGGTTACTGAAGTCTTGCAACTATATTTCCTGGGAAACTGGTATGTAACTTTATGTACTTTGAATTATGGTTCTGATCGTATGAATTTGGTATTTATTTTATTCCAAATTTTACAATAAAACTATAGTTTCGATTTCCCAAACAGATCCAAATTATAAAAAAAAAAATCGATTCAGGACATTAGATTAAAATATTTCAAAGCCATTCTAGAATTTATCAGTTGGGCACGATACAGCAAGATAGGCAATGCGGCAAAACGAACCCTTCGAGAATGGCCATATCAAGAGCAATAGTTGCATAGTAGTGGAATCTTTTAAAGTGAAGTACAAGGACTATTATATGAAATGTGTCTCAATAACTTATTCCTGGGACGCTCAATATGGAATGAAATGGCAAAGGGTCCAAACATATAGTAAGTGCCTTTTGCCCAGTGCACAAACACAAGACACATCGAAATTGAATATACATATCAAACTATCTTGTATGATCGCACACCCACTCTTGAAAAATGCCTCTCATTATGTAACGCACCCATCCGCCATAATGTAGAATATAAAATATGGCAAAAACCATAATTTGGAAACAAGTACTTGAATGGTGAACTATCCCAAGCATAACATTTTCGCCCACCTTTTCAAACATTTTAAAAAGTGCACTGTATAAAGTTTCTCACTGACATTTCTTACTGCACTCCCTCATAATACATGCAGTAATTTAAGGCAACATCCTGTTGTTTATCTCATATTAAGAACTAGGATGGGCCAGGTCTTCAGGGGCCAGGTCAAAATAAATCAAAAACACGAACCCTTCATTACAATCCGGGAGATGAAATTTTATATTGGAGAGACAATGGGGGAGTTGCAATAATGGTTTTTAACTATAGGCTTCTGTACGATTCTGTTTCAGGTTTCTCAGAATGTGACCCATCAAATTTTCAGATGTTTTCGAATATCAAACGCTTCTTTTTGGAACAATTAGCATAACAAAAGGTCTCTTAAACGCATATATGATATATATAATATGTATCATTGCTTTGATAACTAGAAACTTTGAATCCAGAGCCAAATGTATCAGACATGGACCCAAACTTACATTTTCATTTTTTATTTATATAGTCAACATTTTAGACTGATATAATTTGTAACAAACGGTATCATGTTGTTTTTTTTTATAATATTAGAAGAGGAATGTCCCCCAATTTCGCAAGATATTATGCATTCATCAGATGAGAAACTTTGTGTAAAATTCTTTTCCGATCTATGATAGAAAACATCGCAATTATTGAAGCACTGGAGTAGAAAGGGGGGTCATACAGCGCTAATTTATGCAGAGATGTTGCTAGGCAACGCGTGCGCTGCGCATGCGCGCGAGACCCGGCACGTGACGTCACGGAGCGCTTGCGGATCGTGACGTCACGGAGCGCGTGCTGATAGTGACGTCACGGAGCGCGTGCGGATAGTGACGTCACGGAGCGCGAGACTCGGAACGTGACGTCACGGAGCGCGCGCGAAACATGACGTCACGGAGCGCGTGAAGAACGTTACTTCGCGGAGCGCGTGACGTCACTATCAGGCGCGCTGACCATATCGATTTTATATAGACTGATAAAAGAGCAGACGATTGAATAAAAGAGCAGACGATGTATTTAATCTTAAATAGACAAAGGAATAGCTCTATTGTTAGGGGACCAATTGTAATTATCTCATTACAGATTTTGGACGGAAATAGACTTTTAACAATACTTAATTGACTACCGGCAATTAAAAAAACCACGGACGATCTTAAACCATAAGGGCGTTATTGTAATCGAAAGATATTTTCCACCACGACGAACGCAGCATGCACTCATCATTAATTACTTTAATTAATGTAATTAACTGTAATTAAGTCACTTCCGGATGCTCTATGCCCAAGTACCTCTTAAAATATAAAACAAATAAATAGACATTTTCAATAATACTTTATTTCTACAATACGATACAACATTTACGAACAAAAAAATCCCACGGTCGTCCACGTAACATAGGTGGTTAAAACTATGCGTAAATCCATCTTAAAATATAAAACAAATAAATAGCCATTTTTAATAATACTTTATTTCTATAATACGATACAACATTATTTACGAACAAAAACCTCTACATTTTTGACCGTCTTCAAAAGTCACTAAGGGAAAATGATCGTGAGTCCACTGGTGAACCATACGATCGTTTTCTAGACGATTCGCTGTAAAGACGGACAAAGCGTGTTTAGTAGGAAAATGAAATCTATGACACAAATAAAACATACAATAATGTCCGCAAACGACACTCTTCAGACCTTGCAACCAACGATGTCTTACGGGACCGTGTCTAGAAGCAAAGTCTGCAAATTCTTCTCCGTATATTTCTGGCGGACACCCGTACGAATCGAAGAAATCGCAAAAGTTTTCTTCGCAGACGAAAACGGTCCAATGTTTCCCAGTGTGGCCTCGATCCGCGGTATTCACTACGTAACACTTCGGGTAGCTCGTTGGATTCAACTGCAACAATTCATTTCTAGCCCAGACCCCTCCAAACTGATCGGGAACGTGACGACTCAAGCCATCTTCCAGTTGCGACGAATACAAAGGCCTACCAATCCACGAGAACGCGTCTGTTGACGTCGATTTCCAAGACATTGTCGTATTCGGCAAATAGCAATAGATTAAGGGGATGTTGTGGAGGATTTTCGAATCTCAATTCCAAAGACAAACTGCCGGACGATTTAGGGTGAAAATTTGACTGGTCTGCGCCGCGATCGTTGGTTAAATCGAAGCAAAAGAGAGTATAACCATTAATATAGTCGTTGTAAGATAAATCCAAGTCTTCTTTGGTGTTTAATATACCAACTCTTTTCATCAGGTCTAAATACGGACTCGTGGCTTGCCGATTCACGAAATCCGTCAAATACTCGTCCACCATATCACCATTTTTCATCAGTTTGACGTATTCTAGTCGATGATGATGGAATTTGAATGGGTTTTTAGTGGAATTGCCATCGTAGGAATCGTTCTCTACTAAACCCAGAATAAGACGTTTAGGCATGACTTCGTTGATAAACAAATTATCAAAGACGTGAAATCGTCGTCGAATAGGAATACTGATGTCTTTCACGACAACTCTTTTGAGCGGATACTTTGAGTTGGTAGTTTGTAGTTGTTCGGTTATTCTCGTGTACGTAGAGGGGGCTAGCGTGACGAAAGGTACTTACATGTAAGCTTTGGTAAATTCCACTTTGTACGATTCGTTGTTTTCTCTCCACATCAAATAAAATTTGGGCTGCTGTTTTTCCAATTGAATTCTCAAATCTACCCCGTCTAATAAATAACGGTCTTGTAGACACAAATCAACGTGTAATCTGGACTGCAATTCAAACTCTAAACTTTCTCCCATTATTTTTCTTCTTGCGCCCAAACCCTCGTTAACGATAGGAATAACAGCGTCGCCAGCACCGGTCCGAACGGCCTGTGAGCTATCCATATGAGCCGCGGTGTCTTTTTTCCACATCACCTGTTGACTTAGATGATCGCGTTTGGCTCCTCGCCCGAAACTCAACAAATTTTCCAAGTAAGCTCGATATGGATAATTAGGTAACGATGCAGTAACGAGCGTATCGGAATCTTTACCCAAGCGAACTTTGACGTCTTTGAATAAAGTGTGAAAGAAATTATTAACGGGCCCGACCTTCGAATCAGCAGCGACGTTCGTACCATCTCCCTTGACGATCTTCAGTTTAAGGTATAGATTGATGTTGGCCAAGTCGATGAAATCCGTACTCGAATTGGGAATCAAAAATTCTAGAGGTCCATCGTGATTCAAATCGCTCGTGAGCGGATACTTTCGAACAGTGGTCACTTTCGTGATGGCTGTTTGAGTGTCTGGAACTGTAAAGAGTTGTTGTATTTCGTCTCTAGCGCAAGGACAGGAATCGTTACGCATCATTGTCGAAGCCATGGTCGAAAATGTCTTTCTTGCGTTTCTTGTTCTTGCGAGATCGAGAGGTAGTCGGGTTTGATCGTTTTCGTCGAGTCTCACCTCCTTTTATACCTCCGACGACGTTCTTCAACGCCTCGGAAACCGTAGATTTCAATGCGGGTTTGACGGCATCACTAAAAATGTTTTTTAAGCCACCCTTTACAGTTTCTTTTCCCTCGACGACTTTCATAACTTCTTTTCCAACTTTGGGTAGATTTTCTCGAATAGCCCGTTTACCAGCGTTCCATAAGGATTTTCCAGCCGTCGCTGCACCTTTTTTCACTATGTTCATTAATCCGGACAAGAATCCAGACCCTCTTTGTCTTAATACCCCACCCCGATATACTTTGATGTTTCCTCCTCGCAATAACGTCATCGTTTCTTTCTAAAGTGAAGTTTGGCCACTACTTTGCCCCGCACAAATGGTACGGGTTGACCTTGACCGGTCCTTATATACATTCCAATAGCCGTCAGCCGATCGTATTTGAGAGGTACGTAATGTATGGTCGATGGTCGAAAATAATCTATTTTACTATGAAACACGTCCAAGATCGGGGCCAGAATATCACCTACACGTTGCGGTTCCACGATGTCCGTATACAAGTAAAACATGTCGTAAGTCATTTCTATCGAGGGCTGATACGGTGCGGTGATTTTGTTTTCGCTTTGATACTTTCGGCATAACTTGTGCAAGAGAAACTCTCGAGAAAACCCAGACCATCCTAACATACCGACGATAGGCCCTTCGATTTCGAAACTGATGGCCGGTAACACCCGCATAAAGTTGATAGCGTCAGGGTTATCGAATGACAAATACACCCTCTTAGTTAAGGGATCTAATTTAAAAGAGGCGTAAGGATGTTTTTTAGCTTTATTACCGAGTCTTAGGCGGTCCCTATACTCGGCCTCTTCGGACTTTTCCAGAGGCGTCATTTCTTCGATATCGGGCTTAGACCTAACTGGTTTTCTAAAAACGTGTTTTTGTATTTCTTTACATTTCCACAAACCATTCATGATAGTGTTCAATACGTTTAGTAAATGTTCTACATCTTTGTATCGGTTAGTTTCCATACGAGTTTCGATTTCCGTGAATCCCTCGCCGCTGTTAAGAACTTCGCGGCACTCCGCAATTTCGTACCATTTGTCGCTGATACATTTGACGGTTCTCATATTAGGCGTAATGGTCCATGGAAAAACTTTTAATCTAATCTTGTTGTCTTTGTCCAAAAGATTGTACCAGTCCGTGGGAAATGCCAATCCCGCTACGCCTACTTCCCATTCGCGATGATTCAGATTGATGGGTGGGTTCAAATGAGTTCTGTAAGTGGACATAGTATTGTCCGGATACATTTCCATAGAACTGTCGCTAGGCAGGGTGAGGTAAAAATCGCTCATTTTTCTTCAATTGAGGGGACGGTAATACGTACCCCAAGCTGCTGGATAACAATGCGGTCCACAAAGTCGTTTGAGGTCCGTCGGGTTTCAGAGCGAGTTGAGACAGGGCAATACCAGCCACGATGTAGACCAATATCACTTGACAGAAAAATACGATTTCGGATCGAGGCACCCGGCTTCCCATACAAGCCCAGGATCTAGAGGCTATCGAAGAAGTCGACTCGGATTCGTTCTGCATGATGAATAACATCGTTGATAGTCTCCTCTATTTATACTCCAAGGCCGATTGGGGGATCCAGGAATTAAAACTCGATGGATAATCCTTCCATTTTACCAAAAGATTCTTTCCTTTACGTTCTACGATTTTTTCGACTGGATACTCTTCGTTCTCGTCTTCTTTGACTTCTTGTAATTCCTCGGGATAAAAGGAGCCTTCTAACGGTTCCCCGTTCCCGTCGATCAATTTGTAACGAGACCCTACGCTCGGTTTGACTCGAAAAGTTTCCAAAGTCCAATTAGGCCAATACCCTTTGTCGAAGGCTTTCTGTTTATCGAGTGCTAGACGTACGGCCGAGTCGATGTTTCGTTTTTTCTTAGGCTCGTCCCCGAACAATCTCTGACTTACTTTCCATTCGTTTTGAACCGTGACGTCTTTGGGTGCCATTCCTATACTACGGTGTACCGCTGCGTTGTAACCCCGAACGAGCTGATCTAGAACGTCTACGTAACGTTCCGTTTTCTTGTACGTGAAATATCTCCACATGCGTTGTTTTAAAGTTCGCTGGAATCTTTCCACGACACTGGCTTTGGTTTCGGCATTGTGAGTAACGAAAAAATGAATGTCGTTTTTCTTCAAATAGGTCTGAAATTTACGGTTTAAAAATTCCGTCCCCTTGTCCGTTTGCAGTCGCAACGGTTTCCTGCGTTTTATTTTCTGAAAAGCTTTTACCAACGTTGCGCCTGTCTTGTCTTTGATGGGAACGACCCAAGCGTATTTGGAAAATACGTCGATAACGCATAGCAGAAAACGATAACTATTGTTTTTCTTGGCGATGCTACTCAAATCACTCAAATCGGCTTGCCATTGGTGATCGATCCCCGCTACTAAAGTACGCGATCGTTCGAATTTCTTCTTGAGAGGTTTGTGTAAAGTATAGGTCCGTTGACCCGCTAACCAGGTCTGGACCTTTTTCAAAGATACTCCGGTCGCCTTAGACAGTTTACGAGCGCCGCCGAATCCCGCTGGGTGAGAGGGATCGAAATAAACTCTGGCTAATTTCTTCATCTTTAATCGCAACCCCATTGCACTACGAAGCCCTTTTATAGCGTGTCGAACGATAACCATTTTCTTTGTTTTCTCATCTGTTTTTTGCTGATTGGCCTCGTTGGGGTCTTCGGGAGCTCTTCGGTGTAATCGGTAATTGGCGATAACATTCCCCATCGCTTATCATTACCTATGACTTCTCGAGGAATGTTAGATTCTCTTAAACTTCGCATGACGTTTTTCCATCCGCTAGGGGCCTCGGTCGTTTTGCGATTTCTTACGAAATCGTTTACTATATCCACTACGTTAGTACCCTTCAAAGCATCACCGTTACGCGTCAATTCGTACTTGTCGTTCCAAGAGTACGGTGTTTTTTCTTCTAAATGTCGAAGTAGCATTCGAGCTTTACCGTGGTACGTTTTCGGTACGGAAGTCAAAATGTCTGGTTTTTCCGATTCGTTTGGAACTAGCGGTATAGGGGCACTTTTAACCTCAGAGGTCACCCGTTTGCTTCTTTTATCTCGTAAAACTCTATATCGTTGTAACAACTGTCCGTAATTCAGCATCTTGATGTCGTCCGGAGTATCGGACTCGAGTAAACGGGTCATCTCCTCGTTCAATTCTTCCAAAGCTTCTCGAACCGGATTTCGATCGAAAACGGGTTCGTAAGGCTTTACAGTCAAGATCTCATTCGGTTCGTCCGCGGGTACCAAGCGCATTTTACGTGCAAACTTCATAATCGTTTTAATTTCGTTAGCAATGGATGGAACACGGGCTTCCACAATCCTTTACCGTGTTGTCGAAGCAACTTTTTTCGAATTTTTCGGGGTGTTTTCGAGGTACCCAAACGTCTCAAAAGGGTTGCTTTCGAACGTAGCCGTCTCTTTTCAGTTGCGGATAACGGTATCGTTCCGCGAATTAAATTACCGATGCACTCGCACAAACAATCGACCACTTTCTCGTCGTTCAAAATATAATTACGCCAATTGAGGGGTGTTTTCATGAAATCGTCCAAAGTACGAGTAGGTCTCATGACTGAGACGTTGGATCTAGAATTGTCCTTTATATACCCTTCAACCTTTTATGGCCCCGATGAGTGGTCCTAAAACTCCAGAGGCCAAAGAAGCTAACAAAGTCCCCAAAAATCCACCTCTTTGATTTAGTATTTTTCTTTTAGACTTAACGGAAGTTCGGGAATTAGCTAAAGTTCTCAGGGCTCTTTTGTACGGGTTCAAAAGTCTACGATGTTGGGGATGTAGTCGAGTTTTACCGTTAAGAATAGCCTTACACTGTTTAGACACGCATTGGATGCTTCAACGAAGGGCCATGTTATCGAATTAAGGTAGACTGGAATAAAGATCTGCCTTTTATAGTTGCGGGTGTCCCCTTTTTTTAGCGTTTTCTTTCTGTAATCTTTCCTTCCAACGTATCAAAATACGTATCAAAACTCCACCAAAAAATCCACGTCCTCCCGGTTTCAAAACTATGTCCAATTTATCAGAAATCGGGTCGTTTCGAGTCAATCGGGTTAAAGCATCCCTATTTCTTTCGACCCATCTTACGTGTTGCGCGTGGAGGGGTTGAATATTTCCTTCCAGTAGATGATGCGCAGCTAATTTAAACCATTGTAGTAATCCCAGACGCACGGTGCCCGCGTTTCGCGATAATTGGTTGTAGACCATTTCGGGATTCAATCGCATCAAACGCCTAATAAATGTCGAGTGTTCCTTCATTAGTTCGCTTTTACTTAACGATTTGGTTAGTCGATTACGATGTTCGATCTTACGAATCTGTTCGGGTCCGCGTCGTAAATCAGGTGCTATATCCGTCGTCGCATCAGTACTAGCTAAACTACGCGTTGGATCTCTTAAATCGGGTGCAAATGACTTTTTTCTTTCGGTGTTCGCCAAACGTTCCATTTTGAATGTATCGGGGTTTTACCGCCTTACCCTTTTATACTTTTCTCACGTAAACGTACCCCGGGGCTTCGGAAGGTAATATTCTGGTACGTAATCGCAACTCTTCCGGTGTGTCGGGTTTTAAATCGACCAGTAAATAACTTCGTGGGTTCAGGGTAGCGTCGGTATACGCTTCTTGCATGAATTGTGCATGTCCGGGATACATTTGACGGGACAAAACTCCCAACTGCGAAGCATCCCTCGGGTTTTTGAACAAGACTAGATAATGGGCATTGAGACTAATAGTGCGTTGTTTTTTATCGAACAAGTTTTGCACGATGTAAACTATGCTCGTGTTTCTATGATGACTTTTTTTCGTAAACCATTGTTCTAACGTAGCAGTATCCTCCCCCATTAAATCGTCGACGACTAAAATTTGTGGACCATCCACTTCAGCTATGACATCATCGATGGTACACAACCCACGTACGTACGTAAATGGGAATGCTTCGTACGATTTCTGCCATTCACCATAGGCCCAAACGATCCGTTCGGGTACTGGATCAAAAGATTGGGCTTGCAACAATTTTTGAACGAAAATCGTTTTTCCTACGCCAGTAGGCCCCGAGACCATCATGGTAAATGGGTGTCCTATTGTTGTATCGAATGCCATGACTATTATGCTTCGACACGCACCGATCCTTCCTTTTATACACTCGGTATAAGGGACAATCAAATTGCGTCACGAGACCCCACTACCCCTACTATAGAAAAAAAGACGTTTTGTACATTCAAATTTTATATAACATTATAATACAATTAAATACGATATCTACTCTTCTTCTTCTTTTTTCGTGATTTGGTCTCGTATCCAAGCGTTGTGGCGAAGACATTTAGGTATCCAAAACACGGAGCCGCACATCATTTGAAGGGAATCGTCTATCACCCAATCTTGTATTTCTCCCAACGTCGAAACTACGATTGTCCACTCGTTTTCGTTCCACGGTGCCCTCGGTAAGATTGGTTGGTGGCAAAACCCACGTTTTCCCAACGGAACGATGATCGCATCCGCCAAATTCTGAGTCGCCAACAGTTGTACCGCATTCGAATTATCAATAAGGGTATCTTTGAATGTGGTTCCTGGGTTTGGCGGGGCCGTAAGAACCGAACCATTCTTCATCTGGGGAATCGATAGTTTGAGTTTCTTTCTGTTGGTTTTTTTCGAGGTGCTGGATTTTCTTGTTGTGACATTCCCAGGCCCAATGTCCTTCTTCGGCGCAGATGAAACAGTACCCCCGTCGTTTACGTCTGGATTCTCGTACGGGGCAGTCGAGAGCCCAATGTCCTCTTTGGTGACATTCGAAGCAGATGTCTCGCCGTTCTTCCTCTTTTTCTCTGACCACTTCTTTTCGCAATGGACATTCAAGGACCCAATGTCCCGTCTCTCCGCATTTGAAAAACTTTCCATTGTCCGTCTTCGAAGGCATTCGTTCGACATCTAAGAGCTAAATGACGTATCGTATCGTATCCGGTATATTTATCGTCTCGAGTGTCACGTGGTCGAAAGTCGATCGTCAGAGTAAAAAGCAAGCGTTGTCACGAGGTTTAGTCGTACGTTTCAAAGCTGCCTTGAAAGAAATATGTAAACCCGTCAAGTCTCGTGAAGAAAACCAGTCGTCTATCGCTTCTTGTATCGTCCCAGGATTGTATCGTCCGACCAAATAGTCCAAAATATGAAAAACGACGCTGTCTTTGTCGTACCACGTCAAATGCGGAAGGAAAGGGTACTTCTTTTCCATTTCCTTCCAAACGAAAGCGGTTTGACGACTAGCCGTTAACAGGTCTTTTAATAATTTGGAATCTTTTTCGTCCATCGTCAAAGTAGATAGCCGTATGGAAGAGTATTCACGGGTGTTCCAGTCTCGTCTAGAATGACCATTCTTTTCGTAAACACCGGCTTATAAATCTTGGATTCTGGGCGAGTCCGTAACGTTCGGTCCCTGGATCTGACAATTTTATGCGGATTGTCGACCGAGACGCTTTCTTTCTCTCCCAGATGGAGAACCATACTTTTCACGGTGTCAAAGTTTAACTGCTGACTTCCTCTGTAGTTGAGAGTAAACCCTCTCACTTTGCACACCGTTTCGCCGTTACTAAGGCGGTAAGCGTAGTTCTTAGGTCCTCCCGCCACGAAATGCTCGATGTGCACATTTTCGGGCAATTCGTTCTTCCATTCGCCCAGGGAGGAGCCTTCGGCCGGATTCCACCCCAAGGGTTGGTGTCTGTTTATAACACTGTCCGTATCGAAATAGCAGACCCTGTCCCCCAAGGGCTCTAGCACTGTGTATAATTTCAAACGTGCTTGGGCCGTTACGAACGCAGCGATAACTACGTTGGTAATGTCACAGGGCTGTACGTGTTGGTCTTTTTTTATTTTTTCAACCAAAACCATGTCTTCGTTCACGATCTGAACGTCTTTGATGATTTCAGAAGCGTCGGACATCGTTCTGAAATATTCGGACGGATCTGTAACGTACACGGTTTGGCTGAAATTGTCTCGCTGTCCAAATTTCCCCCATAAATAATTTAAAATGGCTTTCGCGAAGGCTCTTCGTCCTTTGTTCAGCACAATTTTGTCTGCTTCTAGACGAATTCCTTCCTTCTCGAAAACGTAGTCAATAAAACGTCGTTTGTCCTCGTCTGTCCGACAATTTTCCGGATAACCGCTACTCTCCATTTTCATCTTTAAATAGTGGTCGATGTAGCCTGTAAATAAACCACCCGTCTTAGACACTGGATCGTATTGGCTCCATTGATCCCAGTGCCAGACTTCGTAAATGTCGAGAATACGATAACCCATCTCTACGGCTTTTGCCAATTCCAAAGAAACGAAAGTTCCCACCCAGGACCTGTCTTTGTCGTCGTGATTGCAAGCTCGATATTCTGCGATATCGTCTTTCTGCATATAGTCTTGCACGCAGGTCCTACATAATGGAAACGTTAGCTTTTGGTTTCTGTAGGGCAAAACGGGATGGTACAGGTTCTTGGGCGGCAGAACTCTGCATTGTATTAACCCTTCGTATTCTCGCCAGCTATCGAGTTGTGGTTGTGTGATAATTGTTGGTTCACCTATAGGAAAATTGCCGTACTTACAAATATACGGATACAACGATACGACGTCTACGTAACGAATTTCTTCTCCTTGGACTTTGGGTTCCGCCATTAATTGTATGGCGTTGGTTCTTCCCCCGAAGAAAGCGTTTCTCGGCATCAGCGGATCAGGGCACGGCCATCCACTTAATTCCAATCCGCTTATGAATTCGTCCATTTCGGGATTATGCTGACGTTGCCGCTCAAACTCGCATTCCCAGATAACGTCAATCTTCTCCAGACCGTAGGTTTTTAATTTTTCTAATCGATCCATAGTGTGTCGATTTAAATCCCTCATGGTTCTGGAAGGATCGTACGGGTGGTGATGTTTTACATCTTCCAAAGGTCCAGGATAACACGTACCGCAACCGTGATAACAACATCCCTGAAAAGATATAATAAAATGTTCCAATGTACCACTGTAAACACCATCGCCAAAATCAAACAAACGCTTCCAAATAGAGTCACGAAAATTAAAATCGAACTTACATGAAATTCATATGCCGTTTGATCGGTGAGGTCGTATCCGTCTAAACTGAAAGGCCCCACTTTCACCTCACCACCATTTCTGGCGTGTCGTATGTTAGGTGTTGGATGCTGTTGACCGAGAGCTTCTATGGTTTTTTGGTGCTGTTTCCATTCCAACCAGCGCAACGCTTTATTACTTTGTTGTCTTGGTTGGAACTTTTTCCAGTCTTCACCGGGGTTTGGGGCCTCCATTAAAGCTCTAGGTACGATTACGATGGTGTTGGGTTGCATATAGTGAGCTCGAAAAACCTGAAAAATAGAATATAATTCGTTTATGCGTTTAGACGTATATTCGTTTTTTCGTACATTCTTACATACTACATTTCTTTTCCATAAGACATTCGTTCGTAAAAAATTGACTTACCTTGTTACACGCGCTTGGTAGAGTCAAGCTGTCCGAAAATGGGTCTATGCCAGTATCTGCCATGAAGAGAGTGCGAAATGCTCCACAACCTTTTCTTAATATGTCTACATCGCTTTGGCAGTAAGAGAGCAATTCAGCTTGGAAATTGAATGTCTCGGTCTTCTGATGCTGGTACCATTCGTAGAATTTCCCTCGTTCCCCAACGCTCATTCCATCAGGATCGTACATAGTGGCATCAGGAATTGGCCCTATGTACGTATCATTTTCAGGTCGATTGAAAAAATGTGGGAAATATCCCTTTTTCAATTCTTCGATACCGAATGTCTTTGGCAAATCTCTGAGTGGCATGGACAGGAAATTCAAAGAATCCACGAACTTGAGGCAACCAAGCCGAATCGTCATGACTTTTCCACCATTTAAAATAACACTCGGAACTTCCATACAATGTTTATGAATACCTTGCAATATCAACATGCCATCGTAGCCCCTGAAATTGTGCGCTACGGCCACGATACCTTTACTGTTGGTATCGATATTACCCCCAGGGACTACCGATTTTGCCGACAGGTAGACGAACAATTTTGCAACTTCATCCAAGGTATTTGGTCCCGAAAATATTACTTCTTTTTGGTGGTTCCAACTCGAATCGCAGTGTGTGCAGGGTGCGTTGGTATTGTCGATACAAAAATGGCAACATAGCTGTAACACGCACAAGTTAGGAATATGCACTCCAGTTTGCTGCTGACACTCAAAGTCGTAAAACACGAAACGCGTGACCTCTTTTTCTTGTCGTTCATCCACACGTGTTTTATCGACGTTGAGCGATTGAATGTAACACCATCTGTCGCCTTTGGCGTGGAATTCCTTACACACCCTGCATTTGTATTCCCCGCAAACGTGTTGATCCAGAGACCGACCTTGCCTCCTAGTGTCCCATTCTTTGCCGCACGATACGCATTTGTTCCATTTGTGGCACACCGGAATGGTATTAAGGGAAGCTGCGGTCCGATGAGCTTGGAAACAGTCTTCGTTGAAAAAAGTCCGGAAACATTTTGGACAGGATCGTGCCGTCTGCGTGGCGCAGTCGGGTCCGGAACGTCTACAGGCACTACACACGCTGGAACACTTGTGATCTTCCCTGTTGTTGTAGCCTTGCTCGCACAAATCGCAGAAGTAAGCCCTCTCGTAAAATGCAGGCATTGAAGTGATAACGTCGTAATGCTCATCGTGATGATACAAACGTAGTTTCTTGGGAGTACCGGAAACCTTGCCTTTAAACAATAATTTTCCGCACAAGGATTTCGAGTAGACGTAAAGTTGAAAGCCTTGTTGCGTCAGCGTTTTCTGGTACGATTCCCAAGTTTCTAGCCCTCGACAAGCTTCGACGCTAGCACCTACTTCCCGAATCAAACGATAGGCGCACTTTGTCTGCCAGCTGGTAGGTCCCGTGCTTTTGGTGAGACGTTTTCTTTCAGCTTCCCATTCGGCTGAGTTATTTTTATTGGCATAATGTTTGGCAATCACGATAGCTCGTTGAAAACACAACTCATCTTTGTTTTTGACTACCACTATCGCTCTTTTACGTCTCAAGTAATCCTCCAAGGAAGCGGAATTTCGCTTGGTGACGTGATTTCTCCCTTCACCGGCTCCTTCCGGAATCTTAACATGACATACTTCGAGTGTCATCCGCTCATCTAATCGAAATTCTTCGTTAGACTGTAATATTCTGGCTATTGGATTAAGTAAATCTTCCGCTTTTACGGACGACCACTGTCTAAAAGGTATCCAGGCAGATGATTTAAGTCCCGGGTGTTGGAAAGAAAAACGAACTCTATGATGAGGCGCACAATTTAGGTAATTTCCTATGTCCTGAATAATACTACTAAAAGTCTCTTCTAATTTCTCAGGTACATCCTTCGGTATAATATGATTCCAATTCTGATGAAAGTCGATATTAAGGGAAATAGAATTGGTTCCGAATCTACGACTCTGCTTCTGATTTCCCAATCGTAAAAGATAAGCCATTTTCTCTGACCACTTAAAAAGTAACTGAATTTTCAGTTGAGACGTGATCTTATATAGGCTGGAGACAAAACCGAAAATTACCTCTTTATCGATCGCACTGACTACCCACGGCCTCAATTTAACGACCGGACACAGATTAATTGTGACGATAAATACCTTTTAAGTGTTTAATTTCTTAATGAAGCAATAAGACCTAACGCCCGTTCCACGACACCCGTATCTAAACGCTAATTTACTACAGTACACGAGTCTCACGATCTGTAGTTATATCGAGCCTGCTAAAATGTACTTCTATTAATGTCCGCTAGAGTACTTTATAACTTAATTGATAAAACTACATAGATACGAAGTTAAGGGTTATTATTTATAAAGAATATCGTATCGTTACTCTTTGTCTTTAAAAATGGTCCTAGAATTCAACGATAGATTAAACAAAAGATTGCTCTCGGGTGTGTGTAATGAATTTCACGGTGGAGTCGTTTAAACTACTAGAATGTTAAAATTGACGACTAGAAAAGATAATTGACCACAGCACACAAGCCAAATATTTTAGTCATTTAGTACCCATTTTAGATTTGTTATAGTTATTTCTTATACATACGTCTGTTTTGTCGTTGTCTTTAATTTTTGGTCTATTGAATACAAACTATAAAACGCATTATACAATCATACGTTGTAATGTTGTATTGAATTGATTGAGAAATTGTCTCCACAAGAGTTTTCGCTAGACGTAGAATTAATGTACGAAAACCCCCCCGTCGAAAGAAGTTAATATAAAAGTGTCGTAGCGAAGTAATTGTAAAGTGGTGAAATATTTAGTCTCATCTGCTCGCGTTAAATAGAGCACTTATGGGTATAAAGGGCAAAATGATAAAGCCGAACCAAATAATAGCCTGGGGATACAATAGACGATAATTGCCTTTAAATGGCTAAACCGAGATTTATTCATATCGAAACTTATTTTCATAAGGCTAACGACGTATTGTTTATTTATTAGCTTCAGAAACGATCTTCTGTCGTCTGCTATAAAATTACCCATCGAATCATTTCGAAAACGATCACGACCCTGTTGTGTCGTATTGTAGACATAAAGCATTATTAAAAATGTATTTGTTTTATATTTTAAGAGGGACATAGAGCATTCGGAAGTGACTTAATTACAGTTAATTAGATATATTAATTAAAGTAATTAATGATGAGTGCATGCTGCGTTCGTCGTGATGGAAAATATTATCTTTAGATTACAATTAAGCCCTTATGGTTTAAGATCGGCCGTGGTTTTTTTTTTTAAGTGCCTCTAGTCAATTAAGTATTGTTATAATCTATATACTCCTTAAGTGTTTAATTAGCATGTCTGTATTAGAAGTTGGTAACAATGACCGTGTAGCGCGATATGTATACTTCCGTGGTTTTAAATTGATTGTGTCTCGTTACAGCTCTATTAGTATCAAATGTGTACACGCTTTAATCCCACGCCTGTGATTTTAGATTGACTGTCGTGTTAAGTTTTTCATAATAGCTCGATTAGTATGGACACCAAAATGCCCTGGTGTCTAATGTTAATGTTAATTTATTTCCGTCCAAAATCTATAATTCCTTTGTCTCTTTATCTTACATCGTCTGCTCTTTTATCAGTCTATATAAAATCGATATCGTCAGCGCAACAGATCGTGATCTCACGCGCTCCGCGAAGTAACGTTCTTCACGCGCTCCGTGACGTCACGATCCGCACGCGCTCCGTGACGTCACGTTCCGAGTCTCGCGCTCCGTGACGTCACTATCCGCACGCGCTCCGTGACGTCACTATCAGCACGCGCTCCGTGACGTCACGATCCGCACGCGCTCCGTGACGTCACGTGCCGGGTCTCGCGCGCATGCGCAGCGCACGCGTTGCCTAGCAACATCTCTGCATAAATTAGCGCTGTATGACCCCCCTTTCTACTACTGGGCTATTGTCATTGAGCCACTAGTACTAGTATTTGTATATGATTACGTGTACCAGGGTGTTGCTACTGTGCCACTGGTTATTACATGCTTAATTGATTCTTTGACATCTTGTGCAACCAAGGTATCATTATTGGGCCATTGGCAGCACTAGGCTATTATCATTGAGTCCCAGATAAGGCTAGTACCAGGGTATTATTATTGGGTCATTGGCAGCACTAGGCTATTATCATTGAGTCCCAGATAAGGCTAGTACCAGGGTATTATTATTGGGTCATTGGCAGCACTAGGCTATTGTCATTGAGTCCCAGATAAGGCTAGTACCAGGGTATTATTATTGGGTCATTGGCAGCACTAGGCTATTATCATTGAGTCCCATATTAGGCTAGTACCAGGGTATTATTATTGGGTCATTGGCAGCACTAGGCTATTGTCATTGAGTCACAGATATAGCTAGTACCAAGGTATTATTATTGGGCCATTGGCAGCACTAGGCTATTATCATTGAGTCCCAGATAAGGCTAGTACCAGGGTATTATTATTGGACAATTGGCAGCACTAGGCTATTATCATTGAGTCACAGATAAGGCTAGTACCAGGGTATTATTATTGGGTCATTGGCAGCATTAGGCTATTATCATTGAGTCCCAGATAAGGCTAGTACCAGGGTATTATTATTGGACAATTGGCAGCACTAGGCTATTATCATTGAGTCCCAGATAAGGCTAGTACCAGGGTATTATTATTGGACAATTGGCAGCACTAGGCTATTATCATTCAGTCACAGATAAGGCTAGTACCAGGGTATTATTATTGGGCCATTGGCAGCATTAGGCTATTGTCATTGAGACACAGAAAAGGCTAGTACCAGGGTATTATTATTGGGGCATTGGCAGCATTAGGCTATCATCATTGGGTCACAGATAAGGCTAGTACCAATGTATTAGTATTGGGTCATTGGCAGCACTAAGCTATTGTCATTGGGTCACAAATATAGCTGGTACCAGGGTATTATCATTGGGTCATTGGCAGCACTAGGCTATTGTCATTGAGTCACAGATAAGGCTAGTCCCAGGGTATTATTATTGGGCTATTGACAGCACAAGATTATTGTCATTGGGTCACAGATATAGCTAGTACCAGGGTATTACTATTGGGCCATTGGCAGCACATGGCTATTGTCATTGAGTCACAGATATAGCTAGCACCAGGGTATTATTATTGGGGCATTGGCAGCATTAGGCTATTGTCATTAAGTCACAGATAACGCTAGTACCAGGGTATTATTTTTGGGCCATTGACAGCACTAGGCTATTGTCATTGAGTCACAGATATAGCTAGTACCAGGGTATTATTATTGGGGCCTTGGCAGCACTAGGCTATTGTCATTAAGTCACAGATAACGCTAGTACCAGGGTATTATTATTGGGCCATTGGCAGCACTAGGCTATTGTCATTGGGTAACAGAAATAGCTAGTACCGGGGTATTATTATTGGGTCATTGGCAGCACTAAGCTATTGTCATTGGGTCACAGATAAGGCTAGTACCAAGGTATTAGTATTGGGTCATTGGCAGCACTAAGCTATTGTCATTGGGTCACAAATATAGCTGGTACCAGGGTATTAGTATTGGGCTATTGACAGCACAAGATTATTGTCATTGGGTCACAGATATAGCTAGTACCAGGGTATTACTATTGGGCTATTGACAGCACAAGATTATTGTCTTTGGGTCAAAGATAAGGCTAGTACCAGGGTATTATTACTGGGGCATTGGCAGCACTAGGCTAGTGTCATTGAGACACAGATATAGCTGGTACCACGGTATTATTATTGGCATCACTAGGCTATTGTCATTGAGTCACAGATATAGCTAGTACCAGGGAATTACTATTGGGCCATTGGCAGCACAAGATTATTGTCATTGGGTCAAAGATAAGGCTAGTACCAGGTCAAAGATAAGGCTAGTACCAGGGTATTATTACTGGGGCATTGGCAGCACTAGGCTATTGTCATTGGGTCAAAGATAAGGCTAGTACCAAGGTATTATTATTGGGTCATTGGCAGCACTAGATAATTGTCATTGAGTCACAGATAACGCTAGTACCAGGGTATTATTACTGGGGCATTGGCAGCACTAGGCTATTGTCATTGGGTCAAAGATAACGCTAGTACCAGGGTATTATTATTGGGTCATTGGCAGCACTTGGCTATTGTCATTGAGTCACAGATAACGCTAGTACCAAGGTATTATTATTATTGGGTCATTGGCAGCACTAGGTTAATGACATTAAGTAACAGATATAGCTAGTACCAGGGTATTATTATTGGGTCATTGGCAGCACTAAGCTATTGTCATTGGGTCAAAGATAACGCTAGTACCAAGGTATTATCATTGGACAATTGGCAGTACTAGGCTATTGTCATTGAGTCCCAGATAAGGCTAGTACCAGGGTATTATTATTGGGGCATTGGCAGCATTAGGCTATTGTCATTAAGTCACAGATAACGCTAGTACCAGGGTATTATTTTTGGGCCATTGACAGCACTAGGCTATTGTCATTGAGTCACAGATAACGCTAGTACCAGGGTATTATTATTGGGCCATTGGCAGCACTAGGCTATTGTCATTGGGTCACAGATATAGCTAATACCGGGGTATTATTATTGGGTCATTGGCAGCACTAAGCTATTGTCATTGGGTCACAGATAAGGCTAGTACCAAGGTATTAGTATTGGGTCATTGGCAACACTTGGCTATTGTCATTGGGTCACAAATATAGCTGGTACCAGGGTATTATCATTGGGTCATTGGCAGCACTAGGCTATTGTCATTGAGTCACAGATATAGCTGGTACCAGGGTATTATTATTGGGTCATTGGCAGCACTAGGCTATTGTCATTGGGTCACAAATATAGCTGGTACCAGGGTATTATCATTGGGTCATTGGCAGCACTAGCCTATTGTCATTGAGACACAGATATAGCTAGTACCAGGGTATTATTATTGGGCCATTGGCAGCACTAGGCTATTGTCATTGGGTAACAGAAATAGCTAGTACCGGGGTATTATTATTGGGTCATTGGCAGCACTAAGCTATTGTCATTGGGTCACAGATAAGGCTAGTACCAATGTATTAGTATTGGGTCATTGGCAGCACTAAGCTATTGTCATTGGGTCACAAATATAGCTGGTACCAGGGTATTATCATTGGGTCATTGGCAGCACTAGGCTATTGTCATTGAGTCACAGATAAGGCTAGTCCCAGGGTATTATTATTGGGCTATTGACAGCACAAGATTATTGTCATTGGGTCACAGATATGCTATTGACAGCACAAGATTATTGTCTTTGGGTCAAAGATAAGGCTAGTACCAGGGTATTATTACTGGGGCATTGGCAGCACTAGGCTAGTGTCATTGAGACACAGATATAGCTGGTACCACGGTATTATTATTGGCATCACTAGGCTATTGTCATTGAGTCACAGATATAGCTAGTACCAGGGTATTACTATTGGGCCATTGGCAGCACAAGATTATTGTCATTGGGTCAAAGATAAGGCTAGTACCAGGTCAAAGATAAGGCTAGTACCAGGGTATTATTACTGGGGCATTGGCAGCACTAGGCTATTGTCATTGGGTCAAAGATAAGGCTAGTACCAAGGTATTATTATTGGGTCATTGGCAGCACTAGATTATTGTCATTGAGTCACAGATAACGCTAGTACCAGGGTATTATTACTGGGGCATTGGCAGCACTAGGCTATTGTCATTGCGTCAAAGATAACGCTAGTACCAGGGTATTATTATTGGGTCATTGGCAGCACTTGGCTATTGTCATTGAGTCACAGATAACGCTAGTACCAAGGTATTATTATTATTGGGTCATTGGCAGCACTAGGCTATTGTCATTAAGTAACAGATATAGCTAGTACCAGGGTATTATTATTGGGTCATTGGCAGCACTAACCTATTGTCATTGGGTCAAAGATAACGCTAGTACCAAGGTATTATCATTGGACAATTGGCAGCACTAGACTATTGTCATTGAGTCACAGATAACGCTACTACCAAGGTATTATTATTGGGGCATTGGCAGTACTAGGCTATTGTCATTGAGTCCCAGATAAGGCTAGTACCAGGGTATTATTATTGGGGCATTGGCAGTACTAGGCTATTGTCATTGAGTCCCAGATAACGCTAGTACCAGGGTATTATTATTGGGTAATTGGCAGCACTAGGTTATTGCCATTGGGTCAAAGATAAGGCTAGTACCAGGATATTATTATTGGGGTATTGGCAGCGCAAGATTATTGTCATTGAGTCACATATAACGCTAGCACCAAGGTATTAGTATTGGGTCATTGGCAGCACAAGATTAATGTCATTGGGTCAACGATAAGGCTAGTACCAGGGTATTATTATTGGGGCATTGGCAGCACTAGACTATTGTCATTGGGTCAAAGATAAGGCTAGTACCAGGGTATTATTATTGGGTCATTGGCAGAACAAGATTTTTGTCATTGGGTCAAAGATAAGGCTAGTACCAGGGTATTATTATTGGGGTATTGGCAGAACTAGGCTATTGTCATTGAGTCACAGATAAGGCTAGTACCAGGGTATTATTATTGGACAATTGGCAGCACTAGGCTATTATCATTGAGTCACAGATATAGCTAGTACCCGGGTATTATTATTGGGGCATTGACAGCACTGGGCTATTGTCATTGAGTCTCAGATAAGGTTAGTACCAGGGTATTATTATTGGGGCATTGGCAGCACTGGGCTATTGTCATTGAGTCACAGATAACGATAGTAACAGGGTATTATTATTGGGTCATTGGGTCACAGATATAGTTAGTACCAGGGTATTATTATTGGGGCATTGGCAGCACTGGGCTATTGGCATTGAGTCACAGATATGGCTAGTACCAGGGTATTATTATTGGGTCATTGGCAGCACTTGGCTATTGTCATTGAGTCACAGATATAGCTAGTACCAGTGTATTGTTATTGGGTCATTGGCAGCACTGGGCTATTGTCATTGAGTCACAGATATAGCTAGTACCAGGGTATTATTATTGGGTCATTGGCAGCACTGGGCTATTGTCATTGAGTCACAGATATAGCTAGTACCAGGGTATTATTACTGGGTCATTGGCAGCACTAGGCTATTGTCATTGAGTCACAGATATAGCTAGTACCAGGGTATTATTATTGGGTCATTGGCAGCACTAGTTTATTGTCATTGAGTCACAGATATAGCTGGTACCAGGGTATTATTATTGGGCCATTGGCAGTACTGGGCTATTATCATTGAGACACAGATAACGCTAGTACCAGGATATTATTACTGGGTCATTGGCAGCACTAGGCTATTGTCGTTGAGTCACAGATATAGCTAGTACACATATAAGGCTAGTACCAGGTTATTATTACTGAGGCATAGGCAGCACTAGGCCATTGTCATTGAGACACAGATAACGCTAGTACCAGGGTATTATTATTGGGTCATTGGCAGCACTAGTCTATTGTCATTGAGTCACAGATAAGGCTAGTACCAAGGTATTATTATTGGGCCATTGGCAGTACTGGGCTATTATCATTGAGACACAGATAACGCTAGTACCAGGGTATTTTTATTGGGGCATTGGCAGCACTAGACTATTGTCATTGAGTCACAGATAACGATAGTACCAGGTAGTATTACTGGGGTATTGGTAGCACTAGGTTAATGACATTAAGCAACAGATAACGCTAGTACCAGGGTATTTTTATTGGGGCATTGGTAGCACTAGGTTAATGACATTAAGTAACAGATATAGCTAGTACCAGGGTATTATTATTGGACCATTGGCAGTACTGGGCTATTATCATTGAGACACAGATAACGCTAGTACCAGGGTATTTTTATTGGGGTATTGGCAGCACTAGACTATTGTCATTGAGTCACAGATAACGATAGTACCAGGTAGTATTAATATTGGGTCATTGGCAGCACTAGATTATTGTCATTGGGTCACAGATAAGGCTAGTACCATGGTATTATTATTGGGTCATTGGTAGCACTTGGCTATTGTCATTGAGTCACAGATATAGCTAGTACCAGGGTATTATTATTGGGCCATTGACAGCACTAGGCTATTGTCATTGAGTCACAGATATAGCTAGTACCAAGGTATTATTATTGGGTCATTGGCAGCACTAGATTATTGTCATTGAGTCACAGATATAGCTGGTACCAGGATATTATTATTGGGTCATTGGCAGCACTAAGCTATTGTCATTGAGTCACAGATATTTTTTTCAGGTGGGGAATTGGATAAAAAAGGGTTAAGAAGCACTGTGTTAAAGGGAGATAAGCGTGTTTAAGACCATAGGATTCAGACCAACCAAATAGTATACTACAATCTACAAAGTAGTATTAAGAATCTTATCAATGCAATAAATAAATATATGAAAGAAAATAAAAGGCTGTATACAGCCTACAAATATTTTCTACACATAGCTCAAAAGGAAGAGGAAGACATACGAAGACCTGGTATGACTGTGTGCAGAACTTTGGCAATACCGATCCACATGACAGAGAAGGTGTGAGATCAAGCCGCCTGCTACCTACCCCTAGGGCTAGGGATAATCGTACCAACTGAAAAATACTTCGGGATCAAGTCAATTCAAGATAGAATTCAAGAGACAGAAGCATACATTTTATATTTCAAAATTTACAGATTTTGATTAAGAGTGTTTGAAAATTTGTGATCCACAATATTTACTTCTCTTTTACTTAGATTCAAACTGAAAATAGAATGAACAGTAATGTAAACATACACAATTACTATCTTGATCTGCCTTGCTTCATTTGAAGAAGGTACCCTTTTAGTCGTGAACTTCGTAATGAGTACGAAAACCTAATACATGTAGGGCCAATTTGTTTGAAAACATTTTTTATTTTAAAGTTGTAATTACAAGTTGTAGAGGTGTAATTACAAGTTTCTAAAGGTGTAATTACCCCCCCCCCCCCCCCCAGTGAATGGAAACCAGGTGGCGCCGACGTTGCAAGGGGGCGCCAAAAGCCCTTCGAAAAAAAGTCGGTCGGTAAGAAATAATAATTTTTTCGAGCTTATTCTTTTAGTCCCAATACAACACGGGCCCTCCCCCTTTTTTTGGCGGAATAATTTCAAAACCCTCTATAAAATTGTCGCTTGCCCCCCACCTTTCTCTAAATCCTACATCCGCCCCCGTTATTGATATCCGTCGGTAAAGTTGAGCCGACCGACAGCAGACATAAACATACAAAAAATACAAAAATATAGCTTCAAATAGCCTTCCTGCATTGTTTCAAATAGCTAAAATCTTGAAGTTTCCGGGGGTCTTGGTGTAAGTGTTTGTAATCACCCAAGGGTTAAGCCTATTGAAAATAAGAGCAATTGAATTTACTATGAATTATTGCACTCGTTCTTGAATTGTTTGTGGACCCGATAGAGAGTTGATATCTTGATGGATTTTGATGAAACTTGGTGTGAGTGTTTGTAATCACCCAAGGATAAAGCCTATTAAGTTGTGATAAATGTGATAAATGAAGTGAGTGAGCCGAAATGTTACATTCCACTGTTACAGCTATTCAAGGGAGACAACTATGAGGGTCTCTCATAGGTCCGCGCTCGCTACAAGCGTTCACTATGACAAGTGCTAAAATTGCTTTTGTACTTCAAAATTAGGTCTTTCCGGTCTTCCTACGGACTGAATTAATTATTTTGGCTCTTTGAATTTACTTCTGGGGTCCAAAGCCTAATTTCAATTTTAGAACCATGTTGAATTAACCGCGTTTACTACAGTAAAAACGAAAACTTTAAGGACAATGAAGACAATGGTGTGAGTGTAATTACCCAAGGATTAAAATTGAGCAACATTTTCTATGAATTATTGCCCTCGTTCTTGAATTGTTTGTGGACCCGATAGAGAGTTGATTTCTTGATGGATTTTGATGAAACTTGGTGTGAGTGTTTGTAATCACCCAAGGATGAAGCCTATTAAGTCTTGAAGAAACATAATGTCAACAAAATCCGTATAATATAAAAAATGTCACTCTCAGAATTTTTCATTGACTGATAACATTTACTTATTAAACCTAAAAAAATTGTGTTTCGCGTTTCAGTATCGAATATTTTTATCGGGGCTGCATGTGCCTGAAATATATCTAGACCACGCCCACAACAGTCTTAATTTTCAAAATTTTCCAGGAAAGGACCCCCGTATTCCCTCGTTCCTCCTCTTCGACGCGGTGTTCCACGGTCGAAGGGCTCCAGAGGTTTTACATGTGCATCAGTGCATTCATGCATTGTGATCCATACCTGAACAGAATACCTTAGAGGTGTGACTGTATATTTGTTCCTCATAATAAATGTTCCTCGTAAAACAAAAATTATTATAATAAATGATCTCAGGAACTCTTACCATATAATATTTGGGTTAGGGTTAGGTCTAACTTGGAACTTATATATCGTCACAGAGGGTAGGTGGAGGGGTGTGGGTAGGAGCGTCAAAAGGGGTTTGTGCCCCCCCCCCCCCCAGCCAATTTGGAGCCACCACGCCACTGCTAAAGATGTTATTACAAGTTGTAAAGTTGTAATTTTCAGGAGGAGATTCTCAAACATCAGAAAGTCGTGTTTAGGGATTTCCAGTGGTGTCCTCTGTCGTGAGCAATGAAATAATACAGGAACATCTCTTAAGAGAGCACCAGTGTAATGCATAACACGTATCAAAGATTTCCTGGAGGGAGGGTTGGGGGGTACCTAAACTGTCCCCTTCCCCTTGATTGAACGTTTGTTCCCCCAGAAGGCCAGAAGTACTTTACTTTGCCCCAGCTTGAACTATTCAGTCTTAAAGACCCAGGAGATAGTGTATCGAGTATATTGGTTAGTCATAAACATGTTGTCGTAAATGAAAACTACAATATTAATTCCTTTTGGACATCACTGCCATGAAAATGTTCGTAACAGTCTACGCTTGTGTTGAATTTACAGAATATCTTCATTATGAAAAGTCCCATCCGATTGTATTAAACAACTGAATACCTTTAAGGCTTCAAGAAAAAAAGGAAATGAATGACTTACTTGATTGCTTAAAAAAACCCATCCGCCCACAAAAACAAGTATATAAAGAACCGGTACTATAATCATAAGGACAAATGTCACCAGATCGTTTATAAAATCCTCAATGTCGTCTGAAAGATTCAATGAGAAATGAAAATAATTGTTTGTTGTTTTCTGTCTGTTTCTGTATTGAATTTGGTGTCACTTACCAAGATCTTCTTCCACCAAAGCGATATAGTGTCCCAGTGCATCGTGAAGGCATTCAAAAACTGCGATCTATGACACCGTCCTTAATGGAGTCATTTTCCCAGAGTATGTGCCACTTGTAGAGTTCACTGATCTGAGCATGATCTGACAACAGAGAAGGGTAGTCCCCTTTTGGGTCATACAAACTAACCTCAGCTATTTCAGTTCTATGCTTTGTATCTTAATCAAAATCCATAGGTTTTTATGTACCTGAACTGATTGGATCCTGACCATTATTATTCGAACCACCAGATGGTATTTCTTCAGATACAACTGGCATCTTGTACGTGTAATATCTGGAACATGAAAGCACAAAATGAGATGTAGAGCTTCGGGTGAGAGGTTTCTGGGGATACTAGATAGTGAAGAAGCTTTCACTTTTTTGTCCTATTGGAACGAAATCGGATTTCTACTGTTTCACGATGATAGCGATTGTATATTTTGTGTGTAATGGGGTTTTATTAAATCTGCATCAATTTGGGAATTTGCATGAATTATTACATCGATTAACTTCGTATACGGACTTGTGCTGGACTATTTAGGCCTTTACATGTACGTAGTTAAATTATAGAATCCTTTTTTATTCGAAGAGTAAACTTTCGAATGCGAGCTGTGAACACTATTTCTTATCAGCAAAATATCAAAAAGGTATGATGGTCGAACGGATCTTAATAGTAACCCTTTAAAATTCCACCAGACCAGATTCTAGTTGAATCTCTTGAAGACTTATAGTGGAGCGGCATGGTAACTTTTTTGTGCTTTTTTTTATGCAAGCACCAAATTTTGCACACAGATACTTTATTATGTTGTGAACATTTTTGAATATGCCATCTTGAATTTCAAATGGGAAACCGTTGATATTTTCGGACCTATGTCAGTCATTAACTTGTTCAAAATGGCTAATAGTACATTTTTGTATCAGGGAATTCAACTATTCAAGCTAAAAGAACTGCCCATGTTTCATTTCAAAATGGCATCTAAATAAATCCATAATTCACGATATTTCTAGATCTATGTCAGCAATTTATATATATATTTCTGAAGGTGACTTGAAAATCAAAATGGTGGCTTACGCAAGTCAATTTTGAGTGGCTCCATATCCAAAACTGTTCAGTGTATATCAAAGTATCTTTGTGCCAAATTTGGTGCTTGTATCAAAATATGCACAATTCCATCATATTTGAGGGCTATGCCGCTCCACTGTTACCTTTATTCTATTTTCAAAATTAAAATCCGAATCACTGTAAATTACTTAGCATGTCCAAGATTATTTCCTGTTGTCCTGTTACACTCATCTAAAACTATATTACGTATACTAACTATATTTATACACATGTACGTATGTTGTATTTTTATGTACTGATTGACTCAAAGGACTAAAGAATTGAAAGTAAGCTGACCTAAGCTAAGCGACAACAATAATTGTTTTTTTTTGTACTTTTGTTTGTGTCATTTATTTCTATAGCTGATTTTCGAATCCCAGAGAAAATTTTATTCACACAAAATTATTCTCTTAGATTCGTTTTTATGGGTGATCTGCAGGGGCAGAGTTAATGAGTTTATTATTTGTCTGATTTGACAGTAAAATATGGCTGTAATTTTTCTCTCTCTGAGATCATTTAATTGTTTTTTTGGGGGGATTTAATGAGGTTATAAGGGTTTTCTGGTTTGACAGTGTCTCCATGGGATCTTAATACAGTTAGCAGTTACAGTATGACTTATGACAACCTCTTCCAGAACATTCCCTTCGCTGAAACTAAAATAGTCATCGAGGCTTCCGTTGCCGCCAAAAGAGCCATCTTTGTTTTGTTTGCTCCGAGCAGATACAAAACCTTTATACCAATAACGGAGACAGTGCAAATCCAATTTCGTTTTTACACTTTTCACTCTTGTAACTCCACCCATTGACTTCAAAAATGTTTTCAAACCGGTTTTCTACTCAATATGTATAAGGTCACAAACTCAAACAATGTTCCATGTATATAAATAACTATGGATTGTGCATTCTTAATGTTGAACTAATCACTGTCAATTTCCTTGTTCGTCCGAATACGAAACTAAATAATATCAGTGAAATAACAATCCTGTTTCGAGTAATAAAATCAAACGATTCATGAATCAACATCAATCTGGATCAAGTCATAATTATCAGATATGGTTAAAATGTCACTTTAACTATAAGGGACGTTTGAAGTAGAATAGAAGAGTTAGGTGTTCAAATCAACCAATACTTTATCAAACACTTTTACAACAACCGGACTGAAGTATATACTAAGCCAGCATAAAATGAGAACCTGCAGGAAGTTTTGGAATTATTCCCACATCGCCCCTTTCCACTTCGCTCCAAAACTATTCCCATTTTGCCTCTTCCCATTTTGCCCCTTTTCATTGTATCCCTTCCCACTTTTCTGTTTTGCCCCTTCCCCATTTCACCCCTTTTTCATTTTTCCCCTGCCCCAATTCGCCCCTTTTCCATTTCGACCTTTATTCCGATATAGACCCTTCCCACTTCGCCCCTTCCCATATCGCCATTTCAGACATTATTGGTTTGAGTAAATAGTAAAAATGATGGGACGTTGGCCAGAAAACAGCCTAGACAAGCTGAAAGATATTTATGTTCTTATTTGTAATCAAAATATTGAAACATTAGTGTTTAAAGATGTGGACCAGGACAAATTTGTTCTGCATCCATCGATATCTTTACCCAAAGCATTATGTGATAAACTGGTGAAAACATTAATTACTAAAAAAGACTATTTAGAAAAATTACCGATATTTTCAGACCACGAGAGAATGCGTTTAGTAAATAACGTTTGAGAGATTCTTAAATCAATGATGATCAGTTAAAAACTTTGATTAATCAGCCCAGAGTTGACTAATTGTTATAGATTAACACCTCATTCAATTCATACCATCAATAATTTTTAACATACGATGAAGTCTCTAAAGATTGAAATTAAAATCCGTACAAGCAAAACAATTTCGGGGGTCAGATCAGGGCCAGTCAGATCGAGATGATGGTCGTGCCACAGCAAACCCTGAAGAGTCAAGAGAATTTGGCTTGTAGGGTAGAACGTTCGTAGACCTTGGTTAGATACAACAGTATAAGAACCATGAAAAAAAAAAGATTCGAACAACAGGGATATACAGACGAGATATTGGTTGATGTGTGATCTATTTCAACAGTGTAAAGCGATTGGAGAGCTTACGAAATTCATGGATAACAGAGAAAATAACTTCGTTTTTAATGTTGGAAAGCAGAGAATTTCAGAAAAGAAGTGTATTGATTGGTTTTCTTGAATGATGTAGGTTGTCAATTGCGGACTGCTTTGCAATATAAGAAGGTGGCCATTGTGTTTAATTGTGTCTCAATCTACATTGTATGATCTGTAGTGTTCTTTTTCTGAATTTAAAGTAGGTTGGGACAATAAGATCATCTGAAGATGGAACTTTCTTAAAGATGGTAATCAATCTGGACAATTTGATGTTTTAGGGAAGATTGTTTCACAATTCAACAGTAGGTGGCAAAAAAGAGTGTTTGTAATGTTCAGAGTTAGATGGAATTAATCTTAGTTTATTTTGATTTCGGACAGGATAGAGATTTACGGAAGCAACTGAAGGAGGGAAAAGGGTGCTTAAAAAAGGAGGTACTAATTGGTTAATAATTTCATAGAATAATGTAAGTTTATGATGATTACGTCGAGTTTCAAAAGAAGTGAAACCAGCTTCCCTGTACAGAAGTTAGTGTGATGTTCCCCGAAATAGTCCGGTTATGGTTCTTAAGACATCTAGCTGTAGATTCTCTTATGTATTGCTGTCTCCTTTTAGGCAGGTGTGCCAGATGACATTTGCTTAGTCGAACACTGGGAGGATGAAGGACTTGAAGATCGGATTCATGCGATTTTGGACTTTTGAAATGATGAATGCTATGTGACAATTCCAGGTTTGTGCTGTTCTGTTGTTCTACTGATGTAATGATATGATTATTAAAATATAGATCTTCGTTGGATTGAAGTTTTCCTTCCAGTTATTTAATCACTCACTCACAAGTATATGGTTCTTCAATGGTGACTTAGAGAGATTAGGGTGATTGAAAAGTAACAAGTTGCTATTCAAATAGAAGGCACTGGCACAGGGTTAAGGTTATGTTTACAAACTTTGTGATGCTAATATGCAATAAACAAAATCAAAGAAGAAAATTATAAATGGTTGTCCTATAAATCTTCTTGAACCTAATAAATAAATTTAAAATACTGATTATTACTGTTATAGCTAAAACATTGTTGAAGCAATTCACTGTGGACAAAATAATATTAGGCTGATTGTGAGCCAGATTCTCTAGAATAAGAAAGAAATCGATTAATAACTATAGAAAATACATGTTATCAACTGCAAATAAACGATTGTGGGAATTTATGTCGTTTACAATGTCATTGATAAATATTATGAATAAGAGAGGACCCAGAATAGATCCTTGTGGTACACCATTTGGTACTATTTTTTATTCAGATCTTTGGTTTTTGACTAACTCAGATTGTGTGCAATCTTGAAGATAACTTGTTAGAGTTTTACGTATGTGAATGCCGATTTGATGGCCAAACACGGTCAAAAGCAACCTTCTGTCGGGGCTCTCGTCCGTGGAACTTCGCAAAATACCTGAACTCTACACACCATTCTGGTTCCTTCCCCCGAAATTTAGGATAAATCCACGCCCTAGAGGATATGTTTACTGATTTACAAATGGAATTAAAACTTACAGTTGGTCAACAGTAATTATAAATTCAGCACTATATACTAGTAAAGAAGTTATAAATACATTAATGTTTTCTATATGAGTGCTCACAAACATAAAATTCCATCGAAAGTAAAAATTAAATTAGGCTTCTTGTTATATTGCTTTTATGGGCCATTTATATTATTCGTATATATGCGATGCATAGAAATATAAATTTAACTAACAGTTAATGTTATTGGAGGAGAATAGAATTAAATGATGCATTATTTTATTTGGTGCAGATGGGATATTAAGGCTATTGCCAATGTAACACTATTGTTTTATTATCAGACATAAAGATCGATATTTAAATAAAATTCACTAAAATTACACTGTTCTTACAATTTTATAATAAATTCTGTTAAAATATCGTTCGTTATTCATTTAACTTATTTCTATCAGAGAGGTTGAAAATGTGTGGAACATTAGACGAAACAATTCGTAATTTTTATACTGATATTTGTGAGAATGCAAATGACCAATATGAAGTTAAAAGTGATCTATTTCAACCAAGACATCGTGAGATTGTTTCACTATTACATGAAGAAGTCATGAAAAGGTTTTCAATTTTTTTGTATATCTATATAACAGGTAAATAAGAGAAGATTCCAAATTACAATGCTCGAGTACAGATTCGTAAACTGACAAGCCGTCAGGTATGCGGAAGCGACTCCTGCTTGGTGTAAATACAAGTTCGTCTATTCTGATGTACAGGTTTCAGACACAAGTTTGTGGGACATGTTATATTTTCATTTTCTTTTACCGACACATACTCATACTGTATTTTAATGTTGATTACAGGCGCATGTACTTTGGATCTGGTTATCTGTTCCCCGAGATAGTAGATGGTGCTAATGTTTTGGATCTCGGCTGTGGTTCAGGAACTGTGGTGTTTGTTCTCAGTAAGTTAGTCGGAGCTAAAGGACATGTCACTGGTGTTGATTTGACACCAGCCTTGGTAAGATAATATAATATTCCAGAGAAAAGGGGTTTAGTTCCAACGAGAGTTTGCATATGCTATGTCACACTGAACCTAAAGGTTCACAAAGTCTCGATACCTTAAAGCTGATAGTTTGAAGAATAATTTCAAGGATAAGCTTGTCCCAAAGAAAAAAAACGAGGACAAAGGAAATGGTCGTCTTTTTAGAAGTTAGAGAACTATAAGAGGTTTACGTGAAGTTTAAGTGGAATTGTTGGAACTATAGAAGTCTGAATGAGCAAATTGATTTTATCTCCGATAAACACATAAGGATGTGTATATATAATCTCTATAATTCCTTTATCTTAAAAAGGACTATTCCCCAAAGGGGTTTTGTCCTAGGACATTTTGTCCTCTAAGGGTTTTTGCATGTATCCCACAAAACGAAAGAAGACATAATGAAGACTCTATATTGTGCCCTATTTCTGGTTTGTCTAAGTTTTGATTCTTAATTATTATATTTTAGGTATTAGAAGCCAAGAAGTATATCAACTACCATTGTAAGAAATGGGGCTATAATGACAGTAACGTCACATTGAGAGTAGGTAATATAGAGAAGTTTAATGAAATCGATCTACCTGAACAATCTCAAGATGTCATCGTGTAAGTTTTGTTATAATATTCTTTTAAGAAGGAATAATCCTTTCAAATACACTCTCTTATCAAACGACAAACATTTTTAAAGTTCTTATATTAGATTCTGTTTTTTGATCAATCATAATATGGCGAATTTTTCCCTTAAGTAGATTTGAAAAGCACTGTTGTAAAAATATAAATTTAATAGTACCTCACTAAATGCTTATCGTGTAAAGGAATTGCAAAGAAGGTTTTTTACGTGTATCGGGGACACTGATAGCATTGGACACTATCGATTCGATGACTAAAGTGTCCTACTTGCTAAATTGTTAACACGCCTTTCATTTTCCTGTCGTTAATTTTCCATCCATGTGCAGTAACATACCCAAATCACCAGCTTATTGTGTTTACGTTTTACAACCCATTCGCTATACCTGGGCTTATTCAATTTATTAAGACTTTCTGGCATGAGGTATAGTTTTGACATTAAAAATTGCTTAAGCAGAGTTACCTGACACACAGGCTTCATTTAGGAAATTGTATTTGCATCACATTGTCGCAGTGTTTATATCATTCATGCATTATATATTATTATTTAGGTCTGCTGGAGTGATATGTTTATGCCCCGATAAAAGGACTGTGTTTTCGAATGTTTACAGATTGCTGAAGGTATGTTATCTATTGCAGTTGCCAATATTAGAAAATTGTTGTACCGGAGTATGAGAAGGTATCATGTTACACAGCCTTTGTCGCAATCGCAATATGGGGTATGAAGATGCGAATAAGTGTCTATTTACTAGGGCTTTATAATCGATTCGAATTTTTAGATTCTATAATCTATCATATCACATCGATTCTGTTACAATATTTTTAATATAAATAAAAAGTATTTCTGTTTAGGACGGTGGCGAGTTTTGTTTGAGTGATGTCTTTGCTGATAGAGATAGACCAGCGGAGAAATTATATGATCCCAAACTTTTTAGTAAGTAAAGTTCTGGATGGATTATGCAACATAAGTGAAGTCGAAACATAAGAACTTGAAATAGAGTGTTCCGTCTGATATGCCTTAAGGTTATGATATCTTCTCTCGATTTTTTGGGAAGTAGCACTGGCCTAGAGAATTAACAATTGATGAATTGTATATTAAAAAATTCATATTTTGTTTTTTGCTTCAAGGTTATGGCACAACATGCTCAATGAAATGGGATGAGATAGGCGGCATTCCAGTAGATGTAGGATTTACTAAGCCATATTTAGTTAGTGCTGCTCCCTTCGATTATAACAAAGAGATTCTTTCCGAAGTCGGTAAGTTATTTTACTATATCAAACAAACCAAATAAGCAGATCGGATTAACGAGTTGCGACAGCACGTACATAATAATATATCGGGTGTGAACAGATCTCTTTCACAATTCTCACAGATTTACTTCAACATGTCCTTGTCAGACTCTGACAATATAAGAGACATCGAACGAATAAAAAATTTCATTTTCCATCCTGAGATGCTCTCACGGATCTCATCTAAAAGTATTTTCTCCCAAAAAGCGACCATCCTGCCTTTCAGTTCCTGTCAACCGTCAAACGTTTTTTTTATTTGGACCAACCGATACATAATCAAATAATCCAAATCGGCGAATAACCCAGTTTAACTTGTCATCATCCTGTGGTTTAGACATCCCGTATACGAGTAAAAAAGATGATAACGTACAATACCGGGAACTTCACAATGATAAAATATACATCGAATTCCCATATACACCTGTATACCTGAAACGTATTTCTTTTGCAGGCAATGCAGAATTTTTATGCGCTGAATACAGATTCTTTAAGTTGCCTCAAGGAGCCAGACGATCTGCAGCGGAAGTGACGTATAAGGGTAACATTAAGAGTCTTGAAGATGAATTTAAATGGGATATAAATACAACATTCAAGGTATTTGCGTCTTTACTTAGCATTTAGCTTTGTATGTACTATAGATCTTATTAATGTTGACAATTCCATCAGGAATGTACTTTACTGGCACAAAAAACATGCACAATTTTGGACACGAAAGTATTCGATCAGCATTAATGATAATACCTACGAACCAACAACCTTAATAATATCTCATTCATTGGAGAGACACCAAAATCCTGTAGAAGGCGATTAATATTAATACCATGTTTACTGGCAATTAGACTATAGAATATTTGCTCAGGGCTGATAATAAAATGAATTCGTCCTCCACGGATTTCAAGATGGAAATCAAAAACTAAACATGCTGACCATGACGTACAATTTAAAAACCATCATGGATTAAACATAATGTTAGTTAGGTTTACCGAAGTTTTTTTGAAGTTTGACCCGAAACGTCAGTGCAGCATTTATTATTGGGTTTTCTTACAAATATATATATTCGATGTATTACAGAAAGGTGAACCAGTCGTAGTAGATTCTGATCTGGCCTCAATTTTGGCTTTTTCAAGATATAAAGATAGTTTTAGCTTTAAAGACACCGACCAGGCAGTGGAAACTCCCAACGTATGTTGTGTCATTTCTATATCTTTTATTTTATTAAAAATTACTAAACGTTCATGCAAGTCGTTATCCAAGTTTCGATAGAGCGTGGTTTGGCTATGAAGAGTCATCGGTTGATAAGTGTTTTTAGGATTGAGCAAGTATCTTCCGTCAATTTGATTTGGAATAATCGCGTTTGGTAAAATCCCGAAATCGTAGTAAAGTATTGGATCACCATTTATAAAAAATGTAAATATTTTTTATTTCTCTTTCAGTTGCAGAATCCATTCGCATATATAGATGACCTGAGAAAACAGGGACATCAATTGTCAACAGGTTACCAGGTTTAAAATTGTTTTCTCTATTTTATTAAATCTGTGAAAATGTAATGAGAATTTCCGAATTATCCTGAAGTTGCCTGGTTAATTCAGAAACCATGATGCTGTAAATATGAAAGTATATCAGGAATATCCAAATACTTTTGCTTTCCACCCTTTTTCTTCCTCGTATTGGGTATGCAAATGCATAAACAACACCCTGTCCAGTCGTTAATAGAAACCAATCCACATGTTGATACGATGTGGCGGCACCAATTACCTTCCGGAAACTGAGTTCGAACCATACATAATTTGTCCAAAACTAAAGATGTCTTAATTTACGATGCACTTTTTGCAATGCTGAAGCCGAACTGTCCATGTGTGTGCCCGTCCACACGTCTACAGGTCTACAGATCACTCATACCGATTTATAAAAGCTCAAAGTCGGAAAAATCTGTGACGAACAGGTCTTTAAAATTTCGTTAACACCAACCTTATGTCTTTTTTTTCAAAATTAGTTGATTCAAATTGGATCTCTACATAAAGCATGTCAATAAATAAATACTCTCATATTCTACCAACTCTCGGAATAAGAATTGTTTATTATTATTAAAATAAAAATCCAAGGAATCGAGAGCACTGCTATTTAGTTATGCTATTATTGTGACAAGAAGCTAGTCAATTTGTGTTCAGTGAGAGAGTTTTAATGAAGATCCAATCCACACTTGAAGCAATGAATGAAATAAAATACAATAAGACAAGATAAGAGAATGTTGTATTATAAATATAGAGTACTATAATTCTACAGTAATAGATGTTTGTTTCATGGCATTATAAATATACGTATTATCAATGGGTAAAAACTGTCCTGTGATTATTTTGATAGCCTCCTGGGCTGCTATACCTCCAATAAACGCTGCTATTGTATGTAATTCACTGGCACCATATCTACACCTGGAATTGAAAAAATAATCATGTTATCACGAAAATTGATTTCATTTGATGATGACAATGAAAATCTTTAACAATGTTGAGTATTATTAACCTCAAGAGTTGTATATACAATGATATTGTGTTCAGTTTAAAGATTAGAAAAACTCTTTACAAACATTATGAAAAAAAATACTTACATTTCTTGTACATAGTCATCTTTACTAACTGGTGGTAATGACCATTCCTGTATCAATTTACTTAAACATACCTGCAATAACACAATGGTATTTTTATATACAACATTGGGTTCTAATTACGGTACTAATGTTCAATTGTAAATTTTGAAATGGTGGTAAATATTTTCAGTCTAGATAACATCAGAACTAGACAGAATCATATAACCAATACAATCTTTTGACTTGTGCTCATATTCCAACTGTAGGTCAAAAACTTATTTATTGTGAACATTGTGAACAAACAAAACTTAATACAAACCTTTAGTTTTTGAACATCAGATTCTAATTGTTGTGTATAAAAACCAGGATAATGGTTGAATTTCTCATAGAATTGATCTACTGCTCGTAATAAAACATAAAATATCACATCACTTTCTTCTTCATCTTCAAGATGTTGACCTGGATGATACAATTATTAAATTATAGTATACATAGTATCCTTATTTAGCCATGAGGCCTATTAGCTGAAACTGAAACTTTATGTAACTTATTGCTTATCAAATGCATCAAACTTAATTGAACCCAGGAATGACCAGCTCAAGAAATTTGAAGATTTTTGTGTCATGTATCCCAGTTTCAGTACTTTCACAGTTAATATTTGATCTCTTGCCAGAAAGTCTTTTTAAGAGAACAAACTGTATGAATCAGTTGTGAAATGTTCTTGCCCTAAGCCAGAGATTGTGGTATGTTACTAGACATGGACATAATTAACAATAGAAAGCTGTCAAGTAAAACAAACCTAGAAGTGATGTATTAGCTGTTTGTGGATTATATTCTTCTTCTAAACTACGACATCTTATCACCCTTAAAAACGCTGCATTACGACCTGAAAACACAAACAAACTCTTATTAGAACTATTAATGAAAATGAAATGAAATGAATGGAGTTTTACGTCCTACTTTCTGCACCTATATGGGCTAATTGAGGATGGGAGAACTATTAAAGAGGTTTTCTAGCTTTTTCATGTTTATCAAAGCCAATGTACATCTGTTATAGTTTATGTTGGTGTGACTATAAACACAACGTTCAGGAGGACAGCTTTACTATGAATGAATATTAAATAATAATGACATGAGCAATAGACGGTACAATGAGTTACATCATGCGAGTGGTTATCATATGATAATCTATAAGATGGCTGTGGTTCTTGCATAAAAGAAATGCTTTTCTATATAATATAACATGATATAAAATGCTTTGCTTTAGCTATATAATTAAATGCTAAGTTTAAGTGGAATTGCAAGACTCAAAGTCATGTTTTAAATAGTAAGTCCCAGGAAATTCAAAATGTTAAATACTTACAAAACGTATGAATTTCTTTTTCTGATATACTTTCAGGATTCTATAAATAAAACATTCAAATTTCATGTTTCATTGTAAATATCTAAACAAATATGCTGTGTGTCAGTTGAAAAATAATCAATTTGACCAATTTATAATATTATCTTTAATTGATTAACTCTTGCTTGAAATATACTATCTGTTTATTTCATATACCCAAACCCATACTTTAATAAATCAATACATAAAGAGACCTGCCTAAATTTCCAACTTAAAAAATAAACATATAAATATACATATACTTCCATCAACAAATATTTTAAATTTGCATATATCACATGAACTTGTAAAATATTCACTTTTTAAAGGTTGAATTCTTTGAAAACATCAATTTAAAAACCAACCAATTTCAAAATCTACAAAACTTATCAATTGTAAGTTTTTTTTTAAATATTTTGAAATAAAGTAATCATTTTTTCCAATAATATTTCAAATTGAAACAATTTATACCTAGGCAGGTTTCTTTGAGTCCCAGTAAAATAACATAACAGAATGACATGCATGAAATATATAATGATAAACTCAACATAACAAAGGTTAGCTATTCCATGATTTGAGTCATTATGTTTGATATTTACAAATGTAAATATGCTTAAGCATTGTGAAACCAAAGTTCATGGATTTGTCCATAAAACTCCAATTAGAGTGTAATATCTTAATTTTTGAAAGATAAAATTATTTTTGGAAATCTCTGATCAATTTGTGAGATGCATGAAACCCCCTCCCACAAAAAAATAGATTCCTGACCACAAATAATGGTTTTACAGTAGGTTAGGTTATAAATTATCAGAAGTACTAATTTGACTACATATCATACTTAAAGAATTTTATCGCTTAATACATAGCCTACCATTTTTTAAGTTATGTCATCTTTATGTGATTAAGATTGATCTCTAAATATTTTTTTCACAAGATTTTAAAACTACCATTTTTTCATATAAAATCCTTTATACATTTACTTATTTTTGGTTACTTATTAACATAAAAATCTTAAAATAACTTGAAAATATATATTGATAATAAAAAATCACTGGAAGTAGAGAACAATTACTCAAAGAAAGAGGGTTAACTCATAATGAACAAATTCAAGTGGACAAAATATAGGAATGAAGAAACTAAACATAACAGACCAGGGCTGTTGATACCATAAGCAAGTCATGTCTGAGCAAAATGAAATTTTCTTGGTTACACAAACAATTTTGTACTAAAATTGAATTCTGGCACAAATTTCATATCAATAAATGCCTGAAGCAAACAGCCCTGTTGAGATCAGTAAGGGTAAATGGAATTACATGCAAAATGAACATGATAACTGAATGAATTAAATTTCAAATTTCTTAAATAAGAATGGTATTTTTTCTCAACATTTACAATTTTACAAGCAATAAAAAAATCAGATTTGATATGATTATTTTTGTTGATTTTCTTTGAAAGTATATATTGGTCACAACAGCCACAATATTGGAGAAATTCATCATAAATTTGTCAATGAAGCTTGGATACATGTATTTAAATCTCTTCCCATTACTTCAATAAGAAATTTGAAAAATTCAGAAATGAAATAAAAAGGAAGAGAATAATAAAAGGTTATAACTGAGTGTAGACAACTGTTTGGAGGTGGAGTATCATTTGTTATTACTAAAGGCTCATCCTACAAATAGTAGAAACTCTTTTAATAAACACTCATTTAGTTCCTACCTCATCCTACGTAGTTTAGTTTTGGTATCATAGCAAGGAAAATATGTACAGAAAATAACTAAATAATTTAGAAGGGCTTGATAGCAAAGCAGGGCAAGCTCACCCTTTCAGAAATCTTGACACTGAGAAAAAAAAGGCTGGCCAGTGTGCAAAATGAAAGATTGGGTTGGTTGACTACTGACATGTGAACCAATCAATATTTTAAAATTCAATAATAAAATGGGTTGGTTTTTCAAAAATCTTATGAAACATTTTACCCATGAGGTTAATTAGTCTTATTAAGATATTCATTCACTCAAAGTCAAAATTAATTATAAGATTTTTTCAAAACACAGCCCTGACACACAGCATATATAATAAGAATAAAAACTTGAAGTGAGCTAGTAATTACCTGACACTGTTCCTCTACCAATCTCTGTACGATATCAGATACACTCTGACAGTCAATATTAGCTTGTTGACGGTAAATATTCTGTAATTTAATATATCTCTCCGAATCAGCTGTCATATCAGGTATAGTACCTCGTAATGGTAGAGCACCTGCAATATAAATAACATTACCTCGTAATGGTAGAGCACCTGCAATATAAATAACATTACCTTGTAATGGTAGGGCACCTGTAATATAAATAACATTACCTCGTAATGGTAGGGCACCTGTAATATAAATAGCATTACCTTGTAATGGTAGGGCACCTGTAATATAAATAACATTACCTCGTAATGGTAGAGCACCTGCAATATAAATAACATTACCTCGTAATGGTAGAGCACCTGCAAATAACATTACCTCGTAATGGTAGAGCACCTGCAATATAAATAACATTACCTCGTAATGGTAGAGCACCTGCAATATAAATAACATTACCTCGTAATGGAAGAGCACCTGCAATATAAATAACATTACCTCGTAATGGAAGAGCACCTGCAATATAAATAACATTTTGACTCAGGCCATCAATTTCTTATTTAACTCTCCTGGTGTAACCTGGCGCCTCATAGACCTGGCACTACAGTAATTATATATATCAGTAGCTCCAGTAACTTCCAATTGCAGATAATCCTGGAAAAACACATTATCCTACATGCTTTTATGCACTAGGCACAATGAAATGGAATGAGGACAGCGGCATAACCTATTTCCAACTGTCAAGAATTTTTAATGAGCACACTCTTTAGTACATGGAACATCAGTTTTTGGTCCATTTGACGCTTTTGCTATGTCAGATTTGTGAGAAACAGGGCACCATAAAAATTATAAATTAGAAACTTTCACTGACCTTGTCCATCTGTCTCTACAAACTGTTTGACAGCTCTTGTCAAGATCCAGAATGGTTTACTCTGTAATCACAGGAAAAAACAAATTATCATAACTCTATCCTACTTCTGAGGGGGTGTGTAATACTTTCCATATTTCAATAGTACATGTATATACAATTTTGCAACACTTTTAATTCTAGAATACTAATGAAACAACCAGGAAATAAAAAAGTAATGAATAACATTTATAATATTTTTTAAACAATTTAGACTCTCACTTGTAATCCATCAAATTTAAAACATAGGCTTGCGGCAAGTCTCGCAAGCGTATACGCCCACCAGCAGCTTGATAAAGAGGTAAATGTGTACACCAAAACATACGCGATATCAGAGTTTTATGCGATAAAAATTATCGCATCGTCATTAAATTCAATAGTGCACATATTCATAATGATATTGAAACACATACAAAATATCTAACGGATCCATGGAGAATTGTAGCCTGTAGAGTGAGCACGAGCAAAAAAAACAAACTCTATATCTCGAAAAAAAATCATCGAATCATCACCAAATTCAATAGTGCACATCTTCATTATGATATTGACACACATACAAAATATCAAAAGGATCCATGAAGAATTGTTGCCTGTAGAGTGAGCACAAGCAAAAAAACCAATGCGATATCAGAGTTTTACGCGATATCACGGAAGAAAATCATCGAATCATCACCAAATTCAATAGTGCACATCTTCATTATGATATTGACACACATACAAAATATCAAAAGGATCCATGAAGAATTCTAGCCTGTAGAGTGAGCACGAGCAAAAAAACGAACGCGATATCAGAGTTTTACGCGATATTTTGGAAGAAAATCATCAAATCATCACCAAATTCAAAAGTGCACATCTTCATAATAATATTGACACACATACAAAATATCAAAAGGATCCATGAAGAATTCTAGCCTGTAGAGTGAGCACGAGCAAAAAAAAACGAACGCGATATCAGAGTTTTACGCGATATTTCCGAAGAAAATCATCGAATCATCACCAAATTCAATAGTGCACATCTTCATAATAATATTTACACACATACAAAATATCAAAAGGATCCATGAAGAATTGTTGCCTGTAGAGTGAGCACGAGCAAAAAAACGAACGCGATATCAGAGTTTTACGCGATATCCAGGCTTCGACAAAAGCACGCACGCGCGCACGGCGTGCGCAGGCACATTTTTCATAATCGAAAATTTTTGCAGGCACAAATTTTCGGTCATGATAATATTTCACTCCTTGAACAATATCAAAATTATATAACAACACTAGCACTGTCTGCAAAATCAAATATTTTGTCCGTCCTATGCTAAATTTGCATAAAATCATTAAAACCAATGGACCGCTAACCCGATGATTAAAATTAATGTGTTCGTTATGTCTTTTGAGGACATTCGCGCCTCGAGAGCTCAAATGGCCTAGTTAGTTGTGAGAAGAGAAATGCCGTCTTGTCCTAATCTTTGCATGTGCAACATGTGCTCCTATGAATTGATCGTCCCGGAATCCTTTGAACACGCAGAACAACGCTATTTGATTTTTCTACTGCCTGCCCGAAGCCGGGTGTTCGGAATAACGGTCACCGATTGAAAAAAAAAAGCCCAGAAGTTCCTCATGTATATTCTTAGAACCGGAAACGAAAGAATTGTTGTAGTCTTGAATAGCATGACATCGTTTCCGGTTTTAAGTATTAATGCATAAGAAACGCCTGGTTTTATTTTCATCGGTAACCGTTAGGCTGACGGTGACGGAGTTTGAGCTCTTCGATTAGCCACTGCTGGGAGTATTAAATTAAAAGGTATATTGTATTGTCCTTGGTGTGGGTCTGTCTACATTATGCGGTAGTAGGCTACTTAGTAAGCACTTGTATAAGGTAAGGGAAACGGGGAAACGTCATTAAATGGTGTTGTGATTTGGCAAACTCAGTAAATAATTATTACATGAAATATAAAAAATGATATATAATATATAAACAAGTGAATAAACATACACCAAGACAATTGGCACATTAGTAAATAGATCTATATTTTAATTCAAATTATATACATGGTTTAAATTTCAAGATGCAATTTGCCTCTCTGGGCCTATCTGCATTTTAACATTTGCAGGCACATTCGTTTACTAAAAACCTTGTGCGCAGGCACATTTGAATTTTGTATAGCCCTGGCGATATCTCGGACGAAAATCATCGAATCATCACCAAATTCAATAGTGCACATCTTCATAATGATATTGACACACATACAAAATATCAAAAGGATCCATTAAGAATTGTTGCCTGTAGAGTGAGCACGAGCAAAAAAACAAACGCGATATCAGAGTTTTACGCGATATCTCGGACGAAAATCATCGAATCATCACCAAATTCAATAGTGCACATCTTCATAATGATATTGACACACATACAAAATATCAAAAGGATCCATGAAGAATTGTAGTCTGTAGAGTGAGCACGAGGTAAATGTGAACGGACGGACCGACAGGGGTAACCGCAATATACGCCCATACTATCGTGTGGGCGTATAAAAATTGGTTTTAAACAGGTAAAAATACGTCAATTCTTAAAGATTTAAAGAGAAAAACATCACAGGTGAAATTCTTACCTGTGGGGTCAAATTTAAACATTCTGGATCTTCAAATAATTTCAGGATTTCAGATGGTACCTATACAGAATGAAAAACAAAAGAAAACTCATGTTTTACAAAAGCCACTTGTGAAGTTTTGAAAACCCCTTTTTGCAATATATCAAACTTTAGATCACCCCATAAAGGTTTAAAGATAGATTTCATATTTTAAAATGTTTAAATGTATAAGATTTCTAAATAAATAATATCTGGAAACCAGTACCCTGTACCTTATCAAGATAACAAATAAAAGTAACACCTTGCAGTGTTTAATGCGGGACTCTATGGCAGAGAGAATTAAATCATGTTATATGAAATTCCTGCTTACTGACCTTAGTGGGAGCTAGTGAAGTATTGACATGTTTTACAGCTTCATCAAAATTTTCTTCTTGGTCTGGTATTCCTTCTTCATTCTTCAGAATACCTAGAATAGATAAAAAATACTGGTGTGTTTTCTAATTCCTGTATGATGATCTTACTTACACTTCAGGTGAAATATTCATAATAAAAAAGTATTAACACCATGAATTGTTAGGTTTGATAATAAAATCTAAAAAATGTACATCAAATTTTATGTCACGGTCAGCAAAAAATTCTAATTGTAGAAATTGCAGTTACAAGGTTGACATGTTAAACTTTCAGAGAAGCATGCATAAATTTACATAAGTGATAATTGAAAACTGTTATGTATAGTAGAGTTAATGTTCTTTTCAATAAAAGATTCTTTGTAATAATTTATCATGTCATCACCATCTGTCTATGATGTTTCTATGCTTGTGGTTACCTGTTTTGATTAATTCTTTTAACTGGGTCTTTTCTTTATAATTCTTAGGTGCTTCACCATTATGCTGTAAGTAAAAAATATCTATCTATAGAGGTTACTTATAATGGAATTTAAGAAAAACACCATCTCAATGTAGAAACAAAAGTTTAGTTATATACAGATCTTGCATTGCAAAAAAAAGAACTGTACTGCATATCAAGGTGATATTAAACCTTTCTTACTGTTGAAATGTAAAAGACTAACAAAACTATTGGCTTACTGTATTTTTCCACTGCTGTAAATATTTATATACTATAACTAACCAAGGTGTATGAGAATGATCCTATAAATAAAGTAGATATAATTTAACACTTTGTGAGCTTTATAAAAAAATAATTATTGTGGTTGCTTTATTCTTAATATACAAGGGCTAACGAGGGCTGTCAAATACGAAGTTACCGTCACAAATTATGCCAGGAATGAACCATGAATTCTTAGGTTAGGAAGCAAGCTTTTCACTTGCTAAGCCACATCGGATACCCAAACAAATAAACAGGGGCTAAAGCAAAGATAATTTTTCCCTTCAAATCCAAATTCAAGACATGAAGTCCAATTCATGTCCACATACTTGTACTATACACACTGGCTCATTATGACCTAATCTAAAATTATATAGAACTCACTGTGTTTATGTTTTAAACATGACCTGAATGTACTTAAATATCATTGCTTGACTACAGAAAGGCATTCCTATTTTTAAATTTATACAATTGGTAAGATTTCACTATCAAATATAAAACATAAATATGTAGAAGAATTCTGTTGACATCCTACCTTTTTATTCATAGTAGACATGTCTAGTGAATCACAGAATTGTTGAAAGGTAGGAAGTGGTCTGTCTAGTCTGAGATCTTCTAGTGTATTATCTGGGTGAGATTCTACCACTGTAATATACAACATTTCACATAATAAATTTGAGTTAGAGAACCTATTCAAATACCAGTTGCTGGAAGATTGGAGATTGTGTCATCTATTTGACGTCCCTCATCCTTTATACTCTTCTTTACATTTTTTGACGCTCACATCTCTCTATGTGGACGTATTGACCTTGTCAACTTAGACTCAATGTCAGGGGAAAAAAATAAAAAATTATCGTTAATTACAAATGAAGCCTCTATTTAAAAAAATCCATGTTAGTCAAGTAAGGTACATACATGAAATTTGATTTTTTATCAGCCACTATTTTGGTGTCTGCGTTATGCGAACTTTCGCTTGTCGTCAACAAGGGGTGCGCACTATACATGGGTAAATGAATTTTCCCCGATTTTGATGGGGTAAAGAAGGGGTGCGCATTATACATGGGTGCGCATTATAATCGAAATTATACGGTATTGTCTTCTCCCCTGTCCGTCTGTTTGTCCATTCGTCAACATTTTTTATGGAATCAAATGAAATTTGTATGTGTATATATACATTCATGAAATGAAGATCAAGTTCGAATTTGAACTATTTTCGACCATTAGAAGCAGAGTTATTGCCCTTGCCCCAAAACACTATGCTAATACAATTTAAGTTTTCTACTGATTTTACTTCTGATTAAATTTAAGACTTTTCCATTTTACCATCTGCATGCTGTGGTGGGCATATATGGCTGTGGTCCTCTATCTTTTATCAATATGAAGCTGTTTATTGTTACTTTTCCAGCTTTGTTGATGCACACCAAGTTCATGGGACTTTGTCATTCTGTGATAAGGTTGCCCTATTCACATAGCTTGCTGCGCCCTTCAGTTACTGAGAATGACTTTGATTCTAGGTAAGCTTGGCTTTCATCTTGGCAATCTCCAGGAATAGTTTTGTCCTGAATTAACTTGTTAAAGTCTCTGTGGAGTTTCACCTCCAAACCAAAAAAAAAACTGGCAAATGAATCTTTGACGACATTATCACAGACTGAGTCCGAGTCGTGAACTTTAACCTACCTGTATGTTCTTTAAGTACTAGTCTAATATAACCAATAAAACCATAACAACGACATACTAATAACGGTACATTATATTTATATAACAACTCTCCTAATAATAATAAACTTCTACAATATAATAAACAGTATTTATAATTATCAATGGAATGGACATTTTCACCCCATCAAGTGTAGTAAGGAAACTTATTCTTAGCTAAAGAAATCTGATTCGGTGATATTTGAGCCTGACATTTCCTAAGGTACATGAGAACATCATTGGAATAATTATTCTCAAATCATAGCCTGGGGCATTAAAAGATCAAATATTATTGACTTCATTATACAATTTGTACTTGAAGTTCCACAGGAGGCTCATGCTCAATTAGAGAGTGCACATTGTATTATATGATAAAAGTTCCAAATGGAACAATTATTACACAACAAATGTTCTTTGGAACAGTTATTATAGTGGAACTTATATATCGTCACAAAAGCAGCCCTATACTTTAAGAAATGCCTCAGGTAATTGATCTTTGGAAACAATAACTTACTTTTCATCCATATTGGTTGCTATGACGATGGAAAACGAGGTGAAAAAGGTCGGGTTATTTTCTATTAGACTGGAGGGTGACTGAAAATAAGAATCAAAATATTACATGGAAGATATTTACATTATAGAGCACCCTCTCTAAAATTATAATTAGGATAAAGCTGAAAATTAAAAGGATACCGTATATTGAATTTATCTAAACTTTTCACATGTCTATACAGGTAGCATTATCAATATAATTAAAGACTAACAATGGTATTTTACTTATGAACATATATGAATACAGATTAAAAACACAGGAGCTCAGTAATAATGATATGTTGATGAGTTGATAAAGTCATAAGAGACATTTCGCAACCCATGCGCCTGTGATTACAAATGCCAAAAACCATACACATGAAGCTTAGATAAAGAAAATTATCATACTGTTATGAAGAAACTCATTTAATTTAAAAAAATTTCAATACATTTTATTTTTGCAGAATATTTAACTCACCTCCTCCACAAAATCGCCCACTACATCTTCGTTTAACTCCGATAATAATTCACAAGCTATCTTACCTCGTGACTATAATATAATAATATATTAATTAAAATTCAAATCTCTGACGTTGTATTCTTGTAACAATCTTAGCGTCTGGATGTCCGAGAACCTAGCTACAATTGATTAATGATTACGAGCCTTATATTATTTGTGAATGATCAGTTAATCCTACCCACAAATGTTTCATACAAAATGGAAGAAACTGTGGCTGGGTCTAATAATTGAAATAATCGATTATCGACCCTAAACATTTTTTTTTTTGATTATCGATTATCAAATTACATAATCGATTAAAATTCATAGTCAAATTTTCTTTTAATGTTATCTGCTACACGCTTATCAGAGAAGTCACGACCCATTTTATCATGATAATCATACAAAATTCTGGACATTCCTTCAGTTTCATTTGTCTTCGGTACCTAATATTGATAAATAACAAACATTCAAGAACAAAAACGTACACGAACATACGAAGATTAGAAGATTTCACAATTAAAATATTTCGATTATTTAACGATTATTGATCAGTAACCTGCCTTAGATAATCGATCTCAATTTGGTAATCGATACTCAGCCCTAGAAGAAACAGGTATAAAGTATGATCCTACTTACAGTTCCAATACTGCTCTTCAATAGAAAAAAACTGAAACAGAAGAAAATTTGGTATAAATTATCGAATATCTTTCATGCAAATAAAACAGTGATCTCACAATACTCATGTATTTAAAGATAGCTTGCCAGGCAAGGTAATATACGCCCAATGGCAGCTTTGTTTGAAAAAGAACATTTGGTAGTCATATGCCTACATTTTGTTCAGAACTTAAATTAAGTTTTAAGTAATATTTTTTTTCTCGATTTCATCTTGGCATTCATCAAGTTTAGTCAAAATCCTTCTGCCTTGTAGAGTGTTTTATTATGAGCTAAAAACTAAAGCGTATTTCAAAGAAGAAAGGCAATAAGTCATAGGGTTTAACGTATGATAATAAACTAATTCAATAGGTTTCATTAAAATTTATCAAGAATTGCGCTTTCTAGAGTATTTACAGCTTAAAAATCAACGCGTTTTGAAGAACAAGGGCAATAATTCATATTAAATATTTTTCGATTCTTTTGATTTTCAATAGGGTTCATCCTTGGGTTATAATAGACAATTTCAGTAAGTTTCATCAAAATCTGTAAAGAATTGTGACCTGTAGAGTGTTAACGAGCTAAAAATCGAACGCGTTTTAAAGAACAAGGGCAATAATTCATAGTAAATATTTTTCGATTCTTTTGATTTTAAATAGGGTTCATCCTTGGGTGATAATAAACAATTTCAGCAAGTTTCGTCAAAATCCGTAAAGAATTGTGACTTGTAGAGTGTTAACAAGCAATTGTGGACGGACGGACCGACGGACATGGGTGACGGCAATATACGCTCCACATTTCATGTGGGCGTATAAAAAATCAGATGAATAAATAACTAAATAATGTACGGTATACGGCTTTCTAATTAATTGATAAATATTGGACCTACTTGTTTCCCACATCATCACCCTCTACTTTCTTATCATCTACTATAGTAAACGATCCGATACCTGAAATAAATTACCTTGTTTTATTAATAATATCATAAAAACGATATTCATATACAAGATTCTATGTGAAAAATCATAACAGACCCATAACTAAATCTTTATTTATTGAGATACCAATTTAATAACTTTAGAGTGAATTTCAGGTTTCATTTCTATCCTCACTATGACAGTTTACACAATCATGTCCTACAGGTTTTGAAGTGAGGCCAGTTTAATGCAAATTGAAATTGAGAGATCATTCAACATTTCAGTGTTGATTGATCAATCACTAACACGTTTTGACTTATAGGCCTACCAATCAGATAATTTTATTTCTTAATATCTTAATTAAAATTTTGTAAACCTGCTATAGATTAACAGGAACTAAATATGACTCTACCGCTACTTACAAAATCTGAACTTTGTACAACTCTATCGTATCTTACCTGGCAGAATGAGATTTTTTAGTATTTCTGTTCCAGTAGCTGTAGCATTGATTAAACAAACTCTGGATGACTCTAGAGCAGATTGTCCATGATCACCCCATAATCTATATTAAAAATACACAATTGTTACATTTATTCTTGAATAGGCTCTAGACTATAGTATAAAGCTATTTCAAATACCAGTGATGTTTGGGTTACTGGGTGGGTACCAGGATTCAGTATAATAGGCCTAAGGCCCAAATGCAAATGTGATAAGATAAAGTTATTTCATATTATCAAGGAAGCTTTTCAATTTCAATTTCATCTGTTACAGAGTTGGTACCAGCAGTGGTAGGCCTACTCTACATAAGTGATAAACTTTACAAAATTCGATTCAGGACAGTATTCAAAGTGCCAGTCCAATACTTGATTGTAATTTTTCAGTGGCATAAGATGAGATTTATAAATATTTCCCTTTCAGACCTTACCAAAAAAAGACTTGAAAATGGAGACTACGGTATTACAGACAAAAAAGCGTCGCATCTACACGGTTGACACAAACGATTACGAACATAAATTTGACAGACAGAAATCTATATTGTTAAATCAACAGCCTCACATATAACTTAGAAGTATAATACCTCAACTGACGATCGTATTTGTTATTTTTGTCGAGACCGCTTTTCGTAACAGCAGCCATGGCAAGAAAAGATAACTCTATTAAACAACAGTAAAACCTCTAATACAGGACAGCCAAAATGGGGCTCATTGTTTTCATAAAAAAAATGTAATGTTTCTAAAATACACTTTTAATGATATAAAAAAATCTTAAAGGTCTCCTTCAACTTGCACCTTGCAGCTGAATCTTGATTAATTAAATCAGGGGTTGTGATTTATTGATTTATTTTATTTTTTTGAAGTGCCAAGTGAAATGGAGTTTTACATCCTAGCTTTCCTCACATTGAGCTCACGAACATGTATTCCATTATTCTGAATTAATTTTGGCCACAGATTTTCTCATTCAATTAAAAGTGAAATTGTTGATTATGAAACAATTCAAGATTTTCAGCTCATCCTCGTAAAAGGCAACCGAGCAGGTTTATTTTGGCACTATTACTTGCTCAACTAATAGCCTACATTGATATGGTTGAAGATTATTTTGGAATTGCTGTCTGGTCACATGTTCAGGGTTGATTTAATAAAAATATATAAAGCTTCTTTTTTTAATTATATGTTTATTAGGAAATAATGCAATGACAAAAATCATTTAGTAATAAATAAATGTAAATAGCTCATAAAAGAAAATATAGGCACTAACAAAATTTTAAGAAATTAAAAAAATCATCACAGATCAATATTTATATCACAAATTAGATCTTTCGAATTCCAAGTTTAGATCTTTAAAAAATGGAAGGCCTTGCTGGAAGTGGTTGGACATAGGCCTAAAATATATTGGTGTCTTTAAGCTAAAGAGAAAATAAAATTCAAACCTATTTTATACATAGATATAAAACTAATGCTCATATACAAGATAAAATAATATCTAATATATTAATAAATAACAAAAAATAACAAATTCATTAATATATTCGAGTTGGAAGAGAGAATAACAGATGTAGAACTAACAAAATATAATTCACTCCATAAAATCTCAAGACTGTCGGACTGAAAATTGAAATGGTGCAAATCAATGGAAGAAATATATGATGTTTGTGGAAGGGAAAAAGAAATTAAACTGGCAGCTCAAATTTCTGGCCAAAATAATGATCACACATGAGTATAGGACAATCTGTGAATTCAACATTATAATCATAATATAAGGTCACTTCTTGTGGAGATTCCTTCGTGTTCCCAAAATAGCCACAATCCTCGAGGGAAGAATCGGCGGGAAGCATTGCCTCTAAATTAAGAGTTTTATTGGTAAAGACAGCTAGTTTGGTTGATAAAACATGAGTTTGTTGTATAATGATTTCAATCAAACCATACACTGATAAATGAGAATGAACCAAGACTGCTATATGACCGGGATGTTCTCTGTATGAATCAAACGTGACCAATCTTAAATCAATCAGAAGATATCTGAAATGACAAATCAATGAAACAATATTAGATCTTAGTAAATAATGATATAAACTCAACATTACTTTATAATTACAAGCAAGGGAAACCCAAAGCATTTTCACCACACAAGCTAAGTGAACAGGACCATCAAGTTCACAAGAAGAATATTCTCAAGTAAGTCAATATGTTGTGACTGCACAGCGATGCCTTGTTGACAAACACTGTTAAAGAGTGGAATCAGGTTTTCATTAGGAATTGCAGATTGTAACATTACAATGAAGTAATTTTACGAAAGCACAGGCACAGGCATGTAGGCATAACCAAGTGAGAGAGTTATTTGTGCAGTTAGTTATTCATGCTCAGCCTCAACACCTTTACCTATACTTTTCTTAGTGGAGCTCGAATTCTACATTCTATAACCTACCTTGGATGTTTTTCTCTGTATGGTTGCCACAAACCCATCTTACAACAAGGACAAGGAATAGGTTTTCTTTCTGATAAAATCAAACTGACTTCATCTCTATCTTTCACTAGTTCTGGATTTTCTTCTTTTCTGAAATATAATGATCATTATTTTAATTTAGCATACAAGCCTAAAAATAAGGATTTGGGGTGTGCCAGTCAAAATGATGGCAAAGGAGACATGTTGCCAGGCAAATTTTATATGCTGCATGTTCCACGATAACGGTAAGTCATCAAACATTGAGATTAAATGAAATTGAAATAATATTAATAACAATATTTATATTGTGCAGCAATTAAATCTTCTTGGAATTTCTCAAGGCGCAAATCAGCTGGTATAGTAAATATTTAATTAAAGATAGATACCTAAGATGTTGTAATCCTTTAGTAAACTCTGTATAATCAATTTCACCACTATCATCTTTATCTAGCAGTTTAGTCAATAGATGTAGTTCTGTTTTATTCAGGGGGATATTTAAATCAAACATACCTATAATTACAAAATATCATTTTATTTAAAAACAATATTTCTTTCTACAAGGGAGAAAGTATCTAAAATACTTTCAAATAAAATTTAAGCTTACTGTCATTACTTAATTCAAATTTAAAATCTGATAAAAATCATAATACCTTCAAGATCAGAGCTTATGATTGACTAATGGGTTGAAATAGGATATGGGTATGTGATAAAATACAGTAAATAACTCCTTGTTTAAAATTGAAGATGCATAACACAACTTCCGATAGCTAGGAACTTACCTGATTTAAATTCCTCATAAGTCAATATGCCATCACCAGTGACATCTATTTTAGAAAATAATGGAATAGCTCTAGGTGATATATCAATTAACCATTGATTAATTCGAGTAATTAGATGATCATAATGCACTTCATCTTCTTTTATCTTATCTACAGCTTTCTCTAACTTAGCCTGAAATAGTTTGACACATGAAATGAAATTAAATTGAGTTTCACATCCTACTTTTCTTCAACTGTATGAGCTAATTGTACAATGAAATTAGTAATGACAAGGGGAAACCAGCTGGTTAAAAAATCTAAAGACTAAATCGGGAGTTTAGTTTATTAGTGTCTACAATAAGCTTACACAAAACAATACAATTTAAGATGTCATTCTGATTTCAAAATGATAATGGATTCTGAAAAAAGTTTCTTCAGATTGTTACGCAAAAACTTAGACCGCATTTCACCCCTTTATTGTTTGATTACAAACATTGCAATTTTTTGCAAAACAGGTAGGTCTAGGCCTTCTTGTTATAAGCTTAGGTATTATACAACTACAAGCACTCACCAAAGCTCTTTCAGATTTAGTCATTTTCTTCTTCTTTCCTTTCTTTTTCTTCTTGCCACTAGAAGAGGCAGCAGCTAGTACTGGATCAGTCTTGGTTCCTGATATCACAGACCCTGGTTCCATATTTTCCAGTTTGACATCTTCTTTATCAACTTTTGATGACTTGAGAGATTTCTTCTTTCCTCTAAAAACCAGAAACAATTCAGAATTTAAACAATATTTCTAAAAAACTAAAAGGCCTAGTTATTAATATTATCTCTCCAATAGGCCTACAACTATCAAAATACAAATGACTTTTTTTTTTTAACACTTACAGATTTAAGATCAAACTTTCAAAATCTACATAACTTACCATTCTAGACTTCAAATTGAAGAGCTTAGATACTACTACTAGCCTAACTCTGCAATCAGATATGCACATGTCATGTCACTTGGCAAAATGAAAACCCAGGGTTATTTTAATAATCAAAGAAAAAACTTTCTTTAAAAACCAATGTAAGTAAGCCATGGGATATGATCAATTTTAAACCTTCAAAAGAAAGATTTACAATCAATTGACAATTTTAGATGAAATATTGTCATCTGTCACTGGTAAAACTTGAATGATATTGATGACAGGCCATGCCTGCTACCACCAGGTATTCAACCATGCAAAGCCATGAAATTGAAATGAGAAGGCATGTCTGACTGGGTTATTATTCTATAACTTACTTTTTTTTGGATCCTTTTTTAACCGGCATGTTGAATTTTTTCAATTTAGAAAGCCTGTTACATATTTTAGAAGCCTATTACAATGTCTGTATTAGTTCGACAAACTTTACAAAATTTGTTTACAGTATCCAGGAAAGGGAAGAAATCGGAAGTAGATCAAAGGGCAGTAACTCATCTACTTACAGCATAACCTGTATAATCAGGGCAATCCTGGTGATGCTTGTGACAAGTAATTTACTAGGATCTCAAAGTGAGAAAAAAAAAATTGGAATGCTGTTAAGCACAATTTTTTATTTAAAAACCTATTTGTTGTTAAAAACAATACCTTTTCTTAGCATATGGATAAAAAACTAACATATCTCTCTGTAACAAAACAAACTTGAAATCCGAAAACCAGAATATTTAATGGCATATATGTGAATCAGAAAAAAAATCTTCTTTTAAGTACTTTAAACTTCCACTTTAATAAAGATGTAAATGTAGCATATTCACAAATGTCATCACTTGCATTTGAGTACATCAAAGAGGTAGTAATGTCTATTATAAAAGCTCTGAAAAAATTAATTGTAATTCCATACAGTTTGCTTTTTTTGCTCCCAAAAGTGGGCTGTGGAATCCTATTGTAAAAGTTAACAACCCTTTTTTACCAAAATGAAGATTATATCCAAATGTTGATAGATTGAATTGATATTTCAAACTTGTCAAATGAGACATTTTTGTTTTTGACTACTTTTATTTTGTAACCATTCAAAAACTGAGAAATATCTACACACTTTTAGGAATATTCTATTTCTTGATGTTTACACTCAGGACAACTATAAAATACAGTCTGACCCTCGTCAGCTCCACGAGTTTGTCGTGTAGTAAAGGTCATTCCTTCATTACTACAATTAGAACACACACGGTCAGTCAACGGTCCACTAGCCTCCTCGGACTCTTTCCTACTGTCACTTATCATATCTTCTATTTTATTAAATGATAGTTTATATTCAGTACATATTCCATGGAATTTCTTTAGATCTAGTTTATAACGACATTTAACACACTGGACAAATTCTTCTTTACTTGGTAATGGTAGAATGGTGCCACAATCAGGACAGAAGTTCAGGTCTGTTTCAAACACACTGCTAGAATCCATATTGAGGTATAAATTATAATATACAGTAACCAGTACCATTCAATTCTCTATTATCATTATCAGATCCGAGATTACTTCAAAGAACTGGAGTCTACAAAAAATTATTAAATCCAAATTAAAAAAAAATGAAATGAAATGAATGGAGTTTGACGTCCTTCTTTTCTGCACCTATATGGGCTAATTGAGGACGGGCAAACGCCAAGCAGTGTGCAATGAGGGAAATTTTTGCCAGGACAGCGGCATTAGCCTGCTCTTATTTTCGATTTCCAACTGTCGAGGGATCTTTTAACGTGCACAGCCAAATAGCACACGGGACCAAATCCAAATTAAAGGCAGACCTTCATGGCTTGTTTTTGAGTGTTTGACATCAGTGAATAAAATATGAAAATTTTTGTCAGATCATGCATGATATTGATATCGCTGGATGTCATAACAAGATATGATTAAGACTACAAGGTAAGATCACTGTCAGTGACCAAGTCAATCAATCCACTAATTCAGGGTTGTTGTTTTGTGCCTCCTCATCATCAGGTGGTCAGATGCATTTAACCACAAGCAACTACCAGCAAAATATAGTTAAATAAAAGTTGGGCTACGGAACATCCTCATGTCCCATGGCCATGGCCCGCTGGCAAACACTCCATGAATGGCCCCCAGGAACCAATGCACTAATTAAAATTAGGCCTAGCCTAAAGTGTTGCACTAGAACTTAGATAGAAAGGCTTCAAAGGGTTATTATATAGAGCGCAGCTCTCTCGGCGGCGAAGCCGTCGAGAGCGAAGCTCTCTTAACGACTAGGCATGTAATCAAGCGCGAGACAATATTCTTCCAGCTAGGGGTCTTTCAAAAACCGTGAGTCAAAAAAAAATGGCCGCCAAAAAAAGACTATAACGAGGAAAATCCGCCATTTTGTTCAGTTACGCGGTGAATTTTGTTATCGAAATAAAAATAGTTTAAGTCCGATTTGACATTGTCCATGATTGATTTAATTCAAATCAAATATATTGGTATCGACATCAAGTTCCATTAATTTCTTTGATGACAAACGCCTTTTTTTAGGTTGTACCTGCGCATGCGCTAGCCACTTCCGTTAAAATGTAAACAAAAGTCGAGATCTCGTCTGCATGAGATGCGTCGAATGCTTATTTTTTAAAGGTTAACTTAGCGAAACATGCTGAAGAAAAAGATAGTTTCGACCCGTCAATCAAAGTATGACGTTGTTATGATGATGACGCGTGTTCAATCTGACGTCACGTTGCCATTTTGTCAATGAAAACAATGAATGAGTGGTAGTAGCACTAGTTGGTAGAACTAGAAGGTTTCTCTTTTTTGTGGATTAGTGAAATTAGGTTGCAGTGAAGTACGTGAGAAATCTGAAATGCCGACCATTTAGAAGCATTTTTCTGATCCGTTTTCACATACTTTTCACAACTACTGAATGAAGTATTACTGATGAATTTCAATAACAAACTTGTGGTACAACCGACAAAATAACGTCATTGAAATGGACTGGAGGAGTGTAGTGTAGATCTTGAAATCGAAGGTTTGCAGGTGGGTGTATTTTATGTATATAATATTGTAAATGGCCATCGATTCTTGGGCTTGAACTAACAAAATCCTTGATAATGATAAGAAGTCATGGTTTGAGTCTTTACCTTGAACCTGTAGAGTGTGGTCAACGTCATCGTGTACACACAAAACAAGAACCATTCTGCTTGGGCCTGAAAAGGGTTGTATGCGTTTAAAAAAAATATGTCTACTTTCGGACCTAGTGTCTGCAGATATGTCTACTGCAGTTAGTTAGTGACTAGTTACACCGAACGAGGCCAAGAATTTTGTAAAGACCAAGTACTAGAAGAAGAAGAAGGCATGTGGATAGTTGAGTTTAATAAGGACTAATTAACCAAGCCCAATCGGCCAATCAAGACTGTTCTATGGTCCAAACAATATGTTCTCATAGACATTTATCAACTCAATTTAAATTTATCTTTTCAGGGATGTTACCAGTTAGGCTAGGCCTTAATTTTCAGAAGACGTCGTGCAGCGTTATATCTTAAGACTAACAGTGAACAGAAACAACAACAACAATTCACTTACAATCGTTAGAAAACATTAAATATGAATGATGAACAGTGAATATTCATCTTAGTGACTGCATGTTATCGTCCTCTGAAATTGATGACGTTCCTAATAAATAAAAATTTATTCAAACAGAAAATAAAATTCATTTTCCGCTTTATTTTCGGGACCCTCTTCCTCTCCTATGCAGCTATCCGTTTCCCATACTAAACATAGAAGTCTGTTTCTTAACCCTGGGTCGCTCAATCCCCAACTACAATCTTCCTGCTGCCATGCAAGGAGCAGGTTAGATTTGTTTGTAGTGTAAAAAGTGTAATACCTATTGTCAAACAGAATTGAAATTAATGCTAAAATAAACCAACTGCAGTGTTTGGTATGGTCTAGCTAAAGAACATTACTTTGTGGCCAAGCACTTGTTTGGTGATAGGGGGTGATAGCAGACACCGAAAAGACTCTGAAATAGTGACTGTTACCTCGTGGGGAATTCAAACCCAGGGCACCTTAGTGTCTAGCAGACGACAATCGACTACCGACTGAGCTGTTCCATGTGTTTGTGGGGAGTACGTCATTCTACGAACCTATTGTCAATACTTTAATAGAGAAGCAAACATAATATATTCTAACGTAGGACATCAGAAAATGAAAGCTTAACTTTATCAATGGCATCAAACTTGTATTTTTCCACTTTTAAAAAGACAAAACAAAAACGCTTAATCAAACCCCTTTTTATCTCCAAAATACTCCTATCTAGAGTAAAACTATATATATATAAGGCTAAGAGTCTAAGAGACAAGGATCCCGGATCAAAAGCTGCGCTCTAATTCAAGGCAATGCCTTTTTCATATTAGTCATCTTGACTTGAAATCCAATTAAAAAATCTAATCATCATTACATTAGACATTAGACATGGCATGGTCTCAATTCTAGAGATGTTTGATTTCAACTAAATATTCAAGTACCTTAACCCTTAGTTTAGTTATTATTTGCATTTTCAGACAGTTAATTGACAGGGATAAATATTGTTTTGGACAAATATCACGTGTGTAGTAGAGTAGGAGGCACAGTTTAGAGAGCACGTTGGTATACAGACCTCTCTGTTCAACAGTCAACTCTGCACTGTATTGACCACGCCTCCACGTGGATAACTTTATTATGACATCCGGGCATTTCATAATGAGGTCAGCAGGGATCCTTAAATTTGTAAAATCTCAAATAAACAAACGAAGATATGATATATTTTTCAATTTTAAGCAATGGCTTTTAATCCTGATTGTATGTTTCAATACATAAAGTTTGGATACTTTTTATTAAGCATGTTAACGGCCTTGGAGAGAAATATTTTACTCACTTATATTAATTTTATACATCTGCGTTTCAGTATATTCAAGAATTTGAGTCTAAAGTTGCACGCAACCGCGTCTGCAAATGGAGAATTTTCACAGAGGGTCTACGCTCTTTGCTCTCCAAAATTTGATGACTGTGGCCTAATTCCACATGCTATCTATTCAGATTTGGAATAAAAAGATGCCATAAGGATTAGTGCATCTGAAATAAACGAATTTTGTGTTGATCAATGTAATTTAGCTTTTATTTTTGAGTTTAAAGATATGCCCATTTTAGCAACACAGGTTATCGAGCCAAATTATAAACACAGCTTTGCATTGGACCTAAAACCATCATTTGCCATTCAGATCTTATTGTAAATTACTCAGTAAGGTAGTCTAAGACGATATAAACACCTTTTAAGGGTTGTCACTTTTTCGAATTGGCTGCATTATGACCAACACTATGATGCACTATTGCATTAGGGACAAATGACTCTTTCACTCAGTATAGCTGCACTTGTTCAATGACAATGTTTCTCCAATCAAGATCCAAATGAGATCATAGTTTCTTAAATCTGGGCTACAGAATTTATTTATAAAGCTTATGCAAAATTTATCTGCATAAGGTATACATGTTTTATGTATCATAGTGAACTGTATTTTTCGATACTATCATTCATATCAAATGGTAACGGATTAATATAAGCTTCGGCTTGTTTCTGAAACCATATATTGTATTTATCACACAACAGTACTGTTATCGGGTTCATAATGCGAGTTAATATTAGAGATATTACACAGTAGCGAGGTTAATAACTATGCAAATTAGGTAGAATTAAGGTCATGTATTCATGCGCCAGTTACACAGAACCTTTGACATTGGCGACTCCGTTAAAATTAACAATGCGGGGCATGTAATTTTCATTAAAATTGTTCCGAAAAACATTACTTTGATTAAAAAAATTAATTTAGTTAGCGCATGAAAGTCTTTTTCTTGGTGTTATTTGTTAGCGCAAGGACATTTAAGCATACGTGAACGCGCCTAACCTAGTTACTAGCTCTATGACGTCAGAAAAGAATGACGTGATAGTTTAGTTTGCAAAAAGATTAAACTGAAAATTGGCGAAAAATGCATTGAATTTTAGGAAAACATGCCTGTATCGATAGTTGTGTGATAAATAGAATCTTAAACTCGTGCTTATGTCATATAAAATTTATGAAATTCGTTGCCGAATTAAATATTTCCCTCGCCAAGGCTCGGGGAATATTAAATCCGGCAACTCATTTCATAAATTTGATATGACATAAGCACTCGTTTAAGATCCTCTATTTATGCACCACATATCTTGTAAATTTTGAATAAAAAATTCATATCAAAGGGAGCTCACTTTCAAAAGTATTTGATCATCACATAGTTTCCTTGCCCTCATGCACATTCATTGCCTCTACACAACCAAAACTGCTGCAGCAGATACACCTCGTGGCTCATATATGGAGATGGAGATGATTAATTTGAATTGGTCAATCAACACTCTGGTTTTCTGCATTTGACAGTTTTGTCTTTAACTGCGTGGTTTGACAAATATTACATGCTCTATTGTAGAAATATGCCTCTAGTTATAAAGGCTATTCATATGTTTTGTCTTTATCTTAGGAAATGAAATTGAATTTCTTCTGTATTTCAGAATTTTAAGATGTAGATGCAGCAATGTCTAACGCTGTCACAACTAAACCTTCTGATCAAACCAGTGCAGTTGGTGGACCTGCAGATATAATGGGCACAGCTAAGGGAGATAATGCTACAGCTCCTGAGCTGAAAGGACCAGGACCTGTAGAAAGACAAGACTCGATAACATCAGTACCATCACCAACCCCTAGTGGAAGTTCTCCAGACTTAGTTCACGATCTACCCCCAGAGTTATTACAAGCTGGATGGAGAAAATTCTGGAGCAAAAGAGAAGGGCGGCCATATTTCTTCAATAAAATGAATAATGAATCTCTGTGGGAAATGCCACAACTTGGCTTTCATGGAAATATGGTAAGAAAGTTAATTGATACTATGTCTGGAGCACACTGACTTAGTAATTTGTTCTTTGTGCTGATCAGTCTCTGTTTGTTGCAGTTTAAAAGTCTGATAAAAAGGAAAGTCTATACCGTACGCACAAATTTAGATTAATAAAAAAATGCAGACCAGTTATTGATAATTTCTTCTTCCACAAGTTAATAATAAGTTGAGCTCTCTCATCCTCTCTACATTTTGGGGATTTAAAATTTATGTATTAATTCTGCCATTTCAGCATGATCCAATGACCGATCCTCTCGGTATTAACACACCAGAAGGTCATGCTCCATTACCAGCTAGTAATGATCTTCGATTGAGTCGACCCAGTATTGATATACCTGCCCCAAATATTGGTGATAAACGCAGGGCTAGTGGTGATATGCCTATTGGTAGTCCTAATAAAAGACATGCTGCATTTAACTACAGGTTAGAATTATACAAGATATAATCAGTAAAAATCCATTATGATATTGCATGCTTCAATCATTTTGGTGAGATTTGTCATGAAATAAATCTTGAGACTATGTAAGAAATAAGAAGCCAAATCTGTAAGACTTCTTGCAAATCAAGGTTATTGTATACAAACTTTGAGTTACAAAATATATTTTTAATCTTATTTTTTTGTTTTATTTTTCAGCCCCTTTTGGAACTTTGAAATCCCAAGTAACTGTGTAATTAATGAAAGAGCACCAGTTAATATCCCAGGACCTTATCCAGATATAGAACAACTTCGGGCTCAACTTGTTACTAAATTACGTCAGAATTATAATGAACTTTGTTATGCAAGAGAAGGTAATTTTGAATTGTCAATCTGAAAATATTGAGCTTGTATCTCCACTACAGTTATACTATAGCAATTGTCAATAGTGGGACATGATGTACAGTGACAAGCTTTGCAAGTATAGTTCCTTAATATTATATAGTAACATTTCAATATATGCATGAATGCCTATTTGAATTCAATATCTAATAACAATGTTTTTTGGCCACCTGTCACAATATTTGTGTTTTTATCATTATTGACTGACTTTAAATGCATAAACAATGTTACCGGAAAAGGTATTTTTTTTTTTTTTTAAACAATATTTATTCATAATTTACAAGATATGTGGTACATGAATTCAATATATGGTTTCAGAAACAAGCCGAAGCTTATATTAATCCGTTACCATAGGTCTTATGGCCAATAGAAATCTTCAAGGGACGATTTCTATTTTTTTGTCTGTCTTAATTTTTCGGACCTAAATGAAATCAGATATTTATTATGTATATATCTGTTTACCACAGATTTTAGTCCGATCAAATTTGATATGGCAGAAATTCATTTGTTATTTGAACGTGTTTTTTACAGTGCACATGTGTACAATAGATTTATACATTACATTAGAATTTTTCCAGCCATGTGATGTGATCCATATAGTAACAAAGGATATTTTATTTTCAGGTATTGAAGCCCCCAGAGAATCATTTAACCGTTGGTTATTAGAAAGAAAGGTAATAGATAAAGGAACCGATCCTATGTTACCGTCTCAATGTATACCAGAAGTATCTCAGTCAATGTACCGTGAAATTATGAACGATATACCTGTTAAATTAGTCAAACCAAAATACTCGGGAGATGCACGGAAACAGCTGTTTAGATATGCTGAAGCTGCTAAAAAGATGATCGAGTCAAGGTTTGATATTTTAGTCTATAAGCTTATGTTTGTGATTATTAAAAAATTTTATATAACAACTGAAGGAATGTGATGCCCCCATGGGATGTGGTGGTTCCCCCTTTTTCAAATTCAACCCTGGTTTTCTCTACTCTATCATTCCCACCCTACTGTAAGTAAATAGTCCCATTTGCAGTTGGGTTTACTGGAATAAGGAAAAATATAACTTGGGTCACCTGACTTTGAGAGTTGAGATTTTAGTTCCCCAAATTCACAAACATGTTATGAGACAGATATTATTTTGGAAATATCACCCTTTTCACAAAAATTGTTGTTGTGAAACAAGAATTTATAATTGAGGTTTCTTAATCAGGCATATGAAATACTGTACTGTCATCAGGTTTGAATTGAGCTAGATTTTCAGTCAGAATCTATAGCTGTGTTTTCTTCAAATAAAAGGTAAAAAGCACCTGAATTAACTTAAAATTTATCCCTTATTTAGAGGTGTAGCTTCTGAAAGTAGAAAAATAGTCAAATGGAATGTGGAAGATACGTTTACATGGTTACGAAGACAACAGAACGCTTCTTATGAAGATTATTTGGTGAGTCAAAAAATCTAGGTTCTATGCAATATTCATTTTCATTTGATATTCTCTTTAAGAAAGTCTTGTTAAAATCTTCCAAAAAATTTACGTCTTACTGCACCTAATGGGCTAATGAAGATGGATGAAATACTAAGATGCTACAGGGTATTATAGGAAATATAATGCTGACAGTTCACAAAATATCAATTTAAAATTTTCAGGAAAGGCTAGCTCATTTAAAACGTCAATGTCAGCCCCATTTAACAGAAGCTGCCAAAACATCAGTAGAAGGTATCTGTAAAAAGATCTACAATCAGTCATGTGAAACTGTTAAAAAGATTTCAGAACGACACTGGGAGATTTTAAAAGAAAACAACATCAATAGTAAGTTATTGAATTATTAGATATTCACAAAATGGTTTAAATCAATGTATCATGTTTGTATATATGGTTTTCCTTGATTTGCAATCTGTCAAATAAACAAGTAGGTTTTCTAGAGGCTTGTTTATGATGGCATTGGTTAAATTAAAACATTTAGGGCTTCAACTCTCTCAGTGATGTAGGTCAGAGTGTTATGAGTCAAGTCATTTGGATTAGACAAAAAATTGAGGCCATGTTGTGCTACAGGTTTTGTACATTGAAGAACCTTTGATAGTTGGTGATCGAGAAATAAGTTTGAATTAACATTATACTCCTTGAAATGTGAAAAATATGTTTTCAATGTTTATTGTAGAAATGGACCCATTACCAGAACCAACTACACCTAGAAAAGTTCTATGTTATTCAATCCAAGTATCTGTCCCTACTCCACGACCTGTTTTAGTTGAACATGCTACAGAGAATGATATAACGTCATTACGATATAAATCAGATACAGTTAAAATAAACAGTTCACATTTCCATAAATTGGTAGGTATTCTCATTATTGTCAAACACTTGTTCTCATAGCCCAATAGGTGCAGAAAAGTGAGACATAAAACAACATATCATTCAATTTTTTTGTCTGCAATATATCACTGTTTAGAGTTAGAACAGTCATAGATAGCCAAAGGATATCAATATTGTCACATGATCAAGCGATTCTAATAGTTCAACCATACATATATTGGTTACAAAAGTAACTAGTGTAGGGTTGCCTATTGTTACTTGGCTCATGATCAATTATGGAAAGGCCACTAACAAATGATCACAACCTTTTCTTAAAAAAATCCAAGCAGACAAGCAGTAATATTGAATGATGAATGTAAATGTGTATGGACTAGAAACTTAATGCCTAAATTTTTATTATATTTGTAGGAACAGTTATATAAATTAAATTGTCGAGATGATCCTAGATTTGACCATTTTTTATGTCGAGTGTGGTGTTTATTACGTAGATATCAGGTTTGTTGATCAGTAGACTCTTCATTTCCCCCCAAGATAATCCTTCTGTATTCATATGCTTCAGGCTGATGCACTATTCAGTTCAACACAAGCATTCTTTTGTGAAGCATGACTATTTGAAGGACAAAAATATTTATTTTTTTATAAGTATTATCAATGAATAAGTTGATTTAAAGAACCCTATTTCATTCTCCTGTTAATAATAATATGTTATAACCATAATCTATTTCAGACATATTTTGGTATTCATACTAATGAAGGTTTTGGTTTACAAGGAGCGTTACCTGTATCAGTGTTTGAATGTCTTCACCGTGTATTTGGTGTGACTTTTGAATGTTTTGCCTCACCATTAAATTGTTATTTTCGACAATTCTGTTCAGCTTTCACTGATACAGATGGTTATTTTGGTTCGAGAGGGTAAAGAGTTATTTAGTCTTTTCATGCGTAATTATCAATTGAATATAGATTGATGGGCTAATTTTGCAAATGAGCTCTTCCAATCAAACCCAATACAGGCTACAGCTTGATATTTATATAAATTGTGCATGGAAGGGGTTAAATATAATGTTGAGGGAGATCGAGTTTAAGACTGGCACACTATATTCAGCTTTGATAATAAGCATATTCAATGTTGCACGATATAAATTGCTGACAAATTCCATCATACCATGAAAAGTTGTTTTTAGATTTGTAATATAAAAATGTTTCTCTTGCAGTGATATATTAAATTTCTTCCCTAAAAGTGGTTCATTTGAAGCCAACCCACCATTCTGTGAAGAATTGATGGAAGCTATGGTAGATCATTTTGAGGTATGTTTTTGTCTTACTGGCTTAGTGGCTTCATCTTCATTGAAACGCTTGATGTCAAGTGTATGTAAACAACATGATTTTACATCAATTTTGTTTAAAACTATGTGCTGCATATTCATCTATGATTAAAACTGATGAAAATAATGGAAGATTTAATTGTTGCTTCAGTTTTGATGAGCTTAACTAACAGTTTTAACTTTTGTCATTCTGAGGATTTATGTTTTTTTTTTATATTTCAGAATTTATTACATGAATCAAATGAAGCGTTATCCTTTATAGTATTTATACCGGAATGGAGAGATCCTCCTACTGAGGCTTTGATGAGATTAGAATCTAGCAGGTAGGGGAAAATATTTTATACATGACAATTACAATCTAGCACCTAAACAGGGACATAATTGTCCTCGAACTGAAAAATTGAGGGGAAAAATTGGGCCTGTCAAGAGATTTGAATATATTAGATAATGAATGAAAAGTATGATATATATGACAGACAATTAGAATTTTAATACTTTATTAATAATTTATTGTATCTCCTCATTACAGGTTTAAGAAAAAGCAAATAACCTTCCCAGCATATGAACATGAATATAGAAATGGGTTTCAACATATGTGTCCAAAGTAAGTGTTTTCAAGTAGCCTACTAATGAAAATAAAATATCTTAGAATCATGGAAAATCAGAGAATATTAATTCTGGAAAATTGTCAAAATGATCTGGAAAAATTTCACACCAGACTTACAATCATGAGTGGTGAAAGTTAGCCATTCAGTCCGAGATTCTTGGAAAATTGTCATGAAAAATAATAAAATGTTGTCTGGAAAGTCAGGGAAATGTCAGAGAAAATTAATTCAGATGATCCCTGTAATGAATTTTACATTTTGTATTTCCAAATCCAAGTCTTTATTGAACAATATAATGCAAATAAATGTGCAAGTGAACAATTTACATGCATGCTGGTATATTAAGATTATTAAATTTCTTTTGTTACCCCGAATCTTTTACCTTGTTTAATTTATCATTATATTAATATGCTTTTTTTCCAGAAATGATATGAGTGTGAAATCTTTACATGGAACAGTTGCTATCTTCTTACAAAATGATGCTGGATTCTCTAAATGGGGTCCTACACCAGAAAGGATTAAGGAATTATTATTATCTTCTAAACCAAGAGACACTGTTTCTTAAATAATCATGTTCCATCATTGTGACTATAGGATTAAAAGAGTGTGGTACATTTGGAAGGTAGAAGTCGGTTAAGTTTAGATACATAGAAGATGTGTAATATATATAGACTTATTTTCGTACAATTTTAATGATTTTCAAAAAGTCTCAATTGAAAGACCCCAAAGAAATAATGAAATTGAGACGTCTTATTGTGTGGAATTTTAAAGTCTCAAGATAAAGACCTTAAAGGGACAATTGAGATCTTGTGTGGAATATTCAATGGATTCTATTGATGTGAAGTGATGATCATGAAACTTAAATTGTGATTTAAAAGCGAGGAATCATGTTATGCTATCACGGTTTCATTCAAATATTTTCATTGTTTTATATTCCATCTGACTGTGTGGTGATATACCAGTATCACGATAAATACTGTAAAGAGAAAATATATAGCTATAATCAAGCCAAGATATATAAATTATGTGTTGATTTTCCTAACCCTTTCAACCCAAGCAGTTGCTTTACCGGCCCATCCTTGCGTTATACTTATATATACCTGAAAAGTCGGTAAAGCGGCTAAAGTGACGTCATATAACGTTAACGTCATATACTTTAAGTAATATTGTTTGGAGTTCAGAGTACATGACGTGACGTTCTATCTAAATTACATTCAGGGTTCAAAGGGTTAATATACACCCAATCTAATTAAAATTAGATTACATTTCGTTTCAGTTATTTTTTGATTGTCGACTCCATGTAATCTAAAGACTTGTATAAGGAGGTCATCTTCTGATGACAAAAATTTCAGCCAATCAAAATCTACATTCAAGATTGCGGGTCTATGCATTGATATGCATTGTGGGAAGACGAAACAGAAAGTAAAGCGACACAGCAGTCCAAATTGTGACGCAATACAAAATATTCAAATATAAACGGTGTTCTGATTGGCAGAGGGGTGGCACGTGCTATAAATTGCTTATTCATAACCAGAAGATGACCTCCTTATACAAGTCTTTAGATTACATGGAGTCGACAATCAAAAAATAACCGAAACGAAATGTAATCTAATTTTAAGTAGATTGATATACACCAGTCTTATTTCATACTCCTTTGTGTTCTCCACATGTATAGTAAATAGTTATAAAGATGATGTCGACCCTGTTTGTTATAGTATACAGTATATATACCGTTTAATCCATTATTATATCATTTGTATTACTGTGGTCAAACATTAGAAATTGTCAAATTTGAACAACTGAAGAAGTTTAAAGAGTAAATGTTAAATTTTCATGGTACATCTGGATAAAAGTGATTTTTAAACGTCTTGTATAAGCTTATGTTTTATCATGTACATGCTTCATATTAAGATACAAAAAAGATTTTATTTTTATCAGAAAGTGTTAAGGTTATTTGTTATTGTGTTATATTGTTAGTGTTTTATGTTCTGATTTAACTTCACTCAAACTTGACATCTACTGTAATCAAATGGCAAAATCTATCAAGTCATATTTTGTTCATGACAAGAAAATGAAGGAAAACTGTTTTACTTGATTCTGACAGAATTAATGGGTTTTAACCAGCGAGGCTTTATCAATTAATTTTTGTAAAGGGCCAAATGCAATTTATGAATAAAATATAAGGCCCAAAAGAGCTTAGTTAGCATAGAGAGGAGAGCGTTTAGGCGGAAGGAATTACTCTTGAGGGTGTCATGGGCTGGAATTGGCCTGCAGGCTGCCATTTAAGAAGGCCTGACATAAACATTCAAGCTTCTAGGATCCACTTTTACAGATTTTATTATAGTATAAAGATGTCTGTACTTAATAACCAAAAAGTGACTTACTATGTCTTGCCGTTGGATGCAGATTATCTGTATCGTCTGTAGTGTAAGACATCTATACTTGAGTTAAGTTTATATTCCTGTGAGCAGTTTAAGTAGAAAAATAAATGCCTTATTGTTAATTTGTTGGGTACTTAAAATTTGCCTCCTTAAGTTTTAAACATTAAATCAAGAGATTTTTATCTGACTGATTCTATTGTGCAATATGTCCATAAATTCTGTTAGACCAATTATTTTCAAAGACAAGATTTAGGTATTCCACATGATTATCAAATGTGTTGATTTAAGGTTTAGGGTCCAGACAGTCAAGTTTGACTAGAAATTTATTTTTAATGAAGATATATTTTGTTTTGTTTTTTGCCTGGGTTACTTAACTCATTCAATTATGAAAGAAGAAAATGTATGAAACAGAATATGTTAGTTCATTCTCAATACAAGAATTTTTAATTATTTAATATGAATGTGAACTAAAAATTCATTATTTCCACAAGCATTGTGTAGGTTTTCACACAAACAGAAACTGCTGAGATATATTTCATATTTTGTTCTTCATAATGTGAAAAGACATAAAACAAGCGTAGGATTCAAGTTATGTGGTATTTTTATAAAATCTGAAAACGGTAGATAATTGTGAAAAGTTTCATAGAACTAACCTGAATGCAAAACCCAAGAAGAATATTTTCCAAAATTGATATGTGTACCAAGGGAGACAAAATATTTTAACTATTGTGGTTGATTTATGTTTCACAAGTTGATAAATATCAGAAATAGTTTATCAATATATCTTGTGCTTAAAATATAATTATTAAAAACTTTCATATAAAATAATGAACAAATTTCTCTACATTTGGTACTTAAATTTTCAATCTTCCCAGTCCTACTATATCTATATCAGACTGTACATTAAAATATAAATTGTTCTATTATTGGTCAAGATTAGATTAGTTGTTATCAATGTTATGGATTGTTCTAATTGTTATTGTATAATGTTTTAATGTGTTCTACGCAAACTAACTTTGTATATACTATTATTGTAGTTAGTCTCAGATTGTTATGCACATCTGTCTTGGAACATTTCCATGGTCAAGTCTGTTAACAGTAGCATTAGGAGAAGGCCTTCCACTGAATCAGAAAAATTCAGTTTCGAACTATAATTGCTTCTATGCAAAATTTGAAATTATTTTAAGAACAAAAATTGATTTTAAGATTTTTTAAATGAAACAAAGCCAAACTACCTATCCTACCTTTGGAATTAAATAGACTGTCCATGGATTTGTTTGGACTGTTCCTACATGTGCATAAATATCTATATATGACTATAAATTGTTAATTTTAAAGAGTTTTAGAATATATCTATCATAGTTTAGAATGTCAGTATTTTAGAATCAATTTTAATCATTCATTCATACATTTATTCATTCTTCAGTCTATCATCTGTATATAGTTTCTTTCATTTCGTTTCATCTTTAGTCATCTTTATATTATAAATGATAATCTCAATGAACTTTTGAAAATAAGAAGGCTGGAGGAGAATGCCTTTCTGATGCACCAAGATCATGAACAAAATCTTCATGTTTTTTTGGCTTTTTTGTGTACAAAGCCTTTTGGGGCCTCAATTGTCAGATACCCAGCCTGTGTGGACCACACCCTATTGCTTTGGTTCCTGTTTTTCCAGGTAAAATTATCACTAGTACTATAAGGAAAAGCATTCTGGATACACAAAAAGGCCTACTAAATCTTTATATAATTGACTTAACAGAATCTATTTCTGTAGATATTCTATCAACTCATTGCTCCATCATGTCATTAAATTCAAGATTTGTTTAATTTGTATATAAATCATATTTATTTTTATTTTGTAATTTCGGTAGATTTTTATGTTAATTGTCCAATAATTCATTACTAATTGTTTTTATAAAGAAACACCATTTATTATTCAACTTATCCTCTTTTAATGGCAAGGGTTGATCTCTGAACAAGAGTTGTGCATATGGGCAAGATGGCAGTCTGTCATAGGGAATTCATAATGTTACTTTTACTGAACTACATATGGGTAAGGCAGGTGTTTGGATTGTTGAAAGGATTTGTTGATGCAGCAATTGTATTTAAAGGTACAGGATTGAGTGGGCAGATACAGATCAATGTGGAAGATGAGCGAGTGAATATCATCTTATTCATATGATTACATTAATGAAAAATTACCACATGAACCGAATGAAATATTTGGGCCGTTATCAAACCGTCTGACATGAAGGAATTTGATGTAGTCTGTATTTGTCGCAATATTTTTGGATTATGTCCCTTTAGTCTTTTTGATAATTGATAGGACCATGATAGTTATACCAATTTGCCAAAATTTGACGCATAGAACAGTTCCATATGAGTAGATAAAACAGTGGCTGGGGTACAAACAGAGGACAGATTAATGGGGGGTACAGGTATAACTGTCGGAGTCTTAATTCTAAATATATGAGAAAGTCTATTAATGAGGTTTTAGATATGAATTCTCCCTTTTTTGTAAAAAATATAGAATTTATATACATGTAGTACATTTTGACACATAAAAAACAGATTTTAAAATTTCTTATATAAAATCGTGAAAACAAGTTGGTTTTCTAGGCGGTGTAGTACCCACACTGTCTTGGGCCGCCACTGAGACACAACTTCAAAATAGTCAAGAGAACGGGATGTTTGTCTGTTTTGTTTTAAACCGAATAATAAACGTAGGAAATTACTGTATTTTGAACTTTTAAAAGGGAAATTATCTTCCATTTCCGAGACAGCATTATAATAACTGAGAAACGATAAGTGTTACAGTTGTATACAGTGTATAAGTTTTAATCCTTGAATAAAATATTGATCTGTTTGTTTCTGTCAGTCTGTCTCTATAAGTTGTATGATTGTGATAAATGGTGGACTAAGTAGGTAGACTCAAGTTCTAACACAATCCATTCTAGCTAAACCCACAGGAAATGGCAATGACAATTATTAGGCCTAATTAAATATTTTTCTTAAAAAAGAGTGATATCACTTGTCATATGGATGGGTCGGTCACCAAATGCCCAGAAAGTCACATGTACAGGCGATTAATTTTAGCCCTCAAATCCATGTGCATCCATATTTATTAGTGTTTAATAAAGTCAAAAATAAGACCCGAAATTGAAAGAATTGTTTAGCTATAGTAACATGCATTTTTGAAGACGATCAGCGATTTTCGTGTCGATAAATTCATGTCTGACTAAGCAAATCGGTCAAGATGCAAGAAACAGATTAATTTTGTTATATTTGACTACAAATTCGTTATATAACGACCATTAAATTTCCTAAACGTTTTGAAGTTTGAAGTCTATGTGTCAAGTAACCCTGCTTAAGTAATTTCAAAGTCAAGACTTTACCTCTTGCCAGAAAGTCTTCATAAATAGAACAAGCCCTTGGATAGCGGATGAGTTGCGAAACATACACGCCATAAGCTGGTGATTGAGGTGTGTTACTGCACATGAATGGAAAATTACCAATAGGAAAATCAAAATCGTCAAATTCAGATACAAAGATCGTGAATGTGGACAATTTCGAGGAGTCTTAGAATAGGTAGTGTCTATCTATTGGGTTGTATGAAGGTTTTGTATATACATATATTGGTGTTCCAATAACTTCCTTCAACCAAACAATTAAATACATCTTGAGAAAGACTGAAGCAACCATTGCCTCGAGCTTAATCCATGCTTCCTGGAGAAACCTTACAAAATACTGGAGAAATCTGGGCAAAAATAATCCGACTCCGTTGACAAGATTAACTGTTTCAGACTTACTGCCTAAGGCTGTCAGACATAGTGCCATCGGTTTTTAATGTAGCCGACTCTTTGGTCAAAGAAAATGTCAATTCTGCATGACTATTTTAGTTTCTGTCTCGCCGTTTGACGAGGAATCTTATAATATCTATCTAAAAATAAAGTCTCTCAGGGTCTGTTGTTTAAGTACAATGTCTACCTACTAATGACACATGGCCTCGCTATGATGGTTTCAAACCGCTTCTAGAAGATACATGATCCAATGGCTCATCTACCACCCACATGAAGCTATAATACATAAAAATATACAAAATTAAGAAAGGTATTTGCCAAAAGAGAGCATCGTTTTGTTCGGCTTTATAAATTCCGTTTTTACATTAAGGCTTAACCACGTTCTTCTTACATTGCATTTAAGACCTCTGTTTTAACATAACAGATCTTACTGACACAGAACAGCCAATAAAAAAGCGTCTGTCAAGGGAACCTTGAACCTGCACCTTTTGTTTGTGTCACAAAATCAAGCGCTGGAGATTGGAAAGATCTGATTGATTAAAACAGAGGTTATCAATGTGGCTATGAAACCGCAATTTAAAATGCCATTACCGAACGCAACGAAATTTGGGTCTCATTTAAATTAGACTGGTATACTGGTAGGATTATATGCTCCGAACCATGTCCACGAACTCCATTCATCTGTTGTTGAGTATCTGTAATAATTTACTTAAAAGTACATAACCTAGGTCACAAATGATTGGTACAGAATTTAACCGCATTTTGTTTTCAATAAGAAATTGTCTACCGAATTGTCGGGAAAAAAAGACCGGAAATTATCCATGTTGTTGATTATTATATATATATAATCTCTTATTGACCTTTCGACCTCCAAATCAGCGTCGGAGTAATGACTGCCCAAACTGATTAACCGAAATGCACAATTACATATCAGTAGACAGCGTTTTTATATTATGACTTTGCAAGTGGGATACATGCCTTCCTAAACAGACAATTGAGAAAATCGAACGTTTTTTATCGATTCTGCTGTGAATGGACACTCAGTTTCCGTTTACTTTATAAAGTAGAAGGTCATATATCTAAGAAATCAATTTACTTTCATGTGTCAAATATCTAATAAATTACACGGATGATTTACCGTTCAATTATATCCGGTGAATGCTTCCGGTGTATTATCCAATCATTATACGTTATTACGTTGACCTTTATTTAACCTTGGTCGCGTATTATTGCTCATTATTCCCTCCAAGTTTATTTTCATAGCCTACTATATTATTATTCCAAGACATGCACCATTACTGTATCGGATTTGTGGTAAATTATGACCAAATATATCAAAACAATTATATAAGCTTATTTAACTGTAGCCTACTTCTTTGTCGTAGTTCTTTTGAAATTTTTATAATTTTGTTGACAAATTTTGGCAGTTTGGTGTCACCATTATGGTTGTTTTAGGTATGAATAAAACAAGACCAAATATACACTTGTGTCATTATTCTATGGGGAATAACCACAGAATGCCTCATATCTGGCCAATAAAAAAATACAATTTGTCAAATCATGGATGGCAAGAGAAGATCAGGCCCGTAACCAGCCCAGTGCTTCTAGGGGGGCGAAAATCTAAACAGGGGGGCAGTTAATGACGATACTCCTGAAAACGCGATTTTCTGTCGTTTTCTGATGAATTGATTCCTAAATATAAATTAAATTTGGACTCTCTCTCTGAAATGCAATTTACAATTTTGAGATTAAGACGACTGCAATGCAATTTCTTGTCATTTTGAAAAGAGTTGTTGTCTGGGGGACATTCCCTTGAAAATTTTCAGATTTACCCAACTGGAAATGCGATTTCTTGTCATTTTGAAACGAGATTGGTCTGAGGGACATCTCCTAGGAAATTTTGAGATTTTGGCGACTGGAAATATGATTTCCTGTCTTTTCCTGTCATTTTGAAAATAGTCTGGGCTGGGAGACATTCCCTAGAAAATGTAAGATTTAGACAACTGGAAATGCGATTTCCTAGTGACATATTTAAGGTTCAGAAATGTTTTTATAGCCTTTTAGCATATCCCAATGGAAACTTTGCAGGTGGGGGGGGGGGGGGGGGTGGTTACGGGCCTGGAGGAGATCCAAAACATAATGGATTGTCAATAGCTTTCTATAGGGTACTTCGCAACAAAGTATTGATGCTAAATACAGCAGTTTCTGTAATTTTGAATGACCTACGTATATGTCCATTATCCAGGTAAAAGCTGACAGGTCAACAGCTCTATAAATAATGTATTTACTAATATTTTACATTAGTCTGAAATACACATGTATAGTCATTAGAGTAAATAGCTTTCCTGGTAACTTAAAGGAATATGTTCACTAACTGTTGGGCCAAAAAATGTAGTCTCAGAATCTGGAATTTTGTAGCTAATCTAATCTGTAATATTGTTCACAACTCTCCTGGAAAATTTAAGTCACCGTGTATTCATAATTATCAGCGTTTAAAAGTCAAAAATACGATTCGTATTTTAATGAGACTGCTTTGTATATAAAACACATATATAGAAAATGAAGGATAATTCAATCCAATAATCCGATCAAATAGCTTGGATTATTTTCGTAATCGAAATCGAAATCGACTTTTTGAAGGGTTAACAGAAAAGCAAGACTGGAAAACCGAAAACTATATAAAAAATAATTACCTCTTAAAAAGTCAAAGATCAGAGAGAGTCTGTGAAGAGGATCCATAGAGAGATTTGTTGTAGACTAGTAAATGAAATGAAAAAAAGTACGAATACAAAGTTCGATCAATTTAAAACTTTAAAGGGACAGTCTGAATTTTTTTTAGGTCAAAAATTTCTTTTGCTCAAATTTGTGAAAACGTTACACCATAATCTGTAACTATGTGCCCTTTAATGTTTCTGAAAGTTTTAACTAAAAAAAATCCAGTCGTCAATTTTTAAACGCTAAAAACAAGCTAAATTTTTTCAAAAACCTTAGTAAGGTTTATAAGTTTGTTATGTTTTTTGGCTGCTGATAGGAAACTACTGAATGGATTTGAGTAAAATAAACGCCTAATTGTAGAGAAATGTCCCGCTTGTGTATTTAAAAGGGTTCAGCTAGAAATATTGAGCCATTTAAAGGGTAAACACCAAAACTAAGTCAAATTGCTTAATTAACACTAAGTACTCCCTGTTTGTAATTCACCCTTTAAAACCAAATTCAGTTTGATCAAGAAGGTATAGAGATACAATAAGCATACTTAAAAAATACTCTCAGGTAGCATTTGTGATTTTTTTGATAATGGAAACTTTTTTCAAAAAAGCAGAACGGCCCTTTAAGTCAAATGTTTTTCTTCTCTTAAAAATGTCACAAGTCAAATAATAGACCCGACTGTGTATGCTTTCTTATGATTCAACCAATGGAAATGATGACAGACTATCAATAGACTGTAATCATTTAAATGAATAGTAAAGTTGTGGGTTCGAATCCCTTCAAGACAATTTCTACAGACATGGTCATAGCAAAGTCGTTCTGGTGTTGAGTCTCCAATACTTCCAAAGTAAATAAAGAGGTAATACCTACATAGTGTGAACCTATCTTACAACAACAAGTGGCAGGAAATCGATTTTCTAGGTGTCCGGAAACGATTCATCATTACAAATGGTGGTGTTTAAGCCATTGACATGTCAGGAGAGAGGCAGGGTAATGAGCTCTAATTACAGGCTAATTGGAAGAAAGCTCATTTCTAAATCATTCCAATTCCTTTCAAATGTTAGGGTACATTTCTAAATAAGCATGTGTATGAATCAACAGTGATAGAAACACGCAATATTATATACCTATTTTACATTACAAATACAATTCCAATTTGATGGTCAGCTTATTCTTGTGAACAGAAATTGCTATACAGTGTACTCTGTCATTTCCGACATCTGAGTACTACGACATTCTGCGTAATCCGACATATATGTCTGGTCCCGATTTATGAGTTTATGTATATCAGTATTCTTATGACCTTTTATTATCAAATACATGTAGAATTATCCTTATCGCTTAACACAAGTATTTATTTAAGTCTCCAATACCAAACATAAGTATTTGTGTTTGTAATTCCAAAGTGGAAATATACAAATATTCCAAATAATCTGTTAAAGACAATAACCATAGTATGTCCATGGATCATCTGGTAGAATATTTTCTCTGTTCTTCTATAATATGAATGTTTTTCTTCTTTTCTCTTTTCTTCCTGTATTCCTTTTCATTAATTTTCTGTTTTTAAGAACAATCCTTTCAATTCATGTATTTGAGTTGAAAAGATGTTTTTTCCGTGTGCTCGACCAAGTAACAGCTGATGCCAGAAGTTATTATTTTAGTGTTAAAGGGACAGTCTGAATTTTTTTTAGGTCAAAAAATTTTTTTGCTCAAATTTGTGAAAACTTTACACCAAAATCTGTAACTATGTGCCCTTTAATGTATCTGAAAGTTTTAACTAAAAAAATCCAGCCGTTTATTTTTAAACGCTAAAAACATGCTAAATTTTTTAAAAACCTTACGTAAGGTTTTTAAGTGTGTTATGTTTTTTGGACGCTGTTAGGAAACTAATGAACGGATTTGAGTAAAATAAACGCCTAATTGTAGAGAAATGTCCCTCTTGTATATTTAAAAGGTTTCAGCTAGATATATTGAGCCATTTAAAGGGCAAACGCCAAAACTAGGTCAAATTGCTTAATTAACAATAATTATTCCCTGTTTGTAATTAACCCTTTAAAACCAAATTCAGTTTGATCAAGAAGGTATAAAGATACAATAAGCATACTTTAAAAATACTCTCAGGTAGCATTTGCGATTTTTCTGACAATGGAAACTTTCTTCAAAAAAGCAGAATGGCCCTTTAAGTAAACTTTAATTGTATTTCTGAAAACATAAACAAGGTGGTTTCAGTTAGTTTTCCAACACTTACATCCAGAAAAACAGGGAAACGTTTCCATCAAATAACAAATATAACGCCAATATACACGATGGTTATCTCTGGACGACCATTCAGAGAGATAACAGGAAAATAACAGTTATTAAAACAAAGGAGAGTTATCTGTACACTGCGTAGTAGGCCTACTATCTTCAGTCATAGCGCCAACATTAACGATGGTTTGAAGTGATATCTCAGCATGGACATACAGAAAGAAAAACAAGGAAATAACAGTTATTGACTAGAGTTATCTGTACTTTCAAGTACTAGCCAACCAGCCTCAGTCATGAATGTATAGCAAATAGGATGTTTGAAGTGATATTATAAGCACGATCATCCAAAGAGAAAACAAGGAATTAACAGTCATTGAGTACATTTATCTGTGCTTTCAAGTATAATACTAGCTTCAGTCACGAATGGACATATAGAAAGAAATGTGTGTAAGTGAAATTAAATTACGTCTTATACTGTGTTCACACGACTAAAGTTAAGCCAGCTTAACTTCTAACCATTCTTCGAGCCTGGTTTACGTTTTTTTTTATGAGCGTTCATACGGACATAACAGTTAAGCCAGCTTGGATATGACCTCGTAATTTATCTGGAAGTTCAGAGGTCAAGATACCATGACGCATGCGCGTGTATTGTTTTTTTTTACTACAAAATGGTGACGATACCGATTATTTTAATTTATAAACTTCTTCAACTTTCATTTTTACGCCGAAAGAGAACGGCATATTTGGAAAGAAGGCGCGAGAGACGTCGTAAAAAGTTGTTTACAAATGAATAGGTAATGGTGGGTATCCGGTAACAGGACTGCGCATGCGCGGAGAATGTTATATCCGGCCGTGTTAGCTAGGAGCGTTCAGACGGCAATAGGGTCATTCTTCAGATTGAGTGCCATTTGCTGTCCATGCAGTGTACACCCTCATATATGAAAAAATATATTACTCAGATGGTATTTTTTCTTGTTATATGTATTTCACAGCCTTTCTAACAAATATCAAACAGAAACATATCAAAAAGTCTGCAACGTATCGTGAAGGATTGACTTTATAAGATGGGAAGGTGTCGATTATTGAATGTCCATCTTCCAGATTCCATTTAAAAAATTTGTTTAACACTTAATCATACAAAATAAAAGAAGTATACAACTCTCCATTTTGTACAATTAATGATTAATCAGTTTTTATAGATGAAAGTAATTAAAACAAAATTAATTTTTGCAACCGACTTTTTGTTACAAATGTGTCCTTCGAAAATATGTCAATACCGCGAACTTGACGTAAATTACAATTTCTGAGAATGGGAGACAACTCCAACTATTACACTTTCCCGCCATTAGAGAGCCTTGTATTTATGTAGAAGCACGTATCAAGTAGATTCACGTATTTTTCATAATTTTGGAGAAAATTGATTTTGAAAATCTGAAATTCGTAAGTATGTTAATTGCACGTCAATTCCGCGAACACCATAAATGTCCGATTTTACAATAAAATATACATACAATTTATTTTAAAGGGTGGCAAATTCAACCCCCTATCGATAGACCACAGGTACTTGTATGTTTATTAGTTACGAGACATGATGTTAGTCCGAAAATGTCAGATTGTCATTACCGCGAATGTCACTACCACTAGGCACATATCCGTCGCGGGAGTGACAGTAAATCGCGGTAGTGACATTATTAATAATAGTTCCAAAAGTCGTTTAAATTAAGCACCTTAATTTCTTCACATTGTTTACAATGATGCTGACTTATTATTTTCAGATTCAATGGGAAAAACAAACAACAAAAATGACAAAGATAAAAGATATATTGCAAAAATTAAAAGTGATCCAGTGAGACACGCCGTTTATCTGGAAAAAGAACGAGCACGATACAAAAGAAGAAAAGAGCTAAAGAAAATCAAGACGATAGAAGAGCAAAATCCAAGAGAGCAAAGGGCAACCCGTACCTATTGGAGAAAGAAACAAAATCAATCAAGATTAAACAGGAAACAGCTTAAGGATGTTGAATCGGCTCTGGTTACTCCCCCGATTTCACCAACGTCTGCAGATGAATTTCAATATCCCGTTAATTCCAGAAAAGCCACTTCTGGAAGGAAACGAGTTCGACGTGATAGAGCCACAGCTTATAGAAGAATTAAAAAGCTTGAAGAACATCTTGCATCAAAGAATAGACTTCTAGATACCTGGAGAAAACGATTTTATAGAAAATTCAAATTGACAAACAACAACCCTGAAACTCCCCGATCCAAGACAGCCAGACTTTTAGGCCGAAGACCCGTCTCCAACAAAATTCGTAAAACATTACAGTTCCATTATTGCCTAGCACACGAAATAAAGAAGAACATTAAAAATCGCAAAACTAATCATATACTTTTAAAAGTTGTCAGAAGTAACATTATGTCGAAATACAAGATGAAAAACCATATTAAACATACATTTGGTGTAAAGGGAAATACTAAACGAAAACCAAAAAAGCATTGCATGGATCAAATTCAAAGAGATATAACAAATTTTCTCGAAAGAGATGATTGCAGTCGTATTACGGCTGGCAAAAAGAGTACGATAACTAGAAACAAAATTAAAAAGCAAAGGCGATATTTGGTTGATACCTTACAGAATTTACACGCCAAATTTTTATCAGAAAATCAATATTCGTGTTCATATTCCATGTTTTGCCGGCTTCGACCGTTTTGGGTTTTGAAACCTACATTAAGTCTTCGGGAAACATGTCTTTGTCAAATTCACGACAATCTTCAGTTCAAGGCTACAGTTCTAAAAAACAAGAACATACTAAGCACTGATGATATCAATGAACTGATTAAGCTGATAGTTTGTGATGACGCCAGAAAAGAATGCATGTATCGAGTTTGCGAACAGTGCAAGCCAATGAAAATTAATCCTGAATTATCTGAAGATACGAAAAAGAGTTTTGTTTCATGGTACAAGTGGGCCCAAACATCAGAAAACAGAACTAAACGAAACGCAGACGGCACTTTTAAATCCTATGTGGCCAAATTTACTGGAAAACAGACCCAGGAGGGAAGAATATGGGAGTTGCTGGAAGAATTTAACATTAGCTTGGAACGGGCTTGTAGACACGTATTTAACATTCGTCATCAATATCAGCAGATTCGTTCTCTTAAAAACCAACTTGAAAGGGATAATGCTGCCTTAATCCATATGGACTTTAGTGAAAACTTTGGTTGTAAGTATCATTCCCAGGTCCAGAGTGCCCATTTTGGTTCAAGTCACAATCAGGCAACTCTTCATACTGTTGTTGCGTACACCCCGGTTCCAATATCATGGTGCACAATCTCTGATTCGAGCAGAAAGGATCCAGAAGCAATATGGGCACATTTACTGCCAGTCTTAACTATGATCAGATCGGAGTATCCACACATAGCCACTCTACACTTTCTTAGCGATGGACCGTGCACACAATATAAGAACAAAGGTAATATCGCAATATTCTCTGAAAGAGTTTATGAGTTAGGTTTCAAAAGTGCTTCTTGGAGCTATCTAGAAGCTAGCCATGGAAAAGGAGCTCCTGATGGCGTTGGAGCTGTTATCAAACGAACCGCAGATAGATTAATTGCAGAGAAAACGGATATCCCAAATTCAAAAGCACTTTACGAAATATTGAAAGACAAAATTGCAGTCAGATTGGCATTCATAAATGGTGATGACATACCCAATCGAGGTTTTGAAAAGATCCCCAACATTACAGGAATTATGAAGGTCCACCAGGTTGTAACCAGGGAACGCGGTAAAATATATTTCCGTGATGTGAGTTGCTTTTGTGATGGCACAAATTGTCTGTGTTACGATCCCACTTTTCTTGTTCTGATATCAGGACTAGAAGAGCATGTGCCTATTTCTGTCCAAGAATCTAACCAATCTGAAATTATAACTATTGACGAAAACCTCATTCACAAGATGTGCGCTGTTGATTACGAAGGTCGCTTCTACCCCGGAATCATAGAAGATGTTGACGACGAAGAGGTCGAAGTTTCAGTGATGCATCGCATTGGTGTAAATAAATACTTCTGGCCTAGAATGACAGATCGTTTGTGGTATGAAAAATCGAAATTAATCAGCATTATACCAGAGTTGGAAAGTGTTACTGGTCGCCATTTTAAAATCAATCAGGATATTTACGATAAAATTGCTGAAAAATATGAAGAATTTACTCATTGACCTATTAGATGTACTAATCTGCATGTTGTCGAAGTGTCAATTCCGTGATGTAAAAGCGTTGTATATACGTTTCATTGCTTGTTGGTATGGTGATTTTCACAAAATGTTGAATTTTAAAATGTTTCAAGCATGATTATTAGTTAAGTTATTTGTTTAAATCCAGTTTGATTAACTTTTATATGCTGATAAATAATACTGAAAAAGCTTTTGTCATTACCGCGATGTTTGTCAATTCCGCGAAGATTTTATTAATTTTTCTGTTTAACAGTTCAACAAACTTATCAGAATTTTATATTTTGTTATAATTATATCATAAATACATATGAATTATTTTTAGTGATTAAAATTACTTCCATTCAAATAATTTTTGTATATATACATAGGTTGATGTCAACACCGCGACTTACTGTCACTACCGCATCGCATTGTCCTTACCGCGAACGAAGCTTATTGTAAATTAAAACCTCACAGAGAATAGCAATTACATTGGAAACCTGCGTAATTGTTCTTTGTTTTAAGGTCTTTCCAAACGATGAAACAAAGAATTGCAGAGAATTTTATTTTTTAAAGACTTGAAATTATTTACCTGAATTATTCAACTAATTGAATGACGCATCATGAAATACAATGTAGATCATGAATTTTTTAGCCAGTATAAATTTCTTACCATTTATATGGACGTCAAACTTAAGGGAGTTTACTGATGTCATTTTAAATGAAATATAAACAACATTTTTTAAAAAAAATTCGTTTTTTTAAAATCGCGGTAGTGACGAACTCATACAAGACGCTGTTACAAAAATTATTAAATTCATCTGATTTTACCATTTTTTTTCTGTGTTTTACGGTAGGTTTACTTGCCAATGTATGTAGGTTACTATTGGAACTGGAATTGAGAAAGGTTATTGAATTTTATTCGCTGAGAAAAAATAATTGGAAATGGCACCCAATCTGTAGAATGACCCAATAACCAAGCCAGCTTAAGTTTCCAAGCCAGGTTTCAAGCCACCTCCGAAGTAGGTGCAAGTTAAGGCAGCTTAAGTTCAACCGGTCGCGTTCAGACGAAAAAAAAAACAGGCTCGAAGAACGGTTAGAAGTTAAGCTGGCTTAACTTTAGTCGTGTGAACGCAGTATTACATTGAAGTTTTTGGAGTGGCTTTGAAACGTTAGTCAGAAAGCACAAAAAACAAAAAACCCAACATCATTGTGAATTGTGACTGAATCACGACTCTTTCAGGTGTTCAACAATAAATCGTTTTTTGTTGAAGTTGTAAGAATTTTTTTTTTCTTCTATTAATAATAATAATAAATCTTTATTATCCCGAAAAAGGAAATTCATTTTACAGCAAGCGATATCTCGGATATAAAAATAATAATAGAAAACACAAACAATTGGAACATAACATACATACAAACAGACAAACAAGAACATAGTTACATACAATGGTATATTTATCGCTGATGGATAGAAGAGATGGCGTTTTCGTCAGACCTGTCTTTAGAATTAAACATGCGAATGCTAAGAGGGATAAAAGAGTGAAGGGCTCTGTTACTTTTTGCAAGAGGGGCTAGAAATCTCTGACCAGAGGGTAGGGGAATGTAATTATCTGATAAAACATGCGTATAGTCGTGGAGAAGTTTCTCGGTTTTTTTTAACTAACTGGCTTTCGAAGACTGTGTTTAGTGATTTACATTGTGTTCTAGTTAATTTGCTGCATATATTGATAATTTTAGTAAGCTTGTTTTTATTGACAGTAGAAAGATTTCCGTACCAACAGAGAATGTTGAAAGTCAGCACACTTTGTATAAACGATGTGTAAAACATATGCATGATATGTTTATCGATATGAAATCAATTGAGGCGCCTTAAAAAATATAAACGTTTGAGACATTTTTTATAAATAAAATCAGTGTTTGCTGTCCAAGTTAGTTTTGAGTCCAGTATTGTTCCTAAGTATTTGTACTGGTCAACAATATCAATTTCACAGTTGTTAATCACAATCGGTTGAAGAGGATGTTTTTGTTTCCTAAAATCAATTACCAATTCTTTGGTTTTACTTGCGTTTAAATGCAAGAAATTATCGTTACAATATTGTACAAAGTTTTGGATCTCACTGCGGTAAAAGATTGCCGATTCGTCATTGCTGAGCTTACCAACAAGAGACGTGTCGTCTGCAAATTTGATCATGAGGCAATTGTTCGCTTGGCTTCTGCAGCTATTTGTATACAAAATGAATAAGATTGGCGATAGAACACAACCCTGTGGAGCACCTGTCGAGGATATACTAGATTCCGATTTGGCTTGATTGACCGACACAAATTGGCAACGATTTACCAGAAAAGATTCAATCCATTTTATGAGATTCGTGTTAACATTTAGGTTAACAAGTTTATTCATGAGAAGATGGGGCTGTATTGTGTTGAAAGCTGAAGAAAAGTCAGCCATTAATATCCTTATATATGAGTGTTTATTTTCAAGATGAAAAACGACATTATGTAATAAAGTTAGTATGGCATCATCAACACCCCTTTTCGGTCTGTACGCAAATTGTAAGGGATCTAAAAGGGATTGAACTTCACCAAGCAGCAGTCTTTTTAAAATACGTTCCAAACATTTCATCAGAATGGAGGATAGGGCAACTGGTCGATAGTCATTGGATTCTTTCGGGTTTGGATGTTTGGGGACAGGTACTATTTTTGAAGTTTTCCACAGTTGTGGGATGTAGTGGGAGAGTAGAGATTCCTGATAAATGAATAAAACTATGCTGCACAGTTGATCGGAACACTCCTTTAAGACGATACCAGGCAAGTTGTCAGGACCACAAGCTTTCCTGATTTTAATCTGTTTGAAGGAACCTAGGACATCTTCTTCTGAAATCACCAATTGGTCACATTGATCGAGGGAATTTGAGATACGAATGCGCTCCTGAGTAAAGTCATGAGTATTGAACCTCGAGTAGTAATCGTTGAGTGAATTTGCAAACTCCACATCATTTGTTGACGGGCTCAATATGGAACGTTTTGTCTCTGCACCAATGATAGTTTTAATTGATGACCAAGCACTTCTCGTGTCATTATCTAAAAACTGTTTTTCAAGTTTATTTTTGTAGTCAGTCTTACATTTAGCTATGTTACTATTGATATCTTTTTGAATTGATTTACTTTCAAGTTTGTCACCAGATTTAAAAGCCCGTTTTTTCGCGTTCAACAGTGATTTTAAATTTTTTGAAATCCAATAGTTTTAACTACAATAGTTGAAAAACTCTGTTTTATGTTATATTCAGCATAAGTTTTATTTCTATATCTTCATTCTGATTAATATCATTATATTTCAAAATATACCTTGTAATTTAGCTTGGAATGGCTATGGCTATGGCTATATAATGATTTGATAAATGATAGCTTAAAATCATGCCTCTAGTAGAAATGAAAAGGTACATTACATTATTAAAATATCAATGAGGTACTGTGACATTCGCGATCCTTTCTACCGGCAGGAATTGGAGATATTCTGGCTCTCTGTGGTCAAGAAATCATAACATCCACATTTCTGAAGGACGTAAACATAAATATCCTCTATTTCTTCTGGTCCTTTGACATAAATATCTTTCAACACAAAGATCACAAGACGAAATAATAAATGGAAATATCAAATAACAGTCAAATCAAGTCTAATTTTATCCTCGAACTAATAACAAAACGCCTACAAATCAGACTAGTTGACAAAGCCATCAAAGTGTATGTCATCTATGCCTTTGGGGTTCTAAGATATGAAACTTAGATTAATTAAGCAAAGCTGTTAAGACTGTAAATCAACTGAATTCAATCTGTATTTATACCGAAAACCTCTTCATAGATAGATCAGTAGCCATCTTGGATATTTAAAATTCCAATCAAGATTAATCAAATTTAGTCAGAAACGGATAAAAAAGGCACCAAGCATAGCCTATTTAATGAAAAGAAAAACAAAACCCGGTCAATTGAAAGCTTATTAATCAGTTCAGCAGGCGACCGAGTCACTTACCCTCAACCTTGGAAGATATATCTTACGGAAATTAACGAGCATTGACGAAGGTGATAACGGAACCTTTCGACCCGAAATCTGACAGTAGCAGGCTTTGATTATAGTGAAAGATAGAAGAATCAATATATTGTTGACAGGCTGTCATTCTTGACGTGTCCAGTGGTAATATTATATATAGTATAATATCTATAATGTAATCAAGTCTGATTTAGATTCCAATGAAACTATCATTTATTTCTAGCTTATATTCATAACCAAAGTAAATAGAACTTTAAAGGGATCATATCAGAAACTAAATTGATAGCTATTTCTCTATTTTGTAATTGATGGGTTTGCCTTTTGATTTTGAAAGCTATATTTTGTTAATATGAAAGTTGAAAATATGACTTTGTAAAGTTGACTCCTTGTTTTAAAGTTTGATTTAGAACACTAATGACATTAGTACCGCACCGTAAGATAAATGCTTGGTGTTTATAGCAGACCATGCTTATTCTTTTCGAAACACCTGATGGTACTTATCTTTGGGGTAGTCCACTACTATACAACTACTACTATCGATTTCGCAATGTTTTTAGATGCGATTTTGATTATCGGAATGGTTTTGCTTGTACGGATTTTTATCTTTTTTTTTTAATATTCACAATGCGATATATCATATTTATTGGTATAAAATCAATTATTAAATGGCTACAAAATATCTCTCTTTTCATTGGTCGAAAGAGTGCATCGCTTCCCTCGATAGAACATCATACAATGATGGCAAAAACTACATTCACATGGGTATAATTGTGAATAAATACATAATTCTAAATAAATGAATTGAGTGAAACTGTCGTGTAGGTGTTAAAGAAACCATTTCTCAATGTTTCTTTTTAATGCCATGAAAAGTGTCTGAATTTGATTGATGAAAACTTCACCTTGTATAAGACAAAAAAATATATTGGCCTCTAACTTCACAACTTTCTTGTTAATAAAAAACAATATTCATTGATATTTGTCACGCTATGATCAATCATTTAGAATTGAGTTGTTATTCTCTTTTATATTCCCTGATACAATTATCATTCTACAGATTAACAGGCTTTTACGCCATTTTGATTTATCATGTTGCACCATACAAACTTAATTTTACATTTAACTGTGAGAAGAAATACCATCTCGCTTATCGTATAACCCATTGTATGAAGCAAGCCCATAGACAGAATGAACTGACGAAGCAGCTCCACGAACAATGCAAGCCCGTGAAGGTACGCAGGTCAGTGAAATACGAAACAGACCCGTCAACATACGAAGAAGCTTGTGGACGTACAGGGTAAGATGCGAATGATCAAGGCAGCATGGATGAACCCAGAAGGTACGTGAATGCTCAAGATTCACCATCCAATTAAGGTGTTGCCATTCTACGAGTATGTCCTATCAATTTTCAATGAAGATATATGTTTCAGTTCAGAGTCACTTTCTTAGATGAGAAGTCCAGCTCGAGTCAAACTAACATAGTTGAAACAGATTTGGTTAACTGTCTTCGGTATGACGCAGGTTTTGAATACACTGTATATTGCTGCCCAGGCATAAGACAGGTTTGAATTTCCCTTCTATCTCAGGAATTCTTCATTCTAAATTTTACCCTTGAGGGTAGAATGAAATTTGATTGGGAACTTGACCTGACTAATTCTGATTACAGACAAATGACTGAAAGGCCAGTCACTCATCTGGTGATCTTTCGTCCATTAATCATTTTACTAGACTGTATTCCCATATCACATTTCATAGTAATTAGTCCAAAACCTGCCGATTCTAGCTTTCTCAACGTCTAACAAAAGCGTGGATTTCGGAGAGAGGGGCATAATTTGATTGGTAAGGGAGTTTTCTGGAAGAACCAAACGATGAATTGATGATGAGTGGGAATTCCTGAACTCAACATCTTAACTCCGAAATATTGCTCAGAATGCACCAACTTTGAGCCCTTATTTTGGTGAAGATAGCTACTGTGGCGTTTAGCAACGTACTTGGACTCTACAAACCATCCACCACAAAATTTTTGACAACTCTATGTCCATGCTCTTGAATTCTAATACCCGCTTAGGACAATAAATGCCAACTGTTTTACAATCTTCGTCCTATAACTACTTTTATCAATAACAGAACTTTTGTTTGGGATATGTGTCCTGTTTTATATCGGCAAAGGGAAAGATTGGCACCCTCCCCCCAAAAATGGATAGCCCCTAACCCTGTTGACAGACAACCACCAGTTTCACTTCCCTGCTCCTCCGAATATATTTCTCTCTATAACAATCAAGGTTATTAAATGGACTTTCGAAATACTGTATTAATCTATAACCCTTAAGGTCCGAGGTACAATTTGTAAGCAGCATCTTATTTGTGTTTAAACCTCTCTTTCCCTTGTTACTAATTTCAAACTTTCAACCGTCGAAATGTACAAGAAATTAACGAGAAATAATTTGAATGCGTCATGACTAGTGGTTGTATACCATTTGAATCTTCAGGTTATACTCTGTAATCTGTTTCCTGTTTCCGCCATGGAGGTAGAAATGGAGATTGAGTATGTTGTCGTGTTTTGGTGGTGTATCTAGGTATGTGATTAACTGATGACAATATATTGATTGGTATGGACAGTTCACTCATCACGTCTTCATACAACCACAAACCTCGGTCTTCAATATCTCACCCACATCCTGTCAATCAGGTTCAGAATTTAGGACAGCTTCATACACGGCTCTAGTCACAAATGACATAAAGTCATAAAAAAGAGTAGAATAATGAACATTTTCGCGAATATATTCGCAATGCCCATACTAGATTTCTAAGGCAGGGATTGATCACCAGGACTTCTAGACACCAGTCACCCTCAGCCGTATACATTACAGTTACAGAGGGATTGCATTTTATATGGACAACGTCGAGTTATTAAAAGAGTTAAGACCAATAAAAACCTTATACCAGCTCTTGCATCCAGTCTTATCCTTTTGTCACTGGAACCACAATTCAATAGAGTTATATTACATACAACTATAATACACAAAACATGATACAGTAAAAAGGCAAAAACTGGTTATGTAAACCGCTTGTCTTGAATGATGTTCTCAATATTCTTCCTTGAGATATCTGAAACGTCTTTGTTTGAGATTGGCGTACAGAGGCGTTTAGAGAACTGAACAGAATATAACTGATGTGAATGATTGGGAATGTCACATGGCAATAAGCTTACGACAGAAAGCAGTTAGTGAAATAAAGGAAGTAGATATTAGACTAGGATCAGATTGATTTACATCGTAACTTTCATTTCTACATCACATACCAAAGTCTAGATATTACTTGATAAGGTAAGTGCAGTTTCGTTTTTGTAGGGAAATTGTGTACTAGTGACTACACAAGACTGACTTGAATGTAGGACTTCACGTCCTAAAGTTATTAAATTTATTACGTATATTATACAGACTACAGAGGCGATAAGATGGTTACAATATCATATCACGCTGTTGCCTATTGGACGGCATGCTCGGAAGTGTCTGAAATGTGGCGTTGCATCAAGTTCGTTAACTGTAGTCTGCGCCTGCAGCGAACAACCCATAAAACAACCGAACATTGTCACATGAATTCCGACAGTTTGACTTAATATATCAGACACTAATATAGTTTGTCGTTTGTTTTATGTCATGCTTCTATCTTTTACCCATGTTAAAATGCCATTAAAAAGGCCAGACTATTTTGATGTTCAAACTAGTTTGTTTTGAATCTTTGATTTGCTGTTTGTGATTAGCTTGTCTAGTTTCAGTTGATAAGAAAACAGTGTCCAATCTGCGGCAGAAACTTAGGGCGTATGATTGTCACCATAATTCTCGACATAAGAGAAAGTGTCCATGAAGTTTCCATGAAGATTTAGACTTAATGAACTAGAAAATAACTCTTAATTAAAGTTTCCTTTTGCAATTTATCATTTGTTTCAAAGTCCGATTTTTCTATGAACAGAACAGAACTATTACTACTTTGAAAAGGATTAGTTAAGCCTGAATTGTGCTTGGCCATTTCATACTGAATAATTCCAAACACAGAGACATTTTACTAAAACTATTACTAAAGTTTAGAAGGTTACCTTTAAAAATTCTCATTTCTATGAGGCCATTAGATGACTTCAACCCTGTTTATCTCTGATTGAGAAACCTATTACTGGAGAATACAGTAATCGTGTTGAGTTTTGTCTGCAGTGATGTATAAATTTGTCAGCATTTGGTAAATTATTATCCAATCGGGTATGAAAATTAATTTCAAAAGTTCTCTCTTTGCCAACCTAAGTAGATTAGACACAATACGTCTTTCACAATGTCTATTGTTATTCTATAACACTGTCGGAATCTGGTCATAAAAAATTGATGAATATCAGCAGTGGAATCCAATAACCTTCCCTCTTGGTAAAAAATAATATTGTCTGAAATTATATTATTTTTTTTAGATTGGTTAGTTTTTCTTCACGAAATTCAATAAACAGTCACATTTCACAAACATTGCTCACGGCTAAGCAAAGTAATTCCATACGGCTGAAATAATTTTACACTTGATTTGTCTTTGTTTTCTTGAAAATGTAATATCTTCTGGAGGTAGAATTGTGTTCTTTCTTAAAGGTCTGACTGTTTTATATTTGAATTTCTTTTCGTTCGAATAAATAAACTATAAACCAAAATATGAACAAATGTGTCCCTTACACAATATGTAAGTACAGTATTCATTAAAATATCTTGCTGTGTGTTTTTGGTTGATGTTGGCCATTTTTTTTTCAAAGTCAAATTTTACAGATTGTTACAGAGACCTTGAAGTATTTATTATACATGTAATTCGCTTTACGTTTGCTGATTGGCTTGCATCACTGTTTTAAAAGGAAAAGGAAAAGTCATAACATAATGAAACCTAAAAGAGAGCAAACGGAATTTTTGTGGGGTCTTGAACATAATATATTAACAGTTTCAGAAATGTATGAAACTATATAAAAATCACACTTTAACTTCAAATACTCTTTCAAATGCAAATAATAAGAGATACACAAGGATTTAAAGACCCATATTTCGGTGAGCTGTGGAAACTAGCTAAAAACGTACCTGTTTCTGAGATTGATAATGATTGAACGATGTGATTGTGAAATTATGCCTTTAAACCCAATCCGAGGGCACTCCAGACGTTTGGTTTTTTTTAATTATAAAACTCGGTATGAGCAGCTGACTATTATAATATCTGTAAGCAGTTTGTTTACCTACTTCCTGCTTCTAGTCAGATGTAGAATGATAACTTTTACTATTATCTCTGTTATCTTAGAGGAGGGAGAAAAATGTAAGCTCTTGTCACCCATTAAATGTCGGTAAAACATGCACCCTTACAAATCCAGATACAGAAATCCAAAGAGCACAGAGAGACTAATGCCTGGCAAAATTCCTAACATTGCGCTCTGCATGGCACTCTGCCCAGCTTCATAATGCCAATCAGGATCAGAAAAGTAGATTGTCGATATCAATTTACATTCCAATTCATTTTTCGATCTGTGGTTTGTTAGGACAGTTGAGGTGAAATTTAGACAAATGAATGTATGTAAGATTAATAATTGTTTACATACAGATCGCTTATATGTCCATCACCTTCTGAAAATAGATGCCAGTATATCACATATTTTCAGATTCTATTGAGATTGTCAGACTAAAATGTTCCAATATCAAATTATTTTGTCATTTGTCAGAAACACAATTTAATTTTCAAGATTGACGAAAACTTGTGTCATTAATTGTGTTATTTAGATGTCGGGGAAATTAAATTGGTGTCAAATTTGACGTTTCATTTAGTAAGAATGTGACCGGGAGGTGAGGTTTATTTGATTTCTGAGATTGGGTGGCAGGAGAGAGAAGGAATGGTAGAATCGTTGTATAAGATGTGACTATTCTTGTAGAATAACTAGCTAGTTTTAATCACTAACAGATAACTAAATATGGAGTTTTAAATCCTACTTTCTCAGATGATTTTCCTCAAAATCGACAGAATGTATAAAAAATTTTGAATTTGAAGTGAAAGGAATCAGAATTATTTAGACATTTTCTAGTGTTTGATTTACATAGATAAGCAACTAAAATTGAACATAAAATAAATATCGCCATTAATGAATCGTGGCACATTGTTCTGCAGAGTTTGAAAGGTTAATGGTTGTAGGAAATGTTAATTTCATTTGAAGATCCGGTCCCTAATGCCTAATGCGAGAACTATGAGACAGGAGGGGTTAACTTTACTTCCATCAATTACCTAGATATAAACAATAATGATAGTGTGTACTGAATAACTGTAAAGTAAAAAGTATATCGATTAATTATTGGTCATTCTTGACCTTTCTTTCATTAATTCTTGGGACATTAATGTTTTAGCGTGTACCTATAATTGGCACGGTATAATACGATTATTGAGATCTGTCAATAAAAATAAACTTAAGTACCAATTACTCATATATTATTGATAAAAACATTCACTTATGTAAAACAACAAACTATAACCACTACAGAACATTCCTCAGGCCCGTAAGAACTGCACCCCCCCCCCCCCCCCCCAAATAATTTTGACATTAATGACTGAAGCAATAAAAAACAAAATTCAAGATAAAACAAGAAGTTACTGGTATGTTGTTAGGACCAGTAAAATCAAAATTATATATGCAGGAGCAACATTGAATTCAGTACCACCACCATTCAGAGTGAGTTTTTGCAAAATTTGAACCCCCCACCAATAGGAAATTGCTTCCTACGGGCCTGTTCTTAAGAGATAGTCAATCCAAAACCGTAAAGAGATACCTATTGACGGACAATTTTGAAAGCTTGGAAGGGGGATATATCCAAAACCAAAACCATTAACCAACATATAAGTTAAAACTGTCGGCTATATTTCCACCATGTTAGTCAACCAAACTCCTACCAATGAGAACAGACCTTCCTGGAACTCACACTGATTTGGTTTAATGGACATTATGCTTGCTAGATATGTGACCACAAAATTGTTATCTATCCAGACAAATAGATAAAATTGAATAAAGCTCTTTCAAGTTTGTTATAAATACAATTATGTCCGTGTGCAAAAATGACAATCTTTGACATGAAAATGTGTTGGTTCAGAAAAACATCTTTGTCGCTCTTTTTTTTATCCTAAAATTTATTATCATGAATTTGTTAAAAATTTCATTGTGGCAGGACAAGGTGCTTTCTCTCTAGTAGACTACATAGACTATAGCGTATGATTGATTCTTAAGGCATCTATAGATAAAACGAAATGAATGGCAATTAAAATTACAATTTATAGGAAAAATTCAATCAATCTGTGTATAAATTGAAAACCATGTCTATATACCATGTATAGAAACCTACTTCCTTCTTCAATCACAATACGTCATGGTGTCCTTGAAATGCCAACTCCACGTTGTGTCCAAGCGAGAGTATAACAGGAAACTAATATAATACTACCGTTCAATATTTAATCAGTTTTAAGCTGCTCAGCGATAGACCGGTTGATTACCTATTGATATTCTTTACAAACATTTCTTTCTTCACAAAATACATATTTGTTTTTTCTATTTACCCGCGGGAACGCCTGATTAAAAAAACGACAGCATCACAATCAAAGGCCATAAGTATGGAAGCCGGATACGGCCATCTCGTGTTCTCGCTTTCTCGCATATGAAAATCAGGAGGCGAGAACGCGAGAACACGAGAAAGCGAGAAAGCGAGAACGCGAGAAAGCGAGGGGCGAGAACGCGAGAACACGACAACACGATAAAACAGGGCGAGAACGCGAGAAAAAGAGGGCGAGAAAGCGAGAAAAAATTTCCTCGTGTTCTCGCGTTCTCGCCCTTGTAAATTTTGATAACAGAGTGCTTTTCCTCGCGTTCTCGCGTTCTCGACCTTCGTTTTTCTCGCTTTCTCGCGTTCTCGCTTTCTCGCTTTCTCGCGTTCTCGCGTTCTCACTTTCTCGCGTTCTCGTGTTCTCGCGTTCTCGCTTTCTCGCGTTCTCGCCTTCTCGCGTTCTCGCCTTCTCGCCTTCCGGTTTATTATGTACGCAACCGCAACCGCATGCGCAATGACATAGGCTATTGATAGCAAACGTCACTTAAACAGCCTAATAGGCCAATAATAGTGGTCAAAAATATTGGCTTATGGCTGCTATAAATGTAAGAAATGCTATTCACTATGTACAGAAAACGAAAAATTTCCAAATTTCGTACTTGAGTTTTTGTATAATTGCGCTGGGAAACTCTAAAGTCCTTTATCAAACAAGAATGGGTTTGCCTAACAACGCTTTATCTCGGTCAAAAATTGTCCGATTGGCACCAAAATCAATAGGGGTCCTCATTATGTCCTCAATAATCCACATACCAAATTTGAAAAGGATCCGTCAAAAATTGTAGGCTGTAGAGTGGACACAAGAAAATGATTGTCGTAAAACCGGAAGGCGAGAAAGCGAGAAGACGAGAACGCGAGAAAGCGAGAACGCGAGAAAGCGAGAACACGAGAAAGCGAGAACACGAGAACACGAAAAGGCGAGAAAGCGAGAACGCGAGAACGCGAGAAAGCGAGAAGGCGAGAAAGCGAGAAAAACGAAGGTCGAGAACGCGAGAACGCGAGGAAAAGCACCCTGTTATCAAAATTTACAAAGGCGAGAACGCGAGAACACGAGGAAAATTTTCCTCGCTTTCTCGCCCTCATTTTCTCGCATTCTCGTGCTGTTTTCCTCGTGTTGTCGCCTTCTCGCGTTCTCGTCCCTCGCTTTCTCGCGTTCTCGCGTTCTCGCGTTCTCGCTTTCTCGCCTTCTCGCGTTCTCGCTTTCTCGCCCTCTAAACTAAGGCGAGAACACGAGATTTCGAATGGCCGCATCCGGCTTCCATACATAAGGTCACTGCCTCCGTTGACAACTTCAATATTGAGTGAAATTAAGTGAAATAGTTCTAAACCTGGAAATGAACTCAGGAGAATTAATAACTCAGTGGTCTATTTTTATTTCATTTCGCAACTGTCAACAAGTTTGTAAAAAAGGTCATGCTACGTTGATTAAACGATTTAGAAAATCAATTATGTTTTTTAGAATATAATATAGTATTGCAGTTTTTTTCTGGAAGGATGAATTCAATCTGCTAGAGTAAATATACAGTTTTATGTTAACTTCTGGTCAAAATCACACAGTTTTCATATAACAGCGTCTCATAAGTTCTATTGGGAAACCCCTTTCAGTGCATTATCGTTTCTTAGGGACACCATGTAATATTCCACATCCGATCGAGACCCGAGAATTCATAAGATATTCTGTTTAATGAAGGACGTACAAAAATATCGAAGGAAAACTAATGGCAGTTGAAAGTTGGAAAGTACAATTGGTTGATTCCAATCTTGAAGAACACTCTGACTGTCAATCAATAAATGTTAGATGATTTAGTACTTGCGAATGCATGAACAAGGGTTATTGAAGGTTTATCATTTAGAGAAAATACCAGATTTTACAAGCACTACTGCTGTGTAATTACTGTAACAATGATCCGGTATCTACCTCTTCAGGCGCGAGTGCTAACCTGTTGCAATGCATTTGGTACTGTTTTGTTTCAACATAAGGCGATGGGCGACATACACCAATTTAATCAAAAAAGTAACAACGTCGGCCTTGAGATTAGTTGTCATCCTTTACAAACCGGTCACCATGCATTATATGTATATAATTTGCTCCAAGAGCAGAATCTTTCGGAAGACTGGTCGATAAATTCAAAATACGCCCACAATGTTTTGCTAATTGAACGCAGTGCCGATGTTATGGAAGGAGTGAAACCATCTTGTTCCATCATAGAAGTATAGTTCTATGGTTCCACCTACTGCATAAGAGATGATATATATGTATTCGTCCATATCAAGGATCTCTATTGTGGAATTCGACCATTTTGTGAGTTGACCGCAAGAATGATTTAAGAAGGAAACCGCAATGCTTTCACTGGTAAACGATAAATACTCGTGGTTTATCACCACGTGTAGTGAATTAATCAGTTGTAAGAGTGAAACATCTATTCCATCAACAGACCAGCATATTATACTTGATTGAAATAGCCATCCATGATAATGACTTCAAGTTAATTATTCCATGGTAATAAGTTGTTTGACGTGTGGGGGTGGCGGCATTCACATATTACTTACACCTAACTTCATTTCGTGTTACAGTAGTTGTACGCTTGGTGTAAAAATAATTTGCATCCATACAGCATTAGTATCTGGTTGACAATCTACTGAAACCAACACTTCACTATAAATATCATGACAAAATTCATAGATAGGTAAAATGCGATTTTGTTATAGGGTTGCATTTCACAATCTATTTGATCAATAGTACTAACAGATAACCGTCGAAATATGTAGAAATAGAGAGTAACATTTCTTGCTTGAGGTTCATTTGAAAGTATTATGCGATTTTCGTTCAATTATGGTACTTATTACTAAAACCAAGACACAGATCAACCCCCGAAAAAGCCTACTGCCAAGATAAAGGGAATTATGCTGTTCATGAATTGGAAGTCATAGCATACCGAAAACAGGCATATCAAATCCCTCTGCAGACATACGAAAGCCAAGAATTGTTTAACATTGGATAAAAGGATAAAGTAACAATTCGTGTTTTTATAATATATTGGTACCTCTATATTGTTTTGCATTGAATTCTAAATTGCATTGTAGATTCAACATTAAGACTAAAATATATACGAAATACAACGTCAGGTCAAGATCTGCATAATAATCAGATATATGATACAGATAATACAAATACTATGGTATTCCCGATGTGCTTATCATTTACAAGTTTCTGAGACCAGATAATGAAGTTGGTGTTGAAAACCTGAGTGCTAAGTGAGTTTCATTACTAGCATCCTGTTATCAAATTATAACCGCTCAAGAGCTGGGATTGTGATGTCCGATTGCCGCAAGGCTGTACGTCATGCTGGGCCTTCCATGTTCGTGATAACGTTTATCGATCTCTTCTAAAATAAGATTATTATTTGTCTGTTGAAAAGATAAAAGGTTTGTTCGTGAAAGTAAACGACAGAAAATATTCCAGTCTTGGAAAAAGAAAAAGGAATATTCTGTTTCATACTTGTACAGAAAGAAACGAAGAATCTGCAATGTGCAAAGGAGCGTAAGTGATTGTCACAGAATGTACGGTTGAGGTCTGTAAGATTTATAAGTCTCCTGTTGTTAATCACAAAGTTGTGGTGAGTACACCAGTGGTACTATAAAATACTTCTCACTTAGTCTGGTGACAGTTGGAACTCATTCTGTCACTGGAATAACATGTTTATATCGTTCTTAGTCTAGCGTGAGACCTCAATGTTTCCTGACGATTCGTTGAAAGGAAATTGATCCAGTTGCTTAGTTCATCTGAACAGGTACAGTCTTTTTATAAAATATAACATTTTATGGAAATCTGATATTGTGTACAGGGAATTCACAAATTGTCATAAATGGATAAAATGTTCCTGAGGACGTGAAGAACGAACTAAATTTTATGGACTTTTTTTTAATGGAATAATTTTGTGGAATTGTAGACTAATGTTTGTGTGAGCAGGTTTTCTGTAAACGACTTTCATGTTGGTTCATCGGCACAGATATTGGTTTTAGTAACAATAGTCTACATCAAGATATTTATAATATAAGGCTACATTATCGTGAAATTTAAAGCTTGACGAATTTTCCTGACATTTTTTAGTTCTTTTATCATTGAACAATCCTAGTGATATGTACTGTATTTGAAAGACAAAATATCTTAGAATTTTAAGTTTGAATTCAATATACATCACACATACTCTGTGGTCTGATCGGTGTGGTAGATTATTTCATTCCGTTTTCACTTGAATGAAATTCATAAGACGTCAACAACATACTAGTTAAAACTGAAACAACAGAGTTTGAAGTCTTTATTGAAGATTATTGAATGACGTTATTTAAATCCATCTGAACTTTATATCTTGATGGTGTACTGTTAAATCATTCTACCTCTGAAGAAGAAGTTTGTTTGAAAGTGGTTATAGCTGAATAATAGGTAAGCTTTTATAATTTACATCTATACAAGTACAAAGTAACAATCTGTTTAAAAAAAAAACCGGCAAAGATTATTTTTTTGAAAATCCCATTTTTTTTTTTTAAATTTTGTAATTTGATGGTTTGACATTTAGATGACGGTTTACTCTTTTGATTATTTACACTTCCAGAGCTCTTTTAATATTCAGTTATTGAAATATTTTTGAAAATCCATAATATTAAACGCTCTAAAATAGATATTTGATGATGTTTAAGGTTAATATTTTTACTTCCTAACGAAAATTCAACTGTTAGTGTGTACTTATTATGTAAAAAAGAATATCTATATCACGTTGCTCAATAAGAAATTTTCAGTGTTGAATGGATTAAGACATGTTCTTTAAAAGCATTACTTGGTTTGTATGAACAGAAAACAGTTTTTGCAGACTGACTGATTAAGTATTTTTCACTGTAATTTGAGTCTGCCCTACTAGATGGACTTGACGTTTTTTTCTTTAATCTGTTAAATAGACGGGTTGCTGTGAACCAGAAAAATTCCGGACCTTAAGAAAAAAAATTGTATAATTAAAGTGTTTTTTTTTTTAACATTGGTCAACTTTAGCGTTATCATTAAATCAGATGGCTGTATTCCATAAAAAATAGTTTATGATTCTTAAAACCTTTGTGAAATAACCCTCGACGATTATATCTTTTAGACCCTCGGTTTTCAACTTAGGGGACATTTTCCAGGGGACACAAACTAAGCTATAAGTCTGAAGAAAAAAAAACAATTATCTGGGTGGATATGCAAACAGTGTCCAATGCCTATAATGACTCTATATGCCTGGGCCACAATTTATGTTCGTATTAAAAAGCAAAATGCTGTTACTTTATCATGCTTCGAAATTGCATGTCCATGGTGGTCATGACATGGTCATTTTAACCAAATGAAAACAGCAGTTGAAAAAAGGTTTTAGACTAAATATGAATATGAAAAGGCTTGATATGTATCAGCATTAGTCTGTGTGAACAATTCATCACTTACCTCTCCATATAGTTAACAATAGTCTCATCAAATGTTTATACAAATGAAGTACCAATTGCCATTAATCTACAGAAGACAATCGGACAATTTACTATAACCGTATCTCGTCATTCCATCACTAGTTTCAATATCCACAACATAAAACACAGTGTTAAACCAGATCGGATCAAAAGTCTGATACTTTCAGATTGTTCAAGCCAGTTGCCCATCGATAATGCAGATCAGAGGGTGAAACAATAACGCTCAGTGTGCAGCGGGCTGTGAACTTCAAAAGCCTTAAGAATAGGCTAATATTCTAAAAAAAATGTATATTTCCATATAATAACAGGTTTTTATTCAACAAGTAGTGAACATTTTAAGCGGTTTTGTTCCTTTAAATTAAACTTGTATTGAATGAAGCTCTTTAAGGTAAATTCAGTATTCTAGACAAACCTGATCATACATGATTATTTGAATCACAAGATATCTCCAGAACCCTTACAAAAAACCAAAGCCAGATATAGAATGGAATAGATTTTCACGTCCCACTTTCTTGTGACAGGTCATTATAGTACTGGGGTTATGAAATCTGTTGTTCGGTACTTTATTAAAGATTGGTAAAGAATTATGTTTTATATGTGTTACAGTTTACTTTCCTGCTATTCGGTGTTCTATGTGCGGTTGTTCAACACGGGAAAGAACATCTTAATATAACTCTATTTTCTGTTTTCGAAGCGTAATTGACTATGAATTGAGATCTACTTTACTGAACTGATTAATCAGCTTGCGTTCTGTTCTTCGGTACTATTCATCTGCCTTTTATTAGTGACAGCAGCGAGATGTTGGAAGTACTGCTTTACCTCTAGGATTTCAATGAATTATAAAAAAGAAAAAACCAAAACGCTTTTTTCTTATGCACTTTACTGAGTTCTGTTCGGTTCTACACCACTTTTATATCAGGCAGCAGTATTTGTGTACTCGTGTACAGCACAGGAAATATGTTAACAAGGCTTAGTGAAAGTCTAATGTATGTAGTTGAAAATGCACTTTACTGAGCTAATTGTTGTCGAGACAGAAAGCGGTATCATATGTCACAACCAGATTGTTAATACAATAGGCCTTAGATTTATGACAAAACATCTCACTTTCTAGAATAAAATTTATATAAATCAACCAGTGAACTATTATCACGTCTTAACGTTTTATCTCCCCCGAGACACCTTCAACATACAATAATCACGAATAACTCGTGCTGATAGCCACAAGGGTCCATTTTCTAGCATTAAGGAGAAATAAAGATTTATATAATTCTCGGCTTGGTAGTATTGAAGTTAATGTGAAATAATTACTTTGTTTTCATGCTTTAATATACATACTACTCTTGTCTGAAAAAGTTTCCAATGTGCTTTTCAAAAGGTCAAATGTACATCTTCAGATTCTGAAAGACTCATTTGTAAAATAGGCCTACTGTTAAAATTTTTACGGCATTTTGAGCAAAGATCAAAGATCATGGGATTTGTAGCAAGTTTCTGTTTAGCAACAAAAATGTTATCAGTATGTAGTACTTAAGGCAAACGAGGTAACAAGGAACTGTTTTTAGTAATTTACACACTGACAGCAATTTCGTTAACATATTGGTCAACATGTTGTCGAAAATGTTATTTGTGTATACAGTTTGGAAACAATCGGTTACGTGTTGTCCACCATGTCGTCCACACGTGTTGTCGAGTTGTTGGCCAACATGATGCCGCCAATGCGATGCGGTACTTCATACCCACGTGCTTTTGCCCCTTCCATATTTGAAATTCTAATCCTAACAATTGCCCTGAGATGTGAATCTGAACATTCCTGACGACCTTCCTATGTACAGCTTGGTAAAAACATTTACATTCATTCTTGGCAAGGTTCACAAAATAAGTATTCTTGGCTGTTTCCATATTCTCACTAAATATCATTAAAATGACTCTGATTCAACGCAAGACAAGTCGCAACAATCCAAGCAAGGATATCGCCCTCTACATAAATTATCTTTAATACTTCACACCAATAATTATTTGACAAGGCATTAAGTTTGAACACATTCAATTTTCAACTCCCTATTGGCCATAAACCCAATCAAATTTCATTTCCCAAGACGTCTTCACATTCCCACGCTTAGTTCCATGTTAATTTAATAAGACAACGTGGAATAAAATCATAGGAAGCGAGGTAGATAGGTTTCTAACCCTGATACGTTTAACATGGCGTACACGTTTACTGAAAGTTTCCATTAATTAGATTTTTCATTAATTGTATTGGAGATAGCCCGAACCTCTAAACTACCAATCATCGTTCTCCCCATTTAACACCTACTAGCGTGAAGTGATATTAAAATGATCACTTGCTCGCTAACCTGAAGGTGCCAACAACTGCCATTCAACTACCACCATCAAGAAGAATAACCATGATCACAACGAGTTTGGAAGAATGAAGAAGATCGAGTAACTCACGCCACACTACGAGTTTAACTGCCAGTCATTTGACCCGACCAGATCTTACGAACTCTCAAATTACCAAACCAACATCTAGTTTGCGATATTAGCTGCTGCTGGAAGCGAACGTTAACTTGTCATCTACCAACCAACCGCTAATCTGAAGGTCCAGAGTTCGAGATATTCCTTTGGATTTTCAATCCGTAATAAGTGATGCTGCCAGGGAGCTAACGTTTAGCATATTTCTTGTCGTTCGGATAAAACAATTAACCGAGGCCCCTTCTGCTACACTGCAATCGGAAAGGAATAGGGCAGGCTAATACATCTGGCAAGATTTTTCTCACTGATTTGCGTTTCATTAGCCCAATAGACGATATTCAAACGCCCAAACAGGCCATGTGTTAATTCATCATATGAGATGATAGATTTTGAAGGTAGTTATGCATTTTAGACAACATTAAAAATGTGTATTGAAACTTCTTGCTTTGCTTAAAAATATACTGAATATAATTTGATTTTAACTGTGTATACTGTCAACTTGATGTTACCATGTTTTGTTTTTTGCGGTTGAAAACATTCATTTATTTCAGAGAGAACTATATAGCCTTGTGGTATAATAAGTAATCATAAATGAAAACCATAATTTAAAATCCATTTGTACATATTAAGTAAATATGGTAATGTTTACAATACAGTGCTGCCAGTAAACAAATTAATATCACCGACATTTTGATTATCAACTATGATTTTATTATTGTAATGTCTTTATTTCATTACAGAGTTAAAAGATTGGCTTTGACTGTCCAATTCCCCTCAAGGACACTCAGCATATTGTTTATTTGACGGTGATTCTGGACAACTCTGACAGTCTTTATTCTATCAAGCTACCGCTAATAAAATAATTCATGTCATGTACCAAGAAACTAAGTGTGTTGAGGCTTCCAGAGGATTTCTAATTGAATGAACATCACTACTGTACCATGTCACATCCATACAAATTGCTCGGGATTTATTCTGTTTTCATTAAGGTTCCAATTTAATTAACTAGTCATATCCTCTCACTTTTACGTAGTGTCTCCTTTAGCATAAACAACTATTGCTTGTATACCATTGCTGTTGATTTTGACAAAGTTTCTTTTTTGCCTTGTTTAAAGGGGTACCCGTACTATTTGTTTGACCAAAAATACCTTTGTCTCAGAAACGGTGATTTTAAGATTAGCTAATCAGAAACAAAAACTGGTGGCTCTTCTTCAAAATTTGAACCTTCAGACTTATGTAAATAGAACATTATTCGAAAGTAAAAAATACGACTGGAATATAAGTGAGACTTCGCCTCATATAGAAGCCCAGAAAATACCGACTGTTTAACCTTTAATTGACTTGCTTAAGATATTGCCAAGACTCAAGCTCAGGCATCTGTTTGAATGAAATCAGGCTTCAGCTTGGTGTACAATTGGTTTAGTTAGTACATTGGAAGGAAGCTCAGACAATCTTACAACATTTTTATGTCAAAGTATCCTAACGCGATTTTCGGTCTGTGCCACAGGTTTAGCTGAAATCTGGCTTTCTGAGTATAAGACAACGAAGAAAATAAATCTTCAGAACAATATTCCTCTTAAAAAGAAATAAAAATCTTTAAGATTTTCAAGCTGATTTATTAAATTGCAGGTATTTACCAAGAACAACAAATCAATCATGATTCTATGACATTGTTACGATGCAATTTTCTATGATTTCATATCAATCTAGATGTTATTCTTCTCGACAGTAATATAATACCATCATTTAGAATTTGATTCCTTACTTTTATAATTCTCTATAATAGGATTCCTGACATTTACTAAATTCAATTTGCTTCCATCCTAGACATTTTAACAACCGTAATTGGATTTGTTCTCTTCAGGAAATTTGTTAAAAGGGTTTAAATTCTGGTACAAAGTATGTCAAAATATTTACATTTCTTCAGGAAATGACCGTTAAGTATCTTGCTTCGCCTGATTGGGACATCCATTAGATTTCGTTGTCAACATAACCTTTCTATTTGATGATGAATTACTTTATATTGTTGATTCTGCGCAGAGATTATGTGCAATTGACTTATTCAGAAGCAGAAGTGTTCTGGAAGGTTAAACAGTAATACCTTGTATTGTTTAAAGAACAGAATACAATTTATATTTAAACCTAACCAATAAGAGTAAATATTATTCATCAGTGGTGACATAACATACAGACATAAACTTATAGACTATGTAATTATCCATAAGATTACGAGTTCTAATTGAAGAACGCTTTTTAAAAACTGGATTTTTCAATATATTATGTAATGTAATCTTGATTTATCTGATTTATTCAGGAATTTTGTTGTATGGTTAGTTCATTAATGTTTTTTATACTCTTATTGGTCAAGTTTGAGAATTTACATTGTATGTTTATTTTAAAACGTAGTATCTCTTTAAATAAGTGACGAGAAGTATAAACCTGTTATAGGGAAGTCAACCAATTGAGAAATGTTTTCAGATCGATTTGTTTTCCTCCAGAGTTTGACGGCAGATTATCTAAATCACACTCGACTAAATAAAACCTTCCAAAACGTCACACAAATCGCTCAGTATGCAATGAAAGACTTTCTACTGTCTTATTTGATTTTGTTGGCAAGCCCGAGGTTGTCAAGAACATCGACTGAATTCTATAGAAAATGAGAGTCAATATGGAGTATACGAGGTAGCAAACGGTTATTAATGTCCAATTGAATACGTCTACCGACTTGTTTTATTTCCTTATAATTAAATTTAACTCAATATGTCATTAGTATGGTAGTCACACAATAACAGTTCTCATTTCTTATATTCTTACAAGTAACGAAACGTTTTTAACATTGAAATTTTCTACAATACAATCATTTTTCACTCTATTCTCACTAAAAATTCAATTGGTTAAAGGAAATTTCGTGTCTAATGGAACTTATTCATTCAAGCTATTGTTATAACACCAAGACGTCTGGAACAGTTTTTATGTCTATTAAAAGTTCTTCTTTTATACCATTGTAATAGTTTTATGTCCATTGGAAATGGTTTTCTAGGTTCATTTCAATGTTAAAAATCCTCTGAAAAAAGTTAATCTGACTATTGGGAGTTGTTGATTCATTTCAATGCTAAAATCAAAGTCGTCTAAAATAGGTTAATTGCCTATTTGAAGTGACAAGAATTGTCGATCAGAACTTCATGCTAAAAATCGCGACTTTTGTCTCCATTCCGTCTAAAAAGATTTAGCAAAATAAAAATCATTCGCTCTGTGATCCCGACAAAAAGATTATCGATATTACTTATTAATCAAGTTGGAGAATGGTAGCAGATTTTCCAGAAGATTGGGCATACCATTTAATCATAATATGCCATGATAGTATTCAGCTGTTAAAAGAAATTAATATTTATTGAAGCTATTGTTCATTGTTATGTCTGAAATGTTTGTTCTGTTATGACTTTCGCAGAGTCTAGAATCCATCTTTTGTTCCAAGGGATGTGGACCGAGAGGGGGTGGGTTGGCTTATACACTCCAGTCATCTTGGTATTCTGCAAGTTCGTTCTTAACTGGGAATAATATCATTTAAAAGTACCGATTCAGATATTTTATCACTCCTAATTGCCAAATTCATTGACCACAGTGATGGTGGAAAGTACGGTCCACGTGGTCATGTTTCATAGTTATTAGCTTTAATATGATGATTCTCAATATATTCAAATTGCTCCAGAATACTGACAGAGGTCATGTTACATTGACTCTGGGGAAGATTTGGTAATCATATAGTGGATCAATAGAGGTATTATGATACATTTATATTACATAAGAGATTTCGTATCTTGATTTTATCTCTGATATTATTTATGTCTGAGGAATAATGAACCGCTCGATAGCCAACTCTCCCGGTCTTCGACCATTTTGAACCGATCAGCGATCCAAACCAAAACTTGGTTACTCTTGTTTCACAACCCTGAACTATTACCGAATCTGGATCAAGAATCAAGTTTCGTCAATATAGAGACACAACACTGATACCCCAAAAATGGAAACCGGGCTATCACTTAGCTATTGCAATCATCGACGCACCCTGGGCGATAGGAAAACCTTAATTTCTCAAAGTGAAAAACGATTTCTGAGAATCCGATGCGATTGTACAACACCACAAGTAGCCTATGTTTGCGACTCTAGACCCTCTGACTTTTTGGATCGCGATCCATGATTTGAAATCCTGGAGGACGGAGGTTCTAGTTTTCATCCCGGTGGGATGTCTGGGTTGCTGACATCGTGAAAGCGTCCATAGTTTCAGACCATATCCACGTTGAAGATACGTATAAATCTATTAAGAGCAGGGTTATTGCTGCTGTTCGGTCAAAGTTATCTTTATTACATTACACGGTGTTGTTTGGCTCTGTGAGTCAAAAATGGAACAGAAAAGTAGAACGTAGAAGTCTCCATTACATTTTTATTGAAGTGAAACAAAGGAAATTTTGTATATGAAATAATTACAATATTTTCAAACGACCATGGAAATGAATTGAAAGAGTTCGATAACTCGTTTAGGAACAGACAATGAGATCTTTCCTTTGATTTGTGTCGAATAAATTGTCTGAATCGTTGTGTATATATCCATATTAACGAGAGCTAGCGAGACTATATGATGTTTCATTGTGTCAATTTCTAGAAACAAGTCAAAATGTAAGATAATAAAACACAAATGTTTATGTATTTTATGCGCTGAATTAATGGATTTCTTTACATCCTTCATAGGCGTACTGGGGGTGCGGGAGAGATTTGTGCCCGAATCTCTGACTCTGCCCGAATTCTACTGAACGCGGAGCCGCTTCGGGCCAAGCCCGACTACGAGAAGCGCTGAAGGCACAAGCCCGCTGCAGCGGGGCGGAAGGTCCTCCCCCAGAAAATTTTGAAAATCTACATTCAATCTGTTGCATTCTGACTTCTGAGACATAATTGGGGTTGATTATTGGACGAGAGGGATGAGAAAAAAACATGAAATATGCTCACAATGTCGGAATTCATGCACAAAAGTGATCATGAAGGGTTAATAATTTGATACCAAAAATACCGAAATACTCATATTGATAAATTATCATAGACAATAAACTGGCCAAGTGAACTGTTATTTCGCGAGCTAAATCGGTGCTTGATGATGACCTTGACGATGCCCGGTGATCAAATTCGAAACCTCCATGAATCCTTAAGTGCCCGAAAAACCAAGGTAAATATCACCAGCCCACAAGGCTTCCACACGAATATCTCGATATTCGGATATTTTGCTTCAATAGAATCTAGGGATTCGGGCAGGAATTGGTTCCCGGCAATATTAGTGGGTATTTTTCTAAAAAAAAAAACTTTCAGTGCCCGAATATGATCGAACTGAAAATTTTGGGGGGGGGGGCAGTCTCCCCCGCTGCACCCCCCTCCCGTACGCCTATGACATCCTTGTTCAAATTGGCATCTTAGTATATGATATCTTTGACATCAGATATATGTATATCCCTTGAATATACGCAGAAAATGAAATGATATTGAATGGGGTTTTTGTTGTCCTATTTGTCTGATTTGGCTAACGAGGACACGTAAACGCCATGCAACTGTAACGTTTTGTAAATAATTTTCGCCTCTTTATCAAGAAAAATTAAATTTCGAAATATACTTACATAATGTCGTAGGTCACTATACTGAATAATGAGAATTTATCATCTTTTGTCAGTTAATAGTCTCTTCATAATTTCTAGACAGATTTATCTGGAAGAAAATTGATCTGTAGGTCATCATTTCTAGAATGTCGTGTAGTTCGGTGGATTATGTACTACAGACATATTATATTTTTTATTTAGTAAGTCGGTCGACTGTGATGGAAAGGAACTATAAAGCTGGGGATTTTGGCTGTTGTTTTTTTGTGTCTGGTGCTTTGTTTCATTACAATGGCATCTCTTCGACAACTTATAAAAATCAATTCCATCATTGTCTGGTGGCAAATTACATTAGTTCTGCATTAAAACATAAATCAGACAACAAGAAAAGGTACTTCTGATTTTTAATGAGCAAAATTTATTTGCCGCCATGCCTGCCGATATATATTATATTCTTTATAATGATAAAACGCGTCTGGTCTTGGTTATTTTAATAATCATAGAGCTAATGAAGCGGAATAGACTAGAATTTGTACAATATAAAATGATGAGAGTTTTCTCAATTCCTGATATATTCTTACTCTCATGAAAAGACAAGATACTTTCAGCCCTATCACCAGAATTGATTTGGTTGGTGGTTGGTAGATGACAAGTTAACGTTCTTTCAAGCAGCTGCTGATGTAGCAAACTAGGTAGTTGTTGGTAGTGGTGGTAGTTGGTAGTTGGATTGGTTCAATCGGATGGTACTATGATATTGGTTTGGTAATTTGAGAATTCGTAACATCTGGTCAGGTCTAATGACACGATTGATTGATTCGGGGCTGGGACCCACAGGTTATTCGTGCCGTGTCTCCCCCATATGAATTTATGTAAACTAGAAACCCGTATAGCACATTTAAGATGATTCTGAGATGTCGAAATCCCCATCAAATATTCATCTTTTTGGTTGTGTAAAATGCCTACTGTTGCTTAATTCTAACTTGCAAGGTCCTGCCACCACATACGCACTCTGAGGACGGGACTGGATACATTCTGTCTGATTTTAACAATACAACTTAATATGGATCTTCATATTGAACGTTTAGCCCAGACTAAATGTCTGTGTTGTCCAAGGCAATAATAGTAAAAAAAAAATTACCGTCGTATCGTGATATTTGACCACTGTTTGAAGTAATTCCCATGCGTATATCAGATACGATCCATTTAACGATTTTCCATGTATTCTATTGGTTAGGCCCTTTGACTGAGATCACTGGAAATTTCAACAACAAATTTTATGATTGGTCCATTACAAAACAAGCTGCGAACTGCCTCAATCGATTTATATGCTCTGATTAGTTTATAGTCAAAGTGATGATGTAGTTTGTAATTGTCTCTGTACGTGGATTTCATTCCATCTTAATTAACGTACCATTAATGGTAGCAGTCAGTGTTAAAGTCTCATTTACCAACATCAAATACCCATTTTCTCAACTCTCCAATTATCCGGAGTAACTTAATGATCTTATTATTATCTTAGACTGTATTCAATAAGATTGCTTTTAGAATGGCCACAGGCTTACTTAGTATTATATATATGTGTAATAATTAACTTCCGAGTAAACAACCTTTTCCTATTAACAACGTTTTCATTTTCAATAGATTTGTTAGTTGGGATTGTAACTCAGGTGCGGTAAAAGGCCTGTAATTATTTTTTATCCGAACGAATTCGAAATTCACGTAAACACATTGGCAATACATCGGTAACAGCTTTTGAACTTTTTATTTGAGGAGTTATATTAATAAATAGATACATATTTCATTATGAAAAGTGGTACATGTATGTAGAGCGTCTTTAGAGCAAGCAAACCCTGCCTGACACCACACCCACTACTGCTACACAATGACGTTTCAATTTTAAAATTTAACTTACGAAATTCATTTTTAATGGGATGCAGTCAGTCAAAATTTTGCAACCATTTCTAATATAAACACGTTAATGTTTTGCCGATTATCCCGGTCTGCAGGACGTTAAACCCAATTTAATTTTGCCGATTTAAGTAAATTGAAATGAAAATTGTCATAAATTCGGTCTAAATTTAAATGTTCAAATCTTTGAATGAACATCGTATCCATTGATATAGTCAATCAAATATTACGATCAAATGCAAAAACTGACAAAAGACTGGTAAATTTGATATTGCGTGGCAAATCTATCGATTTGTCACGCTTTGTTTTCGTTATGATTATTTTTTTTTTTTTTTTTTTTTTTTTTGCAGTGCGTTCTAGCGAACGCACTGCTTTGTTTTCATAATGACTTTTTTTTTTTGCAGTGCGTTCTAGCGAACGCACTGCTTTGTTTTCATAATGACTATTTTTTTTTTTTTTCGAATTCTGGTCACGATCCCCAGCCAAAACTGCACATACCACGCATAATCTGACATGTTTTCCTTCGATAAATATGTGCTCATTAGTGAATGAATATAAATTGACTCATTTTCACATAACCGGAAATGACGTATGAAAACAAAAGTGTTTTAAGATTTTTGCCATTATAACCTCTTCTTTTCAACCGATTTTGATGGGATCTTTTTTGTTTATTTCATTAATCGATTTTCTTTCAGATAAAAGTTTCAAAATATGCACTTTAAGAATTTTGTTTCTGACTTTTGGAGCACTTTTTTAGACAATTTTTTTAACTTTTGCAATTTTATTTTGAGCAATCTGAAAACTTACATGTTCATAGACATTTTGATTGCGAACAAAATGATATTTTCAAAAATTTTATATCACTTCCGGTTTTGACGTCATTCGCTTGTAAAGTTGAAATTTCAACTTCCGGAATAATTAAGATATTCGAAAAAATCGTTTTGCAATGTGCTAGAAATAACCATTGTCTAAATATGGAATGAAAAAATCTGACCCAGATATTTCATATCAGTCGCCATCTTGAAATGACTGATTCTTCTTTAAATCGATATTCAGAATCAGGGAATCATTCGATTTGAATAAAAATGATGTCTATGGAATCTACAGTCGATTGCTAACAAAACATGGGAAGCCGATTTTTGAATTTCGATTCAGATTTTTTTTTATTTCCGGTTTAAAATTTTCGTAAATAGTCAAAACTTTTAAGGCTCATATCTTGTGACCTTGACCTTGAGTGACCTTGTGACCTGAACAAAAGTCATTGCCCTTGATGAGATCTATCAACTGATGTATTCATTTTTGTTGTCCGATGTCTACTTCCGGTTTTATAGCCATTTGAAAATGTCGAGTTTTGACTTTAAACAGCTCTGTCACGTGACCTAATTCATGTACGTCACAAATTATATTTTATTATTATCACGCTTTATCTCCTGTTTCCAAAAATGTAGATATTTCGATCAAAATTGCTTTTTCGAATTTTGTTCTTTGTTCTATAGTAACTCTGCGTGTTTTTTTGGCGGGAAAAAAACACGTGTTATCTGAATTACGGATTTCATAAGATAGGTAACAATTTCTTCTTAAGATATGGAAGAACATGGCTAACAAAGAAAAAAATATGATATAATCGTAACCGGAAGTAACCCGCTGGCCACCATCTTGAAATGAACACGTTTTCTGTAAATCGAGAGAAGTGAACAGGGTATCATCCGATTTGTATAATATTGATGTCTAGGGCATTTTCAATCTATGGCCAACAAAATGATGACAGCCAATTTGCTAATTTCGATTATGATGTTTGCCTACTTCCGGTAAAAGATATTCTGAAATGACAACAATTTTCAAAGCTCATTACACGTTACCTTGGATTTGGGTGACCTTATGACCTTAATAAAAGTTATTGCCCATGATGAGAACTACCCAACGGTGTATTCATTTTTGTTGTCCAATATTTACTTCCGGTTTTATTGCCATTTAAGAATTGTTAGTTTGAACTTTGAACAGATCTGTCACGTGTCGTCACGTCACAAAATATCTTCTTTTCTTATTACGCTTTATCTTCCCTTTCCAGTGATATATAACACTAGATATTTTGATCAAAATTGCTATTTGGAATTTTGTTCTTTGTTCTATAGTAACTCTGAGTGTTTTTTTTGGCGGGAAAAGAACACGTGTTAATTGATTACGGATTTCATAAGATAGGTAACAATTTCTTCTTAAGATATGAAAGAACATTACTAACAAAGAAAAAAATATGACGAAATCGTAACCGGAAGTAACACGCTGGCCACCATCTTGAAATGAACATGTTTTCTTTAAATCGACATCCGATTTATATAATTTTAATGTTTATGGCATTTTCAATCTATTGCCAACAAAATGAGGGCAGCTGAATTGCTAATTTCGATTATGGTGTTTGTCTATTTCCGGTATAAGATATTCAGCAATTATTGTAACACTTTTAAAGCTCATAACTTGTGACCTTGCCATTTGTTGACCTTATAACAAAAGTTATTGCCCGAAATGAGATCTATACAATGGTCAATGGTGAATTCATTTTTGTTGTCCAATATTTAATTCTTGTTTTATAGCCAAATGAAAATTGTCAGTTTGAACCTAATTCACGTACGTCACAAAAAATCGACTTTTCTTATTATGCTTTATCTCCTCTTGATATATAATAGTAGATATTTTAATCATTTTGCTTTTTTTTTCATTTTGGAAATTTTGTTCATTGTTCTAAAGTAACTGCGTGGCTTTTTTCGCGCGAAAAAACACGTGGTTCCTAAATTGTGGATTTTTAAAGAGAGTCCACACATTCTTTTGAAGATATAAAATGACATAACATTCATCGAAAAAAAAAAGGATAAAATTGGACCCGGAAGTAACTAGTAGACCACCATCTTGAAATGACCAACTTTTCTTTAAATCGATATAAGTGATCAGGATATCATCCGATTTACACAATGTTGATGTCTATGGCATCTTCAATATATTACTAACAAATTGGGACAGCCGATTTCCTAATTTCGATTAAAAGTTTTGTCTATTTCCGGTTAAAGAAATTCAGCAATAGCAAACACTTTCAAAGCTCAAAACTGGTGACCTTGACGTTTGATGACCTTTTGATCTGAACCAAAGCTATTGCCCTGGATAAAATCTATCAAATGATGTTTTACTTTGTGTTTTCCGATGTTTACTTCCGGTTTAATAGCCGATTGAAAATTGAGATTTTTAACCATATACAGCTCTGTCACGATTTTTAACCATATACAGCTCTGTCACATGACCTAATTTATATGCAGGACTAAAATGCAACCGTTCAAGGATGTTTAAATTGCGCACTGCTCAGTACCGTTATCACGGTTCTAGTTTTTTTTTTGCAGTGCGTTCTAGCGAACGCACTGCATTGTTTTGCAAATGTCTTTTTTTGCAGTGCGTTCGATTTCGAACGCACTGCTTTGTTTTCATAATGTTTTTTTTTTTTTTTTTTTTCTTCAAATACTGGTCAGAGCACCCAGCAAAAACTGCTAATGTCACATATGCACTGATGCGATTTGCTTTTTTTTCTCGAAAAACTAAATTTTTTAAATGTTATTTGATGCATTTTTGTCTAACCGGAAATGACGTAGGACAAAAAGTGGTTTTTTAGAATTTTCCATTTCACGGCTCTATTTTTTATCCGATTTGACTCGGATTTTTTTAGGTTACTTCTTTGAACTAATGTCTACAATACGGCTTCTTCAAGCAATTAAAAAATTTTATTTTGTCGATAACTTTTTTTAGTTTTAATTATAAAATTTTTTCAAATTCTACAATTTTAATTCGAAGAATCTGAAAATAAAAATGCACATAGGCAATTCGATTGTGAACATAATGCTAATTTCAAAATTTCGATATCACTTCCGGTTTTGACGAAAATTTTTAGATTTCAACTTCCGGAATTTCGAAGATATGTGAATTTTTTTTTTGGAAATATGATTGCAATGACAATTCGAAAACAATGAATGAAAAAGAATTGACCCGGAAGTTACAAATAAGCCGCCATATTGATATGACCAACTTTTGTAAAACTCAAAATGGGGCCTCAGGGTTATGAGCGGATTTCGTAATAGTAGTATTTTAGGACAGCCCAGTCGATTGCCATAAAAAGTACGTTATTAGATTTTTGATTTTTAATACTGCCTTTTTGTTATTTCCGGTATAACGTTTAAAGTTATCGCGAAAATTTCAAAAACTTGTAACTCGTGACTTGACCTTTTATGACCTTGGAACCTGAACAAAGGTTATTGCCCTTGACTAGATTTATCCAATGAAATATCCATTTCCGTTGTCCGATGTTTACTTCCGGTTCTATTGTCATTTGAAATTTGCGATTTTTAACTTTAAACAGCTCTGTCACGTGACCCAACTAACATACGTCACAAACTCTTATATATTATTAGTGTGCTTATTTTACTCTTTCCAGTGATATATAACACTTTATGTTTGAATGACAATTGCGCGATTTAAAATTTGAAAATTTTGTGCAAAGTTTCATTGTAACTGTGCGTGTTTTTTCAAATTTTATTTTGACCGTCCTGAAAACTTACAGGTAGATAGACATTTTGATTGCTAACCCAAATCTGTTTTCAAAATTTCGATAACACTTCCGGTTTTGACGTTATTCGCTTTTTAAATCTAAAATCTAACTTCCGGAATTTTGAAGATATATGATTTTTTTTGTTTGCAATATATTTGACATGATGCTATATAAACAATCAATCAATGAAATTTGACCCAGTTGTAATAGATCGGCCGCCATATTTATATGACTAACTTTTGTAAAACTCAAAATGGGGCCTCGGGGTTATAAGCGGAATTCGTAATTGTAGTATTTGTAGACAGCTTAGTCGATTGCCCCAAAAAGTACGTTATTCGATTTTGATATTCGATGATGCTTTTTTGTTATTTCCGGTATATTGTATTTAATGTAATTGCCAAACTTTCAAAGAATTGTAACTCGTGACCTTGAACTTTTTTGACCTTGTTACCTTAACAAAGGTTATTGCCCTTGACCAGATCTATGTATTGATGTATCCATTTTAGTTGTCCGATGTTTACTTCCGGTTCTATGGCCATTTGATATTTGCGATTTTTAACTTTAAATACCTCTGTCACGTGACTTAACTTTAATACGTCACACATTCTTATATATTCTTATTGTGCCTAATCTATTCTTTTTAATGATATATAACACTTTATGTTTTAAATAAAATAGCGCGATATAATATTTGGAAGTTTTGTGCAAAGTTCTATTGTCACTGTGCGGGTTTTTTAAAATTTTATTTGAATATTCTGAAAACTTGTGGGTAGCTAAGCATTTTGATTGCGATCTCAAATATATTTTCAAAATTTCGATATTACTACCGGTTTTGACGTTATTGGCTAAGTAACTAAAATAATATGTTTGTTGTCTAAATGGTTAAATGATAGTGATCTCCCTTCAACTTGTAATTAACTTGAGTTTTGGCAATACTAAACCAAAAAAGTAAAAACTATCGCCAAAACGCTAACACATTTGATTTAATAACGCTTACAATTATCGTCAAAACAGTTGAAGGGTGAGAACTACTATTTTTTATTGTTAACCTTTATTAAAGCTATCATGCTGTAACAAGACTAGAAAAAATTTTTCTAACTTTTTTGATATTAATATTTTCATAACCATTTGCTTAGTGCCTTGTGATTTATGAAAGATTTCCAGGATGACGCACTGCCCAGCGCCGTTTTGGTACGGCTCTAGTTTTTTTTTTTTCCGTTTTCTGGTCAGAGCGCCCAGCCAAAACTATGCATGCCACACATAATCTCTCAAGATTTCCCACGATAATCTACTGCTCGGTATTGTTTAAATGTAAAATGGCGCATGCCCTACCAACCGGAAATGAGGTATGAGAACATATGGGTTTTGATGTTTTGGCCATTATCTCCTTTATTTTTCAACCGATTTCGATCGGACTGACTTTGCTTATTTCTCTAATCGATTGTCCATGAGACAAAAGTTTAACAATATCATTTTGAGAAAAATCTTGCTGACTTTTGGAGCACCTTTTCTGGACCACTTTTTCAACTTTTGCAATTTTACATTGATCAACCTGAAAACTTACATATTTATAGACATTTTGATTGCGAGCAATTAGCAATTTTCAAAATTTCGATATCACTTCCGGTTTTGACGTCATTCGCTCTCAAAGTTGAAATTTCAACTTCCGGAATTTTGAAGATATTCGAAAAATTCTTTTTGCAATATGTTTGTTATGTAGACTCAAAATTAAACAAATCATAAAATTTGACCCGGATGTAACAGATCAGGCGCCATCTTGAAATGGTATATTTTCATAAAACGCAAAATGGGGCCTCAGGGTGTTATGGAATTTGCATAATTTTTATGTCTATGTAATCAACAGTCGACTGCGACCAAAACATGGGAAGCCGATTTTTGAATTTCAATTCTGAATTTTTCTGATTTCCGGTAAAAATAAGTCAGTAATTGTCAAAACTTTCAAGGCCCATATTTTGTGACCTTGACCTTTTGTGACTTTGTGACCTGTACAAAAGTTATTGCCCTTGATTAGATGTATCCAATGACATATTTTTTTCAGATGCCCAATGGTTACTTCCGGTTTTATAGCCGTTTGAAAATTGTAATTTTTAACTTTAAACAGCCCTACCACGTGACCTAATTTACATATGTCTTATTTTCTTTCACCGTCGTACTATGCTATGTCTGCTCTTTCCAATGATATACAACACAATATATTTGAATCAAAATTCCGCCTTTTAAAGTTTGAAAAATTTGTGTCAATTTCCATTGAAACTGTGCGTGTTTTTTTCAATTTTTATTTCGATCGTTCTGAAAACTTTCAGGTAGATAGACATTTTGATGGCGAACAAAAATATGTTTTCAAAATTTTTGTATCACTTCCGGTTTTGAAGTTATTGGCTCCCAAAGTCGAAATTTCAACTTCCGGAATTTTGAAGATATTTGAAAAATTCTTTTTGCAGTATGTATGTAATATAGACACAAAAGTATACAAATAATAAAATTTGACCCGGATGTAACAGATCAGTCGCCATCTTGAAATGGTATATTTTCATAAAACGCAAAATGGGGCCTCAGGGTGTAATGAAATTTGCATAATTCTGATGCTTTTTGGAATCTACAGTCGATTGCTACCAAAACATGAGACGCTGATTTTTGAATTTCAATTCTGATTTATTTTAATTTCCAGTTAAGATAAATCAGTAATTGTCAAAACTTTAAAGGCTCATATCTTGTGACCTTGACCTCTGGTGACCAAGTGACCTGAAACAAATTCATTGCCATTGACGATACCTATGCACAGATACTTTCATTTAGGTTTTCCGATGTTTACTTCCGGTTTTATATCCATTTGAAAATTGCAGTTTTTAGCTTTAAAGAGCTCTGACACGTGACCTAATTCATGTACGTCACAAATTCTTTCACAATCTAATTATGCTAAATCTACTTTTTCAATTATATACAATACAATATTTTAAAATCAAAATAGCGCCTTTTGAATTTTGAAAAATAGTTATTCCATCTGCTTGTAAAATATTAAATTCAAATTTCAGTTGAAGGGAGATTACTACATTTTGACATAAAGCTGCGTTTGGGCGATCGCCCTCTCCCATTAACTTGCGTTTGGGCGATACGTTATCATTAATGTACTTTTTTTTACATTTTAACTGTTTTAAAAGAAACATTAATATGTGTTTTCTTTGAACGAATTATGTATTGATAAAATTCGATCTGTATTTCAAACTATGAAGTATGAATACTGTGCAGTCCGTTTCTAAATTGAGATTTGGCTCTTTCATGTGTCCTTTCTTGCACTTTAGAACTTATTTACAAATCTTAGAAATTTTGTGATATGCGTTTTCCACTGATGTATATCAAACTGTGATTACGCTTTTTTTTTTAATCCGATGACTTTTCACTACCGAACATGAAATGTTTATTTCACTTTTGACTACCGTGTGTGAACTGGTTATTCTACTTTTCACTACCGAATTCAAAATTGTGCGTTTTAAAATTTTGTAACCTCTGCATTTTAATGTAAAACAAGCTTTCTTCTGTAAACCTGACATCATGGATTGAAAGATGTCACTTTTCACCAATGGACGAAACCGGATGCGCACTGCATGGTACCATTCATGGTTCTAGTTTTTTTTTTGTCTACTTCTGGTCACGCTAATTCGGTATGAAGGGAGCATGCCACACATTATCGCACATGTTTTCCTACAATCACTAACTCCTCGGTGTTGCTTAAATGTAAATTGGCGTTTTTTTGTCTAACCGGAAATGACATATGACAGAAAACCCCATTTTATGTTTTTTACCTTTTTCAACTCTGTTTTTGAACCGATTTTGATAAAACTTTTTTTGTTTATTTCATTATTCTAATGACTACATAATAGCTTTCAACATGATTGCACTTTTAGACATTCTCTGCTGACTTTTTGGAGCACTTTTTTAACCGTTTTTCTAACTTTTGTAATTTTATTTCGATCAATTTGAAAACTTACAGGTGTATAAACATTTTGATTTCTAACTAAATGGTATTTTCAAAATTTTTATATCACTTCCGGTTTTGACGTCATTCGCCTGTAAAGTTGAAATTTCAACTTCCGGAATAATTAAGATATTCGAAAAAATCGTTTAGCAATGTGCTAGAAATAACCATTGTCTAAATATGGAATGAAAAAATCTGACCCAGATATTTCATATCAGTCGCCATCTTGAAATGACTGATTCTTCTTTAAATCGATATTCAGAATCAGGGAATCATTCGATTTGAATAAAAATGATGTCTATGGAATCTACAGTCGATTACTAACAAAACATGGGAAGCCGATTTTTGAATTTCGATTCAGATTTTTTTTTATTTCCGGTTTAAAATTTTCGGAAATAGTCAAAACTTTTAAGGCTCATATCTTGTGACCTTGACCTTGAGTGACCTTGTGACCTGAACAAAAGTCATTGCCCTTGATGAGATCTATCAACTGATGTATTCATTTTTGTTGTCCGATGTCTACTTCCGGTTTTATAGTTATTTGAAAATGTCGAGTTTTGACTTTAAACAGCTCTGTCACGTGACCTAATTCATGTACGTCACAAATTATCTTTTATTATTATCACGCTTTATCTCCTGTTTCCAAAAATGTATGACACTAGATATTTCGATCAAAATTGCTTTTTCGAATTTTGTTCTTTGTTCTATAGTAACTCTGCGTGTTTTTTTTTTTGGCGGGAAAAAACACGTGTTATCTGAATTACGGATTTCATAAGATAGGTTACAATTTCGTCTTAAGATATGGAAGAATATGACTAACAAAGAAAAAAATATGATAAAATCGTAACCGGAAGTAACCCGCTGGCCACCATCTTGAAATGAACATGTTTTTCTGTAAATCGAGAGAAGTGAACAGGGTATCATCCGATTTGTATAATATTGATGTCTAGGGCATTTTCAATCTATGGCCAACAAAATGATGACAGTCAATTTGCTAATTTCGATTATGATGTTTGCCTACTTCCGGTAAAAGATATTCAGAAATGACAAAAGCTTTCAAAAGCTCATTTCACGTTACCTTGGATTTGGGTGACCTTATGACCTGAACAAAAGTTATTGCCCATGACGAGATCTACCCAACGGTGTATTCATTTTTGTTGTCCAATATTTACTTCCGGTTTTATTGCCATTTAAAAATTGTTAGTTTGAACTTTGAACAGCTCTCTCACGTGACGTCACGTCACATCTTCTTTTCTTATTACGCTTTATCTTCTCTTTCCAGTGATATATAACACTAGATATTTTGATCAGAATTGCTACTTGGAATTTTGTTCTTTGTTCTATAGTAACTCTGAGTGTTTTTTTTTTTTGGCGGGAAAAGAACACGTGTTAATTGATTACGGATTTCATAAGATAGGTAACAATTTCTTCTTAAGATATGAAAGAACATGACTAACAAAGAAATAAATATGACAAAATCGTAACCGGAAGTAACACGCTGGCCACCATCTTGAAATGAACATGTTTTCTTTAAATCTACATCCGATTTATATAATTTTGATGTTTATGGCATTTTCAATCTATTGCCAACAAAATGAGGGCAGCTGAATTGCTAATTTCGATAATGATGTTTGTCTATTTCCGTTATAAGATATTCAGCAATTATTGTAACACTTTTAAATAACTTGTGACCTTGCCATTTGTTGACCTTATGATCCGAACAAAAGTTATTGCCCGAAATGAGATCTATCCAATGGTGAATTCCTTTTTGTTGTCCAATATTTAATTCTTGTTTTATAGCCAAATGAAAATTGTCAGTTTGAACCTAATTCACGTACGTCACAAAAAATCGTCTTTTCTTATTATGCTTTATCTCCACTTGATATATAATAGTAGATATTTTAATAAGTTTGCTTTTTTTTAATTTGGAAATTTTGTTCATTGTTCTAAAGTAACTGCGTGGCTTTTTTGGCGCGAAAAAACACGTGGTTCCTAAATTGTGGATTTTTGAAGAGAGTCGACACATTCTTTTGCAGATATAAAATGACATAACATTCATAGAAAAAAAAGATAAAATTGGACCCGGAAGTAACTAGTAGACCACCATCTTAAAATGACCAACTTTTCTTTAAATCGATATAAGTGATCAGGATATCATCCGATTTACATAATGTTGATGTCTATGTCATCTTCAATATATTACTAACAAAATTGTGACAGCCGATTTCCTAATTTCGATTAAAAGTTTTGTCTATTTCCGGTTAAAGAAATTCAGCAATAGCAAACACTTTCAAAGCAAAAAACTCGTGACCTTGACGTTTAATGACCTTTTGATCTGAATGGAAGCTATTGACCTCGATAAAGTCTATCAAATGATGTTTTACTTTGTGTTTTCCTATGTTTACTTCCGGTTTAATAGCCGATTGGAAATTGAGATATTTAACCATAAACAGCTCTGTCACATGACCTAATTTATATGCAGGACTAAAATGCAACCGTTCAAGGATGTTTAAATTGCGCACTGCTCAGTACCGTTATCACGGTTCTAGTTTTTTTTTTTTTCCAAATTCTGGTCAGCGTCTGTAGAGAAAACTGGAAATGGTATAGAAATTCTGGTTTGATCAGCTAGTTTCACTCGAGGGAAATTTTCCCTTAAATATGAAACGGCACATTTTTGCGGAACCAGAAGTGGGCTATTACATAATGTGCAATATTTTTTCATCGAGTCTGTAGGACTTATTTATGAACCGATTTACCTGAAATTTCCTTTATTACGTTAATTGTTAAAAGAAGTATCTGGAGCATTTTCAAAATTTTCAATTTTTAAATATTTTTGTAAAAAAAATTTGAAACCAAAATTTTCAAAAAAAATCAAAATTTTTTTCTCAGCCGCTAATTATCCGATTGATCTGAAATTCACAGGACATAAACAGAATGTCGATACAAATAATACAAGATAATTAAAATATTTCTATCACTTCCGGTTTTGGCGTGAAGACTTCCGGTTTTTCAAAATTAAGACTGGCGACCCCATTTCCGGTGTAAATTTCAGATGTTGGCTAAAACCATAAATATTGTATGTCAGGCATAATTAGAAGGTACTTAGCTGAAAAAATCCAAACCGGAAGTGATACATAAGCTGTCGTCACAGACTGACACATTTCAGCAAAAAATTAATTAGTCCTCCATTTTTTATCCGATTTTTATGATTTTGATGTCTATCAAAACATTGTAACTTTATCTAAAACTTGTAGGCACAGAATTTTGAATTTCGAATTTGAAGTGTTTTTATTTTGGTTTGAATTTTTTGAAAATTCAAAAGGCCATACCATGTGACCTTGACCTTCAATGACCCTGAAATTTTCAATGTAGAATGTCCTTGACCTCAGCTATCCATAGGTGTTTTGATTTTAGTTGAAAAATATTAACTTCCGGTTTTATAGACATTCAAAAATTGACACTTTTGACAACTTTGGACGGCTGTATCACCTTCTCTAATTAACGCAAAGAATTAATCATTTCAATTTTGTAATGCTGATTTAATTATCTTTTTAACGATATATGACGATAATACCTTAAAATATGTTTTCAAAATATTGCGTTTTTTTCGACTGAGAGTTCTAACTTACAATGTAATTATCTAATAGCAATATCGATTGTTTAATGATGATGTACACAATTTTCTCTTTTCAACGATATATGACATGATTAGTTTAATACAAAATCCATTAAAGTGAAAATAGGCATAGAGTACCCTGAGTAATCTGAGAAAAATAGAAATAGAGAGGATTAAAATGATTGACACGGGTTATAGCAGGTTATATAAATAATATAAAACAGAGACTTAGTGTAAAATTATATGATAAACGTGATGATTTTGATTTTCCAATCGTCAATTTTCCTTTTATGTGCAGCAACATTCCACATTCGCCAGCTTATGGAGTATATGTGTCTCAATTAGTTCGATACTCTAGAGCATGTTCTTTCTACGATGATTTCTTAGCTAGATCGAAGCTTCTAACATCTAAGCTATTACTACAAGGATATTTACCAAATCGACTCAAAATCTCTCTTAAGAAATTTTACGGCCGCCATCATGAACTAATTGATAAATATAAAATATCTGTTTCTGCTATAATTACAGATGTTTTTGCTTAACGATTCATTTTTTTTTTTTAAACCTGTCTTCACGAAATTACTCACCTTTTGTTCTAATTTTACATGACACTACTAATTGTTTTGCCTACCTATTTTATCTTCAATATTAAACAACTATTACCGGTGTTGTTCTAGATAGTATTTGTTGACCCTTCTTCTCACCGGTAACACTTTTCGTCATTGAATTGTTCTCATTTATTCGGACGTACTCAGCCACCCCCCTTTTATTATCATAACATTGCAATTATTATGATCAGTTACGTCCCTTAATTGTAGAAATTGGATATTTTCATCAGTTACGTCCCTTGAACTTTTAACATTTGTCGTCTGGTCACCAATTTTATTTGACGCGATTTTATGCTTCTGTCTTTAAGTTGTAGTGTGTTAGTCTACTACAAAGATGTGAACTAAAACCGACTCTAACTAAAGCTCTCTTAGGAAATTTTAAGACCGCCATCAAAAATTGATTTATCAATACAAATCATCTGTTTGTGTTATGACTGCAAATGCTTTTGCTAAACGATTCTTTTTAAGTTATCCTCACGAAACTGTCGAGTTGTCACCTTATTTTTATAATTTATCTAGACACTACTCTTGTTTTGCCTCCCTCTATCTTAAATATTAAGCAGCTATTACTGGTGGTGTTCTAGGCAGTATTTGCTTGCCCTTCTGATAATATGGTTCCTCGTTGATTGATAGCGTACGGATTGAGTTTGTGTAAATTTGTCGTCGAGTCATGTTTGTTTCATCCGACGCTTTTTCACGTTTTTGTTTTGTAGTTTTGTGGATGTTTAACAGCTAGGACGGGTGTGGCGCCAGGCAGGGTATGCTTACTCTTCTAGACACCTGATACCACTTTTCATTATGATATACTTACTCATGTATGATTGATATAATTCCTCATATGAAAAGTTCTTAAGCTGTTACCTATGTTTCGTCAAAATGTCTTTTTGGATTTCGAGTTTCGTTTTGCGGTTCGGATCGTCAGTACTTGGTTTCTTTATAATACAGTAATAAAACTATCCATGTGAACTTTTCACATGGAGGTGTGAAGTATTTTAGGTCATAAACAGATTAATCTGATTATGTAATCTTTTAACACTCTAAAAAATATATAAAATTTATTCATTTTTTTTGCAAAATTTTCACTTACATTAATTTTACATACAATCATTTAGAGCAGTGAATTTTTGATACATTAACCTGTTCGAATTTTTTTTCTACCATTGACAGAACTCTTTCTACAAGATACACACCAATTTTCTTTTTGTCGTCTGCTAAGGTTATTAAAGGTCATAAACAAATTAGTCAGACTACATAATCTTTTAACTCTAGGAAACTGCAATTTAACTGTTTACGCGTCTGCGCTAATCCGTTGCAATAAAAAGTAAGTGCTCAAACTGTTTTTTATCGTCTGCTAAGATTATTATAGGTCAAAGATAAATTAATCTCATTACATATTGTTTTAACTTTATAAAGATTAACATGTTTTTACGAGTGTTTGCTATGTTTGATATAATATCAGATTTTTTCTTATTTTGAGGGTAATTCTTACCCACGGCACTTAATTGACTAACATACATCAATTCAACTGGCTACTGTCTGCTCCAATCCATTGAAACAAAAGACAGTATTTCAACTCAGCATTAAAGGAAAATATTGACGTTTACACAGTTCGAATGTTGGGGAAGGGGGCATATCCCCTATACAAAATGGCCCCTAGTTCTAATTGTTATCATTTGAATTGATAATTGAAATGTATGCTCTCTTCTTGTGACCTTGACTAGTGCTTCTATAGGAGAGTATCTTCTGTAACACCCAATTCCAATTTTGTTTGTGTCGTCTGCTAAGCTTATTATATGTCATAAACAAATTAGTCAGAGTACATAATCTGTAGTGATGGACTATCTAGCAGACAGCAATAAATTATTTAACTGGCAACGCGTCTGCGCTAATCTGTTGCAATAAAAAGTAAATGTTTAATCTTGTCATAGTTAATTGGGCCCCTGTCCAAATCGGCTATTAGTCAAAATGGTTTGGTCAAAATGGCCAGTCACCATGGCCCCTATTTTGGTCAAAATGGCCTTTGAATTTCTCTTTTGATTTCAACCAATTCATTGGTTAAAATGGCCACAAAAATAAAGTCAAGATGTTCCCTGATTTTTTTTTTTATAAATTGTAGCTTATATGATGATAATCAAAGGAATAATTGGAAGCTATTTTAACCCTAAAAAGGTCACTAATTTTGACTGAAAATTGTACTCTGTTACAACAAATTTTGAAGACATAAATTGTGTTCCAATTTATATTTTCATCAAAGCAAAGACATTCTAAGACTTACAATATTAATTTGAAGTTCCAGTTCCAGTTCTCAAAAAGATTATATAAAAAATATATTATTTAGCGCTTTATGTTTTGTTAATTTGTAACATCATAAATAAAAATATTATTTTGAGACCATTTTGACTTTTTGGAAGGACCATTTTGACTTTTTTTGAAGACCATTTTGACCATTTATCAGGGACCATTTTGACCAAACGAGGGGCCATTTTGGATGGAGGCCCAATTGACTATAACCTGTTTTTATCTGCTAAGCTTATTATTTGTTCGTAATTGTTGAATGTATTTGTAATGTATTTGTAATGTACCGTCTATGCAGTCACTGTTCACAAAGTAGTCGTTATTAGCCGATTTCCAACTGTCTAGGGATCTTTAACGTACACAGCCAATAGCACACGGGGCCTCGGTTTATTGTCCCATCCAAGCGACTAGACACTTTTCCATGTCAGCCCCTCCGACCTGCATCACTGACAGGGGGAAACCGGGTTGAAAAATCCGAAGGTGTCATCTCGACCCATGCCGGGATTGAACCCTGGACCTTCAGGTTAGCGAGCAAGCGTCTAACTCGCTGAGCCACTCTTAAATTTGGGAGTTTTAAAAATAGAACACATTACTTTGAATATTCTGGATAAGAATATTAACGTAATTGTTATCTATAGACCACCTGTTTATCGATTAGAATTATTTCTCCCAATGTTACAAAGATCACTAGTTGAATAACAAGAATCTGGTGTATGTTATTATGGGAGATTTCAATCAAAATATCTTGGGGGGTCATTTGTCTATACTTAATTTTTTTCAAAAATTTGGTTTTCAACAACTTGTTCAGCATTACACTAATGAAGGTGAAACACTTATAGATCATATTTATATCAGTAAAGGAATTCTGTCACATAATGTTCACATTTCACCCATACCTGTGTATTGTAGCTACCATGAAGCTATAAAAATTACCATACTATAAGTTATATTGATATAATATTGAATCTACCCTTTCACAAAACTTTTTACTAAAAATGAGGGAGTGAACACCAGACTTTAGGGGTTTGAAGTTCAAAAAGTCTTACAGCTATCAGGCAAAGTATCACGGGCCACGCTCAGTGCTGTTCACAGCTCTAGTTCAAGTTTGTTTTTATAATCGGTTAAATCTTGGAGTAATGATTGACTGGAGGAACATCGCCTCGTCTCGTAACGTTACCGATCAGTGCCGCTGTCAATCAACGCGTCACGTGATTTGACTCTCTCACGTCTTACAACACCATTGTTGAATTTCAGAAGAATATCCATCCATTTTACTCCATATAGCTAAAAATGACTCCGAATAACTTCGGTCCGCACCGGTTCGCAAGGAAAATTCACTATGTTTTGTTTACACAACACTTTCGATTTTCAAAATATCGTTACCATTAATTCAGGTGATCACAGGAAGTCACATAAATGAATGTTTTAATGCACCTTTATCAAAATATATCAAAGAACTGTTTTAATTGTAAATCTCATCGTAAAAATGTTAGTTTTTAATCGATTTAAAAAAAAAAATCACGAAAATCCATTTTTCGCGGGAGCCGACATCTTGGATTTCACTGCGCAAGCGTGTTGATAAAACATAAATGGGCGTTCGACTGCGCATCTCGGCTACAATCATAATGTCCGCTTCAGACAATGGAAGTGATCGAGATGGTTACTACGTAATGTCAAGCGGGTTGCTACGCAGGGTCGAGCGGCACTGATTGTCGACGCGCGCTATCGATTTCTATAGGCGATGTTCCTCCAGTCAATCATTACTCCAAGGTTAAATAGATTACAACAGCATATTTAAATTTTAGGGTATCATATTTGTTTTTTTTTTTCATTTTTTATTCTGCCAATGATTGGAAAAAACGAGGAAATTGTCCACGAGGTAATGAAGGTCACTGATTAAGATGTTTCAGTGGTAATAGATCAGCCATTAGACGGCGATTATTCCGAATAATGAAGGCATCATTAACGACCACCGCTTTCCGTGACCTTCACTGAAATCACTTCATTTACTTGAGGACTGTCATTAAAGGTAATTGCCTGACACTGACAGCTTACTCCAGCTTAATCTTAGTGTGATCGTGAAAACGTTGACTGAAATAGCTGCTATAACAGGGCTATAAACACATTTTCATTAATACAATTAGATGTGTGAATTTTTGTCATAATTCTTTCCATAATAATGGCTATATTTCCATACTATTCATGAGCGTCCTGAGGTACTGGACGCTAATACAGGCTCACTGACTAAAACTTAAACCCCTTTCGCACTGCACAACTGGATAATTGAATTCGGTTATAACCGAATAGAAAAATTCGATTCAGTTCGATTCGATTCGGTTGGGTTTGCTTTCGCACTGCAATCCTATCCAGATCGACGCTTTCGTACTGCCGAGCAAAAGTTATCTGGATAACTTTTTATTTTTAGTAACACGTCATGTCACGACACAAAACATTATGATATATGAAATTATAAACAATATCATTTTCTGTTTCTTCTTTCGATTGATATGCATTGTTTTCCAAGACAATTCGTGTACTTTATTAGTCATTTGTAACGTCCTCGTAAAGAAACGCCATTTTGAAGTGTTTATACCGTGATACCCTACGTGATAGACTTATCCGGATAACTTCTTGTTTGCTTTCGCACTGCAACTTATCTGGATCGGATCCGGACGAAATCCACCTCTGGAGGTAGATTTTTCTATCTGGATAACTTCTGGAGATAACCGAATAAGCTTTTTTGCCAGTGCGAAAGCAACTGGAAGTTATTCGGATAGAACTGGATAGAACCGAATTACTTTTGCAGTGCGAAAGGGGTATTATTGTAACATAAAACCTTGGGTTCTACAAGGGTGTTAACAAGCAGTTTCCAGAAGATTAAGCGCTGACTATGAGTTCTGCTGTTGAAGAAAAATTTGAGAAATGTTTGTAGGAGTTTCGGGTTAATGACCAAAAATGTTGATAACATGGTTTATGATTAGGCTATATAGATATAACCAGATATGGTAGTTTGGTGTCATAGTATTACATAACTGTTGAAGACTTGACCGTGAAAGCGTGTAATTTCATTTTCAAGTTGTGTTGGCAAAATTGTCAGTGATGTCAGGGAACCACTGAGTAAATACAGGGTTACTGATAACTATTTGCCTATTAACATCATACATGGTATATTAATCAAGACAGTCAGTAGGATCTATTGTTCACGTGTTAATCATTCTCTGTAGATTAGAGATTGGTGTGGTTGTTATTGACAAGTCTTCTGATCATACCACAGTTTATAATTAACTCCCTTTGTTTTACTGAATACATCAGGATGTTCCAGTAAGTGGCATCCCTACTCCCACGTTTATTTGTTCGTATCATTGAGTTCTTATTTGCTTGATGCTTTTAGAGCTCCATTGACAATCCTGTAGCCCCTCCACCTAATAATTTTATGATTTCTAGAGACGCCACTGGATCCAGTAAAATACGGGAAGTAAAAGTTAGCTTTTCGTGCTTAATACTCACACGCATACTGCATTTTACGAACCAAAAATGTAAAATATAACATTCAATTTTATAGTGCCAGCCACTTCCCTTTACCTCTGCCCTCTATCTGAGATTCCCTATTATAATTGGCGCTACGATTTAGTAAATCGAAAAATGTTTTTCTATTCCAAACTTAACAGAACCTCAGAAAATAGCCTACTTTAATCTCCTGTCGACATGCCATCAACTTAACAAGTGACCAGTAAGACACTTTTAACACTGAATAGTATTGATTTCCCCTGTCGAAGAACTCTTCAATATGAAGTCAATAAATGGTAGAAGTTAATCATCTAAGTTAATTAAAGGGACAGTTTTGCTTTTTTTTGGTCGAATAAGTACTCCCCGTTTTTAAGCAACCTTTAAAAACCAATTCATTTTGATCACGAAGATACATAGATATGAGTAGAAGAGTTTTGAAATATTTTCAGGTAACATTTACGACGTTTTTGATAATGAAAATTAAAAAAAAAGCGGAATGGCCCTTAAAAGCAACCTTCGTCTTTTACATTATGTTTCCATCGGTGGATGAGAGTTTTTCTTTGCAGTGACTAAAATCATAAACAACAATTATATACCAGAAACAGATAGACATCGCATTGTCATTTCCCAATCCATAATAACACAGAAATAATAATATAATAGAATGATTGGTATGATTATGGACTATATTCATCTGAGTAAATACTCCTACAATCTCAATTATCATTATTATACTCAATGCTCAGCTATAGAAAGTGATTGGCGACTGATTTATCTGACGTTCTAACCAATAAAACAGTCATTATTTGACTAAATTTAGTCAGTATATAGCTGAATCTTGGCATTTTGATTGTATTTTTAGTGGAGATCAGCAGAGGTAAACAACTGTTAAGTCTATATATAAAGACATGCCGAGCTGTATTAAGGAAGTATTTATTTGTCGTGGGTCGATATTGAGTTATTATGGACCTACGAAAGAAGGAAAAAGAAGAAAAACAACGAATTTTCAAAGCAAAATGTTCACCATCCGTTCGAACAACACTGTCAACATTTCTCCAACATTTTGTCCAAAATACTCTGTCTACACTTTGACTAACCTTTTCCATATTGGAAGTTGACTTTGTGTATGTGACGCTATAGATCCAATTTGTCAATCTCATGACCTCACGTGACCAGTTTGACAAAATCTTGATAACACTATCAAAATATTATATCAAGAAATATAACAGCTGATTTCACTTTAACAGCTGATTGATCGAGATTACCAAAAAATTGAAATCAAATTTAGAATCAAATAAAATGCTAAATTTACAGAATCCATAAAATATTTTATAGATGCAATCACTAATGTTAAATACATAAAAAATGAGAGAAATCAGTTTTTATCGTGTATTTTCTAGATTTTATCCTTGTTATTTTTATTTCTCTGAATATTTCATTTTCCAGTAAACCCCATAATTTTGTGGAAAAGTGTGGAAATATAATTTCATTTCAGCGATTATAGTCAAAGAAAACAGAATTTTGATAGGCGAAAGAATCGAATAATTTTGTTAATAAAACCAAACCTGTAATGATTGATATCAATTTTTGACAAATCTGTTTTAAAGAGGCTCAACCTTTCACTGATAAAACGTTAACAGCATTGCCATAAATGTTTTAAAGTAGGCTAATACCACTGAATTAAAACCAAAACAACCATCCAGCATGACACACTGTAGAGTGTTTGCCAATCAGTGCCCACCCCCCACCCCCCTCGGAATTTATGCTGGCCTGACTTATAAATTCCATTTAGTGGTACATACGATGCTGGTAGCATAGCCTACTATGTAATCTATGTTATCCTTAATAACATTTCATTGGCACAAAAGATAATCCATGTTTATAATTGAATAATATTATGAATTACTTCAGATCATTTTTTTTTTTTTTTTTTTTTTGTACCACTTACCCACCCACACTCCGATCAAGTGTTAGGTGGATATACTGTGTAACATATATTTACAGTAATATCCACCTCTCACATATGCCGCTAATAGGGAGATAAAAATATTTAAAAATCTAGCAAGGGCATATGTGAGGTGATCATCATCGTGTAACCGAACAGAATAATACATTTAAATAATATAATTTGTATGGAGATATACTATATTTATACACACGTATATCTCCACAAGAATGTATTATATATAATATAGATTAGGGTATTGCACAGTAAATAAATTGTATATATAAATTCTCTATAAATATGTGTAGAAATATAGCTATGATAATATATATAGTATGTACAACAATAAATAAATATATGATCTATATGATATGTTGTAAATATATAATGTCAGATGAATTATTATGTAAATATAAAAATTTATCTAAAGTATGAGTTTTTAAAAATATATTTGAAATTATGAATGATATGAGTATCACAGATAATGCTGAGATAAGAACGGCTATAATAGCAAGGGTGATATCTCCAACAATCGGAACAAGAGAGTATCGATTATATTACCGACAGGTTTTGGTGCAGTACGATTTGTCCAAATGATTTTGAAGTACTGGTACATGTGGGGGAACAGATGGGTGTCAATCCCTACCATGAATCTAACAAATTCATGTATCTGGATGGGTTTTTTCAGGGTGGCTGACATGAAATGACAGAAGCTATTCCGTAGTGCTGATAGTTTGTTGCACTTTACAAATAAATGCAGCAACGTTTCAGGATATTTGTGGCAATACCCACAGTTGGTATCAAACTCTTGCGTGCTCCGTGTTGAAAGTAAAAGTCGAGTCGGAAGGGCAGAGTGAATCAGGAGGAAAAGGAATTCAGATCATTGGATATCTCCTCGTAAAGAGGTATCTCTCACTTTAATCTCCATTTCGTAATAGCAGTATATGTAGTTACCTCAAGTGACCCCCAAGAGCATACTAATCCTCAATAGACACGACATTGGTCTTCTAATTGGTTTATTCCTTCCATTAAACCGCCATTCTACTAGAACACTACATGTACCACGAATGACTAGAGTTAAAATCCGCTGTGATTTTAAAGACTGATCCCTAATGTGATTTGTTATAATCTCATTTTGATGGCAGTTTTAAATTACATTACCATGTAATGAGAAATTAATTCACATGCTATGTTCATTGTAATACTAGAAGCTAGTACAGGTCTTTAGCATTCGAAACAATAAAAAAAAAGGCGAATACCATAAAGAAACATCTATATTTTGTTTATAATTGTGCTGGAACTGGCTCTGAATATTGATGATACTCCGAACGTTTATGTGTAGTCTTTCAACCTCTCATACAGAGTTGTCGTTCAATCTCTCATACAGAGTTGTCGTTCAATCTCTCATACACAGTTGTCGTTCAATCTCTCATACACAGTTGTCGTTCAATCTCTCATTCAGAGTTGTCGTTCAGTCTCTCATACACAGTTGTCGTTCAATCTCTCATACACAGTTGTCGTTCAATCTCTCATACAGAGTTGTCGTTCAATCTCTCATACAGAGTTGTCGTTCAATCTCTCATACACAGTTGTCGTTCAATCTCTCATACACAGTTGTCGTTCAATCTCTCATTCAGAGTTGTCGTTCAGTCTCTCATACACAGTTGTCGTTCCTTGCCGCCATATTACTTTGAAAGGAACAGTAAGGACCGACAACTCTGTGTGAAAGATTGATAGTCGTCAAGTTCGATGCCCTGTTCTTATAATCATTTCCTTTATGTACTTTTACACCAGTGACGTAAACATGTGGACGGGTACCGTTAATGTACGTTTGTATTCAAGCACAAAAACAGGAAGTAAATATAAGTAATCTTATAAACTATGAATAGAATCTAAAAAGGATTACAGTGCAATTTTACTTCCATTTTATGTGGCCATGAAATTCTCGAACGGTTTAATTCCATCATTCAATTGGATTAGGTTCTCATTAGATACAATCCCCTAGAACGATTATACTGGAAAATATTCTAAACATGGTATCACAAAGAATCAAAGCGGCATTAACATTCTTAGATATTTCCATGAGTGTAACTGACTACCAAAGTAGTATAAAACAACGTTAACTGATACTGTAGCTTTCCAGTTTGCGATGTCAGGTGACTGGAAGCGGGGGTTTACTTGTCATTTCTCTACCTACTTACCATTATGTAGCCAGTCTGGTAAGAAATGTCTATCTTTACGACACTGGCAGACGAAATGCGATTCTACATTATTGAGCATGGAGTTGAATTCGACTGATTTCAATTCAGGATATGTTACGTTACGGTAGTTTACAATCAATAAGGGCGTCTATAACGTTTACCTTTAATTTGAGTCATTTCTCGGCTCATATCGAAGCTAACCCTGATCAAATGAACTCTCCTCTGTATTTCAGGTCCCGGATGTTAAAGAAATGAATATGATATAGATATGGACGAAGACGTTTTAACATACAAGATGGCGGATCTCGACGTCAACGAATCCTCGCACTCTGGCGTTATAATAACCAACGAAACGCAGGCTATGGTGTTTGATTATATGGAGATATTGATGCAGTCGAAAATGGACAAAGCATTAGAGACTACTACAGAATACATCATTATTGTATGTTTCACGATCATGATAACGTTTGGAGCTGCTGGAAACGGACTTGTGTGTTACGTCGTGGCCAGAAACTCTCAAATGAGAACCCCGCGAAATATTTTCATCATCAATTTAGCTATTTCAGATTTCACTTTATGTTTGTTTACCCAGCCTCTTAATCTGTATAAATTGTTACAGTATCATTGGACTTTAGGCAGCTTCATGTGTAAATTTGCCACTATGTTTCAGGGGACTAATGTGTTCGTGTCTACCATCAGTATCACGGCAATTGCCTTAGACAGATTCCAGGTGATCGTGTACCCGACTAAAGACAGTATGAAACGTGCAGGGGCTGCTATTGCTTTAATAACAATCTGGTTGATTTCGTTCCTAATGGCCAGCCCCTTTCTGTTGTTCTCAATACTCAAGGAAGACCAACCTCTCCCTGCTTTTGACTTCTATATTTATATTTGTATTGAGGATGTGAAACTTGCGACAGAGAAACGCGCTTACTCAGTCGCTCAGATTGTGGTTCAATACGTTTTACCCATTGTAATTGTAATAGTAGCGCATCTCAGGATCTGTAACAAGCTAAAATACCGCATGGTGCATCAACAAAATCCAGGATCAAGATCACCATATCAGAGAAAGAAAAACGAACGCAATCGAAATCGTAAACGCAAAACAAACTTTCTTTTGATTGGAATTGCAGTAGTATTTGCGTTAAGTTGGTTACCTCTAAATATTTTTAATCTACTCAGTGAATTTAACCTGGATGTGTTCCGCGCTGACCTTCAAGGTCGTGAACAATCAATCAACATCAATTTAGCATATGCTATTTGTCACATGCTGGTGCTTGCGTCTGCGTGTTTGAACCCAGTTCTTTACGGCTGGCTGAACGACAATTTCCGAACGGAATTCATGAAAGTACTGTGTTGCCGATGTTGCAAAGACTTTCAGACATGGATCAAGTTGAAATTGTGTTGTCACAATCCGGATGTTGCCGCACCGGTTCTGAACGTTCCCGCAATTACAATTACGGCGAATAACGGATCGGGTGGTCATATAGAAGAGGAAGGATTTACAGTTGCGCCATCTATTGTTTGTGATGAAGTTTCTTGCTATGACAATGAAGAAGTTGTTCCCTTGAAAAATGGAAGCAATTCTAATACAGGAGTTAATAATTATTCTAAAAATAATGAACCGAATATGTTAAGTCCGTAAAGTGTATCAGTGGTAGGTCTTACAGATGTTCGTCATGATCCAACTGTGTTGCTACGATCAAATTAAAATGGCAAGGGAGATTGACCAGGTCGCATGATCTTTATTGTCTGGATCGAATCGAATGGATTCTCAAATATCCATAATATGATGATTTAAAAATTGCTACATGCATGATGGTGTATTTTGACTACTAGTATGTCTAGGATCTATATGTAGGGCGTATAGTATCCAAACCTCATGCTAGTCGCTTATCCGAAGGCGTCTGTGAGCAGCATAATGTAAATGTAATGTTCAGAACGCAAGTGACCATACATGTAATTTCAGGGTTTGTGATCAGAAAGAAAAGGGGACATATTTCTTGACATCTTTTGCGTGTGTTGTTATCCATTCTTATATCCAAATGACAGGTTTTAAAATGGAAGTGTACCAGAACAGGGATTGATTCAGCCCGGTTCGACATATTATGGTGGATCAGATTAAGGACTTATTATTCCGAAGCGAAATGACCAAACTAGTGTCAAAATCTCGAACTTGTATATCAATCTCTAATGATGTAGAGATTCATGTTATCAAGAAAGTGTACATGTATATAGTGATATTTTTTTTTCAAATCGTGCATTATTATAAACAGTGTACATTTCACGATCAACAATCTATATCGTGCATTGTGTAATCAAATTTGATGTAGAGAAGATGGATTACTCCACGTCTTAATGGCATTATATTAAATTTGTGATAGAGTGAAACATTCGAACCTTTACAACAGTCCTTCTCAATTAAGTTTTGTATAGGACCAAATGCACATTGTCTCCAAATAGAGCCTATATAACACAGAAAGCAGAGCCTTTTAGAGGAAGGGGTCACTCTCGATGTGCTATTCTTGAGGGCGTTGCGGGCCGTATTTGGTCCGCAGGCCGCCATTTTTCGAGATAAACAGGCTATAATTTTGAAATGCAGAATGTTTGAGAACAAAAATGCTATTTTAAACAACATACAATCGCAGCAGAACTTCTACCAAAAGACTGATATTGCGTATACAATACACTTTACCTCACATTTAAATCAGTTTTGAAGCAGAATGTGGTAAAACCAGTAAAATATAATTCATCCATCTGCTTCCATAATTTATACGACTTCTGAATGGACTTTTATGTCTTGTTTAGAGATATCATTCTCAGAGAAGATTGTATATTGGTGTGGGGATATCATAAGATATCAGTTATGATAGCGACTTCTCATTTACAGGATGACCATCTGATATGTTTGTAATAGGAATACAATGTATGTCGCTCATTACTTATTCCATTCAGATTCATTTAATACAATGATATGGAACAAATACATGTACTCGTATTAAGCAAGAGGTCAAGGTAATGGTCAAAAGTGACTGCTTACTAATTGGTGGTGCGTAATATATTTATGCCGATCTCTGCTATATCAGATCAGATATCTTTTGATCGTCATGACAAGCCAGTTGTTTTGGACTGTCAATATTTTTAATATGCTAGTCGAGTCCTAAATAATATAATTACTTCATTTGTGTATTTTGATTTCCCCGCGAAATTTAGAAGAAAAAAATTCCGTAGTATTGGTTAAAATAGTTCTTCCTCGATTACACTAACACCAGGTGTTAACACCAACATCGATGATTGATTACAAAGTTGGTGAAGAAACGGGTGTTAGTGTTGGGTTTAGTGTTTCTCTGGTGTTAACACCAACTTTAAAATCACCCAATATGTTTACAATATTATGTAATTGTAAAACACTTCTTAATACACTAATGCATTCAATATATTTATCGTATATTGTGTCCATTTAATGTTTTATTTATGGGACTTGATCTCAGAACGTGTAAATATTTGTAAAGTTTTTCATTTCAGTTTTGAATAAATTGTTATTAATGTAAATGTTTTGTTTTTATTATGTCTAATATTGTAACCTAAATTAGAATCTGAAGCCGAGGAGAAACCGGATTTATTTATAGTCATTGAACTAGATTGAACAACCCTAACTTTGGATGACTGTTTCATTAGATTTTAATTTTTTAAACTAACTGCACAAACAACTCTTTCACTAGAGGTTATGCCTACATACCTGTGCCTGTGCTTTCGTAGCATTACTTTATTGTAATGTTACAATCTACAATTCCTAACCCCTGGGTGTTTCTGTACAGTTATATAGGGACAAGTATTCAAAAGGTCAAATATTCTTGGAACATCAATATCTCTAATATGAAATGTAAAATACAGAAGGAAATAAGAACAAAATGAAAATGTCAGGATAGGCCAAGTCAATGTTCTAAAGACATCAAATAGAAAACATAAATTTGTACAGAATTGATCTTGCTTGATAATTAACAAAATTATTATTATCATAAATTTTTGATATAGACATCACGAAATCTGTTAGTAGTATTCACAACTAATGCCCCAGGAAATTATTATAGTATACGCCATCTTTGGTCAAATTAAACTCCAATTTTCTTTGATGCTCCAGAATCTGAAATTATTTCTTACACCAAGTTTTTGGTGTTAATCAACAGACTAGAATGAGACATCAATACACGTCATCAATGACTAATTCCCTGAACATTCCCATCACTTCCTGTCAAAACAAGACGTCTGCAGGTCACGTGAGGTCATATCTATACAATATGATGGCAAGAACCAATCAAATTTCATGCCTTATCATGGTTTCGCGCCATTAACAACAAATTACTTGTAGAGATGCTAATCAATATTTAATTACTGGTAGATTTAGGTTATTAGTGGTCTGATTCCAACAACCATATTTGTGTTCAGTTTTATCGGATAATTATGGAAGTGAAGCATACAACTCGTGTATAAATTACATGTCTGTAAATCCTAATGGTCAGGATATTGATATACATGGATTATAGTTATTTATCTGCTAACGAATTGAGGTGTTAAGAAAAACTTGATGTCACTCTGCAAACCTCAGTTTGGTATTCTGATACCTTTGATAAGATAAGCGTACAGTTTTAAATGCTAAGTTACTGATACCGTATATGGCTTGAAAAGAAAATGAAAAAGAGTTTATACTGGTGCTGGTAAAAATTGCAATTCCAACTATGAACGCAACAAAAGCTACACACAATCCTTGAAGTATTTCTTTTTGTATTTGAGCAGACGGTTTAAAATGTATAAATGAAGATCGAATTGGTTAAAGGGAAGTAACACAAAATAACGCCAAACAACCTGCTGGACTCAGTCCACTAATTCATTTGCCATCTGTTTCCATGTTAAATCACGAAATTCAATCCTCTGTAACTTTTTCCAGAAATCTCGTTGAAACCTCTCCAATATGTCACATGAAAGCCTGACCAATACGTGATTTCTCGACAAAAATTCAACATATGATGACCATGAAAATTTTGAACTAGTCAAAATGAAAGTAGACCACTACCGGATATCAACAACAAGTTGACTTGGACTGCTCACATATCGACTATTTTTTGAAATAACCTTCCGCCGATAGATGTCTCATTATCCAGGCCCGTAGCCAGGTCTTTAAATGGGGGGGGGGGGGGGGGGTGCTCACAGCGTGCAAGCGGAACTAGCAGGGGCGTATGCAGGATTTTCGAAAGGGGGAGCGTAGGTGAAAATGTTAGCCGAGCGAACCGAGGCAAAAATTTTTTTGGCTTAAAAACATAGATTTAGTATAAAGTGTACTAATTTAACGGTTTATGACGTGGACCATGTATGTTTTATAATAAACGTTAATGGGTTAGATATTTTTGATTCCGTATTCTCCCCATTCGTAAAAAAAGACAAAGTAAAGGGGGCGTACGTAGTTCAAAAATAAATTCAGTTCGAAAAAAGCGGAACTCTGAATTTTTTTTTGGGGGGGGGGGGGGGTGCGTTCGCACCCGACGCACCCCCCCTGCCTACGGGCCTGTTATCTCACTTAATCTGAAAGAAAATGCAATTTAAGACTTCAAATTTCAAATCTAGACCAAAAATTAATCAATAATGGGCATGCAAAAACCCAAAAAGGAAAGGAGAAAGAGGATTTCTCAAAATACGAGGACTACATTCATTAGCATAAAAAGTTTTAGTGGACTGAGTCCTGCTTGATGAAACTGACCAGCTATAATCATTTACATTTTTACTTTCTTTAAGAACAACTCGTTTAATAATGAATAATATCTCTCTCTAAAAAAATAATACGCTTATATGTAAAATTGTTCAAGGTACAAGAGGCTCAAAACGTTGGTGAATATACAAATAACGTACTGGGGAATAATATTTTACACTTAAAATTCTCCTCAAATACAAAATCAAACAAGTCACTATATTACTATTCATGGCATAACGTTATAGCATTTCTGTATGAGACAGTTTAACGTGATGTACAGGACAATATTAGACGTCGACGGCAAAGTCATTTTACCTAATTTTCTTCCAAAACGGCTACCAATTTTATTGTCGGCGGAAGTTGGAAAAAATTAAACACTGTTTGCGCATGTGCCAGACTCACCGATTCAACTGTATCATTATAAAATGTTCGCACAATTTTTTTTATCGTTGGGAGCTAAAACGTTTTAGCTAGAACGTTGCGAAAACGATAAAATTAGGGATTTAACACGAACGTTGGGAAAGCGTTATAAGAAGCGCTGTGTGTGAACAGATATATTGTTATAATTTTGAAAACAATTCCCCCAGCGTTATAAGGCGTGTGTGTGAACACAGCTTATGAAATACAAATGCCCTAAATGGTCCCTTCGGCGTTGGGTGTACAACGCTGTTGAACGGGAGAGAGCAATCACAGTAAATTTATCCAGGATGTCAATAAATTGTGTCAACAAATCTATTTAATTTGAATGTATATTGAAAAGAACACGACTACACAACCCGAAGTTCAAGTTGAATTACACTTTAGTAGGATATGATAAAATTATTCTGTTGTATTTTTACCCTGTAAAATCATACTAATAGTATCTTTATTTACAAGTTGTACTGATTGTATTTATTTACATGTCTTCATTGTAATATTTATAACTTTAGATATATCAAACTGAACAATAAACTGGTTGTCTTCAGTAATAAAACCATTTTGTTTGTCAGTTAGTTTCTGCCATGGTATAAACTCGGGTCTTCCCCAAGCCCATCCCCCTTCTGTAAAGCATCGGTTAAGAATTTGTTCTTGAGCATCTCTACCTGTATGATCTATAAGTTTATACTTAGATTCAATTTCACAGCTCGCTATGGTAGGATTATCATCTGGTTGAAGAGCGATTCCAATACTCAGATCATGTTCACCTCTCCTCAGGACAAAACAACTCCACACGACACCGTGGACAGTATATTTATTCTTACTGTAATACCAAACACCAACATCTTTAATATCATTGATAGAAAATATAAAATCATTCAGTTTCGGTAGGTAAAATGTCCTGGTTTCCAATTGTCCAATGTTACTTTGTTTTAAATCACAAGACTCCTTCCATTTGGAATATGTTATATCAGGTAGAGTAACTATCAAGTTGTCACTGAATTTCCCCAAATCTGTCATCTGTGGTACAGATTGTAATATTGTAAGACACGAATCTTCTGTTAAAGATGGTAATTTAGTCTCCAGATCTACTTGTAGATTTTTAACATGATTATCAACTTCTGCCTTCTTTTCAAACAATTTCCGTTGACTTTCGTCAAAATGGGTTTTGATATTGTTCCTTGTTTTCTCACATTTTTCTCTGAAATCTGCGATAATCATCTCGGTGTATTCAGTCACTTTAGAACACTCTTCATCACACAGAGTGTTGAGTTTTTCAGATGTTTCTTGTAATGTTTTGGACGTTGTTTCCAAATCTTTAATTTTCTGTACAATGGATTTTTCTAAATTCGAGACTTCTTCTATAGCTTTTGTCTTGGTATGGTCACTCTCTATGTCTACAGATTCGTGATCTTTATGAAGAAGAAACATACATCTTCCACAAACTTCTTCTCGACATGTTTGACAGTAGAATTCAACTTCTCTGTCACTGTGATGTGGACATCTATGGTTTTTAGTTGACGAAGGTTGCTTTGTGTTGCTGGTAACTTGTGTTGTAGTGGAAGTCGACGGCGTTCTGCCAGTAATTTGTGTTTCAAGTGGTGGTGTAGTATCGAGTGCATAGTTGGTAATAAATTTCTTGGCTCCACCTTTCGGGATCCTAACTATTTTCCCACAGACTGGACAGGGGAATTTTTGTGTCCTGTCCCCGATATACCTCTCTAAACAATCTAAACAAAAAGAGTGTCCACAAATCAACACTTTCGGATTTTTAAAAGGTTCATAACATATTGAACATTCTAAATCGTTTCTTGTTACACAAGTCGCCATTTTTACCTTCACTATAGTTGAATAATGTCAATTTGAATCCACGAGAAAAAATTAAAATCCTTCTTCTTATCACTCGTATACGTTTCTGTTGGTGTTACACGTAGTTTCTTCACACACAAATTGCAATGAAGAGTCAAATTTCCTAGAAATATATCTACTCTTAATTCATTTCAACGAATCCACTGTTTTCTATGAAAAAGCAATCATATTACAGCCTATATAAAATGAGGTCATCCACTGTATAACTATGTCTTATTACCTGCATTGAAGTTTAGTTGTGTCATTGTAACTTGTATTATGTTATATTCTCTATTTATGTCAAGATTTAAAATTGTAGATTCAATTGTAGGATCATATTAGATCTTGAGAACAGTTTTAATATGGCATTTAGGACGAAGCTATGATGGAATCTTTTAAAATATGAAATTTACTTCTATATTATATCTAGACAGGTGTAAACAGTGTTTTATCGAGTTTCGTTACGTCGTACTTAAACATTATTACCAAACTAACGGCAGTCAAACGTTTCAGAATCGTCAGATGTGATCCTTGAGACTTCGATGTCGGATGCGAAGCAGAATTTGAAACGCGTTGAATTATTCACCAACAATCAATAGGAGACGTTAGGAGCGCCAGTTGAATCACCAGATTAATTCAAGTCATATCAAGTTTACAGAAGCTATAGAAGTGGTTCCCAACCGAATTCAAGAAACTCGCGTTCAGTTTTAAACCAGGAATAAACTGACCTAAGATTATGTATACAATTACAATTATGCAAAGATATAATTTTCAAATTCAGTTCAAAGGGTTGGCCCATGAGGAAAAAAATCCAGGAAAATACTCCAGTCAAGAGCAGAACGAGGTCGAGATATAGCTCAATGATTGCTGTATTACGACTCGAAACAATAGATATCATCATCACCAGAAAGACCTGATTTGACAACACACACCTACAGATCTTACACACGGTTGAAATTAGGACTAAAGAGAAAATCGATACACGTCTTCATGCCCCAAGCTGCCCTCCCCAGGCTGGGACCACTGAACTATAGGGTTGAACATTTATTGATGGGTAATTATAATAAAACAATCTGTCTGCTTAATTAAGACATTTTACAAGAATGAAAGTCGGAAGATTTAGTTTAATTCCAGGCTGTGGCAGCTTCTTTAAGATAAAACTGACCAGCTATAATAATTTACATTTTTACTATCTTTAAGAACAACTCGTTTAATAATGAATAATATTTCTCTTAAATATTATAATTACACGCTAGTATGTAAACTTGTTCAAGGTATAAGAAGCCAAACAAATTCGGGAAATATACAGAAATCATACTGTACTTGAAAGCGTATTACAAAAAGAACAAGATTTATACAAAGAAACTAAAATTGCAGAATACACAACCCGAAGAACAAGATTCAATAATATCTAGTAGGATATGATAAAAGTATTCTGTTCTATTTTTACCCTGTAAAATCATACTAATAGTATCTTTATTTACAAGTTGTACTGATTGTATTTATTCACATGTCTTCATTGTAATATTTATAACTTTAGTTATATCAAACTGAAAAATAAACTGGTTGTCTTCAGTAATAAAACCATTTTGTTTGTCAGTTAGTTTCTTCCACGATATAAACTTGGGTCTTCCCCAAGCCCAACTCTTTTCTGTAAAGCATTGGTTAATAATTTGTTCATGAGAATCTCTACCTGTATGATCTATAAGTTTATACTTAGATTCAATGTCACAGCTCGCTATGGTCGGATTATCAACTGGTTGAAGTTCGATGTAAATACCCAGGTAATCATCATCGATCTTTTCAACTGAACAACTCCACACGATACCGTGGGCAGTGTATTTATTCTTACTGTAATAATAAACATCAACATCTTTAATATCATTGATAGAAAATATAAAATCATTCAGTTTCGGTAGGTAAAATGTCCTGGTTTCCAATTGTCCAATGTTACTTTGTTTTAAATCACAAGGCTCCTTCCATTTGGAATATGTTATATCAGGTAGAGTAACTATCAAGTTGTCACTGAATTTCTCCAAATCTATCATCTGTGGTACTGATTGTAATATTGTAAGACACGAATCTTCTGTTAAAGATGGTAATTTAGTCTCCAGATCTACTTGTAGATTTTTAACATGATTATCAACTTCTGCCTTCTTTTCAAACAATTTCCGTTGACTTTCGTCAAAATGGGTTTTGATATTGTTCCTTGTTTTCTCACATTTTTTTCTGAAATCTGCGATAATCATCTCGGTGTATTCAGTCACTTTAGAACACTCTTCATCACACAGAGTGTTGAGTTTTTCAGATGTTTCTTGTAACGTTGTGGACGTTGTTTCCAAATTTTTAATTTTCTGTAGAATGGATTTTTCTATATTCGAGACGTCTTCTATAACTTTTGTCTTGGTATGGTCACTCTCTGTGTCTACAGATTCGTGATCTTTATGAAGAAGATAAATACATCTTGAACAAACTCCTTCTCGACATGTTTGACAGTAAAATTCAACTTCTCTGTCACTGTGATGTGGACATCTATGGTTTTTAGTTGACGAGGGTTGCTTTGTGTTGCTGGTAACTTGTGTTGTAGTTGAAATCAACGCCGTTCTGCCAGTAATTTGTGTTTCAAGTGAGGTTGGTGGTGTAGTATTGAGAACATAGTTTGAAATAAACTTCTTGGCTCCACCTTTCGGAATTCGCACAATTTTGCCACAAACTGGACATGGGAATTTCGCTGTCCTATCTCCGATATACCTCTCTATACATTGTAAACAAAATGTATGTCCACAAATCAACACTTTTGGATTTGTAAAAGGTTCATAACATATTGAACATTCTAAATCGTTTCTTGTTGTTGCACAAGTCGCCATTTTATCTCCACTATATTTGGGTAATGTTGATTTGAATTCAATAGAAAAACTTTAAGATCTTACTCCTGATCGGTCGTTCGCCTGTAATGTCTCTGTTTGTATGTGAGTTTTATATATAATTTCTCTATGGTAATGAATAGCCGCCTTTCCAAGAAATATAACTACTCCTCTAAACGCATTTTAACGAATCAGCTACACTGTTTTCAACGAAATATGACAAGTTAAAACCCAATCATAAAATATATAAAATAGGTCATACCTGTAAACGATTTTATAATCTCTATTGAATTTGAGTAAAATATTAGGGCCGGTCTTCTCAATAAATTTTTGTAAAGGGCCAATAATGCGTTTTATGAAAAAGATATAATGGCCAAATAGATATTAGCAAGCGAATCGAGCGGAATGTTTAAGCGGGTATGGTCTGCAGAGCCCCTGAAGGTGAACATTTCTTCGGGCCATTCGGATTTGTCCGTTTGGGAAGGGCTGTATTAGGGTGTATTAAAGCGATTAAATTGTGTCATTATGATAAGAACTTATAAGATAAGACGTCACCCAGTGGCGGTTCTAGGTATTTGGGCGCCCGGGGGCAATGAACATTCCAGCGCCCTTATTAGGCCTATGCCGACGCCTACGGGGTGGAGGTGGGGGGGGGGGGGGGTTGGGGTGGGTTTAACACCCTTCCAAAGTTAGAAGTATTTTTGTAATCGAGATAGGATAGGATTTTGAGAGCCCAGGAAACCCAAGGAACAGTGGTAAGTGAAAAAGAAAACAATGACTGTTTTTAAATGTATTAAGGGGCAATAGCTCCATTTGCGTAAGGTTCTATTCCATAATACCCTTTGAAGATAGGTTTCCTTATTTTTTTGGTATCAAACTACATGTATCTGCGTTTTTAACGAATTATCAATTTATTTATAATTCATATAATCATATACTTATTGAATATAATTAAGAATTGTAATCAATCATATACATGTATGTACAGTCTGGATAAACAAAAAAGACTTTTTGACCTTTCTTGATAGGACACTTGGTCAGTAATTCTCTTCTTTTTAAGCAAATTATGACTCAAAATATAATACACATGTGGGTCAATCATTAACACATCTTTACTTTCTATTCATATAAATATTAGCATTTTCATTTTCATAAATGATAATATTGAAATCCATATATCATTGTAATTGCAGTATATTACATACATTTAAGTAAAACTTTGGATGTAAATGGATTATTAGAAGTACTTATTATAAAGATTGATCTGTGATAGTCGATGTGTCATCTCGGGTTGATGTCATTGATATTTTACTGAAATTGTATTTCTTTGTTGTGACCTTTTGTTTGACCATTATGATAACTGAATTATATTGAAAAGAATAATAGTGCTAATTATATTAAATATATTATACACACAGTTGGACAAGGCAACCTTTTCTAGAATTTACGTGTATCTATATATAAAACTATAAAGTATCTACATTAAAAAACCTAAAATACATGATAAGTGATAATGACGAGAATGAGAATATGAAATGTTAAGCTCTCATTAATATAATGAGTTGAAATTTGATGTCATTCTCTGAATTGCAAAATTAAAAACTGATTCTGAAGAGACAGTAGTAAAAAAATAAACAAAACACCTTGATTATCTACACACTGTTGAGTTTCACTTTTAAGATTTGACTATAGATACCACATCACTCTTTTCATTAACAAATATTTACTGATGTTGATTTACTTCCTCATAATATGAAAAGCTCACTAGCTGCTACCAATGTATTGTCAACGTGGAGTTTGATATTCGTTTTACTGTAAGGAATCGTTCCTACAAACTATTTGAATGCATATTATGAAAATAAACAAGATTGTATACATCTTAACACAACCCGAAGTTCAAAGTTCAAGTTGAATTACACTTTAGTAGGATATGATAAAATTATTCTGTTGTATTTTTACCCTGTAAAATCATACTAATAGTATCTTTATTTACAAGTTGTACTGATTGTATTTATTCACATGTCTTCATTGTAATATTTATAACTTTAGTTATATCAAACTGAACAATAAACTGGTCTTCAGTAATAAAACCATTTTGTTTGTCAGTTAGTTTCTTCCACGATATAAACTTGTCTGTTCCCCAATCCCAATCCTTTTCTTTAAAGCAGTGTTTCAGAATTATTTCATGAGAATCGCTACCTGTATGATCTATAAGTGTTATCTTAAATTCGATTTCACAACTCGCTTTTGTCGGATTATCATCTGGATGAAGAGCGATGAAAATTCCCAGATCATCATCACCTGTCCTCTTAACTAAACAACTCCACACGACACCGTGGGCAGTGTATTTTTTCTTACTATAATAACAAACACCAACATCTTTTATATCATTGATAGAAAATATAAAATCATTCAGTTTCGGTAGGTAAAATGTCCTGGTTTCCAATTGTCCAATGTTACATTGTTTTAAATCACAAGGCTCCTTCCATTTGGAATATGTTATATCAGGTAGAGTAACTATCAAGTTTTCACTGAATTTACCCAAATCTGCCATCTGTGGTACAGATTGTAATATTGTAAGACACGAATCTTCTGTTAAAGATGGTAATTTAGTCTCTCTACTTGTAGATTTTTAACATGATTATCAACTTCTGTCTTCTTTTCAAACAATTTCTGTTGACTTTTGTCAAAATGTGTTTTGATATTGTTCCTTGTTTTCTCACATTTTTCTCTGAAATCTGCGATAATCATCTCGGTGTATTCAGTCACTTTAGAACACTCTTCATCACACAGAGTGTTGAGTTTTTCAGATGTTTCTGTAGAATAGATTTTTCTAAATTCGAGACTTCTCCTATAGCTTTTGTCTTGGTATGGTCACTCTCTATGTCTACAGATTCGTGATCTTTATGAAGAAGATAAATACATCTTGCACAAACTCCTTCTCGACATGTTTGACAGTAAAATTCAACTTCTCTGTCACTGTGGTGTGGACATCTATGGTTTTTAGTTGACGAAGGTTGCTTTGTGGTGCTAGTAACTTGTGTTGTAGTGGAAGTCGACGTCGTTCTGCCAGTAATTTGTGTTTCAAGTGAGGTCGGTGGTGTAATGTTGAGAACAAAGTTGGTAGTAAACTTCTTGGCTCCACCTTGAGGAATCTGCACACTTGTACCGCAGACTGGACAGGGAAATGTCGTCGTCCTATCTCCGATATACCTCTCTATACATTGTAAACAAAAAGAATGTCCACAAATCAACACCTTTGGTGTCTTAAAAGGTTCATAACATATTGAGCATTCTAGATCGTTTCTGATTGTACAAGTCGCCATTTTATCTCCACTATACTGTTGGGTAATGTTGATTTTAATCCACGAAAAAACCTAAAAAAAAATTTAAATCCTTCTTCTAATGTGTTAATTTATTGTTTTAAATTATATTTTGAGAATCGGAGTTAATTCCCCTATCGCTTAGCGACTGTGACATCAGTCACTGTCATGGCGGGCTTATTGCATGCAGCTGGCTTATTTTCATTGAATTAATTTAGTTTTTTACCTAAAATAACCGCCATGTCGGGCCCAGGAAAACCTAAGAAAAGTTCCGAAGCTAGTAAGGAAGCTGATTATACAGATGACAGTGACAGTCCTATAGAAAATGTCTTGGAAGAAACGCCGATGTCATCAAACGAGGACCTGCAAACAGTACCTGGACGTGGACAGGGAATTTCTGTACTCGAGGTAAACAATGATTTACAACACTTAGAACAAACTCTGCAAGACCTGAGACTGGAGCGACGCAGAATAAAACTTCGTCGAGAAATTGAAGCAGAAAGAGAAGGCATTCGACTATTGCAGAAAGGTCCAACTGCCAGTCAACAAATGCCAGCCAAATCGTTCAATACTACTACATGTACTTTGCCAATGATTAACCAACTCCGTATGTTTCAATCTGAAGAGGATACCAGTCCTTTGCCCTCAGGTACGTCCACTACAAATATAAGCCCAAATATTCCAATAGCTACTTCCACGAAAGTTAGACTGGTGCATGATTACCTGTGGGATGACCCCTTCATGTTCGACAGAGAAGAATTTGTTACAGTCAGCCAGTCTGGTTTCAAAGTAAATAAAAGGCTAGACAAAGAATTTTATAAAATCAGCATTGAACAATGGGGCTATGGTAGTGCAAAAATTCTTCAAGAGCTGATAGCGTGTGGTATCATTGATTCGGAGGGCATTAAAGCTTATTTAGAATATACTATGTGGGTGAATAGGTTATTCAGCAGATATATTAAAGGAAGTGTGCTCTTATTCGACAGAGAATACAGAGAACTTCAACACAAAGAAGGTTTTAAATGGGGCACGCCGAAATCTCATCTTCAAGAGTTCCAATTGATCCCGAAAGCGAACAACCCCACACTTCAAATTTTAAGCAGTACAACGGCCGTAAACGCGAAAACTAAGAGTTTCACTAACAATCAGCGGCGTAAAGGACCTTACACACCTGATGGCCGAGAAATATGTCGCAAGTTTAATTTGGATTCATGTGACTTCGCTCATTGCAAACTTGCACATGTGTGCTCTACGTGTTTTTTAGAACATAGTTTTGTTTCTCACCAATCAAAAAAGTAATTAATGAGTCAGAGGTAGCATCTGCTGGTAGGTCCGGCCTAAATTATGATGCATGGGCAAATCTTCTACCCGTCGATTATCCAGACAGAACTTTTATTTTAGAAGGTGTTCAACTTGGTTTCAAAATTGTCGACCTATCACCGGATGTTGCTCTGACTCCAGTTGAAATGAACAACTATAAATCGTGCAAACAATTCAGTACGCTCGTCGAAGACCAAATAAATTCTGAACTTGTCAATGGGAACTATGTAGTAACTGATGTGATACCTGATATTGTAAGCTCCCTTGGTGCGATACCTAAACCTAAATCTAACAGTATACGTTTAATTCATGATGCCAGTAGGCCTGTTGGACATTCAATGAATGACTTAGTCACAAGTGATTGCTCGTGTTCTTATATGGACCTACGTGATGCAGCTAAACTCATTTCTCGTGGGTCTTACCTAGCCAAAATTGACTTAAGTGCAGCCTATAGGTCTGTTTCTGTCCACCCAGACAACTACAGGGTGACTGGATTAAAATGGACTTTTTCTGGCAAATCTACACCAACTTATATGTTTGATACTAAACTGCCTTTTGGATCTTCAAAAAGTCCGCAAATTTTCCAGACACTTAGTGCCGCAGTTTGTCGGATTATGAAAGACAAATATGGGTTTACTGCCATTGCTTATTTGGACGATTATTTAGTAATCGAAAATTCCTATGAGGATTGTCTAAAGGCTATGCAAACATTAATGACTCTTTTGAGACTCTTGGGATTCGGGATTAATTACTCAAAATGTGTGAGTCCGACACAAGTTTTATTATTTCTTGGCATATCTATTGACACAATAGCAATGACATTTTCTCTACCGCAAGATAAACTTTTAGAATTTTTAGACCTTCTCCATTTTTTTGCCAAGAAGAAACGTGCTAATCGCAAAGAATTAGAAATATTGATTGGAAAGCTAAATTGGGCTTCGCAAGTAGTGTGCGGTGGAAGAACCTTCTTGCGGCGCATCATCAATATAAAAGATAGTCTAGTTAATAGTCATCATAAGGTCTTATTGGATTCTGGGCTTATCGGTGATATTCAGTGGTGGCTTACTTTTATGCAAACTTTTAATGGCTCTTGCATAATCCCCGACTCAAAGCCAATTAAATCCCTTCAAACAGATGCCTGTAATGAAGGATGTGGGGCCTATTTTGATGGTGATTATTTTTATGTGAATTTCGCTTTAGATATGCCAGCTTTTCACCGTGAACATATCAATGTGAAGGAGTATTTGTGCATTTTTCTTGCGATATGTCGTTGGCGTCACTCGTTTATCAACAAATGTGTTATTATCCATAGCGACAATAAAAGTGCTGTTTCATGGATAAACAAAGGATCATCTCGAAATGTGCTCATTATGTTTATGTGCAGGTTATTATTTTGGATATCAGCTTCATGTAATATGACTCTAATATGTCGGTACATTCCGGGAATATCGAATGTGGTGGCGGATACTTGTTCACGTTTACATGATGTAGCAAAATTGAATGACTTATACTCTCACATACCGACATTGAAATCGTTTAGTATTCCAGAACTGTGTAAGCACATGTCTTTTTCATTTGTTTATTCCAGATGGATTGCTCCACTTGCATGCATTAACTCAAGAACTTCTAAACAAGGCGTGGGCTAAGAGCACCCGTAAAACATATCATACCCAGTTAAAGTGTTTCCTTATATTTTGTGAGCAGTATGATATTATTCCAGTACCCATTAGTTCTGATAACCTTCAATTTTATGTTACCTATTTAGTTAAAGTTAAAAAATTTTAGTTCGCTTCGGTGCACCAATACTTAAATATTATTTCGCATTTACACAAACAGCAAGGCTTTGTGGATCCACTCAAGGACAACTACATGTTAAAATTATTGCTCACAGGAGTTAAGCGAGACATAGGAACCAAACAGACACCCGTGGACGTGATGACGCCCGATATTCTTATTAAGATTAAGTCGGTTTTGAATTTTGCCTCTTTAGAGGATAATGCATTTTGGTGCGCCTGTTTGATAGCGTTTTTTGGCTTATTGCGGCCAAGTAATTTTACCAGTAAAACTGCTTTCAATAGCAACAAAGATTTGCGACGGGTAGATATTATTTTTTGTGACTGGGGATTTTTGCTCTCTTTACGTCATTCTAAAACTATCCAATTTCGACAGCGCGAAATGGACGTTTGTCTCCCTGCTACTGGCAACATGCTCTGCCCGGTACAAGCCTTACAAAATCTTTTTTCCCTAACTGGGGATGTAGACCCTTTAGGTCCCCTTTTGCTTGTTAGTGGGAATAACGCTTTAAGTTACCACCTTTTTTGTTCTTTGTTATCATTATCATTGGCGAACGCTGGGTTCACAGAGCACAATACATGTATCAAAGGACATTCCTTTAGGCGTGGCGGCGCCACTTGGCTAAATCGACTTGGTGTTTCAGAGGACACTATCAAGGCTATAGGTTATTGGGCAAGCGACGCTGTAATGCGGTATATTGAACCTGATTTTTCTCACAAATTACATACCATGCAAGAGTTTGGTGCATCTTTGGTTTAATCTTATTTTTTAATGGTTTTTAACTTTCTTAATTCTCTACTTAACATACTATATCAATTACAATACTGGGCTGGGGTATTTTTCTTATCTTTTGTTATTATCATTTATCTTTTGTCAGTAATTTCTTAATCATTTGTAATTGTTGTATATTCATGTCTTGGCTAGCTAGGCCATTAAAATTTTGCCAAACCAAGTTATTCATTACTTTACTCTTATTGCTTATGATGCTTTATTTGAACGAGATAGAGATCAAAGTGTTAATTTATTGTTTTAAATTATATTTTGAGAATCGGAGTTAATTCCCCTATCGCTTAGCGACTGTGACATCAGTCACTGTCATGGCGGGCTTATTGCATGCAGCTGGCTTATTTTCATTGCCCACCCACCACACCCGCATTATTTCTTGCTTAGCTCTTCACTTAAGTAGTATTACTATTTGAATTGTGTTTCATTAATTCGCTCATTTTGTCTTATATTGTTATAAAATTAACGTAAGCCTACTTAAGTTTTACCAATATGAAGGGGGTGGGGTATTTTTCTTATCTTTTGTTATTATTATTTATCTTTTGTCAGTAATTTCTTAATCATTTGTAATTGTTGTATATTCATGTCTTGGCTAGCTAGGCCATTAAAATTTTGCCAAACCAAGTTATTCATTACTTTACTCTTATTGCTTATGATGCTTTATTTGAACGAGATAGAGATCAAACACTCGTAAACGTTTCTGTTTGTGTTACACGTAGTTTCTTCATGAATAAATTGCTGGTAATAGTCGTCTTTCCAAGAAATATATCTATACTTAACGCATTTCTACGAATCCACTGTTTTCTATGAAAAACAATCGTATAGCCTATATAAAATGAGGTCATCCACTGTATAATTGAAGTTTATGAAGATAGACTTGGTTTATAACGAGACAAATTCCAAAACCGTCGTCTGCTAATTCTACTCTCTTGCTTCTATATACTGATTCCAGATTGGCACGCGGTCTTTGGTGTCACGTGGTTGCAGGCGAGTTGTCAGTAGCCTTCTTGAATCCGGCCAGTTCAGTAGATATAGTTTGTTTGTAGTTTGTCAGAAGATATTTTTCACTTTGTATTAGCTTGTCCTCGTTATAGTGATATTAGAAACGGACTTCTCCCAGAATACTTTGTTTCTACTCTTACTTATATGAAATTTAGACAGTTGTGTTCTAATGAAGATATTGATGTTATTAGGGCAATTTCTATATATTTAGATCAGGCGACATCAGTTAAAAAATGTTCCTTATAGCATTATAAATAAAAGTTTCTCATTTTAAAACTAGAAACATGTTGTTTATCGCTCTTCATTATTAATTTATGAACATATATTAATGTGCTCTAATGAAATTGTACATATATGTAAAAATGTTTGTATTATGTTTGTATCTGTGGGCCCTGGCCTTAATACTGCAATAAACTATTATTATTATTATTATAGTTCAGTAGTGTGAACTTTTCAAGTTTTTATAAACTTTCCTGTTTGGTTTCAAGATGGCGGCTTCCGCGAGATTATAGTTCCTGCGTCAGCAATTTTATTTTCGTTATGAGTTCCAGATCCAAACGTAGCACTGACCCTTTTCGATATTGGACGCCAGAGAAGATCCGATTCGAACTTTCAAGACTATGTATTGTGGTGCCAAGCTCGTTCACTAAAGTAGAGATGAGACAATTGTTGGAAGCAAACTTTGTACTTGAAGATAATTTGTCAGTTCCCACACTTCCGATTTCAACTGCTATGTTTTCTACAGCTACAGTTACTATGTTTACTACAGTTTCAGCTACTTCAGCACTTACAGCTACAGTATCATGTTTGCCAGGTTTGCTTACTAGTACTGTTGATTCATTACCTTATTCCAATTTCCTGACAGGACTCACATCTGCTCCTGGTATCTCTACAGTTCCTGTGTTTAGTTATGCTTCAAGCCTTTCAACTTATCCCACAGTGTCTCCAGTATCTTTGTATTCTGTACCAATGAGAACTCTTACTTTCTGCACAGCACAGAATAATTTTGCTGTTTACTGTGAATACATTCCAGGCATTGTTAATACTATTGCAGATCATTTATCTCTTTTCAGTTGGAGAAATTTCACCAGGCTGCACCCAATGCATGCTCCACGCCAGAAACCTGTCCAACCTGTCTGGGGGCTTTGAACGATAGAGTTTCTAATATATGGCAGTACGCTATAGCTAATAGCACACGTAAGGTTTATACAACGGGTTTCAAACTTTGCAAAAGATTTTTGTCGCTGTATTCAGTTTTGTATCTTACTTGTATGCCACCTGTTTCACAGGCCCTATTGATTTATTTCATAGCTTATTGCGCAAGTCTGGATATAAAATGTGCTACTATCAAGGTTTATTTAAGTGGTATACGATTCTTTTTTTTAGAAGCAGGAGTTGGTAGTCATTTTGAGAACCCTGACAGAAACCCTTGTATATTTACTTTCTTACAGGCTGTTAAGAAAATGCAGGTTAATGTTGTCAAGCCACGGTTACCCATTACTTTTGATATCTTGGTTGAAATTATAACAGTTCTAAGATCAGGTTTTTTTTTATTCTTATACAGATGTGTTATTAGAAGGTATGTTTACTGTGGCATTTTATGGGTTTTTAAGATGTGGCGAGATAACTTACAAGGGTTATTACAATCCTGCTACAGACTTGTCTATTAATGATGTTTGTTTTTTACCCGAGTTAATCCAACTGAAATTGAAAGTGTCCAAGTGTGACCCATTCCATCAAGGAATCACTATTTCTTTATTTCCAGGTAATGCTTTATTATGCCCTGTCAAGTCTTTAGTTTCTTATATTTCTCTACGAAATTCTTTTTTTCGGGCATTGGATCCCTTATTTTTATCTTCTGATGGGTGTGTGATTAATAGATATTTTTTTGTTAAGTGTTTACATCGTATTTTACATCATTTAAATCGTGATGAGAAATGTTATAATGGTCATTCATTTAGAATCGGAGCAGCTACGTCTTCAGTCAAAGCTAGCATGCCAGATCATATTATGATTAAGTACTTAGGTCGGTGGTCTTCCCCATGTTATACAAGATACATTAGACCAGATATTGCCATGCTGAGAGCAGCAGTTAAACACATTTCGCGTTGATTTATTAATTTATAACTGGTAAGCTGGGGGTGTTTTTGTTCTTTCACCTTTATTATTCACCTTTTTATTTATTTTGGGGACTACACAAATATCTTGCAATAGATTTTTACCATATTTGTTTGCTTGGCATATCTTATTCTTTATTTCATTTTGAATATCTTACCCCAAAGTATTCAGGGGTATTTACATATTGCGTTTATTCTGCTTATGATTTTGTTAGTCTGTCTTTATTTTATTAATGTTTGATTTTAGCTATATTGCAGATTGATATGAAAGACTTTCTCAACGACACAGTTATAGGAGTCGCACACGTATCCGTTTATTAGCAACGTCTCTGGCCCGGTCAACTGTTGGCCCGGAGTGTCCCGGACGCTTCCGTTTGTTGAAAAAATATGTATAGTTCTCCCGTAGGTGGCCCGTCTTTGGCCAGGAAGTCACCCGGAATAGAAATGACTCGCTGCACCAAAACCGGCCTTTTATATGCCCGGAGCTCGTTGGACGCTCTCCCGCTCGGCTGTTTCCGTGACACATCCGGGAGACTTCATGGCCACGTCCGGGCGAGGTTCGCCCGGTTTCTTATAAACGGACGAGATCCGAGCGAGATCCGAGCAAAGACCGGAAGACATCCGGAGCGGTCCAAGGTCCGCCTGACGTCAGGAACGGATTTGAAGCGGACTTGGCGCCACGCTCGTGGGGACCTCTCGCGTAGCTTCGACCGCTCCAGTTTTATGAACATGTTCAAAACTCGCGCGGAAATGAAAATTAGGCTAATGACCGCTTGCGGACCTCTTGAGGATCTCCAGCGGACCCCTCAGGGACACCCAAAAAGTGACCGGGCGAGCTTTTTTGGGCAGAAACGGATACGTGTGCGACTCCTATTAGTGTATTCTTTATCTCTAAGCTTAGCAGTTTTTTAACTCTGAGCTCTATACTTATGTCAATACCTGCTCCTCGAGCATTCAATACCTGCTTTTCGAGCATTCAATATCAGTTGTGTGCAAGTCAGGTCTTAAACCGATTTAGCCAAGTCCACTACAGTTCTGATTCTTGTTATTATATTGTTATGTTAATGTGTAGTCCCCGTTTGCCAAATAAATATATTGAATTTATTTGTCTTGTTGTAAACTATGTCTTATTACCTAAACTGATGTTTAGTTGTGTCATTGTGACCTGTAATATGATATATTCTCTGTCATGTCAAGATGTAAAATTGTAGTCTCAAGTGTGGGATCATATTACATCTTGAGGACAGTCGTGACATGGCGTTTTATTTTTGGGGCATAAAAGTGTCTGTCTAAGTGTTAAATATAACTAATTTTAACATTCGTTTTCAAAATGTTCATTTTGAAAAATAATTACCCCGAAAAACAAATTTATTGTTTTTGCGGCGCTGCAGTCAAACCGGAAGTGTGACGTAGTCGTATTGGGAACAAACATACTTACTGAAGCTTATTATATTTTGTTGTATTAAATATATTTTAAATTTATTGAATAGGGCTGTAACGAGGAAACATTGAAATCGGCTCTTACGTTCATCGATTTATCGGTTCGGTCGGAAGCGTAATATTCTTAATATCAATCTGTAACCTACGGTGGCTCACATACGACAAAATTATTATTTTTAATTTTTAATTATAAACCTGATTTTGTATTTATAAACTTGAATTTTTAATTAAAAACTAGGTGATAATTCGGTAATAAATAATTAAAAACTTCAATTTCCACCATGGTGAAAATAGTTTTCACCATGGTGGAAATTAGGTGATAATTCGGCAATAAATAATTAAAAACTTCAATTTTCACCATGGTGGAAATTAATTTTCACCATGGTGGAAATTAATTTTCACCATGGTGGATATTAATTTTCACCATGGTGGATATTAATTTTCACCTTGGTGGATATTATTTTTCACCATGGTGGAAATTATTTTTCACCTTGGTGGATATTATTTTTCACCATGGTGGAAATTATTTTTCACCTTGGTGGAAATTAATTTTCACCATGGTGGATATTAATTTTCACCTTGGTGGAAATTATTTTCACCTTGGTGGAAATTAATTTTCACCATGGTGGATATTAATTTTCACCATGGTGGATATTAATTTTCACCTTGGTGGATATTATTTTTCACCAAGGTGAAAAATAATTTCCACCATGGTGAAAAATAATATCCACCAAGGTGAAAAATAATTTCCACCATGGTGAAAAATAATATCCACCAAGGTGAAAATTAATATCCACCATGGTGAAAAATAATATCCACCAAGGTGAAAATTAATATCCACCATGGTGAAAATTAATATCCACCATGGTGAAAATTAATTTCCACCAAGGTGAAAATAATTTCCACCATGGTGAAAATTGAAGTTTTTAATTATTTATTGCCGAATTATCACCTAATTTCCACCATGGTGAAAATAATTTTCACCATGGTGAAAATTGAAGTTTTTAATTAAAAATTCAAGTTTATAAATACAAAATCAGGTTTTTAATTAAAAATTAAAAATAATAATTTTGTCGTATGTGAGCCACCGTAGTAACCAATCAGAGGCGTTCTTTTTTATTTTTTATTTTATCTATTTATTAATTTGAAAAAAAATCAAAAAACATACGAGAAAGGTGTGAAATGAATATTTTTATTATGTTTTATTAGAAAAATTAAGAATTATATTAAAGCAAGCCCCCTTTTAAACGAAACGTTTTTCAAGACAATTTTACGATACGAGAAAAGATTTATAAAATATGAAAAATACTTCTATATATCTACTTGATCAACCTGATTTTAGTTTTGAAGAGGTTAATGTAAAAACGGGGTGTACTAATTAATAAGTAAGAGTGTTCACTAGTTTTTGAATGGTACTTACCAATTTCTATAACTTATTTTGAAACTTTCAAATTACGTAGAAGACATATTTCTGTACAATTTGGTCTTTACTTCGCCACCAACCATAACAGTAGCAAATATATTAACATTTAAATCTAAGATTTTTTCATAAATCACAAGTTTTGATTATTTTTGCAAAATAGAAGTGAAACCTTCATTAAAAAATCCGACCGACCGAAGGTACTGCATGAGACCACCGCATATTTCTTTAACTGAAAATGCACGATCCATGATAGATGCAACCCCAGCTTCCTTGTGATATGTAGGTTCAGTTGGATGATGGATAGGGCCTCGGTTTATTGTACCATCTGAACGACTAGACGTTATGTCAATTTCAACCCCTCTGACCCCTCACTAACAGAGATGGGGAGGGGGCATGGGGGGCGGGTAGGAGGGGGACATTGTGATACCGAGTTTCGTTGGGTCGTATTATTACCAAACTAACGGCAGTCAAACGTTTCAGAATCGTCAGATGTGATCCTTGATCGATGTCGGATGCGAAGCAGAATTTGAAATATGTTGAATTATTCACCCACAATCAATAGGAGACGTTAGGAGCGCCAGTTAAAACACCAGATTAATTCAAGTCATATCAAGTTTACAGAAGCTGTAGAAGTGGTTCCAAACCTTTTATAAAAGTCCGAATTCAAGAAACTCAAGTTCAGTTTTAAACCGGGAATTAACTGGCCGAAGATTTTTTTACAATTACAATTCTGCAAGGATACAATTTTCAAATTCAGTTCAAAGGGGTCGCACATGAGAAAATAAATCCAGGAAAATACTCCAGTCAGGAGCAGAAGACGGTGGAGATATAGGTTACTGATTGCTGTTTTGCGACTCGAAAAAAATAGATATCATCATCGGAAAGACCTGATTTAACCACGCACACCTACAGATCTTACACATGGTTGAAATTAGGACTAAAGAGAAAATCGATACACGTCTTCATGCCCCATGGCTGCCTCCCCAGGCTGAGACCACTGAACTATAGGGTTGAACATTTATTGATAGGTAATTATAATAAAACAATCTGTCTGCTTAATTAAGACATTTTACAAGAATAAAAAGTCGGAAGATTTAGTTTAATTCCAGGCTGTGGCAGCTTCTTTAAGATAAAACTGACCAGCAATAATTTACATTTTTACTTTCTTTAAGAACAACTCGTTTAATAATGAATAATATTTCTCTTAAATATTATAATTACACGCTATATGTAAAATTGTTCAAGGTATAAGAAGCCAAACAAATTCGGTGAATATACAGAAACATACAGTACTTGAGAGCGTTTTAAAAAAAGAACAAGACTTACACAAAGAAATGAAAATTACAGAAACTTTCAGGAATACACAACTTGAATAACAAGATTCAATAATATCTTATAGTACTATATGATAAAATTATACTGTTGTATTTTCTACCCTGTAAAATCATATCAATAGTATCTTTATTTACAAGTTGTACTGATTGTATTTATTTGCATGTCTTCATTGTAATATTTATAACTTTAGTTATATCAAACTGAACAATAAACTGGTTGTCTTCAGTAATAAAACCATTTTGTTTGTCAGTTAGTTTCTTCCACGATATATACTTGACTCTTGCCCAAGCCCAGCTGTCTTCTGTAAAGCATTGGTTAAGAATGTATTCTTGAGAATCTCTACCTGTGTGATCTATAAGTGTAAACATAGATTCAATGTCACAGCTCGCTATAGTTGGATTATCATCTGGTTGAAGTTCGATGTAAATACCCAGGTAATCATCATCGGTCTTTTCAACAAAACAACTCCACACGACACCGTGGGCAGTGTATTTATTCTTACTGTAATAGTTAACACCAACATCTTTGATATCATTGATAGAAAATATAAAATCATTCGGTTTCGGTAGGTAAAATGTCCTGGTTTCCAATTGTCCAATGTTACATTGTTTTAAATCACAAGGCTCCTTCCATTTGGAATATGTTATATCAGGTAGAGTAACTATCAAGTTGTCACTGAATTTCCCCAAATCTGTCATCTGTGGTACAGATTGTAATATTGTAAGACACGAATCTTCTGTTAAAGATGGTAATTTAGTCTCCAGATCTACTTGTAGATTTTTAACATGATTATCAACTTCTGCCTTCTTTTCAAACAATTTCCGTTGACTTTCGTCAAAATGGGTTTTGATATTGTTCCTTGTTTTCTCACATTTTTCTCTGAAATCTGCGATAATCATATCGGTGTATTGAGTCACTTTAGAACACTCTTCATCACACAGAGTGTTGAGTTTTTCAGATGTTTCTTGTAACGTTGTGGACGTTGTTTCCAAATCTTTAATTTTCTGTAGAATGGATTTTTCTAAATTCGAGACTTCTTCTATAGCTTTTGTTTTGGTATGGTCACTCTCTATGTCTACAGATTCGTGATCTTTATGAAGAAGATAAATACATCTTGCACAGACTCCTTCTCGACATGTTTGACAGTAAAATTCAACTTCTCTGTCACTGTGATTTGGACATCTATGGTTTTTAGTTGACGAAGGTTGCTTTGTGTTGCTGGTAACTTGTGTTGTAGTGGAAGTCGACGCCGTTCTGCCAGTAATTTGTGTTTCAAGTGAGGTTAGTGTACTATCGAGTGCATAGTTGTTAATAAACTTCTTGGCTCCACCTTGAGGAATCTGCACACTTGTTCCACAGACTGGACAGGGAAATGTCGTCCTATCCCCGATGTACCTCTCTATACAATCCAAACAAAACGAATGTCCACAAATCAGCACCTTCGGATTTTTAAAAGGTTCATAACATATTGAACATTCTAGATCGTTTCTTGTTAAACAAGTCGCCATTTTATCTCCACTCTGGCAATGTTGATTTTAATCCGCGAGAAAAACTTAAAATCCTTCTTCTAATCACTTCTAATGTTTCTGTTGGTGTTACACGTAGTTTCTTCACAAATAAAATGCTATCAAAAGTCACCTTTCCTAGAAATGTATCTACTCTTAACTCATTTCAACGAATCCACTGTTTTCTATGAAAAAGCAATCATATACTAGAGCTGTGAACAGCACTGAGCGTGGCCCGTGATACTTTGCCTGATAGCTGTAAGACTTTTTGAACTTCAAACCCCTAAAGTCTGGTATCCAAAATGGTCCCTGATAAATGGTCAAAATGGTCCTCAAAAAGGTCAAAATGGTCCTTCCAAAAAGTCAAAATGGTCTCAAAATAATATTTTTATTTATGATGTTACAAATTAACAAAACATAAAGCGCTACATAATATATTTTTTGTATAATCTTTTTGAGAACTGGAACTTCAAATTATATTGTAAGTCTTAGAATGTCTTTGACTTTTATTTTTTTGGCCATTCTAACCAATGAATTGGTTGAAATCAAAGAGGAAATTCAGAGGCCATTTTGACCAAAATAGGGTCTATGGTGACTGGCCATTTTGACCAAATTTAACTTTTATGGCCATTTTGACTTTGGCAAGATTAAACATTTACTTTTTATTGCAACGGATTAGCGCAGACGCTAATGGCCCCTCGTTTGGTCAAAATGGTCCCTGATAAATGGTCAAAATGGTCCCTGATAAATGGTCAAAATGGTCATCAAAAAAGGTTAAAAATGGTCTTTCCAAAAAGACAAATGGTCTCAAAATAATATTTATATTACATAATTCACAATAAATTTTTTGTATAATCTTTTTGAGAACTGGAACTGGAACTTCAAATTAATATTGTAAGTCTTAGAATGTCTTTGCTTTGATGAAAATATAAATAGGAACACAATTTATGTCTTCAAAATTTGTTGTTACTGTTGTTACAGACTACAAGTGACCTTTTTTAGGGTTAAAATAGCTTCCAATTATTCCTTTGATTATCATCATATAAGCTAAAATTTATCACAAAATCAGGGACCATTTTGACTTTTATTTTTTTGGCCATTTTGCCCTCAAAAAATGTCATTTTGACCAAAGTATTGGTTGAAATCAAAGCATAAATACAGAGTCCATTTTGACCAAAATAGGGGCCATGGTGACCGGTCCATTTTGACCAAATTTAACTGCTATGGCCATTTTGACTAGGGGCCATTTTGTATAGGGGATATACCCCCTTCCCCAACATTCGATCTGTGTAAACGTCAATATTTCCCTTTAAAGGGGACCAGTCTTCATTTTCATTGGTTAAATTGGGTCTTGAATATACCTAAGTATCCTTCAGAAGCACTAGAAATGCACTAAAATTGCATATTTCCTTCAAATATATCTTAAATTAGACATTTCTCCTTCTATTTCTATAGATGACTTTTCTATATATTGCATAGTATCGATAATGTGTAGTAGGGCATTATAACTTTCAAATGCTTATAATTATGGATGCACATGGATATGTAGACTCAAATTTCAATGGTGAGTTGTGATAACCAGTACTAAATTGCTGAGCTAAAAAAGTCCCCGTTTCTGAGACTTTGAAAAATCGACCCACGAAAATGAAGCCTGTGCCTCTTTAAGGCTGAGTTGAAATACTGTCTTTTGTTTCAATGGATTGGAGCAGTCAGTAGCCAGTTGAATTGATGTTAGTCAATTAAGTGCCGTGGGTAAGAATCACCCTCAAAATAAGAAAAAATCTGATATTATATCAAATATAGCAAACACTCGAAAAAACATGTTAATTTTTATAAAGTTAAAACAATGTGTAATGAGATTAATTTATTTTTGACCTATAATAATCTTAGCAGACGATAAAAAACAATTTGAACACTTACTTTTTATTGCAACGGATTAGCGCAGACGCGTAAACAGTTTTAATTGCTGTCTGCTAGAGTCCAGTCCTAGAGTTAAAAGATTATGTAGTCTGACTAATTTGTTTATGACCTTTAATAACCTTAGCAGACGACAAAAAGAAAATTGGTGTGTATCTTGTTGAAAGAGTTCTGTCAATGGTAGAGAAAAAATTCGAACAGGTTAATGTATCAAAAATTCACTGCTCTAAATGATTGTATGTAAAATTAATATAAGTGAAAATTTTGCAAAAAAAATGAATAAATTTTTTATACTTTTTAGAGTGTTAAAAGATTACATAATCAGATTAATCTGTTTATGACCTAAAATACTTCACACCTCCATGTGAAAAGTTCATGCCATAGTTTTATTACTATTATATAACCTGCTATAACCCTGTCAATCATTTTAATCCTCTCTACCTCTCTCTCTCTCTTCTCAGAAAAGGGGTACTCTATGCCTATTTTCACTTTAATGGATTTTGTATTAAACTGCTCATGTCATATGTCGTTGAAAAGAGAGAATTTAGTACATACTGACTATACACACCATATTGCTATTAGATAATTGCATTGTAAGTTATAACCCTCAGTCGAAAAAAACGCAATATTTTGAAAACATATTTTAATGGGTTATTGTCATATATTGTTTAAAAGATAATCAAATTGGCATTACAAAATTGAAAAATTTAATTCTTTGCGTTGATTAGAGAATGCGATATAGATGTCCAAAGTTGACAGAAATGTCAATTTTCAAATGTTCATAAAACCAGAAGTTAATATTTTTCAATTAATATCAGCATACCTATGGATAGCTGAGGTCAAGGACATCCTTCATTGGAATTTTCAAGGTCATCAAAGGTCAAGGTCACATAATATGGCCTTTTGAATTTTCAAAAAATTCAAACTAACATAACAAAATTTCAAATTCGAAATTCAAAATTCTGTTCCAACAAACTGTAGACAAGGTTACAATGTTTTGATAGACACCAAAATCATAAAAATCGGATAATAAATAGAGGACTTATTGATTTTTTGCTGAAATGTGTCAGTCTGTGACGGCAGCTTATGCATCACTTCCGGTTTGGATTTTTTATGCTAAGTGCATTCTAATTATGAATGACAGACAATATATATAGTTTTTGTCAATTTCTGAAATTTATATCGGAAGTGAGGCTGCTAGGCGTGATTTTGAAAAACCGGAAGTTCTCACGTCAAAACCGGAAGTGATAGAAAAATTTTGATTGATTAATTTTATTTCTATGGACATTCTGTACATGTCCTATGAATTTCAGGTCAATCGGATAATTAGCGGCTGAGTTAGAAATTTTGAGCTTTTTTGAAAATTTTGGTTTCAAATTTTTTGGACAAAAATATTTAAAAATTTAAATTTGTGTAGTCCCACCTGATACTTCTTTTTACAATGAAGATATTAAAGAAAATTTCAGCCCAATCGGTCGATAAATAAACCCTACAGACTAAGTGCAAAATAATTGCATATTATGCAATAGCCCACTCCTGGTTCAGCAAAAATTGAGTTTCAGATATTCATTTTTGATTCCAGGTCATTTAATTATGTTTGGTGGATACAATTATGCTACACCATTTTCGATTTTCTCTAAAAAGTTTCCCAAAAAAAAAAAAAAAAAAAAAAAAAATAAACATAACGAAAACAAAGCGTGACAAATCGAAAGATTTGCCACGCAATAAAATGAGGTCATCCACTGTATAACTATGTCTTATTACCTATACTGATGTTTAGTTGTGTCATTGTAACTTGTAGTATGATATATTCTCTATTCATGTCAAGATTTAAAATTGTAGTCTTAATTGTGAGGATCATATTAAATTTTGATGACAGTCATAACGTGGCATCTTGAACGAAACTATACAAAAATCTTTTTTCGTGAACAAGATTTAACAATTGTACGTGAATTGACAATTATAATATTAAATTTGCTTCAATATATATACATATTGATCAGCCTAAAATTGTTTTTTTGTAGACATTAAAAGATTGTTATTTTTTAGTTGAATCTTTCAAAATAAGTTTCTCAATCACAATGTATATTATATTACCATTGACACCTTCACATTTAGTTCTTGAAAATGAATTATTGACTTAAGGGGCCCTTACACGTCCAATGACACCGTCGAACTCAAATTTTCTTTGATGCTCCAGAATCTGAAATTATTTCTTACATCAAGTTTCTAGACTAGACTAGAATGAACCATCAATACACGTCATCAACGACTAATTCCCTGAACATTCCCATCACTTCCTGTCTCCAGGTCACGTGAGGTCCACCGTTAAAAGTTTCTCACCCTCATCTCCACCACCAAAACGCCTCTGACTTCGGCCACTCGATTTTCAGATTCAGGAAATATGTTATGAAAATGACGAAACCATTTGGATTAAAACAATATTTTTTATTGGCCAAAAAGTGTTGGAGGGGGAGGGGGCTGGACATGGTTCAATACAACATGCTTTTTCGCCCAGAGTGTATAACATTTTGTGTAGTCATGGTTGTCACGCAAAAAAAAACCCCAAAAAACAGAATCATTCTGGTTTTTATTTGGTATATACGTGTACTATATTTAATGGAGACCGACGAAACATTCGTCAATTGATTTTCAAAATGACAATATGCCTATAAACAGACAATACTCAGTATGATTTGTTCCAGAAATTTATAAGAATGTGATCACGAGTAAGAGAAGAATATTAATTGTATTATATTATATTATATTATACAAAGGTCCACTCATTACTTATTTAAATACGAGTTATTTTAAGCCGGGTTTTACCATGTACACTTGCTATATCGGTGTATTGCATCATTTAGTTTAGCCAGTTTTATTTTTAACTACATGTAGATAATATTTAAACTGATTATTTAATTATGTAACAGTTAAATTAGTATCAGTGGATTTGTAGGTTTCAAGTTAAGCATCATAATGTCTTTATTAAAGAAAGAGTGTCCAATTTGTCTGGAGGAATACAAACAACCAAAGTCTCTGAGCTGTCATCATACATTTTGTATGGATTGTATACGACAAATGGCTACAGCTTCAAATGTGATATGTCCGTTATGTAAAAAGAAGACGCAACTGCCTAAAACATTGAATGACTTGACTACTAACTTCTATTTAGGAGATGCTGGAAGTGAATCAGTCGAAGGATGGAGTCAAAACTTGTTCGAGCTGGAATTTAGGTGGGGTAAAAGACATCAAAAATATTCATTTCAAGGAGTGTTGCTCAAGTTTAAATTATCAAAATATAAAAATGTAGAGAATGGTGAAGTATTGGCTATTGATATTCAGCTACCAGAAGCAAGGAAATATTTCGTGATAGGGTGTAATATGGAATATGATATTAAACTTATCAATCAGAAGAAAAAATCCCTTTCTACAAACCAAAAGGGTCAGTTACAATTAAAAGATAAACAAGTCAGTGTTCCTTTGATTCTTTGTAAAGATGGTATCGATACACATAAAGGATTTATTATTAGAAATACTGAATATTGTCAGGTTTTTCAAGTTGAAATGAAACTCAAAGTGTCTAATGTCCAACTTATTGACTTTAACATCAAAAGCTCATCACCAATAAACCAGAATAATCCTGAATAAAATTGCTGGCCATGTCAAATGTGTTTTATTAAATACTGTCACACATACATACATCTCCGAACATGTGTCAGTATCAAACGATTCAACAAGCTGGACATATTTACTAGAATATGCTTAGAACGAATGATCTTTACAGTAAAACTAATCTCGAAATCCGTGTAAACATATTGACAATACATTTGTAGCAGCTTCTCATATAAGGATGTATATCGATTTATGAGTAAATATTTCATAATGAAAAAAGGTATCAGGTGTCCGTATGTGTTTAAGGAAATGTCGTACCTTAAAGGTGAAACTCGTCAACAGAATGAAGCTTTTAACTTATATTTTTTTCTATGCACAAAAGCTCTCAGAGCCTTAAATATAGTGTAGTCGACGCGGTAGATGTAACTTTTAACCTAATCGAGAGCAATAACTATAGTAGTGGACTACTTAAAAGAGAAGTACCACCAGGTGTTGAAATATGTTATTGTAGTTTATAAGTAGAAGATCATAGAGACTATAGGACAATTTATATTTGTAACTACTACAAATTTTTTAGCATTACTATTATTATCATTATTATAATCATTAACAATGAATGTTTAAACTAAAATGTGTATTTTAAATACATGTACAATGAAAGACTATACTATAGAATAAAACAGTCATTATTTTTTTGTTCACTTTTACTTTCTATGTTTCATTTTCATTTTAAACGATGGCTATACTACAACAGTTCTTTGGGTTCGAAATCTGATGATCGCAGACTAAATTTATCATTTTATCTTTATAAAGATCTTCAGTTTAATATCTTGATTGAAACTTTCATCTTAAATCTTGCCGTTCTCTTACTGGTACAACATATAAAATAAATGGATTATTAATACAGCAGAAAATAGAAGAAGAGGTTCGTGTTCACATCGTTTTAGTCTACAATGGGACACATTCGTTATAATAGTAAATATTATTGAAGTAAGCAAATCAGTTACGAACACAAAAAGTTTCAGCTGGCACGGTCTTGCCCCCCCCCCCCCCTCCCCCACTTTGAAATTATAATGTTACATCCGCATACCTGGTGCTGGTAGTCCCCCCACCCCCTCCCCTATCAATCAATTGGCCCAAGCTTCCCCCAAACCCCCCTGAAGCGCCACTGGACGGTACCCCAACACAAAAAATACCAAACTGTGTAGAGTAAGAAAGTGTACAAATTGAGAAGCGGTTTTCTTCGTCTGCGGAACAGTCAGGGCGTTAACCCCCTGAGAACCACTCATTGGCTCCCTTGGATTAATTTTCCCAACTTTAAGAGCCTTATAAAACCAATGAACGGTTGAAAGTAAAAGTGAAAAAAATTACTATTTTCAAATGTAAGGAAGGGAAATACTTGCATTTACATATCGTTTTATTGTATTCTATCCTTTCATGTTTGGCTTTCTTAGATAAAATTAGAACAATTGACAGAATTGCAACCATTGCCAGTACAAAATATTCAACCTTCAGTAATACATAAAACGCGTTAGTTTTAGTGGAATTGCAAGAACCACAGACGTTGGAATGGAAATTGGAATGGAGCAAATTGATGCTATCAGTGCTCTCGATACACATGCAAAGTTTGGAAATACGCTTTATAACCCCTTTAAGAACAACAATCGTTTAATAATGAATAATATTTCTCTAAAAGATTAGAATAACATGTATATATGTAAAAGCTCAAAACGTTGGTGAATGTACAAACGACATACTGGGGAATAACAACATTTTACTCTGAAAAATTATTTTAAGGGGTGATTTTGAATGTTAGTAAATAGTCTTCAGAACTGCACAAAACTTGCATCAAATATACATATACCTCATTCTAGAAATTCACTCTCTATTTCTATATTTGTGTTTTTATAAAACATGTAGTCTCAGGACATTTAAGTATGTTTACGAGCATTCCAAAAGGTTTCAGTCACTATCCATTACAAATGTCCTAAATGGCCCCCTCGGCGTTTGGGTGTACAGCGGTGTTGAACAGGAGAAAGTAATCACAGTAAAACTCAAGAAATTAATCCAGGATGTCAATAAATTGTGCCGACAAATTTATTTAATTTGAATGCATATTATGAAAAGAACAATATTGTACATAACCCGAAGTTCAAGTTTAATTACACTTTAGTAGGATATGATAAAATTATTCTGTTGTATACTAATATACTAATAGTATCTTTATTTACAAGTTGTACTAATTGTATTTATTTACATGTCTTCATTGTAATATTTATAACTTTAGTTATATCAAACTGAACAATAAACTGGTTGTCTTCAGTAATAAAACCATTTTGTTTGTCAGTTAGTTTCTTCCATGATATAAACTTTTCTATTCCCCAAGCCCATTCCTTTTCTGTAAAGCATCGGTTAAGAATTTGTTCTTGAGAATCTCTACCTGTATGATCTATAAGTTTATACCTAGATTCAATGTCACAACTCGCTATGGTAGGATTATCAGTTGGATGAAGAGCGATGATAATACCCAGATCATTTTCACCTGTCCTCTCAACTACACATCTCCACACGACACCGTGGGCAGTGTATTTATTCTCACTGGAATAAGGGACACCAACATCTTTGATATCATTGATAGACAATATAAAATCATTCAGTTTCGGTAGGTAAAATGTCCTGGTTTCCAATTGTCCAATGTTACATTGTTTTAAATCACAAGGCTCCTTCCATTTGGAATATGTTATATCAGGTAGAGTAACAATCAAGTTGTCACTGAATTTCCCCAAATCTGTCATCTGTGGTACAGATTGTAATATTGTAAGACACGAATCTTCTGTTAAAGATGGTAATTTAGTCTCCAGATCTACTTGTAGATTTTTAACATTATCAACTTCTGTCTTCTTTTCAAACAATTTCCGTTGACTTTCGTCAAAATGGGTTTTGATATTGTTTCTTGTTTTCTCACATTTTTCTCTGAAATCTGCGATAATCATCTCGGTGTATTCAGTCACTTTAGAACACTCTTCATCACACAGAGTGTTGAGTTTTTCAGATGTTTCTTGTAACGTTGTGGACGTCGTTTCCAAATCTTTAATTTTCTGTAGAATGGATTTTTCTAAATTCGAGACTTCTCCTATAGCTTTTGTCTTGGTATGGTCACTCTCTGTGTCTACAGATTCGTGATCTTTATGAAGAAGATACATACATCTTGAACAAACTCCTTCTCGACATGTTTGACAGTAAAATTCAACTTCTCTGTCACTGTGATGTGGACATCTATTGTTTTTAGTTGACGAAAGTTGCTTTGTGTTGCTGGTAATTTGTGTTGTAGTGGAAGTCGACGCCGGTCTGCCAGTAATTTGTGTTTCAAGTGATGTTGGTGGTGTAGTATTGAGAACATAGTTGGTAGTAAACTTCTTGGCTCCACCTTTCGGAATTCTGACAATTTTCCCACAAACTGGACATGGGAATTTCGCTGTCCTGTCCCCGATATACCTCTCTATACATTGTAAACAAAATGTATGTCCACAAATCAAAATCTTAGGAGTTTTAAAAGGTTCATAACATATTGAACATTCTAGATCGTTTCTTGTTATACAAGTCGCCATTTTATCTCCACTCTAGTAGGGCAATGTTCATTTTAATCACCGAGAAGAACTTAAAATCCTTCTTCTAAAAACTTGTTAATGTTTCTGTTGTTGTTACACGTAGTTTCTTCACAAATAAATTGCTGTTAATAGTCACTTTTCCAAGAAATATATCTACTCTTAAAGCGTTTCAACGAATCCACAGTTTTCTATGTAAAAGCAATCATATAGCCTATATAAAATGAGGTCATCCACTGTATAACTATGTCTTATTACCTATACTGATGTTTAGTTGTGTCATTGTAACTTGTAGTATGTTATATTCTCTATTCATGTCAAGATTAAAAATGTAGTCTTAATTGTGAGGATCATATTAAATTTTGATGACAGTCATAACGTGGCATCTTGAACGAAACTATACAAAAATCTTTTTTCGTGGACAAGATTTAACAATTGTACGTGAATTGACAATTATAATATTAAATTTGCTGCAATATATATACATATTGATCAGTCTAAAATTGGTTTTTGTAGACATTAAAAAAATTGTTATTTTTTAGTTGAAACTTTCAGAATAAGTAGGAGACATATTTCTCTACAATGTGGAGTTTATTTATTAATTGTTGAAAATTTTCTAACATTCATGTAAACATTTATGATGATTTTGGCTTTTTAAAAATTAAGGCGATACATTGAAAAATAAAAATTCAGATAATGCTTGGAAAAAGATTTCTTTGGAGTAGTCCACTACTATATAACTATTGCTCTCGATTTTGCAATAACCATAACATCACTACCAACAACTACCTAGTTTGCGATATCAGCTGCTGCTGGAAGCGAACGTTAACTTGTCATCTCCCAACCAACCTTTTGCAATAATTTTGGATGCGATTGTGATTAACCATATTGTTTTACTTGTACGGATTTTTTTTCCACAGGTCTAGATCTTTAGTTATATTGAGGCTACCGAATCTATCGTTATTAATACAGAAAAATAATGTCAAGTTTTATTGTAAGTTATATAAAACTCTTAGAAGCTCAATGTTTCTCAATCACAATGTATATTATATTACCATTGACACCTTCACATTTAGTTCTTGAAAATGAATCATTGACTTAAGGGGCCCTTACACGTCCAATGACACCGTCGAATTTTCTTTGATGCTCCAGAATCTGAAATTATTTCTTACACCAAGTTTTTGGTGTTAATCAACAGACTAGAATGAACCATCAATACACACAGGCCCGTAGCCTGCCAAGTACTTTTAGGGGGGCAAACGTCCAATTAAGGGGGGCAGTTTAGATATCCACCCCAAAACACCCCCACACCCCTTTTTATGGAAAACTTTGTGTTATTGCAATGCATTGTTACGCCATTACAGTGCCATCTGTAGTTATTTCTACACGTATTGGTGCAGACAGAAGCCTGGACATGAGAATTTCTGAAGTTTGGGGACCCCTAGAAAATTTAATGACTAAAATATAGCAAAATTGAGAAAAAGATGTAAAAATTCCTGATATTCCCAGCGAATTTAAAGTTATAGACTAATTCTATAGGGTCAAGGAGATCTTTTCTAAAAAAAAAGAAGAGATTTAGACGCGAAATATCAGACAGGGTTAGGGTTATTTTAAATGCTTTTGCTAAACGATTCTTTTTAACTTATCCTCACGAAACTGTCGAGTTGTCACCTTATTTTTATAATTTTACTAGACACTACTCTTGTTTTGCCTCCCTCCATCTTAAATATTAAGCAGCTATTACTGGTGGTGTCCTAGGCAGTATTTGCTTGCCCTTCTGATAATATGGTGTCACTTTTTGTCGTTGAATGCTTCCTCGTTGATTGATAGCGTACGGATTGAGTTTGTGTAAATTGTCGTCGAGTCATGTTTTTTTTTCATCCGACGATTTTTCACGTTTTTGTTTTGTAGTTTTGTGTATGATTAACAGCTAGGACGGGTGTGGCGCCAGGCAGGGTATGCTTACTCTTCTAGACACCTGATAACCCTTTTCATTATGATATACTTACTCATGTATGATTGATATAATTCCTCATGTGAAAAGTTCTTAAGCTGTTACCTATGTTTCGTCAAAATGTCCTTTTAGATTTCGAGTTTCGATTTGCGGTTCGGATCGTCAGTACTTGGTTTCTTTATTATTGAATAGGTTCTGAGCTGCCGAGAACGCCAATTTTTTTGGCACGATTTCCTGAATTCGGGATCACTTCTAGAAAATTTTAGAGAATTTGACTCCCGGAAACGCGATTTCCTGATAAGGTTAAAAGGACTGCTGGACGAACACTGGAACATGTGGAGAATCAGATACATAAAAACGCAAATTCGTAACATTTCCTGCTATGAAGACACCCCTTGACTCAGTAAAGTGAATTTATGTATCTTTTTAAAATAACACTTAACATTTTTTTAGGGGGGCAAGATTTAAATTAGGGGGGGGGGGGGGGGGAGCCCCCCCAAGACCCCCCCCCAAGACCCCCTTGGCTACGGGCCTGAATACACGTCATCAACGACTAATTCCCTGAACATTCCTATCACTTCCTGTCAAAACAAGACTTCTGCAGGTCACGTGAGGTTCACCGTTAAAAATTTATCACCCTCATCTCCACCACCAAAACGCCTGGGACTTCGGCAACTCGATTTTCAGATTCAGGAAATATGTTATGAAAATGACGAAACCATTTGGATGAAAACAATATTTTTTATTGGCCAAAAAGTGTTGGAGGGGGAGGGGGCTGGACATGGTTCAATACAAAATGCTTTTTCGCCCAGAGTGTATAACATTTTGTGTAGTCATGGTTGTCACGCAAAAACAAAAAACCCAAAAAACAGAATCATTCTGCTTTATTTTTGGTATACGTGTACTATATTTAATGGAGACCGACGAAACATTCGTCAATTGATTTTCAAAATGACAATATGCCTATAAACAGACAATACTTTGTATGATTTGTTCCAGAAATTTATAAGAATGTGATCACGAGTAAGAGAAGAATATTAATTGTATTATATTGTATATTATACAAAGGTCCACTCATTACTTATTTAAATACGAGTTATTTTAAGCCGGGTTTTACCGTGTACACTTGCTATATCGGTGTATTGAATCATTTAGTTTAGCCAGTTTTATTTATAACTACATGTATAGATATATAATTAAACTGATTATTTAATTATGTAACAGTTAAATTAGTATCAGTGGATTTGTAGGTTTCAAGTTAAGCATCATAATGTCTTTATTAAAGAAAGAGTGTCCAATTTGTCTGGAGGAATACAAACAACCAAAGTCTCTGAGCTGTCATCATACATTTTGTATGGATTGTATACGACAAATGGCTACGGCTTCAAATGTGATATGTCCGTTATGTAATAAGAAGACGCAACTGCCAAAAACATTGAATGACTTGACTACTAACTTCTATTTAGAAGATGCTGGAAGTGAATCAGTCGAAGGATGGAGTCAAAACTTGTTCGAGCTGGAATTTAGGTGGGGTAAAAGACATCAAAAACATTCATTTCAAGGAGTGTTGCTCAAGTTTAAATTATCAAAATATAAAAATGTAGAGAATGGTGAAGTATTGGCTATTGATATTCAGCTACCAGAAGCAAGGAAATATTTCGTGTTAGGGTGTAATATAGAATATGATATTAAACTTATCAATCAGAAGAAAAAATCCCTTTCTACAAACCAAAAGGGTCAGTTACAATTAAAAGATAAACAAGTCAGTGTTCCTTTGATTCTTTGTAAAGATGGTATCGATACACATAAAGGATTTATTATTAGAAATACTGAATATTGTCAGGTTTTTCAAGTTGAAATGAAACTCAAAGTGTCTAATGTCCAACTTATTGACTTTAACATCAAAAGCTCATCACCAATAAACCAGAATAATCCTGAATAAAATTGCTGGCCATGTCAAATGTGTTTTATTAAATACTGTCACACATACATACATCTCCGAACATGTGTCAGTATCAAACGATTCAACACGCTGGACATATTTACTAGAATATGCTTAGAACGAATGATCTTTACAGTAAAACTAATCTCGAAATCCGTGTAAACATATTGACAATACCTTTGTAGCAGCTTCTCATATAAGGATGTATATCGATTTATGAGTAAATATTTCATAATGAAAAAAGGTATCAGGTGTCCGTATGTGTTTAAGGAAATGTCGTACCTTAAAGGTGAAACTCGTCAACAGAATGAATGCACAAAAGCTCTCAGAGCCTTAAATATAGTGTAGTCGACGCGGTTGATGTAACTTTTAACCTAATCGAGAGCAATAACTATAGTAGTGGACTACTTAAAAGAGAAGTACCACCAGGTGTTGAAATATGTTATTGTAGTTTATAAGTAGAAGATCATAGAGACTATAGGACAATTTATATTTGTAACTACTACAAATTTTTTAGCATTACTATTATTATCATTATTATAATCATTAACAATGAATGTTTAAACTAAAATGTGTATTTTAAATACATGTACAATGAAAGACTATACTATAGAATAAAACAGTCATTATTTTTTTGTTCACTTTTACTTTCTATGTTTCATTTTCATTTTAAACGATGGCTATACTACAACAGTTCTTTGGGTTCGAAATCTGATGATCGCAGACTAAATTTATCATTTTATCTTTATAAAGATCTTCAGTTTAATATCTTGATTGAAACTTTCATCTTAAATCTTGCCGTTCTCTTACTGGTACAACATATAAAATAAATGGATTATTAATACAGCAGAAAATAGAAGAAGAGGTTCGTGTTCACATCGTTTTAGTCTACAATGGGACACATTCGTTATAATAGTAAATATTATTGAAGTAAGCAAATCAGTTACGAACACAAAAAGTTTCAGCTGGCACGGTCTTGCCCCCCCCCCCCCCCTCCCCCACTTTGAAATTATAATGTTACATCCGCATACCTGGTGCTGGTAGTCCCCCCACCCCCTCCCCTATCAATCAATTGGCCCAAGCTTCCCCCAAACCCCCCTGAAGCGCCACTGGACGGTACCCCAACACAAAAAATACCAAACTGTGTAGAGTAAGAAAGTGTACAAATTGAGAAGCGGTTTTCTTCGTCTGCGGAACAGTCAGGGCGTTAACCCCCTGAGAACCACTCATTGGCTCCCTTGGATTAATTTTCCCAACTTTAAGAGCCTTATAAAACCAATGAACGGTTGAAAGTAAAAGTGAAAAAAATTACTATTTTCAAATGTAAGGAAGGGAAATACTTGCATTTACATATCGTTTTATTGTATTCTATCCTTTCATGTTTGGCTTTCTTAGATAAAATTAGAACAATTGACAGAATTGCAACCATTGCCAGTACAAAATATTCAACCTTCAGTAATACATAAAACGCGTTAGTTTTAGTGGAATTGCAAGAACCACAGACGTTGGAATGGAAATTGGAATGGAGCAAATTGATGCTATCAGTGCTCTCGATACACATGCAAAGTTTGGAAATACGCTTTATAACCCCTTTAAGAACAACAATCGTTTAATAATGAATAATATTTCTCTAAAAGATTAGAATAACATGTATATATGTAAAAGCTCAAAACGTTGGTGAATGTACAAACGACATACTGGGGAATAACAACATTTTACTCTGAAAAATTATTTTAAGGGGTGATTTTGAATGTTAGTAAATAGTCTTCAGAACTGCACAAAACTTGCATCAAATATACATATACCTCATTCTAGAAATTCACTCTCTATTTCTATATTTGTGTTTTTATAAAACATGTAGTCTCAGGACATTTAAGTATGTTTACGAGCATTCCAAAAGGTTTCAGTCACTATCCATTACAAATGTCCTAAATGGCCCCCTCGGCGTTTGGGTGTACAGCGGTGTTGAACAGGAGAAAGTAATCACAGTAAAACTCAAGAAATTAATCCAGGATGTCAATAAATTGTGCCGACAAATTTATTTAATTTGAATGCATATTATGAAAAGAACAATATTGTACATAACCCGAAGTTCAAGTTTAATTACACTTTAGTAGGATATGATAAAATTATTCTGTTGTATACTAATATACTAATAGTATCTTTATTTACAAGTTGTACTAATTGCATTTATTTACATGTCTTCATTGTAATATTTATAACTTTAGTTATATCAAACTGAACAATAAACTGGTTGTCTTCAGTAATAAAACCATTTTGTTTGTCAGTTAGTTTCTTCCATGATATAAACTTTTCTATTCCCCAAGCCCATTCCTTTTCTGTAAAGCATCGGTTAAGAATTTGTTCTTGAGAATCTCTACCTGTATGATCTATAAGTTTATACCTAGATTCAATGTCACAACTCGCTATGGTAGGATTATCAGTTGGATGAAGAGCGATGATAATACCCAGATCATTTTCACCTGTCCTCTCAACTACACATCTCCACACGACACCGTGGGCAGTGTATTTATTCTCACTGGAATAAGGGACACCAACATCTTTGATATCATTGATAGACAATATAAAATCATTCAGTTTCGGTAGGTAAAATGTCCTGGTTTCCAATTGTCCAATGTTACATTGTTTTAAATCACAAGGCTCCTTCCATTTGGAATATGTTATATCAGGTAGAGTAACAATCAAGTTGTCACTGAATTTCCCCAAATCTGTCATCTGTGGTACAGATTGTAATATTGTAAGACACGAATCTTCTGTTAAAGATGGTAATTTAGTCTCCAGATCTACTTGTAGATTTTTAACATGATTATCAACTTCTGTCTTCTTTTCAAACAATTTCCGTTGACTTTCGTCAAAATGGGTTTTGATATTGTTTCTTGTTTTCTCACATTTTTCTCTGAAATCTGCGATAATCATCTCGGTGTATTCAGTCACTTTAGAACACTCTTCATCACACAGAGTGTTGAGTTTTTCAGATGTTTCTTGTAACGTTGTGGACGTCGTTTCCAAATCTTTAATTTTCTGTAGAATGGATTTTTCTAAATTCGAGACTTCTCCTATAGCTTTTGTCTTGGTATGGTCACACTCTATGTCTACAGATTCGTGATCTTTATGAAGAAGATACATACATCTTGAACAAACTCCTTCTCGACATGTTTGACAGTAAAATTCAACTTCTCTGTCACTGTGATGTGGACATCTATTGTTTTTAGTTGACGAAAGTTGCTTTGTGTTGCTGGTAATTTGTGTTGTAGTGGAAGTCGACGCCGGTCTGCCAGTAATTTGTGTTTCAAGTGATGTTGGTGGTGTAGTATTGAGAACATAGTTGGTAGTAAACTTCTTGGCTCCACCTTTCGGAATTCTGACAATTTTCCCACAAACTGGACATGGGAATTTCGCTGTCCTGTCCCCGATATACCTCTCTATACATTGTAAACAAAATGTATGTCCACAAATCAAAATCTTAGGAGTTTTAAAAGGTTCATAACATATTGAACATTCTAGATCGTTTCTTGTTATACAAGTCGCCATTTTATCTCCACTCTAGTAGGGCAATGTTCATTTTAATCACCGAGAAGAACTTAAAATCCTTCTTCTAAAAACTTGTTAATGTTTCTGTTGTTGTTACACGTAGTTTCTTCACAAATAAATTGCTGTTAATAGTCACTTTTCCAAGAAATATATCTACTCTTAAAGCGTTTCAACGAATCCACAGTTTTCTATGTAAAAGCAATCATATAGCCTATATAAAATGAGGTCATCCACTGTATAACTATGTCTTATTACCTATACTGATGTTTAGTTGTGTCATTGTGACCTGTAGTATGTTATATTCTCTATTCATATCAAGATTTAAAATTTTAGTCTCAATTGTGAGGATCATATTAAATTTTGATGACAGTCATAACGTTGCACCTTGAACGAAACTATACAGATATCTTTTTTCATGAACAAGATTTAACAATTGTACGTAAATTGATAAATATAATATATACATATTGATCAGCCTAAAATTGGTTTTTGTAGACATTAAAAAATTGTTATTTTTTAGTTGAAACTTTCAGAATAAGTAGGAGACATATTTCTCTACAATGTGGAGTTTATTTATTAATTGTAGCTAATTTTCTAACATTCATGTAAACATTTATGATGATTTTGGCTTTTTAAAAATTAAGGCGATACATTGAAAAATGAAAATTCAGATAATGCTTGGAAACAGATTTCTTTGGAGTAGTCCACTACTATATAACTATTGCTCTCGATTTTGTCATAATTTTGAATGCGATTGTGATTAACCATATTGTTGTGCTTGTACGGATTTTTTCCCCACAGGTCTAGATCTTTAGTTATATTGAGGCTACCGAATCTATCGTTATTAATACAGGAAAAAGATGTCAAGTTTTATTGTTAGTTATATAAAGCTCTTAGAAGCTCAATGTTTCTCAATCACAATGTATATTATATTACCATTGACACCTTCACATTTAGTTCTTGAAAATGAATCATTGACTTAAGGGGCCCTTACACGTCCAATGACACCGTGGAACTCCAATTTTCTTTGATGCTCCAGAATCTGAAATTATTTCTTACACCAAGTTTCTGGTGTTAATCAACAGACTAGAATGAACCATCAATACACGTCATCAACGACTAATTCCCAGAACATTCCCATCACTTCCTGTCAAAACAAGACGTCTGCAGGTCACTTGAGGTCCACCGTTAAAAATTTATCACCCTCATCTCCATCACCAAAACGCCTGGGACTTCGGCCACTCGATTTTCAGATTCAGGAAATATGTTATGAAAATGACGAAACCATTTGGATGAAAACAATATTTTTTATTGAGGGGGCTGGACATGGTTCAATACAACATGCTTTTTCGCCCAGAGTGTATAACATTTTGTGTAGTCATGGTTGTCACGCAAAAAAAAAACCCCAAAAAACAGAATCATTCTGGTTTTTATTTGGTATACATTTACTATATGTAATGGAGACCGACGAAACATTCGTCAATTGATTTTCAAAATGACAATATGCCTATAAACAGACAATACTTTGTATGATTTGTTCCAGAAATTTATAAGAATGTGATCACGAGTAAGAGAAGAATATTAATTGTATTATATTGTATTATACAAATGTCCACTCATTACTTATTTAAATACGAGTTATTTTAAGCCGGGTTTTACCATGTACACTTGCTATATCGGTGTATTGCATCATTTAGTTTAGCCAGTTTTATTTTTAACTAGATATATTTAAAACTGATTATTTAATTATGTACCAGTTAAATTAGTATCAGTGGATTTGTAGGTTTCAAGTTAAGCATCATAATGTCTTTATTAAAGAAAGAGTGTCCAATTTGTCTGGAGGAATACAAACAACCAAAGTTTCTGAACTGTCATCATACATTTTGTATGGATTGTATACGACAAATGGCTACAGCTTCAAATGTGATATGTCCGTTATGTAAAAAGAAGACGCAACTGCCAAAAACATTGAATGACTTGACTACTAACTTCTATTTAGGAGATGCTGGAAGTGAATCAGTCGAAGGATGGAGTCAAAACTTGTTCGAGCTGGAATTTAGGTGGGGTAAAAGACATCAAAAACATTCATTTCAAGGAGTATTGCTCAAGTTTAAATTATCAAAATATAAAAATGTAGAGAATGGTGAAGTATTGGCTATTGATATTCAGCTACCAGAAGCAAGGAAATATTTCGTGATAGGGTGTAATATAGAATATGATATTAAACTTATCAATCAGAAGAAAAAATCCCTTTCTACAAACCAAAAGGGTCAGTTACAGTTAAAAGATAAACGAGCCAGTGTTCCTTTGATTCTTTGTAAAGATGGTATGGATACACATAAAGGATTTATTATTAGAAATACTAAATATTGTCAGGTTTTTCAAGTTGAAATGAAACTCAAAGTGTCTGATGTCCAATTTATTGATTTTAACATCAACAGCTCATCACCAATAAATCAGAATAATCCTGAATAAAATTGCTGGCCATGTCAAATGTGTTTTATTAAATACTGTCATACATACATACATCTCCGAACATGTGTCAGTATCAAACGATTCAACGCGCTGGACATATTTACTAGAATATGCTTAGAACGAATGATCTTTACAGTAAAACAAATCTCGAAATCCATGTAAACATATTGACAATAAATTTGTAGTAGCTTCTCATATAAGGATGTATATCGATTAATGAGTAAATATTTCATAATGAAAAGAGGTATCAGGTGTCCGTATGTGTTTAAGGAAATGTCGTACCTTAAAGATGAAACTCATCCGTGTGTAGTGTTATTTAGTTTGTCGCCACTATCTTACCAGAAGAAATTTTACATATATTTTTTTCTATGCACAAAAGCTTAGAAACGAGAGCCTTAAATATAGTGTAGTTGACGCGGTTGGTGTAACTTTTAACCTATGACAACACGTTGAAATTAAGTTAAATAACCTAAAATAAATGTCCATTATATTAATGTGAGACTAAAACGTCATTTCCTCAATCTTGTCATTAAAATGTTCCTTTCTTTTCATTATAAAAATCCGTACAAGCAAAACAATTCCGTTAATCAAAATCGCATCCAAAATCATGGCAAAATCGAGAGCAATAGCTATATAGTAGTGGACTACTCAAAAGAGAAGTACCACCAGGTGTGGTAAGCATGGTCTGCTTCGCGTTTGACACCCGCCACTACAGCATAACTTGTTCCTCTGAAATTTGTTATTGTAGTTTTATAAGTAGAAAGATCATAGAGACTATAGGACAATTTATATTTGTAACTACTACAAATTTTTAGCATTACTATTATTATCATTATTATATCATTAACAATGAATATTTAAACTAAAATGTGTATTTTAAATAGGTACAATGAAAGACTAACTATAGAATAAAACAGTCATTTTTTGTTCACTTTCACTTTCTATGTTTCATTTTCATTTTAAACGAGAAGGCAATACTACAACAGTTCTTTGGGTTCGATATAGAATTATGGGTAGTGTAAAATCTGATGATTGCAGACTAAATTTAGCCCTTTTTCAAAATCATTTTATCTTTAACTAGATCTTCAGTTTGATACCTTGATTGAAACTTTCATCTTAAATCTTGCCGTTCTCTTACTGGTACAATGTACAACATATAAAATAAATGGATTATTAATACAGCAGAAAATAGAAGAAGAGTATCGTGTTCGCATCGTTTTAGTCTGTAATGGGACACATTCGTTATAATAGTAAATATTATTGAAGTAAGTAAATCAGTTACGAACACGAACATTTTCAGCTGGCCCGGTCTTGCCCCCCCCCCCCCCCTCCACTTTGAAATTATAATGTTTCATTCTCATGCCTGGTGCTGGAGCGTTAGTTTTAGCGGAATTGCAAGAACCACAGACGTCGGATTGGAAATTGGAATGGCGAAAATTGATGCTATCAGTGCCCCCGATACACATGCAAAGTTTGGAAATACGCTTTATAACTCCTTTAAGAACAACTCGTTCAATAATGAATAATATTTCTCTAAAAGATTAGAATAACACGTTTATATGTAAAATAGTTCAAGTTACAAGAAGCTCAAAGCGTTGGTGAATGTGAATTATTGTTATTCATGGCATATTTAAAGGGCCATTCTGCTTTTTTGAAGAAAGTTTCCAATATCAAAAAAATCGCAAATGCTACCTGAGAGTATTTTTAAAGCATGCTTATTGTATCTCTATATCTTCTTGATCAAACTGAATTTTGTTTTAAAGGGTTGATTACAAACAGGGAGTACTTATTGTAAATTAAGCAATTTGGCCTAGTTTTGGTGTTTGCCCTTTAAATGGATCAATATTTCTGGCCGAAACCTTTCAAATACACAAGAGGGACATTTCTCTACAATTCAGCGTTTATTTTACTCAAATCCGTTCAGTAGTTTCCTGTTAGCGTCCAAAAAACATAACACACTTAAAAACCTTACGTAAGGTTTTTAAAAATTGTAACATGTTTTTAGCGTTTAAAAATTAACGGCTGATTTTTTTAGTTAAAACTATCAGATACATAAATGGGCACATAGTTACAGATTTTGTTGTAAAGTTTTCACAAATTTGAGCAAAAAAAAAATTTGACCTAAAAAAAATTCAGACTGTCCCTTTAAGGTCCTGTTTTAAGGGTTGATTTTGAATGTTAGTAAATAATCTTCAGAACTGCATAAAACTCGCATCAATTGAACATCTATTTATTTGTGTTTTTTAAAAAAAACACGTAGTCTCAAAAGGTTTCAGTCACTATGCATTAAAAATGCCGTAAATGGTCCCTTCGGCGTTGTATACAACTCTTTTGACGGGAGAAAGCAATCACAGTAAAACTCATCCAGGATGTCAATAAAATATGCCTACAAATCTATTTAATTTGAATGCAAATTATTAAAAGAACAGTATTGTACATAACCCGAGGTTCAATTTAAATTATACTTTGGATAATAGTAGGATATGATAAAATTAAGCTTAGATTCCATATACGCGTCATGCAGATCCGTCATGCGGACATAAATGGCCCTTGCGGATCCGTCAAGCGTCAAATATGATTCCATATGTACGTTAAACGTATGCGTTATTTTTCTTTTGACGCACGGACTTCTAGACAGATGGATGCTTTGGCGGGAAAAAAACCTGGGAATCCCCACGTCACATTTGGGAGATCACCGCGCGTCAATTACCGCTTTCGCATATATGGAATCATACCCTCTTAGATCAACCATTTCGATTTTTAACGCATGACGCATGACGCATATATGGAATCTTAGCTTAATTCAGTTTTCTTTTTACACTGTAAAATCATACTAATAGTATCTTTATTTACAAGTTGTACTGATTGTATTTATTTACATGTCTTCATTGTAATATTTATAACTTTAGTTATATCAAACTGAACAATAAACTGGTTGTCTTCAGTAATAAAACCATTTTGTTTGTCAGTTAGTTTCTTCCACGATATAAACTTGGGTCTTCCCCAAGCCCAACTCTTTTCTGTAAAGCATTGGTTAACAATGTTTTCTTGAGAATTGCAACCTGTATGATCTATAAGTTTATACTTATATTCAATGTCACAACTCGCTATGGTCGGATTATCAGCTGGTACAAGAGCTATGGCAATACACAGATCATCTTCACCTGTCTTCAGAACTACACATCTCCACACGACACCGTGGACAGTGCATATATTCTTACTGTAATAGTTAACACCAACATCTTTGATATCATTGATAGAAAATATAAAATCATTCAGTTTCGGTAGGTAAAATGTCCTGGTTTCCAATTGTCCAATGTCACTATGTTTTAAATCACAAGGCTCCTTCCATTTGGAATATGTTATATCAGGTAGAGTAACTATCAAGTTTTCACTGAATTTCCCCAAATCTGTCATCTGTGGTACAGATTGTAATATTGTAAGACACGAATCTTCTGTTAAAGATGGTAATTTAGTCTCCAGATCTACTTGTAGATTTTTAACATGATTATCAACTTCTGCCTTCTTTTCAAACAATTTCCGTTGACTTTCGTCAAAATGGGTTTTGATATTGTTCCTTGTTTTCTCACATTTTTCTCTGAAATCTGCGATAATCATCTCGGTGTATTCAGTCACTTTAGAACACTCTTCATCACACAGAGTGTTGAGTTTTTCAGATGTTTCTTGTTACGTTGTGGACGTTGTTTCCAAATCTTTAATTTTCTGTAGAATGGATTTTTCTAAATTCGAGACTTCTTCTATAGATTTTGTCTTGGTATGGTCACACTCTATGTCTACAGATTCGTGATCTTTATGAAGAAGATACATACATCTTGAACAAACTCCTTCTCGACATGTTTGACAGTAAAATTCAACTTCTCTGTCACTGTGATGTGGACATCTATGGTTTTTAGTTGACGAGGTTTGCTTTGTGTTGCTGGTAACTTGTGTTGTAGTGGAAGTCGACAGTAATTTGTGTTTCAAGTGAGGCTGGTCGTGTAGTATTGAGTGCATAGTTGTTAATAAATTTCTTGGCTCCACCTTTCGGGATCCTAACTATTTTTCCACAGACTGGACAGGGGAATTTTGTTGTCCTGTCACCGATATACCTCTCTATACATTGTAAACAAAAAGAGTGTCCACAAATCAACACCTTCGGTTTTTCAAAAGTTCATAACATATTGAACATTCTAAATCGTTTCTTATTGCACAAGTCGCCATTTTATCTTCACTAAGTTGGGTAATATTAAACTTAAAAACGTTCTCCTGAGCGACTGTTTTGATTTTTTCTAAAAGTAATTCACGAAGGCAATGAATAGTCACAATTACAAGAAAAATATCTACTTCAGTCGCACAATTAGCCAGTGTTTTCCACAAAATAGTATCTGACTATATTTAATCATGTTATATCAATGTAGATTATCAACTGTTATCATCTTATCTATATTAAATTCAAACTTTGAAATCAACACACCACTTTGTGCAATATGGTTGTTCGGGATTATGGGGGCAATCGATTTTCACCCTAATATTTCAAGATAGATATCAATCGATGGTTAACTGCTCGAGAATGACCTTACCTGTCCCACTTTGTTTCATTGAACTGTAAAGTGACTGTTATATTAACAGCCTGGTAGTTTGCCATGGTCAGACAATATATTCGTATACATTGTTGGCGTTTTTGTGGGACGATTCGATATGGTTTCGATTTACTAGTACGATTTGGTGTAATTTGGTGTAATTTGCTGTGATCCACAAATGTACCGGCGATTAGGTAGCCTTGACTGTCAACAAAAGAAGGTCACATGTATGTTTTATATGACGTATTTGATATATCAGTCAATAGTATTACGAACTGGCACATTCCGCCATCTTTTAACACCTAATCGAATTGCCTGACCACCTCTTGGGACGGTTAGGTCGATTAGCCTAATCAGTTTAGGTAAACGGTCCCACAAATGCTCCGATTAGCCTAATCGAACTGGCTCACAAATGCGCAAAATAGCTAATCGACCTTATCGAATCGTCCAACAAAAACGCCTATTGTATTTAGCTTGAATTAAAGGGAGGTAAATGAATATTTCCCTACAATTACGAGAACAGCAAAACAATGTAACATACCAACAACTACTTATGTTTGCGAAACAGCATCCGCTGGAAGCGAACGTTAACTTGTCATCTACCAACCAACCAAAAATCGGATAAAAATGTAGAGGAGTCGTTTTCTGTATTATACATGTGGCGTCACTCCAACACAAAACATCACCAACCTTGATAGTCATGTATATCATATTTGCTGCATCCAGTCAGAAAGCGTACAAGTATAAGAGGGTATTCTTCATCAGCGGAACTTACAGTCAGGGCGTTTACCTCTTGGCAACCACCCATTAACCCCATGGAAACCACCCATTAACCCTTTGGGAACCACTCTTTAATCCCCTGAGAACCACTCGTTAACCCTCTGGAGGTTAAATAACCCCATTTTGAGCGCCCAAGAACCCAAAGAACGGTTGTAAGTAAAAGTGAAAACAATGACTATTTGTGAACGTATTAAAAGGCAATAGTTCCATTTGCATAACGTTTTATTCTATAATATCCTTTCATTTATTTTAACTACATGTATCATTTATATTAACTACATGTATCATTTATATTAACTACATGTATCATTTATATTAACTACATGTATCATTTATTTTAACTACATGTATCATTTATTTTAACTACATGTATCATTTATTTTAACTACATGTATCATTTATTTTAACTACATGTATCATTTATTTTAACTACATGTATCATTTATTTTAACTACATGTATCAGCGTTTTTAACGAATTTTCTATTTATTTATTATCGTATAATTAAATACTTAATATTGAATATAATAAAGAATTGTGATCAATCATATACATGTGTGTACAGTCTAGATCCTGGGTTTTCAACTTGGGGGACATGTCCCAGACAGGGGACATTTGGACATTTTCCTGGGGACACAGGGTTATAGGTTTGAAACAAAAATATGTTATAGTTTGTATTATCTCGAAACACCATTGTCCACTGCCTGCAATGACCACAATTTAAGTTACAAATTTAAAACGAAAAATACTGTGACTATGTCATGTATGTTTTCGATGACAATTCAGGGGACATGGTTCTTCCCTTATGCCTTTTTGGGGACATTTGAGAAAACCAGTTGAAAACCCAGGGTCTAGATCAACAAAAAAAACTGTTTGACCTTTCCTGGTCTCTTCTTTTTAAGCAGATTATGACTCAAAATATAATACACATGTGGGTCAATCATTAACACATCTCTACTTTCTATTCATATAAATATTAGCATTTTCATTTTCATAAATGATAATTTTGAAATCCATATATCATTGCAATTGAAGTATACATACATTTAATTCTATTTCTGTGTTGTGACCTTTTGTTTGACCACTATGGTTTCTGAATAATATTGAAAATAATATTAGTGCCAATTATATTAAATTGTATACACTGATAATATTTTTTACTTCCTCATATGAAATGCTCACTAGCTGCTACCAATGTATTGCCAACATGGATTTTGAGATTAGTTTTACTGTAAGGATCGTTCTTTCCAAGAAACATATACATATGTCAATATGGATATTGGCACATGTTCGGAGATGTATGTATATATGGCAGTTAATGTAATAAGACACACTCGGAACAAACTTAACTTTTAAAGAAAATGTTAAGAGGGAATGTTCAGCATTTATGAGGATCGATTTAATATATCGGGTGTCCCAATAAAAACGTCCCCAAGTTTGACGGCAAGTATCTCAGCTGTTGGTCAATCGACCTATTTCAACATTTTTACAGATTTACTTCAACATGTCCTTGTCAGACCCTGAAAATATGAAAGTCATCGAATAAAAATTGTAAAAGTACTCGCCTCGAACAAAATAGCATGTCAAAAAATTCAATATCAGAGCAAACTACACATTTCAACCTGTGTCCAATTCTATTGAGCTTTCACCACATCGATAACCAATATTATTCATTTTCCATCCAGAAATGCTCTCATTGATATCATCTTAAGATATTTTCTCCCAAAAAGCAACTTTCCTGCCTTTCAGTTCCAGTTCATCCACTGGTGATGGTAATGACTCCGAGCAGTATGAGATTCTCTTTATTAACAGGTGTACTGCACTTGGGTTAGAGAGCACAATAAGTGAACATGAACTGAAATGCAGGATGGTCGCTTCTTGAGTGGTACCTTTAGATGAAATCCGCGAGAGTTTATCAGGATGGAAAATGTTTGATATTGGTGGTTAATGTGGTGAAGGCACAATGAACACAAATTCAAATATGTAATTTACTCTGATATTGAATTTTTTGACATGCTATTTTGTTCGACAATACTTGTACAATTTTCATTTGATGACTTTCATATTTTCAGGGTCTGAGAAGGACATATTGAAGTAAATCTGTGAGAAATTTGGAAGCGATTGGCTCATCAGGAGCTGAGATACTTTGCGTCAAAGTTGGGGACGTTTTTTTTGGAACACCGGATATGTAAATAGCTTGCAGAAGTACTAGAACTGCACAAAAATCGCATAATCCCTTCATTTTCTGTATTTGTCTTTTTATAAGGCATAGTCTTACTAAACGACGAGTCTTATTTTTGACTTTCAAACGCTCATAATCATGGCTACACAGGTATTTGAAGGCTTAAATTTCGAGGGAGAGTTGTGAACATTATTATGGATTAGAATAGCTAAAAAAAATCCAGGTTCTGAGTAAAAAAATTTATGGTCGAACAGTTAGTAAACATATCCCTTTAACACTCACATGACTGATTTATTGGTGATTGGTTTTTGATGTTAAAGTCAATAAGTTGGACATTAGACACTTTGAGTTTCATTTCAACTTGAAAAACCTGACAATATACAGTATTTCTAATAATAAATCCTTTATGTTTATCCATACCATCTTTACATCGAATCAAAGGAACACTGACTCGTTTATCTTTTAACTGTAACTGACCCTTTTGGTTTGTAGAAAGGGATTTTTTCTTCTGATTGATAAGTTTAATATCATATTCTATATTACACCCTAACACGAAATATTTCCTTGCTTCTGGTAGCTGAATATCAATAGCCAATACCTCACCATTCTCTACATTTTTATATTTTGATAATTTAAACTTGAACAATACTTCTTGAAATGAATGTTTTTGATGTCTTTTACCCCACCTAAATTCCAGCTCGAACAGCTTTTTACTCCATCCTGATTCATTTCCAGCATCTCCTAAATAGAAGTTAGTAGTCAAGTCATTCAATGTTTTTGGCAGTTGCGTCTTCTTTTTACATAACGGACATATCACATTTGAAGCTGTAGCCATTTGTCGTATACAATCCATACAAAATGTATGATGACAGCTCAGAAACTTTGGTTGTTTGTATTCCTCCAGACAAATTGGACACTCTTTCTTTGTCGACATTATGATACTCTACTCAAAGTCACTAATTTAATTTTTCTCTGATAAAAGTTTAGATAAAATAGATTTAGTGTAACGAGTGATGAATTATACCGATACATCAAGTGAACACAGTAAATCAGCTTTATATTAATAATTCGTTTATAAATAAGTATTGAGTTGACCTTTATATACGATATACTAATGAATATTATATATACTTAGCTTACATCACATGATGGGATGTACACATGTACGCGTTTCATTCACGAAGAGAGAAGACACCACAAAAGTTTTAAGTATATTGTATAGTATATTCGTATTTTTACATAAAGTTCACACAATTATGCTGGCACAACATATTCATTAAACATTCCCCTAATGCCCTTGATGAACACACGAAGAATCCCTGTAAATAACCAGAACGGTTAAAAAATGTATTCGAATGGCACCCATCAGACATATTTTCTCTTCACGTGCTAAGTACATCCCATCATGCTAAATATTGCCAGGAAACGGTGATATTAACAGAGACTGGATAATTCACGTTACTTGATAATCCAGACCACACAGAATTTATGAAATTAGATATGTAACATATTTCTTGATGTTTATTCCATTCCATTTGGTTATGAACCATATTCCAATGTAACGTGTCGTTTTTTTCTGGGAACTAGGTCAGGTAAGCCATTTCTTAGAGACATAATATTATTCTGGTAACTATAGGCTACAAGCGGTGATTCGTTTGATGATTTTCAATATTTTTCAATTGTGATATTTCTACATTGTATTGTCTGCATGTTGTGCTATTAGATGCTTCAAGTAGGCAAATCGTAAACACAACTTGACTCTAGAAACTACATTCCTTCCAATAAAAAAGCACATTTAGAAATTGGTTTCAATTTCATGGTTAGTAAAGCGACCTTATATTTTACTTTATTTTATAATCATTTTTATCCAGTGTGATTAAAATTAGACCCAAATTTCGTGTTGATTGGCTTTTTACATTCCCGTTTTCCCGTTAGTGTTCAATCTGACAGTATAGCATGAAGGACGTGGTAAGGTGGTATGAGAATAAAATTCTTATAAAAAAGCACTGGCCTAGGTCATGAATCTTGAACTATATTTTAAAGTGCAGTTAATTTATTAGTATATTAAGATCAATAAATAAGTAAAAAGTTGCATAAAAAGCTTGTGGTACCGACTGGTCACAATTATCTGGAAGGAATATAGAACCGATATACACAAAACTGTCTTCTTACAATTCCTACTTAAAATGAAGAAAATTAATATTAATGTAAAGCATTTCAAAATGATAGGCCTACAGTTCATCCTCTAAAACAGATTACCTATAATAATAATATGAGTATAAGCATAGTAAAGTCGGTATTTAAAATGGTCAAAATGTTATGTCATGTCTAAAAGCGGTGGGGTATGGGGTGGGGTCGGATCAAGTCTGCCATGGACTAAATGGTTTCTCAAAGTTTCGCTTATAGGCGGTCACAAGCCTCTTGGTGTAAACATAGGGATACTTTTCCTGAAGATTCTTATAGTGATTCTTTACTTTTAATGATGCCTTTGTTGCGGTGTGATTATTTGTTACCACAAACAGGATAATTTGGTTATCGTGTTGTATATTTAAACCATTGGGATATACAGTGTCGAGTTGGTTCATCCAATAGCTCTCGCGCTGTAATCTTCTGCGTTTAGGCTTGATATTCGGAATAGCTGGGATTGATTCAATGGGCATAATCAGTAGATCATCAATGGAGTGGTCGGGAAGATTAAAATGATTCGCAATAGGTCTATTTTTGCCATGTACGATGTCATAGCGATGGCCGTTTAAACGGGTAGGTAACGCGTTTTGGGTTTGGCCAACATACTGAATATCGCAAATTTTGCAAGAAATTAAGTATATCAAATTTTGGTCGGCGCATGAAAGTAGGTCGTTCATGAGGAAGGTTTTTCCTGTCCTCTTATTTCTGAAATAGTGAGAAATGAGTATATGTTCGCAGGTTCGACACGAAGAACCTCCACACGGAGTTGAGCCAAAACCATTAAAAGGGGGGGGGGGGTCATTTTTCTTCTGAAGATGTGAAAGTGTGTCGTTTTTAATTTTTTAGAATGTTAGACCTAAATGTAGTGCCTAAATAACAGGAAGTTAAAAAGCAAATGGAAACGAAATGTGGGTCTAATTTTAATTAAACTGATTTTTATCTTTTTTAACTTAAAGTTAATGTCGAACTCGCACTGTTCTACAGGCACCATATTAAAGTGCGAATAGACGTGGCACGGCGTTCGGTGTGTATTAATAAATATAAAATAGGTCAAAAGAATCGTTTTCCGTCGTTTCGATATATCATGAGATATGTCTTTTCATCTTTAATATATTTTGAGATCGTATATAAGTATAAATGTAATCCTACCTAAAACATCAAAATCTATTGTGAGATATAGCCTATATAGCTCTTTCAGATTTATCTTCCAATATCATGTTTGCATTCAGTCACCCCTAGGATCGTGCCAAGCCTACGACGATGGCCGTGGCGGTGTGGCAGCATTAGTTGTAAGCTATAAAAACTTTACAACTGCCTATAATCGCTCACAACAGTTGCATTGGTGTTGGACTTTGACCGTTTTTCGCAATGTCGAAGTGACTTAAAACATGGTCTTGAATATAGAACACGACGTATTCTTAACACTATGACTATGAACACGAATAATATTATAGACATATTAGATACCACACTATGTTATAACACATTCTAAAGTTTAAAGATTAGTCGATATTTTGAGTACAGTGCATGAATCAAGCAGTGTTTTGGTGTTTCTTTTTCTTCTATTGGTAAGAATATTTGTTTTTTATGTTTGATAAAGGGAGAGTCACAAAATAAAAAACACCGTCAGCAATTAAGAATGACATCTACACAGCACAGGGGTACAGGGAGGGCATTTGTACCACAAGAAAATTAGTTTTCAGTCCTATTCATTCGCACACCCATTTTAACGTTTAGAATTTCAAAACATGAATTTGTTCCAAGTTTTTATCTTTATTTTTCAAAAAATATTCTGGTCATTTGAATCTGACATATTAGGGATTTCAATCCAATGGTGAGTACATGTAGTTGTCAATAATAACATGGATTACTTGTTTTATAGAACATTATTTACCATGAACCATCTTAAAGAAAGTGAAAACCTACGTTGTTACACAGACAATAATGGTATTGATATAATCGAGTTTATAGATAATTCAGGAAACACGTTTAAAACGATGACAATTAATGGTAATTTATTTCCCTATTATGAAGATGACAAACGACGTGGAGATGCATTTCGCCCCGATTTAATAAAAAATATTCCAAATATCAAACTCCGGGAGGATGACGTCATCATCTGTAGTTTTCCGAAGTCAGGTATGTAAGGTTTGTTTAATTCACAAAGAACAATAATTTCAAAGTATGATTCCTTGCTCATTGATTTTATGAAAAAAACATATAACAAAACACTAGACAATATTATGGAATATAACACACTTCTTTATTACAGTAAAGCACATAACGTTTCAACACAGATGTAGATCTTGTGTTTTGTTACATGTGCTCCTCACTTCTACATGTCGTTCAAATCTTATATGAAAAAAACATAGAAGGTGGTCGTCAGAGTGGAATGCAACATTGAGAAATAACACAAGATTAATACAAGGAGGAACGGTCTGGTAACTATTACCTACTGGAGTTTTATTGCCGAGATGAGCGAATACTCAATAGCCAAATAAACTTTGCTTCTTTTGATTTTATTTCTCTGTCATTTATCTTGAAGCTAAATGTATTGCCTCAAAACTGAACTTTATCATTGAGTATTTTTATTTTCAAGGTACACATTGGGTTTTTGAACTCACCCAAAAGTTATTAAGAGGAACAAAGAATGACCTCAACAGTCCAAAACTGCCGTCGCAAACCCTTGAACTAAACTATTTTGAGAATCTGGAAAAACTCTCATCACCAAGAATTTTGGTGACTCACCGAAAATATAAAGATTTACCTCGAGATATCTTTAGAAGACCTCGGAGTAATGACCCCTCAGAGAACAGAAAGCGACGGATTATCTATGTTAACAGAAACCCTAAAGATGTGCTGGTATCGTACTATAACTTTGTTGTGGATCTTGGAGAATACTCGGGCCATTTCAAAGATTATTTCCAGTTATTTATGGAAGGAAAAAGTAAGCAAATGTATTTTTATTCGGAGTTACCTCCCTTTAAGTAATAAACTAGTAAGACCAAGTCTCTATTAGTGGTCCACGGTGGTTCTGTGAGAGAGACGCTTGCTCTCTTTAACCTGGCGGAGTACTATTCCGGTAAGTTTCGAGATATCTCACTCTGATTTTCAACCCAGTTCTCTTTGTCAATTATGCAGGACGGAAGGGCAGGATGAACATTGTCTAGTCATTTGGACATATTATTATGTTCAATTCACCTTGACAACTTGAAAAAGAATTAAGTAGACTGACAGCGTCCTGTCTGAATTTCCTCATTACACACGGTATGACGTTCTGATCAGTCCAGCAGATGAGGCAATTTCATTTAATTGCAGGGCGTACTTCGTACGCCCTGCTTTGTTTTCGTATTGATTATTTTTTTTTTTTTTCGTCTACGGCAGGGCCTATTTCTCGGAATTGGTGCCATATACAGAAAAACGGATTACATGACGTTTTCGGACTTGTGGCTAATTGCAGTTTAAATGTAATACGAAATTGATCTGCGCAACATGAAGCGACATGAGCAACAAACATAAAATGGACTGTAGAGAACGTATTTATCAACCGATTTTGCTCGGATTACTTTCATCGTATTTCTTGTAACAAAGGACATATAATATAACTTTAAAATATTCGATTATATCAAATTCGTTCGTCACTTTTTCTTGCCGTAATTAATCGAAATTTGATTTTTTGTTTGATTTTTAACGGATCAAGTTGAAATTTCTATGATGTATACTGTCGGCAATTGCAAATAATTCTGCACAATCAAATTTTTTGTATCACTTCCGGTTTCAATGATATCATGTTTTTTCACTTCCGGTTGTGTGATTTCTGGTCAAACTGATTTATGATAAAAATAAGGTATGCATAATGTTCATGTTATTATTACAAACTGTTCAGATCAAAAAAATATTTACCGGAAGTTATAATTAAGCCGCAATATTGGTTTTGGTCATTTTGCGAAAATTGCTATTTTGAATCCATTTGTTATCCGACTTTAACAATTTTGATGGTAAACGAAAGATTAAAACTGTCTCTACAACATATGGGAAGCCGATTTTCGATTTTCGATTTTGCCTTTTTTGTATAACTGAATGTTTTTTTCCAAAGTTTAGATGCTTATATCACATGACCTTGACCTTGGATGACCTTCATATTACTCACAATGATACCTTGCGACCTTGACCTTCTGATGACCTTTTGACCTTTGGGGTCAGATCACTTAAACTTATTTTATAGGGCTCTAAACATGACTTTTTTAGCATATTGCCAGTGCTGTAGCGCAAAACCTAACTGGAATAACACCCTAATGTTTGTTGATTTTTAATGTACTCTTTAAAAGGTTTCAAATAATATCAGATTTGGCGATGTCAAAATTCAATTTAAGAAAATGTTGCGATTTTGATCAAACTTTAAAGGCTTCTATCTCGAGAACTTGACCTTAGATCATCTTGATATTTACAGATCTTATAACTATTTATGAGAGCTTTAACATGATGTATTCATTTTTCATGTCCGACACGTGGTTTCTGTTTTAGAGGTGTGACTCAAAGGTGATTTTGCATCTTTAAAGCGTTTTTACGACGGCCCTAATTTAGATAGAGCAATACTTTTTGCGGATCCGTAATGCTGCGATCCTGAGGTTTCCAAAAATATGCAACACTTCTATGTTACTTGCATATTTGACTATCCTATACTTTAACATAGGGCAATACTAGGTATGTCGGTTAATTGACTGTTTATAAGATGTCAAAATTGATAAATTTCTTAAGTTGACATGTTAAAGTTAAAGGGGATCTACCTCGATTATTGTTAGATATGTAGTAAATCCAGTTTAAGCATTAAAAGGTGGGATGGGGTGGACTAAACTACGGCATGCTGAAAATTTAACTTACTGAAGCACCCTCTGCTTAATTGACCCACTTTCTTATTTATGGACCGATTTTCTTCAAAATTTGCATATACCTTAATGTTCGAATAGTGATTTGAAAGAAAATACAAAATTTGTGTTGTGCGCATGCGCATTGCTAACTTTTTTGTTTGTTTTCCGATTTTTACGAAATTTGGTATGTACATGTATAATCGGATTCAAAACTTAGGGGAAATGTTAAATTTAGTTCTGCGCATGCGCAATATCAACTTTCTTATTTCTTATTCAAATTTCTTCAAAATCGGTATGTATGTGTATAATTAAATTCGAAATATCATGGACATTTTGAATTTGTGAAGTGCGCATGCGCGTCGCCAACTTTCTTATTTCTTATCCGAATTTCATGAAACTTGGTATGCATAACTATATTCCGATTCGAAATATGATGGAGATATTGAATTTGTGTTTTGCGCATGCGCATTGCTAACTTTCTTATTTCTGAACCAAATTCATTCAAAATTGACATGCATGTGTATAATAAGATTCGAAATATCATGGACTATTAAATTTATGTAGTGCGCATGCGCATCGCCAACTTACTTATTTCTTACCAGAATTTCTTCAAAATTAGCATGTTTGTGTATAATCAGATTTGAAATTTCATGGACATAATAAATTTGTGTAGTGAGCATGCGCAGTAACAACTTTCTTATTTCTCAACCGAATTGCATGAAACTTGGTCTGCATACGTATAGACTGATTTGGGATTTCATGGAAATAAAGTATTTGTGCAGTGCACATGCGCATTGCCAACTTTATTTTTTCTTGTTGAAATATTTTTAAACGTGGTATGTATGTCTATAATCATAGTCTCAATTGCATTACCCTGTTGATCTCGCGCATTGAATTGTCAGTACAGTGCATGCGCTTTCGAATATTGCCGCATCGTCGTAACTGTATGTCGTAACCCGCCCTGCACCAGTACTGTTACCTGTACAGTTCTAGTTTCTTTTTTTATCCATTCTTCAGCTTTTAACCTAACATTATTCAAAAAAGGCAAGAGCAGTTCAGTATGATAATCATTTTTGTTTTATAATTTTTCAGCCAATTTTGGTTGTTGGTTTGATAATGTTACATACTGGGAAGAGGTTATAAAAAATAGACCTGACGGGAATGAAATACTTCAGTTGAATTATGAACAATTACACAAGGTCAGATACCACCTCTTAGAATAAACAAAAAATTTCTCAAACTCTGTCAATAAGAATATATATTCATCAACAGTGTCCAAAGTATACAAACAGAATCAAATAAACCCATAAAACTATGTAATTTTCAAAACAATTACATGTTAATATTGAAAAACGCTTAAAGTTTGATTAAGCGTTATTCAATAATTGTATATTATAAACATAATTTTCTGGAATTATCAGATTATTTAGGTAACCTGTTATAGTTATGACACCTTTGGTGATTATGTGTAGGATAATGCATGGTTTCGAGGGATTAGTTGACATAATGCCCGCGGGTTCGGGAAAGCACGAGGGCCGAAGGCCCGAGGGCTTTTCCGAGCCCAAGGGCATTATGTCAACTAATCCCGATAGAAACCATGCATTATCCGACATAAAAACCGATTCCTAATTCAATAATTGGTAAATATGTTGAAAAATCAATCAATACATTTAACATCACATGGGAGGTAATCCATGTCGTGTGAAAAAATGTTCCAGAATTTTCAGAAATATTTAGTTTTTAATATTAAATATCTAAATTTACATTAAAAAAGTCTAAAATGTAGTATTGAAAGATATAAATCCCTCGAAAATTAATTACGCTCTAAAAATCTAGTTTTTACATTTTTAAAACCGTTTTTAAAAAATAAGATGACCAGTAAAAAACATTACAAGAAATGTGAGGGTATATATTGTTGTATCAACCTTTATTGTATCATAGGAAGCAAGAAACCTTACAGATCACTGGGTTGTGACTTGGTATTGTCTGATAAGATTGCATACTTTGTCACTGGGTAGTGACTAGTTACGATTCATCTGCTTGATTTTGAAACTTCAATATTAAGTTTGAAAAAAAATCTTTAAGACGTAGAGTTGATTGCTCAAATGTATTGGTGTTAGATTAAAGTATATTCTCTCGAATGTACTTTGGTAGAGGGGATATTATCTCGAATGTACCTGTCCACGGGGATATTATCTCGAATATCCCTGGGTTGAGGGATATTAGCGAAAAGAAAGACCTGCCATAACAATGGGATGACGTCACAAGAGGTTTTTATATACTCCTATTGACCAAGTTTGAACATTTAGATTTTTATTTCATTCTAAGAGGTTGTATTCCTTTAACTCTAAAATCACTTTTGAACCCCCTCACTCTTCCCCATCCTCTTCCTGTGACAGCCTCAGCAAGCTACAGATCTGACATCAAGTTTAGAGTGTAATAAATTAAGTGTCTGATACACAAAATAGAAAACAGAATCAACTTACTGGTCTGATACACAACTTACTGGTACTAAATTACTAAAACTAAACGTTCAATTTTCCGTCAACTCAATATAAATATGTATGCACGAATTGGTCTTTCAGAATCCACACAATGAAGTTAAAAGATTGGCAAACTATTTGGGTGTTGATTTAAATGAACAACTTCTTCTTGACGTCGTCAATTCTTGTTGTTTTCGTCAGATGGAAGTGAGACATAGTGAAGAAGAACCACATGTATATAGGAAAGGTATAAACATATATACAGTAGAGCCCCGAGTTTAAACAATGACTGACAATGCATATGACAGATAATTGTGGCTCATTTCAAATGCATGCATTGGTTAAAGTGACAACTGATAACTCATAGATGCCACTGTGTATACAGAGAAGACAATCTTTTTTCCCCTATAAAGACAGTTGAATTTGTTTACCTGTTTTACTCGGGTTGGTTTACTATATATAAAGACAATATAGACTCTATAAAATAAGCAATTATTTACTATGTTGTTATTTTGGTTTTCAGGGAAAGTGGGAGATTGGAAGAACTGGTTTACTGTAGCTGAAAATGAACAATTCGATGAGGTATTCTCACAAAAAATGGCCAACTCAAATCTCTCGTTTATGTATTCATAATACCTATTCACTTGTCAAAAACTAATAAAATCGATAAAGTTGTTACAGAGAACGCCATATATATTTATATATATATTCACTTGCAATATTTGCCAGTCTGCCCTCTTTAATTCCTCCCCCCCCCCCTTTACCTGCTTTAAATGGCCACAATCGCCAACCAATCATACATTAGTCTCAATCTCATTTTTAAAAAAAAAATATGCTAATCAGAGCGTTCACAACTCTTTCTAAATAAGTATTGCGATTACGTAAGACATATAAGGTTAAATGCTTGTTTGAACAAAAACAAATGGTTTTAAGTATTTTTCAAGGGGTTATCACACAAACAAACCCCAAACTCTATTTCTCATTAAAATAAGAAATGATGTGCCCTTCGGAATGCACAGGTTTTCCGTTTTAGAAAGTTCTTGGTAAATATTTTATTGTAATAGGGGGCATTGCAGGGTGCAAGTTTCTACTACATGTACATGTATTCCCCTGAAGTTTCTACAGAGCACACTTATTTCACTACTACATGTATATCTCTTGTTGTCTGATTATTTACTTGAGAACTTTTACTTCCCTTTATTTATATCTAATATTTTGATAGCCGACATTCTGGTTACCAAGTTATTTACAGAGTTCGTCGTAGTATCTTTTCTTCTTACTTTCATATCCCGGAAGCTGCAAGACCACCGTTAATTATTATAATTATTCAAATTATCCGAGATTTTTGATAAACGGAATTGTTTTGCTTGTACGGATTTTTATTATCCAATAATAAAGCTAACGATCGATTGATTTACTTTTAAACTAGCAGGAACTATATAAGGCTTTTGGGCATATATCTGTGTACCGATAGAGTGAAGGTTCGTTGATTTGTAAATGCTGGTCTTTTAAGCACATTGTGTCAATAATGAAGGCATTATAAATAAAATGAAATGCATTAAGGAGCACTAGCACCAAACGGGCCGTATAGCTCCAGAACACGATATACATCATATGAAGTAAGAAAGGTAAAAACACGCATCACAGAAAATTATAAAATCTAGGCGATAAAAACCATATCACAAAAAGCAATTTAATGACTAAAAAAATATAAACACAGTATCACAGTATTCACCACGAAATGATATTAAAAACAAAAACTATATTAAAAGAAAAAGATGACTGATATTTAAAATTTAACATACAAACTAGCGTCATAATGACATGATGGATATTCTTGAGGCAAACATCTCTTAGCCAGAATTAAGCTTATTGTTGGTAGGACTAAATCAGCCTTATGTACATAACATCTAATCCAATATTATACATTCTTCAGAAAAGGACATCATCTTGCAGAAATCTTGTTACCATCTAAATAATATTGAAACTGTCATCATCCATGTGTTTAACTACCCTATAATTAATTGTATTCAATATTCGCCACGTGCTATCACCTATAAACACATCTTCCGGTATCCGCCATTGTTGTTGTGACGTAATCAATTATTGTGCACATGTAATAAGCTCTAAGTGTCACGAGTATTAAAGAATTAGAAAGATTTGAATATTGATAGTGACATGTACCAACTCCTCCCTATTAATTTACACCTGATCTACAACTATTTGGTATTGAGATGAGGGAAAATAGCCGTGGGGAGAGAGGTTGGGAGGGTTAAATGGGGTTTTAATGAAGAAATAATAGAGATGAGCAGTCCTCTTCAGTTGATGAAAAGTAATTTAAGACTAAACGTCTTCCATTTTTCGCTCAACTAATTTAAATATGGAATATGAACTTGGGATGCTCTATAAGAATGTTTTTTAGCATTCTGAAAAGAGAGCCAATTACTCCAAGCCGTTTATCAGACCAGAGTCCATGTCCCGTTCGTTTAAAACAAAATGAATGTTTTCGATTTGATTGATTTAAACATATTTTATTACACAAATGTAAAAGGATTTGGCAAAAGTTACAAAATATAACTGTCATATTTGTACAAAATATAGAAAGGTGTGCTCAAATGCCAAGTGCCTAGTGCGGAAAAAATGATGTTTGATATCCTCATCTAATTATTCATAAAATTATTAATGAGTAAAGAGTTGGGTTATGAGAAAGATGAATATTGGTATTTATATTGATCGAAGCTATCCTCGGTGAACGATCTTTTGCTTTCATTAGTGGTATTAGGGTGTATTAAGACAAATCTTAATGAAAGTACTGGCCTAGGTCACAGAACAATATTGAATATTATAAATAAAATGAAAGTCAAAGTTAGCTCCAAATAAAAAAAACAAGAACACACACACACATACTGTATATCATTTGTACCAGTCCTAGAATATATTTCCTGGAATCTAATTAGAAGTTAATAATTCAATAATATAACATGATACCGTGTTTGTGGAGGGGGGTCTTGGATGTGGATGCCACCAGGCATTTTAATGTTCAATGGTAGCTTTGGCGAATGAACTATTTATATAGGAAATGTTCCAAAAGATTGCCGATTCGTAAAAATACGTAGAAAACTATTTTGTAGACCTTTGCATGTTAATATTTATCGTGATGCAGGCTGGATCTACAATTAATGTTCTCCTGAATTTACCGATTAAATAGGCGTGTGTTTGTATCGATTTCATTATACTCTTTAAAGACAATTTGCTTAGAAAAATATTTATAAAACAAAAATGGCGTCTATTAACTTGTTTTAATTCTATCAGAAATCGCTCGTCTGCCCGCATCACGTCATTAATTCTAATATGGCGGGAAACACGTCAATAACTTAACCTCTATTAGAATAATGTACGAATTATATCCGCCATTTATTCTGATTCCAATTAAACACAAGTCTTTATCAATTCACTGTTTTAAATAAACTTCTAGCTGTTACCCAGACAACCATACTGTCTTCTCATTCCTAGTAATAAAGTTGTCATGGAGACAGAGACGCTTATAACATCCGGGCAATCAAGCGAATTAAAATCATTGCTCAATTGTCAATGCGATGTAATTAAGCGATATAAAGAATCGAGACTGATGTTATTGGACCAGAGAAGAACTCTCATTGCAGAAGATGTCTTCATCAACAATCTTTTCACTTCATTTCATGGTAATTTGAACAATTTCCACTTTGTCATCACCTTCATTATCTCCCTTTAATGGCGTCATTAATCACGCGAGAAATCGAGAGATGTGGTAATCAATCGGAAGGAAGTGACGTATAATTGGATTAATGAATTTTTCCGGTGATAAAAGAGACATATACTAGACCAATTAGATCGAGTGTCGCATCACTAAGAAATAACATTAAGTATCAACTTGGCTCCTCTGCTGATGTTTCATTGAATCGTTTGAAAATGAACAAAAAACGAAAAATAAAAGTAGACATTTCCATAAACACTTTTCTAGTGATAAGAGTAATACAACTTTCTACTGTTCTGTTAAGCACCTTTTGTTGAGATATGTCCTTATTATTTCGGGATTTTGAGGATGCAATGTAGAAGGAAGGTCAATGTAGATATTTGAAGCTTCTGTTAAACATTAGTCGAGTTGCAATATGACTCTATAAAGTCTTTCTAAAAATTGATTTTAAACATCTACTAAAAACACCAGGTGGAATTATATATTTTGCAGAAGAGATATGCGGGCTTCAATTTTAACGTGATATCTCAAGATAAGATAAATGCACAGTATGGTAAAATGAGGGTGAAGTAATGATTATGTCCCTTGTTTATCGTGTAAATAAGTAACCTCCCTTTATAGATTATCTCCCTTTGATGATGTTCTTTCTGTCTGTAATGTTTTCTTTAAATATCAATACAGAATAAATATTGATCTGTTATTATTCTTCCCCTATTTCTTCTAATTACTCTTTTTAAAACACGATTCGTCTGCTTTTTTTTTTTAAATGTGTACGAAATGAACCTCGCAGACTTATGAAAGAAACGGCTCCCGGTGACAAGCACAACTGAAAATATGGTGAAAAATAGGTTGGTGAGTTCATGGAATTAATTTCTGAAAAAGCGAAAAGTAAAGAATGTCAAGTTCTTCTAAGAGAGTCAAATTTTGATGCCATGGAAAACTTCTTCTTAGGTCAATCTAATATTGACTAAATCCACCAACTCCCATGTTCCCAATCGTCTTGTCAGTAGGTTTCGTAAATATCGAAACTCGATGAACGATGCTGTGTAATATTGGTAAACTCTTTACTTATTTATTAATAATTTTATACCTTAAAATTAAATGTGGTTTTGTATATTTTCAAGATTTAAATTTAGATTAAATGGTAATGTTCATATAATGAGTTCCTTACAGACCAAAATAACAGAACACAATTTTATGGTATTCTACTCCTTAGTTTTATTACACACAATGTTTCAACAATCTACATTGTCATCTTCAGGTGAAGTAAAACTAAGGAGTAGTATACCATAAAATTGTCTTCCGTTATTTAATGTGATCTCTACCCCTAAATGTTCATTTCAGAAGCTTAATCTTCCTCTTTAGGTTCTGTCTAGAACGTGATTGTTCTGTTTTCTTTAATTAATTTCAGGCAATTAGCAAGACTTTCAAAATATTACAAAAAATCTAAAATATTATATTTACGAAAAATATATGTATTTATCATTTATGCCAATTAAAGCAAATTACCAAAAAGAAAAATATAAGTTAAAATTTTTGTATTTTGTTGAATCAATTTATTCCAATTATTATTCGCTGCAATCGGTAATTAGGAGTCTAATTAGTGTTAAATTCTGTCTTTATTAATTATTAACGTTTTTAATTCCTTGTTTAATTGTTCATTTCTTTTCTTTATCAGAATTTCGATCCAATTAGACGGTGTTGTCTTTTTGTTTGTATTTTTTATCTTATTACGTATTTTAATTGCCTTAAAGTATGTTCCCTTTATAGATTATCAGAGAGGTTTTTGTTGTGTTGGGTTCAAAGATGACTGATGACAAATGCTTATACTGCTACAGATGCGACGAAGTTCGAGCTTTTCAAGATAATTGATTCGCTATTATCGAGGTTAATGCCATTGCTTATAGTCGAACAAAATACAGAATTACATTCGATCCACATTGTCAATTGTTACGATTTTACTTTTGAATTTCTGAGAAACTGATCAATTATTATGAATTTTGGGTTTCGCCTTCTTAACCTATGTCAATTGTCAAAAAGGGATCAGGAAAACATCGTTTTTGTGAAGCTTGTTGTGAAGCTTGTTGTGAAGCTTGTTATTTTCATTTTCTAAACTGTGATATCAACCAAATAATTTCAGAACTGTTCAGATGGGGATATCCTTCACAGCATCTGTCTGTAAGAGCCTCTAATAAAGCGCCTTAATTAAAGAGTTTACTATACCATATTAAGGGTTATTGTATTTAAGGGCCATTGTATTCAATTGAAGGGGTTTCATCCCCAGATTGTTAACCGTATTGTGTGTCAATGAGACACAAATAAAAGACTAATTTGCTGAACATCTTCAATTAGGAACTTAACGGAATTCAATTCATAGCATCTGATTGGATACGAGTACACGTTCAGCCAATGAAATTCAAGATGTTGTATTCTAGAATACAAAGTTTACTGATCCTCAAGGCTAATTAATTGTATCTTCTTAATATACAAATGTTCAAGTGGTATAGGGTCATGACATGTCCCTACCCCCAGGGTTATTTACAGATCTAATGAGCGAGAAATTAGCCATGTTTTCGTCTAATTTAATTTCAATTTCTACTTTTGAAATGTAAACATCAAGGATCTCGGAGGGTTGTTTAAATGCTGCCGAAAGGAAAATGTTTCATCTCAAAATGCTTTCTAGCGAGATCGACTTTTTCGGAAACATAATATTTATATAAAAGAATATAGTCGTCAATGTTATTTATTATACCAATGCATGTAATGAAACATAAGTTATTAAGCAAATGGTTAAAAATAATTCATTCAAACTTACATCTCATTTTTTTCAATACAATACATGTATTTGGTTAATGCAATTTTACAAATTTTAGATTTATATTACATGTCGGTGAATTGTATATGTACATGCACTTCCACGTCGCATCTACGTTATATCTACATAACGTCTTCAGGAATTTATATTTATCAAGTATTCTTGAATCTTGAAAAATGTCAAACGAATTTAAAATCTGTTAATTAAAATAATTAAAAGATCTGTCAAATAGTTGTGTTTTGTTATTGATAACAGTTTAAGATACATTAGTTCTGTTAAATTTATTGTTTCATAAGTTCGACGTTCCTTGATGCCTGACAAACACATAGAAGTATCTTATCGGTACCAAATCATATTCATTATAGCCGCAATGATGGTTGTGGCGCCAGACAGGGGTATGCTTATTCCACTACTAGACACCTTACAAACTTCCCCATTATGATTTACATTCTTCCTCATTTGAAACATTCATTTGCTATACTGCCAATGTTTTTTTTTTAAATTGTCATTCGGATTTTGAGTTTCGTTTTTTGGTTCAATACTATATTTTCTTTTTCACTTCCCTCAAAAAAAAACCAAAACGATAAAAGTCAATGGCCAATGTCCGCATTTTATGATTTCTAATTAGATTAATTATCATAATCATCATAATGAATTAATGAACTGGGGGTAATAAAGATGATGATGATGTTTAAAGGTGTTGAGGCGGTTAGATCAAAGGTTTCACCATCTGATTGTATCTACAGGTAAATGAAGTAAATTAAAAGACCATCCCAGTGTGGTGTTTCGACTTAATATCAAACGACTGTAAACAAATTGAAGATATCACCAAAATTATCCCTTGGTTTTAAAATTGGGCTTTAAATGTTTGGTTTCAGTATATTATGATTGATTGCGATTCATTTTGGAAAAAATACAATGAACTTTGATAGTTCACCCAATTTATCTGAATTTTTGTTTTTCAATAATCTTTTCTGAATTTTGTCTTGGAAATCTTATATGATTTTCACATTTCATTACTTCAATAAAGGGTTTTTGGTTTATCAGTATAATAATGCATTACTAGAAAATAAACTTAGGTGAGACTGTGTGTGTACTGTACTGGATCAAACATTGACAGCATCCTGTACCAGCAGAACATTTTACTCAACTTAGTTGGGAGGGAACGATTAAGAGCTGAAGAAATCGCCAGGGTTTTGTTGATTATTATGCCAAGTTTAAACAGCTTGAAATTAAAGATTGAAAAATATTACTTTCTATATAATTTAACTTATTATTATCTTTTCTCGAATTATTGTGCAAGGATGACAAGAACAAAATACAATCACATAATACATAATTAAGAGATACGAAACATAACACAATCACAAAGATCATAAATATGTATATGAAAAAAAAATGTTTGATAGATCATGAAAGAAATATCACTGATTTATTGTTAAGTTGAAAAATGGATGGAATATGGAATAAAACAATTTTGGCTAAAAAACGTAGTTCCGAAGTAGTACTTTGGAGAAATGGAAAAGGAAAACTTGCAGTATAGCTTAATGTTAGCCAGACAACAAATCCACGAGTCGCCATTCAAACACAATATTGATCCTTCTTGGTGTTAAAAACAAAATATTATACCGATTATCCCATTGTATTATCTTAATCGTTTTAGAGGATGTTCCTAATGATAATATTTACATATAGATTCATGAACAGTATTCGTTTGATAATATGGTTTCTTTTCGGTATAGTTTTAATTCGTAGTTGGTGTGGGACGATAAACCTATGGGCTCCACTGTGCCACAGACAGTAGAAAATCAATGAGTAGGCCAATGCCACTGTCCTGGCAAAAGTTCCCATAGGACAATTCATGGCGTTTTCCAGTCCTCTTGAGCCCAAACGTGCAGAATAGCCGAACCAATTAGGGAAAATCTATGGAAAAAGCATAGCTGTAGGGGCCCATGCTTCAGGAGGTTTTACCGAATTTTAATGATATTTTCTCAGCTCACTTGGCCAATTTTCACGAATTTTTGGAACTCGCTGCCCGAAAACATAATAAACATACTTGTTCCAATGTTAGTCTTTTAAAACGACATACTGACATAATTTGACTAAGGTGCAATGGCTATGTCAATCGACAAAACCATTACCAGTGGACCAAGGCTTCAAGAAACTCACAAGAGTTTTCCGATGATTTTAGATATTTTCAGACAATTGTTTCATTGGTTACTGTTTCGTACTGAAATTTCTAAGCTATCGTTCTTTGACATGAACTTGATGACTTTCACATTTCTTTAGTCTCTACATGTGATATTCTGTTGGATGAATAAAGGCACCGACACAAGACTATGAGATTTGTACATAATTCTAGTTCATTTTAAGAAGTGCTAATGAACTCACCAATTCCAATTTCAAATACAACATATCTGAAAACATCTCGTCTCAAATTAGCACTTAGTTTCGTTTACATATATACCGACCAAGAAATTAAAGAATTCCCTATTTTACTGTAATCTGAAAATCACATGGATTAGCGAGTTTTAACGGCCAGGGTGTGGAATACTAATATCTCAATAATCCAACTAACACTCTCTAGTTATGGCTCTATGGGGTGGATTTTTTTAAATTTAACGCCTGACATAGATCAAAGTTAAAACAAGATAATTTGAAATGCCTTTAGTTTTAAAATTTCACCTTTAGATCCCCATTTCACAGACTATTAAGAAACTAAATTTATCAGAAGAGTTAAAATTTAATTATTAAAAAGTTAGATTTGGGAAAACAAAAGACTGAAACTGTTGAGTTTTTCTCAAATTTTTAGCTAATTCAATTTTTGTTATTATTGCCTTTAAATTATTATGGAATGGTGTATGCTGTAAAAGTTTGTTTAAATTTTAATGTGTTCTTCATTATTGGTTAATAAATGACTAAAATAAGTTTAAGTTGTTCTGCTAATGGAGTGTCAACACAATATTCACAATATCTACAGCAGCATAATAGTTCTAAAACTGTTATAAGCTGGAGTTTACGATAAATTTTACACTGTCCCTTTCTAAGCTGTAGTTTTCATCACTTCATGTCTTTCTGATTTTAAGTGTCGTACTCAGATTATAGACTTGTGATGAGCAACAAATGACAAATTCTTTGAATATACCAGCATAGCATATTCATTTGAGAGTAGAAAAAAAAGCACCAAGCATAAAACAATCCTACTATGATCTATTTTGAATGGAATATACAATCCATATTTGTGTTATTGTGTATCATTTCGTTTAAATTTTCACAATGCAAAGCATCATTTGAATAGATAACCTGATAAAAATTTTAAAAATACACAATTAGAAATTCATATTTATGAAAATAATGTATCTTAGTGTCACAATCCGATTTCATTTATTTGTTTTGATTCTATTCGCTGTGTTCAGATTCTCTAAAAACAGTAGCATCAGAGTGGTAGCATATTACTTTAAACATGGTACATTCTTGAGTTAATATTCGAAGATTCACTATTCACTTCAAAAAAATATTTTCATGTTGCAATAAAAGAAACCTTGAAGTATAATTTTCCTGAAACTGAAATATCAATTTAGACGGCACTAAATATTCACGATATCGGTTTTTATGGATTAGAAATCTAAACACTAAAGAAACTGGAATTTAAGATAATTGTGAGCTTTTGTTGGGAACACTCAAACTCAAAGCAAATTTGATGCAAAAAATACCAATTGATCCGTTAAATTGATAATGCAACTATATACACATTCTGACTTGTTTGAGCTTTTGAATCTTGACATTCTATGTAATAGAATTGCTTTCTGTTTCAAAATTCTGTCTGGAGAGCTGTAGAATTGTTATATTGCGATCTGCAGTGTATCTAATTTTTTTCAGGTATTTTTACAATATTTGATTATTGACGATGTATGTAATGAATTTTATTTTCTGTTAAAATCCCAAGATGGCAGTGGAATAAGGTGTTTATTTAGCTCATTACACAGTCAATTGAGTTAAAATTATCTCCAGAATCTCATTAGCATCATTAAAATATAATTAAATTCATTAAACTACAGATTGTCTGTAATAGAATTAACTAGAAACTACCAGAGTCGGGATTATATCACCCCCTCGCCGTGTCTCCCCAACCCCAGGGCGTGTCACCAGCATCACACAATAGCATTTCACATGTAAACATCAAATCCACTCCAAATCTGTGGTAATCTTATGTGAAATTCTTGAAATATCCGTTAGAAATTATCTTCTAGAAATTTTTCTTAAAATATATTATTATGACGTTAAATATATCTGTTAGAAAGAAAAGGGTGGGTTTCAATCAAAATAAATTCAGAATCAGCACCATTTGTCCAATTCAAATAGCGATATCAAAATTTTCTTTTTATAGGCCTACTTTTATGAAAAATTCAAATATTTATAGACAATAATTCCACTTATCATTCCTAGTCAGTTTCTTCATACTTTGGTTTTATTTTTTCGAACAAAAATCAATTTTTAACCGGCAAAAAATCAGATCTTCGCTTAGAAATATTTAGACCGTAGTCGAGACAATGAAGTGAAAAATAAAGTTAATTATTACAAATAGTCCAAAACTTTGATAATAATAACATTCATGTATTGTGTTTATTATTTTTAAACATGTAAATGTATATACATAACGCATATAGTGTTATGAAATTACGTTTTCGGTAATATTTGTTAAATTCAATTTAGTTGGGTTTCAGACGGATGATAAGCTGGTCTATTGAAAAACATATTTTATAAAATACCTAAGATAAATTTTGTCTGGCGAGTTGTAAAATTTTTCTTGATATTTTCGATAGAAATCGATAATCTAGAGATCATGGGGGTCTTAATCTCAAAAATATTGGTTTTAATTTCTTGAATATTTTATGAAGTTTAATGTATTTATTCAGAGGATTTCTGTTCTCATCAGAACAAGAGGCTTGCGGGTCTTTTTCTCTATCCCTTTATTCCCCGTGAACCCTCCAAATTAATAACAATAGCAGGCGATAAAACAAAGGTTTAACAAATTAACATGATAGTTTAATAATAAAAACTCACACTTCAAACCATTTTAGTTTTAAACCTTTCTAATCTTTCTTTATTGAACAATTCCTTCTACACCATCCGAGCTGTCAATAACTCTTATTAACACTTGTATCAAGGCTTTTCATTGGTTGATCAGCAGGTCAAAAAGGTTAAATAACCATGTGTATGTATTGAACAATGACACGCCCCTTTCTAACTGGAATCATATAAAACATACTAACGTTGTAATTTTATTTAACTGTATTACAGCAATAGATCTTCAAGTGAACACTTCAATCCATCTTTTAATTATCATTTTCAAGGAATATTAGAAACATTCTGGAAAACAACTGCTGAATATTGCAGGAACTTTCTTTGAAACATTTGCTGGAATAGTTGCAGATTTGTATTTCTACGAGAAAAGCTGTTGGACTTTATATTATTTGATAAGTGGATTAAGTGAAGGATTGGATTTTTTAACATTTAAGTTTTTGAGGATTTTATACAGAGAAGATGCAGGCCCAGTTTCACCAAGCTGCAGTACCCTATCAAATGTGGCCCTATGTTCAAATGTTGCAAGGAAATCCCCAGGAATTCGCTATGCATCCAGCTTTCATGAACACATCCCTGCCGAATTATTCCCCCTATTTCGATTCTCCTCAAATGAAACCAAAAAAGGGATCGTCTTTCACCATAGATGCTATTTTGAATTCACGAACGTCTCCTTCAACCAGCGACGAAGAATTTTCACCGTCACCAAAACAGTTTTATAAACAACGACATTCTGAGAGTTTTACACCTGGGCGGCGACATCAAAGACTTCTGGAATCTGCTCATCCTTATTTTGATACCGGCCTCCGATCATCTACACCTACGTCATCACCAGAATCAGTTAAAATACCACTCAATTTTACAGGTAATTTCTAAAATATTTTCTCACTTTCCAAAGAGATGAAACAAACGTTCTACACCTTATCGAAATTGAAATGTAAAATTATATCTCTAGTGCATGTAAAACACGTTTTGGATTTACGATATTTTGATGTCCAAATTATACAAATTTACATTTCTTGACACCAACGCCCTTAAGCTAGAATGTTCCTGCAGTTTCAGATATTCATTTTTGTAAATTCAGTACAACACTTTCTTTAATTGAATGACCATCAATTTACGACCATTCCTGCTATAGAATGAATAAAATTACTGTATTAATTGTTTCAAACAAGTTCATAAGTAATGATTTTTGAATATCGAATATTAAGGAAAGGGTTAATTTAAAATAGAAAGCTGTAAATGGAGGTAAATATTACTATAAATACCAAATAGATTTTAATTAAAACATCTTCGATAAAAAGTGGTTACTTTGTTAATTCTCTATTTTTATAACTGATCCATTTTTAACTATTCTGTATAAAATAAGAATACTTGATCTTAAACATCATGGAATTCGGAGTTTCATTGTGTATTTGCATGGATGCAACGCTGTTAAAGTTTTGTGAAATCTCAATTTCGTTGTAAAAAAATATCTTAAATGTTAGAAAGGAATTATGTATGGCCGGAAAATAATTATTTAGGACTAAATAAGGCTAACTACAACACATCTTAAAAAAATTTTTCCGGTGGTTTTGATTTGTAGGACATCATCAGATTGTATGAAGGTACCAATGAGCACAGCAGAAACAAAGCAAAGATATTTTGATAAAAATTTCGAGATTCTAATTTGGAAGCTGTAGTATTTTACAAAATATAAGAAATTGTGTTTCAAAGTATAAATATAACGTGAATGAATATGATTTCTCGAACTTTGGACTGTGAAGATGATTTTCAATAATTAAACTATTGTTTGAAAAATCTTTAATTTGAAATGGCCTGATAGCATATTTACATGAAGTCAATTTTACTACATTACCGGTATTGAACTTTCAATTCAGGTTGGCTACAGTAAAATTTACTGCCAGCGCTATCAATAAGTAAACGCAATTATTCTTTTATTTGAACAAAGAGTTAATAAAAAGGCAAATAAGTCAATTTTAGAAAATAAAGTACAATTAACTGAAAAAATATATGAACATTTCTTTGTTTGAAAAAATTAATTCACTTTTATTAAAAGTTATCTCAGTAGACCTATATTCCAAAAAAGCTCTATGCTGTTAATATAAGTTGCATTTGTGAACAATATTATTACATACTATTTGATAGTGTATGTTCTATTTAGTATTCAATGTAAAAGTTTGTAGTTAAAACTTTCTTATAATAACTTAAATTTTTTATAACATGGAAACGTTTCACTTTTTAATGAATAGATTTTTTTTGGAGCGAATTATTTTGAAAGATATAGCTACAAATTAATGTTCATAACTTGTTTGCGTCACTGCTCTGTCTAAAAAAAAAGAAACTATTCGTGGTTTGAAGTTTACGATGAAAATTCACAAACATAACTTACAATCAAAATTATTTTGTAGTTATATGAAATATATATTACAATCAAATTTCTTTCATAGTTCTATTTGTTGAGAACGGGTTATGGTTGTTTTAAGTCTTAAATCAATTACTTTAACAATAGAATGATAATTGAAATGAAAATTGCAAAGTTTTATATCATTCCAAAAAATCTCCGGAAATTTCTAAGTATTTATTTGAATTCTTTGTGACAATTTAACACAATTTTCTAATAAAATTGATGAAATACATGTTTTTAAGAATTTAATTGAAATGTTTGGAAATGTGTGAAGTGGAACCAGAGATAAAATTAATTAGCATTTATAAACCAAGACGTTGATGAACAGAAAACAGTTCAAACATTTTCATTTTAATTTGATGAACAGAAAACAGTTCAAACATTTTATTTTTAATTTGATGAACAGAAAACAGTTCAAACATTTCATTTTAATTCACCTTTAAACAGCACCATGTATCACATGCTGTACAGGAAAACAAAACTTAAAAAAAACATTAGTTGAAATCAACAGTGGAATTGACGACCACCATGATTACCACAACATTTTAATAGACTTGTCGAGTGATAAACTCAGTCCGACCAATGGTTTTTAAATTCAACATGAAATACACTGAATATAAATAGAACTTGTAATCAGTTTAAACAAAATAGAAAACAATTTAAACATAGTTTGATAAACTGATGATATATAGCAAGCAAATAGTCGGTGTGGTAATGAAATATAAGTGAAGTTGTATTTAGTTTATAATAATATTTAGTTGGATTTGGGTGGTATTTAGTTTCGTTTGTTAATACAGTCCATTTCTGTAATATGTCCTAAAAAATCTCATTTACATTTGATTAAAATCTACACAGAAATAATTGAAACTGTGAAGATGTCCTTAATTAAAATTATTCTGATTTTCAACAATCTTTGGAATTAATTATAAGAACTTAATTTAATTACTTTCATTTTTATGAAAGATAAAAACAAAGTTCTCCCAGGAAGAAATATTATTTAAAGTCTTTAACTTCCTTTTGGGTTAATGATGTTTTGGAAGGGACACAGTTTTCAAATCATTTTAGTTTTGCATCGTTTAAAAATCAAAATCATAAAATCTGCAAGAGCCTACAGCATATTCTTGGTGACAAACGATTTCTTTTCTAACGTCAAAATTGGTGATATCGATCTGAAGTTAAGGAGGCGTTAACGAGGATTACCATATTGACAGAAGGGACAATTAAATACATCAGCTTAACAATTATCTTAACACCTTGAAATTACACCTTAATAGACCCTCACCAACAATTTCACACAATATTTATTCTTACCGCTATTTTTTCAATAACCTGCAACACGTCTTTAATAAAGGTGTAATTGAGGCACTGTAAGGGTTAAATACAGGTATTATTTTCTAACCTCAGGGATTAATTAAGATTAAAAGATAATCTTGTTAAATAAATCTGTTGTGTTAAAGTGACAGAAGTTAATTTGTCTGTAGTTCTAGTTTGAAATATCTGATATATAACATTCAAAATGCGAATATTTACGAGTGACTATCCAAGATATTCAAATTTTAACGAAATAAATTAGTTTTGATATGATACCGGACGTTGAAACTTTTTTCAATTTTTATCATTTTTGCAATAACTTTACCATTCAAAACGAAGTGTTGTCCGGAACAAATTGTGAGCTTGTTGGAAATAATAACTTTTTGATAATGTTATATATGACTATTTTTATCAAAGTTATTTTTATGAAATTTTCAGATAAATCAGAGCGACGATCAAGTGGTAAAGGAAAACGAGTTCGAACTATTTTTACACCCGAGCAGCTGGAGAAATTAGAGGCCGAGTTTGAACGACAACAATATATGGTTGGAACTGAAAGGTACGTGTTTGGAAATATTAAAATTCTGAATTGAAAAATTATTTGCTTTAATAGTATCTATTTCGAAATGCATCCTTGCCTCTGTTTATTCCATAACTCCTCCTTCTTATGCATCGGTTTGATCTTAATTTCTATCTACTGAGTCCGAGTAAAATCATTTCAAAATTATCTCCTGAACGTAATTCAAATTCAAGAAAAATCCCAAATCATTAGTGTATAATTATAATGTTATGTTATTTCTTTGTAGATATTATCTAGCCGCGTCCCTGGGATTAACAGAAGCTCAAGTTAAAGTCTGGTTTCAGAACAGAAGAATAAAATGGCGAAAACAGAATCTGGAACAGCAACAAGCTAAACTGGCCTCTATGAACTTATACAATGATGTAGATACAGACACAGAAAGTGATGACGATGATAATACGTCATCAGTTAATGTGAACAGTTCGATATGAACAAGCAGAAATTGTCTTGGCTCTGATGAACCTTTATAAAAGGGACATAATTCGATTGTGATGTCTCCGACTGAGACCCTACGGCTATTCCAATCGGCCATGTCACAAATCAGTAAGGTAGATAGTGGCATAAGAATAGTAACGAATGAGATAAGCAGTGTCTGGTTAATTGATGTTAAATATGACATAAAAAAATAAGATTGACTGTTAAAACAATTACTATTTGTGCTTAATATTAAATTTATATGTGAAAACTGTGGAACTGACGTATTTGAGGTATTTTATCAACTTACATGTAAGCACTTGGGCCTATTATTCAATGAAATTGAAAGCGGAAAATGATTGGATGTAGGTCTATATTATAGTAGCCTGCCCACAAGAATAATAAATCAATTCCCATTGAAGACACTGCTGATAATTGCGCAATGGACCCTCAGTGTAAGCAATGCAGTAATACGACAAATTGCTGCCAACACATTGTTTATTATAGATCATAGAAATTGTTGTTATAACTAGTTGTACAATAGTAAAATATGTTGTGTATGTTATTCTTTATATTTAATATTATTATTCAATAAATATGTAAATTATTCTTTAAAAGCTTCAACTTTATCTAGAAATCTCACTGAAAAAAAGCCAGAAAAATAATTTACCATGATCATTACACTACCTGCTCAAATATAACCAATGGAGCGGATAGACTTCCGCATGTGCAGGAAATGACAATTATAGGGTTTTACTCTTCTGCCTCTATATCTCAACACATTTCCCAAAATATGAGACAAATTATAATTTCTGACATTAAATTCAAAATCATAGATCAAAAGTTGCATACCCGATATACTAAAAAACGATACAGAATAGCAAAGACTGCACTCATACACAATCATTTGTCATTTCGGTTGAAGGTCGCCCCCTTTAAGTTGTCTCGTTGTCATTTTGTTATGTTGAGGATTGGTTTAAGGTTGCTTCCCTTGAACTAATAAATGTGCAAATTTCGAGGTATATCCGTCATTTATCTTTTCTGCAAATAAAACATTTGAGCATCTTGAGTAGACTGGGATATTTTCTCGGTAGCATATTTTTTTTTAATTAGATGTCTCTGGGGTGGGAAATGCTATATTAGTGGATATTAGGCTGAGGGAGCCTACTCTATTTACAGACATTAAAATTTATCCTGGTCATTCAATACAATCACGATTGATCCAAAATTTATTGCTGTTTGACATATTTCACATTGATTTAATTTAGTCAGTGACGGGCCTTCCCAAAGGCTATGATTTGACCAATGCCATTATACATAGAAATGAAATGAACTTCTTACATTTTTGCATCCGTATGAACTAACGCCATGCAGTGTTCAATAAGGGAAATTTTGTCAGAGCAATTATTTCCGATTCCCAGCTGTGGAGGGATCTATTACTTGCACAGTATGTACGACACAAGATGGTCTTCTGGGTGGGCAACCCCCAACCCCCTTGAACACCCACTGCAACTGCGCTGCAACTGAATTCAAACTACGACAATATGATTTGAGCGTTTTATCGAAATATACAAATTGGTTATAAAGTTAAATATATCATACAAACATAATAATAGCACATTTAGCAGATCTGGCAAGAATACTAAGATAACGTCAGGTATTGCTAGTAACATCTTGAGAAAAAAAACTAAAATTTTTTAGCATTTACATTTCATCATTATCAGAAAAGATGCAATCAAAACTTTGTGACATAATCATAAAGACATTTTCAAGAAGTGTATTCCTGTTAGGCTACTTATGATTTATTTGCGTGGTTTTCACAAATTAAGCAAATGTGAAAACCGCTAAAGCACCCCCTCGTTTTAGTAAACCATAGAACATTATCATATCGGACAATGATCATTCTACAAGAAAATCACAATAATTAATGCACCAGTGCATGACAGTTCGCAAACTTCTAACAAAGCAAGTTTTATGCATAATATACATGTTAAACAAATAGGATTATCACAGAAATTACACTGGCGGTATAGATCCATTAAACACTTCATACGTCGTTTCCTTTTGAAAGCACTTTGATTCTACTTCTGTACCAAAAGTTTGTACGTCAAGCGAATCGCGATTTTTATTGGGTTTAATGTTTAATGTTTCACTGAAGCTCACAGTTGGGCAAGTAGGAAAGAAGTTATAAGGGGAGAAAACTACTGTATATTGGTTGGCAGAGGTCGACACTGACGGAGTGTCTTCAGAATGTGGTATATGGTAACTTCCGGTTGTTAACCACACCACTAAGTCCTCGTCAACCAAATCGTCATTATTTTCCAAAAATCTATGAAAATCTAAAACTGGATCGAAAGGATCGTTTTGAGCGTAGATTGACGAGCTGACGTCCTCCATGTCCTGATATTTAGTGACAGCCATTTGGTATCTGGCCCACCCGGCAGCTCGTCCGAAATTAGTATTATGAAGCATAAATTTACTCATCGCGTCATTCTGTATCCGGTATGCGCGATGAGATCCGAATTTGTTTCGACTTTTATGATTGTAAATAAGATGATATTTCGGATGATCAAAACTGTATTCCTCCACACCGTCCATCTCTTTTTCTTTTAGATGAGATTTAAATTTTACCTGAGTTTTATTCATGTTAACATACCAAGGAACACGAACAGTTTCCGTCGACAAGTCTAATGTCGAATACCGATTATTTCGACCTCCTATGTCCAAGTCAGCTTTGATATGAAACAAATGTTGATGTAAGTTTGCTAAAACATTATCTTCTATGAGATTTCCATAAGGTTTTTCATGCGCGATGTTAAACGTCGATTGCGCATAACCAGAAGTGGATATTTTTATTTTTATTATTCCATTTAGATGGAAAATATAGTCAATTATATAATCACTATTTGTCCTGGTCAGAATAGTTCGGACTACCAGATGATGGTCAACTAATCCACCGTACCCAGAAAATTGGCCTTTCACTGTCGAATAATGGCGACGTAATGGCATCCCAGAATTCACTTCAAAAATACAAATTGAATTCCGATTAAGTCTTGGCTGCCCAGAGTCGACGTAATGATATGCGTCGTGGAATGAAGCAGTACCTGGACAATCGACTCCAGGAACCAGCTCGTATGACGTGGCACCAGCAATGCCAGAAATGTCAAAATAGTTAGAGAACCCTGACACTACGCCGTACCCTGAATACAACGAACTCGCTTCCTGTAAACTTAGTTCGTACGCTAAACGTTCTCCTTGAAAACGAACATCGTATATCTGTAAACCAGTCGTAGTTCTCATGCGAAAATTAAAATTCCATCCGACGTATTTAACATGTTGTCCGTCTACACTGTACCTTCGACCATCCGGTTCATAAAATCTCGGTCCGCGACCCGGCGTATCATAATCACGTGGTCCGCGATGGTCATACGACGAATATTGTAGATCATAAGGATCAATCTTGTGTGAAATTTTCCTCACCCGACCTAAATAATATTGTTCAATTAATTTTTCTACGCTGTAATACATCTGACCATTGTACACTAAACGAGTTACTTCCCATGTTGATATATCATTACCCTCGTGACCAATTTGAATTTCGAATCCTAACGGATGATTATAGAATCCTTCCACGTTCCTGTAAGAGGAAAACCACGATTTCCGCTCACCACTTTTAATTCCTCGTGGCGCCGAGTCACAGAATAACATGCACATTTCCGATGTAGTACAGTTGTGATGATGAAGGCCAAAACTTTCACGAAAGATAGGGTACAGTCGTTTGGTCGCTTTATTTAAAATTTCATACAAGACTTTATATTCTACAGCATCTACTGGCCTGCTCTCCCATGGAATTGGTAAGCGTCGATATGCTGGATTGGCTATAAGAATGTTATAATTTGGGTGTGGTAAAGGACCCACGAGATATTCCTCTACACGTGGGGGGTCAGTATCACCTCTGTACACAACAGCTTTAGCGGTTCTATCAGGTTGACGATGTCCACCATCAAGATATTGTAACACAGCAGATTTTAAAGTCATGTGGAGATCTATGAGAAATATATAGCTACTATTAACACTAGCATCCTCCTGGCGAACGAGTGACGGTCTATCTAATTTGAGCAAATAATCACGAACGCTGTTCATTTCCTCTGGTGTGAGGTCGTCGAACACACCCGGTTTTTCGAAGTTCCGAGCTTTGATACTTTTTCCTTTTGAGCAACTTGGCAAGAACGTTTGTTCCACTATCACTACAACTAAAACTATTAAGAAAATGGCGGCGATTATAATTGCGGATATGGCTAGAGCACGTGTTATACGCCATGTCCTCTTTGAGATCCTCACGTCCCTGTTACTTCCCATCCTGCTACTCCTGTCCTGAAAGATACAGTTGAAAGGTCACATTTCAGTTGCATTACTAATAATGACAGGTGGGAGCAAACAAAATATAATTTATCAAAGCATGCAATAAAAATTGGTTACAAAAATATGACAACGGGGATACGATATTGCAGTCGGAATATTTTTCATTACCCATTTATCGTTCATATGAAAAAGACAATGAATACCCATTACGTTTAATTAGCACACTTGTTGCTTATATTGTTAGATCTATTCGTCTTTGCCTACGCGTTTTATCATGTTCTTATTATGATCAAGGCCGGTGTTTCTATAAAGTAGTGACATTTATTACAAACAATACAAAAAGAAAGCGCTTTGTGCAAATGGAATTGACAAACATTGAAATAAAACAATATATTCATATCGGGGAACTATGATTTAAATTTAGATATTTGCACAGCTTTACCTTACCTTTAGGTCATTCAAAACATATTATCATATCACCACTGTCGTTTGTTCTCCATACTCCTTCCTTCCTGTAAAGTAAATTAAACATACTTGATGCGTCAGCTCTGTAAAGTTACGTGGTTAGGAAACGATAGTTTTATATGCATGTGTAGTAACATATACCTAGAAATAAATGGTACAATATTCCTTTGTAACGTTGAAATGGTCTACGTCACATAGCCACACAGATTTTAGGGCGACAGAAAACTTATATACATACAGTCTACGTAACGTTACTCGTTACCCTAATGTACGAATGAGGTCCATTTACCCTATACAATCTGCTAACTATTAAAGGTTGATGTATGAGGTCATTTCTATATCGTGATAACCATTACTGTAGATTGTATGTAATTGACCAGGGTATTGTAGGGGAGAAATAGGTTACAGTTTCTCTATGTTCCGGTTCTAACTCTAGATAGTTACCACGAATTACACCGACTGGGTATCATTTACATCAGGTTATAATCAGAATGTTCGGAGAAAACAAGATATATCCCAGAACTTCACTCCTGGAATTTGAGAGAATTTTAAGCGTTCCATTCATCGTACATCGAACTTTCATTACGTAAAAAATAATCAGATATTTTAAGGTTGTCTTGATAAGATAAGGCATACGAATTGATGCTGCCTAAGGATATGATGAGATATAACTCTAAAAGTTTGACTGAGAAAATATCAATAGGATAATTCTTTAGATTGACTTAAATCCTAACTTACATGACCTCTGACCCTGACAAATTCGTATAAAAGTCAGGAAATCTGACCTCTGTACGGAAGGACAAATATTAAGACATAATACTATACTGACAATGACAATATAGATAGAAAGAACGTATTTATCTATTTTATAATAGAATATGACCTATATTCTTTCATACAGATGTTATATATTCATATAACCAGGCAGGTTACGCTTATTCTTCTAGACACCTGATACCAATTTTTATTATGAAACATGTTATTGATATGCCTATACTTTGTCACATGAAAACCTCATTAGCTGACATTAGTGTTTCATTAAATAATAACTAACGATATTATTTTCATGATTAGTGGAATCTTACTTACTTATGGTTCTATGTGATACATGTATAACAATTGTTCTTGTGCCTCTCACAATTTTTGCAAATAATATCCAACCACTTGCAGGAATAAATGTCACGACAATCGAGGAATAAAAGTTCATTCCTGAGATAAATCGATATCAGACGGTACAGGAAATTTCAAGTACATGTAGTTATACGAAGGGTCCCAAGTAAACCTGCTAGTAATTCTTATCAAATTAAGGTCCTACCTGCAAGAAATATCCTACTGCATGCGAATCACCTCATGGTATAACTGTATTAACGATACTAAGTCTTTGTTCCTTTGTTCAAGTCAAAAGCTTTACTCAACACATGGTACTGACTGTATTTTTTATATTGGACTATAAAAATCAATATCACTACAGTCAATCTAATATCAAATAATATCGCCTATTATGTATTGAGTTGAGCCAATAATAGTCGTGCTGTTTTACAGTGGTGGTGTCGACTTCCATCGCATAATGGAGCGACTGAGAGGATCTTTGATTTTCATTAACTTCTAAGTTTGTGCTAATTTGAAGAGTTTGGTAATATGATGGCAATTGCTTCCGCACAAAATTCCGACTATGTATATCCGATATAACAGTATTTCAGCACGCGCTCAAAGTTAAATGACATACAGAAATATTCACAAATTTACATATTTCTATATCGATAAATTCATAAAACTTCTGTGCACTTATTGTACAGGTTGTTATCGATTTACTCCGTTCGTTATTTACTATTAATTTAAAGAGGAATGTTCAGTATTTCCGAGGGTCGATTTTGGCTATGAATGTATGTAAATGGCCTCCAGAAGTACAAGAACTGCACAATCCCCTTAATAACACCCCTACCTAAACATTTATCTTTCATTTTCTGTATAATGTGTTTTCTATATATAAGGCATAGTCTCATTTTCAAACGCTTATAATTATGGATACACGGACTGATGAACATATCCCTTTAAACCAGATGATGTCGTAAAATAGTAATACGGAAAGTGCATTAAGATGCCATCACAAAAGATTGTTAAAAACTTATCTTCTTGATCCTGTCGTTCAAAAAATAGAAAGCAAGTCACATATTAGAATTAGATGAATCTATAATTGCGACAAAATAGCTTGTTCACGTAATTTGCGTTTGAAGTGCTGAAATCACCAATGAAGTCACTGTCTACAATTCAACCATAAAATATTATTCATTACCATCATTATAGTAATAGGCAATATGCTGTGAGACCAGAACACTCTATTGTGGATAATAAATCATGTAACTGCCAGCAGACAATCAATACAATAACAGAACTAGAACCACACGTGGCACAGAGTGGGACTTTGCAAATGTGCAAATTTGCCAAAGGGAATTTAAAAAAATACTCAAGCCTGAACGAAAATCCCATGTGCAAAAGAAGTCGAAAACTTTGAAAGTTGATGTGTTTTGGATTGTTGTGAAACCAGTAGTAATCACCAGACCTGACATACGAACGTACCAGCTAAAACCGTATGTCAATGACCTTGAACCTGCTGAAGGTCAAGCTCGCTTAAGGTCAAAGTCACGAGATACAAGTCTTTGAAACTGATAAACTTTGAAAATGCATACAGTAATAACACCGGAAGTTGACGTTTAACATCAAATATGAAAGTATATATGAACAGCCAAAGTCAATGACCTTTGATCATAGAAAGGTCAAGTTCAACAAAGGTCAAGGTCAAAAACGGAAAAAATTAATTGTTTTAACCTTGTTCCGTTTTTTGAACTACAAAGCCGAAATCAATGAACCTTTAACACAAGCTGTATAAAGCAATGCTGTATATGTATGCAAGGTCATTTTTTGAAAAAATATTAAATTTTACTTTTTTTTGATAAACAAATTTTTAACAAAAACAAAATTTTACCCGGATGTGCCACGCCCACGTCAGATTTTTTTATGTGACTTTATTTATATTAATATTATCTATTAGTGCCTAAATTTTCAAGCCTTTACATCCATTGGTTAACGAGATATACAATCATAAATGTCAAAAAGGGTCAAAATATATTATCGGAAATTTTGAAATTCTTAAACCTTGTTCCCATTTTTGAACTATTCAACCGAAACATCTGAGATTTTGATATAATTGAGCTAAAGTAATGAGGTAAGTGTGTGCAGAAGCATTTTTCAAAAAAATAGCATTCTATATATATTTTTTCCAGACAACAAAATTTAAACAAAATGAAAATTTTACCCGGATGTGCCACGCCCACGTCAATATTTTTTCTATGGATACATCTATATGGGTTATGTTCAATTATATTTCAAGTTTGAAGCTTCTATATCTTATAGATCACGAGATATGCATACATCAATGTCAAAACATTCAAAATGTCGGGTGAAGGTTTCCAAAATTGCAAAATATTAAAAAATTAAAAATTTTGCATTACAATACATTGTGATATATCTTTCGAAAGAGCTCGTAAAGCACATTCAGAATCTGAAAAAAATAACTCTCTAGGTGAATTAGGTCACGTGCTAGAGAAGTTCAAAGTTGTCAATTTTGCTGTTTTCAGACAGCTATAAAACCGGAAGTTGATATCGGAGGTCAAATATTAAAGTATCAGCCAAGGTCGCTGACCTTTGATCTACTTAAGGTCAAGGTTATCAAAGGTCAAGGTCACGAGATATGAGCCTTCAAAAATTGAAAAGTTTCAACTTGAAATTGAAAAAAAGCAAATTCGAAATTCAAAAATCTACTTCCAAAAATTTTCTCTAATTTTTATGTTCTTCCATTTGACACCAAAATTTTGAAATTCGGTTCAGCCAAATTGGCTGAATAAAAATCGAAATGTTTCAGGAAAATCAAAATGGCGGCCAAAGTTCCACTTCCGGGTGAAATTTTATTTTAAAATCGGCCGTAGAATTACGATGGCTACCCATCAGCTTAATTTTGTTGAAATATTTAAATTTCGCCGGAAGTTATTCAACCGGAACTTTAAATCGATTTTCCATTCAAACCGGAAGTGAAGTGAAAATTTCGACTACGTCACTCGATTAACATTTGTAGTAAAACTTTTTTATTAAAATAACAGATCAATCTGACAAAGATTGAAAAAATGTAAAAAAAAAAATCGAAATTTGATGAAAAAAATTTTGCTACGAATTTTCGAAATTTGAAATTGTTTAACTTTGGTCCAGTCAGCAGTTACTCACAGATTCCAAAAATGAAAACCCGAGCAAAATCGGCCCAAAAATCTGGCTTCCAGGGTCAAAAAACCCGTTTTTGCTCAGGTTGCAATGTGCAATTTGCACTTTTGCAAAAATGTTCCAATTTACATTTAAGCAGTAATTCCCCCAACTGTAAGATATATCGTTGTTAACAATTCATTGCAGCTGTTGCAGTTTAAGCTCTGTGCTCAGTAAAAAATATGAAGAAAAACAAACATTTTCAAAAAGTGAAAACTTCGACACAAAAAAGTGTGCATCGAAAATTTGAAATTTGAATTATTTTAACTCTAGTCATATTGGATATTCGCTAGGGATACGAAAAGTGAAAACCCGAGCAAAATCGACCTAAAAATGTAGATTTTAGAGCCAAATGTCTACTTTTTTCAAATTTTGCAATGTGCATTTGCCATTTTGCAAAAATGTTCCAATTTATCTTTAAGCAATACCTCGCCTAAAACTAAGGTATATAGAAATTAAAAGTTCACTGCAACTGTTGCAGTTTAAGCTGTGTGACTTTTGTAAAAAACGAAAAAAAAAAATCATTTCGATAACAAACTGGGACTTTGCGGAAGCAAAGTCCCACAATAATAGCATCAATTTATAACATAAAGTGGATAACTGCCTTGTCGTATTATAGGCCAGCAAAATGAATTCTATAAACGTCTGAATTGATGCTGGAGATTAATTTAGTGTGGGTATGGCCAGTTCTTTCAGGCAGGATGGTGAAAAAGAATATTTACTAATTCGAATTTCACCAAGTATTTCTACAAGAATTGGAATAAATCAAATTAATACTGGTAATGTTTGAATTTCGAAAAAACTTGATTAACCTATGAATGTGCGCAGACAATGAATCCTTCTCAGTACCGAATGGGGACCGCAGTGGCTCAATGAGTTAGACGTTTGAAGATCCAGGGTTCAATCCTGGCATAGGTCCAGATGATATCCCAACTTGGTTTCCTACTGTCAGTGATTCAGGTCGGAGGGGCGGACAAGGAAAAAGGCGTTGGGTCGTTCTGAAGTGACAATAAACCGAGGCTCCATGTGCTACAGGCTGTGCACGTTAAAAAATCCCTATAGGCAAATTGAAATCGAAAAACAAGTAAGATAATGCCACTGTCCTGACAAACTGTCCCTCACTGCCCACTTCATGGCGTTTTCCCATCATTATTGGCCCGTACAGGTGCAGGAAAGCAGGATGTAAAACTCCATTTCATTAAATTTCATTTCATTTCAGAAGGATAACCGGTAGCTTAATATTCACTATAACTTCACTGTAAATATAGTATTTGGACTCTTAGAACAGTTTTTACAGTTTTAGTTACATAAATATTGCTAAACCACAAAAATGTCAAATGAAATTGCTACATTTAATTAGGCTAACGACCTAATCATTCAGAAGAAACCTTTATAAAATGTTAATTAATATGAACGATTGTAATTATAATCAACAATGATCACCATTTTACATATTCCCATCTAATTATCAGATAAATGTTTGAATTAACGTAACTAACGTAAGAATTTATATATCAATTCTGACATTCCACAGAAAGTAGCAAATACCGCAATGGGAACATTACGATCTGATGGACAAAACGCTTCTCATATTTTTGGTCCGTCCTCATTAGTCTGCTATAGGTGCAGAAAAGCAGGACGCCAAACGCCATTTCATTACATTTTATTATTTCTAGTGCTCTGGCACGAGACATCCCCTGTGCATTTCTATGTACAGCACACCAGTCTATGGTTTATACAAATAAGGGGGAACGTTCCAAGTGGGCAATATAAGAAAATATCAGCAATCAGGCAAGGGGCATTACAAAAGTTACCGGCCAACGTTTATAAAACCATTTTCTGTGTAAGAGTGTTGAGATGAAATGTTATATCCAAACAGAAGTCCCACCCTGATTATATTCATGGTTTGCTATGATAACAGCCAGCTTGCTTGGAGTATATCAAATGTTACACTTACTATCATCTTATAGTTTATCTTAGAAATACTTGAAATATATCTGAAATATGAGACGGAAGATGTTTTCATATTTCAATTTGTTTATATTCTAATGTCTATTAAGACGTAGAAAAGTATAGCTAGTTGTATGCCCCACTGTGTGCACCTTTTAGTTAAAGAAGTTAGTTTTGGGAAATTTACTCCACTACTTCATCATATCAATGTAGGACCCTTGACGTTTGGGTACTTGTTAATTTACATCAGTTTTGCAATTAAACATGAATTGGGAAAAGGAAAAGATAGTATAGAGGGAATTTTTCTAAATACCCTCTTAAACTACTATGAGGTATATTCTTAGAAAATCATATCGTCTTAGACACAGCACTGTAAAATATGACCTATCTTCGATACGAAGTTTATTACCAATATAATTCTGGAAGGCATCATATACATTAATAGGAAGAATGTCTAAGGTAAAAAAACCCACAAAAAATGGTGTCATTATTTAATAAAACAATAACATAAGATACAACACTGATGACATACTGACTCAATCGTTGTATGATATCATGTACAAAAGGATGGACATGCTCTGACTCACACTATACGCTCTCCATTGATATTTCGAGTACTGGAGGTCAAATAAAAGAAATAGAATCGAACACACCCAACGCAACAGAAAGAAAAGAAATACATTCAATGTCTCTACGATGCACTAGGATAGTTATTGGTTAAAGTAGGAAATTATTCAGTAAAACTCCCTTTAAGTCTACCAACCAGTCGGTGTAAACAACGTATTTATCGCAATATGTTTTCCTCATTTTCAAAGAGCCGGTCATTACACCAACAGTCGTCCACTAGGATTTTAGATTTTTAGATATCCATTGTCCAAACTCCTTTCATAAGAAGATCTACTTCTGTCGTATAGGGGCCACTAGACGAAAGGAAAGTCGAAGAAAAAGATAGAGTAACACTATGCTGAACGTTATAGCAATGAACTTTATCCATGGGATGAATAATATGTCGGACAAAATGAAAATTCCGAAAAATCAATTACAAATGTCTGAAGAAACTTCAGTTATATTAGATTTGGACTTCATTCTAGAGAACTGCTCTATACTCATAAACTGAGATCAAAGCTGTTAAAACAAGACATAACCTAAAAGTACTTGATAATAGTTGAACGAAATAAAGAGACCTACTTACTGATTAGTCATTCCTTACATCTTTTCTATCGTTATACTGTCTGTAGTTCAACTGGTTTTATACACTAGTTTATTCCGTAGTTCCATTCTCTTCATAGGCAGTTCCTACCAATTCCTGAACTCCGGGCAGTACAGTAACGTTATAGATGAAATATTTCAAATTTGGAATGTGTAACGGTTATTTAGGACACGTTACTACACTGGCATCAATATCCACGCCCTTATCAATACAGACAGCCGGTTATCGCGATTCCTGCTGTTACTATAAATAGCTATATTTAGTTTATGGTGCCACTATTACAGCCTATATTGATATCTTCATAGTAAACATTCACCTCTTATACTGGAGTACTGTACACAGCACGAGCTACTGAATTCTTTATACCCGAAAAAACTACATGTACCTTCCTTCGACATGGGGCAGGCCTTCAGATACTCAAACAAACTTGATTGTCCTTACTTCGACATTGGGCAGGTTTATACTTTTACTGGAAAACGTCAGATCCTCACATTTGAAAACAATTCAGATGGACCTTACCTCCACATGCGGCAGGACTTCTCAAACTCAAGAAATCCCTTGGTCCTTATTACGACATCAGGAAGGTCTTCTGACACTCGAAAAAAACTAGATGGTCCTTACTTCGACATGCGGCAGGTCTTCTCATATTCGAGAAATCTGATGATGGGGCAGGCTTATCTGGAGAAATCAGATGGTTTTGACTGCGACATGGGACAGGTCAGACTGTCTTACTACAACATTGGGAGGTCTTATACTTATACTCGAAAAAATCAGTTAGTACTTACTTCGACATGGGACAGGTCTTCACATACTTGAAAAAATCAGATGGTTCTTACTTCGACATGTGACAGGTTTATACTTATACTCGAAAAAAATAGAGTATGGGTAAAAACACGTATTCGTAATTAATATCAATTATATGTTTTCCCCATCAAATGAATATTGTATTATTGATCTGTATTCAAGTTCTCGTAATCCACTTTTTAAGCGATCCACTACCAGATATTCGGAGTTGCTTTTCAAATATGAATGAAAGTTGGTAAATAGGCTAGTAGGTTGATTGGTAGACATGTTTATTCTTCAAGTGGACACTGGTGTATTATAGCAAATGTGCCAGTAGTGGACTATAACCCCTTCTTATTGGTCAAGCTTCCTGTGATATATCCCGAGATTTGTAGATAAAGTAAGTGGATTGGGTCAGCAGGAGGTCAAAATTGTAAATTATATAGAATGGTTCAGTGTTTTTACCATAAAACTCATCAGTAAAGATGTAGGGTGCGACTAATAGACCGGGAGCCCGGGGGGTCAGCCTAGCTGAAAAACTAACCAATTCTTAAATGTATCACTATTCTCCATGGACATTCCCTTTTAAGGAAATGGACGTCTGCCGGGCATGCATTGGTGGGTGTGGCCAGGAGAGGTCAAAGAAGAGTACCATTAAGATAGGCTAGTTCAACTTGTCAAATAACTAATAGAAACTAGTACCAAAGTGGTCAGCATACAGCCATATACTATAAATGACTATTGCCAGACATTTCCAGTGGTGGACTGTGTCCGCCAGACATTGATATCCGATACAAGAAAATTGAGCTAGATCAGCTTTTGAGCTAACTGCATGAAACCTTTTGTGAAATCTTCGTCTTTAACATGTGTATCAAGAATGACCACTGCCAGACATTTTCTGTGGTGGAAAGCCCCTGCCAGACGCCCCCATGTGACCCCACCCTCTAAAATGACCTAGGTTAGCCCATGAGCTAACTGCATGCAACCTTTTGTAAAATGTTCCTCTTTGCCTCATGTATAGAGAATGAACACTGCCAGACATTTTCTGTGGTGGAAAGCCCCTGCCAGACGCCCCAAGTGACCACACCCCCTAAAATGACCTAGGTTAGCCCATGAGCTAACTGGATGAAACCTTTTGTAAAATGTTCGTCATTGTTTCGTGTATCAAGAATGACCACTGCCAGACATTTTCTGTGGTGGAAAACCCCTGCCAGACGCCCTCAAATGACCCCACCCCCTAAAATAACCTAGGTTAGCCCACGAGCTAACCGCATGAAACCTTTTGTAAAATGTTTGTCATTGTTTCGTGTATCAAGAATGACCACTGCCAGACATTTGCTGTGGTGGAAAGCCCCTGCCAGACGCCCCCATGTGACCCCACCCTCTAAAATGACCTAGGTTAGCCCATGAGCTAACTGGATAAAACCTTTTGTAAAATGTTCCTCTTTGCCTCATGTATAGAGAATGAGCACTGCCAGACATTTTCTGTGGTGGAAAGCCCCTGCCAGATGCCCCCAAGTGACACATCCTCTAAAATGACCTAGGTTAGCCCATGAGCTAACTGCATGAAACCTTTTGTAAAATGTTCGTCATTGTTTCATGTATCAAGAATGACCACTGCCAGAAATGTCCTGTGTTGGAAAGCCCCTGCCAGATGCCCCATATGACCCCTACCCATAAAATGACCTAGGTTAGCCCATGAGCTAACTGGATGAAACCTTTTGTAAAATGTTCGTCATTATTTTGTGTATCAAGAATGACCACTGCCAGACATTTTCTGTGGTGGAAAACCCCTGCCAGACGCCATAATTGACTTGTTAACAAGTTTAAATTATGTTTATGAATATACTGAATATATCAAAAAAGTTATCACATTCCCTAGCACAAATTAACTAAATCTTTTTGATATACTAATTGGATTCTCTTTGTTTTTTTTTTAATGTGAGCGTTCTGATTTAATGTCTTTCTATTTATGAACATTATGGGAAAATGTAAAGTTGTAAGTAATAAGTATATGCTTCTATTCTTCATCTTGGTCTGAATCTGAATCCTCTCTCCACGGTTCATCATCCGAATCACTCAATTAAACAGTTTTGGACTCACTACCAGTGATTATCGTTGTTTCATCAGTGTCATTGTCTACCACTCTGTTGTCGCAGGCCCATGGAACCAGATTGGTTTCAGGAGTGTGTCATTGACAAACCATCCACTAAACTGTAACATATTGCGACTGGCTGATCTTCATCTCTAGCGTTTTACGAGTGGGTGGAAGCAATGCACAGTCGATACGTTTGACGTTTGCCAGCGGATTATCCTGAAAGACAATTAAATATGTCATTAGAAATAAGCATTTCATGACTGCTATGACAATAAGTTTAAATTTAGCTGGCAGGTAATTATATCAATTTCAGTTAATACCTTTTGAACTTTGCCTGTCATTTGCATTAATTTGTTGTAACGTGCTTCATCAATGTCTCAAGTCTGACTTTGGGCATACATGCAGCAGACAAATTCTGATATGACATCAATATCAACCGTGTGACGTGCATCTCCCATGCTGATAAATGACCACTCTCGTCTTTCTCTATGATATCTAAGGCCTTTGTCTTGCCCTTCCTATAAAACAAAAAACAAATTTATACATTTGTCCACTTCTAATTGAGTATCACATGTATATTGAATAACAACAATACTATCAATGTTTAGTATTTTGCTAGTCTGCTATCTATACCTTACCTACCTACACATTATGTGTTTTGTTTTTACATCGAACTGTCCTTGCAAAGCAAATATGTTAATCATCAATAATAAAATCATTAATAAAATATGTGAAATTGGAACGAGAATGTGAAAATAGTGCTTAGTATTATATTTTGACAATAACATGTATAGCCTAACCTGTAAAAGGTTGATGCTCAAGAATTTCAGCAATGTTTTTTACATTGATATATCTTCTGCTGTTTCCCATCCCACAGTCCATGATGATATTGACCATGCATCGTACCCCTGGGCGTTTCTGTCCAAGTGCACCAATCAGTATCACTAAGACATCAGTTTCTGATGCTCTCGTAATGATATTGTCCGCCGTGATGTTTGCAACATGAAATGCCGTGTGTCGGCCTCTTCGTGGTCACCTTGAAGGTGTGGTGGCCTTGTCACGGAGAATTGCTGGAGTTCTTTTGGGACGTATTGGAAGCACTCTCCGCCATATGAAACAACCAGAGTCTTTCCCCTGAAAATGTTCCCCATTCTTTCAGAAGACATTTGGCAAGTTTGTTCTTGAAAACTCCATTGGTAAGAAGTTTTTGTCTACTTTGGCGTATTGTTTGCTCTGGCCCTGTTATGACACAGACAGAATCAACGGCCCCTCGTAGTCTTCTCTCACTGTCTTTAATTAAATTCTCCACATATTTGTCAAGACAAATGTGTGCTTCATTTGCATCACCTGAACAGACTACAATATTGTCCTAGAAATTGATCCATATGATGCGCCTATGTTTGTTTGACATGACATGAACATAATTCCTTGGAAGCTCCGACTCTGTGACAGGTTCAGTCTGTAGGGACTCCAGTTTCTTCAGAAGTACCGATTTATTAGTTTTAACATGGGTCCCATCACAATGTGCAAGCGATAATGGGTATGTAGTAATTGGGTAGGAGAGAACATTTTTTAGATCAAAGTTTGTCTCCTCTGCAAAGCTTTCAGCATTGGTCTTTGCTCCCTGTAAGGCCGGTGACTTGGTTTTCTTCTTGACATTTTTAGCAGCAAAGTTTTGTACTCATGTACGTTTGACTGGTTGATGGTTGTTGCTGTCCCATTTGTGTAAGAATTTTTCCCTTGCATCCTCACCCCTTTTCAATGTATTCAGCAGATATGATGCAGTGCCCTTTGATGCTGCCTGACCAGTGTTAACATTGACCAAGCAACCTGAAGTTTCACTTTTGAAAGGGTTGCAAAATTCATCAATTTTTGCACTCAATGCTGCCATTTGACTGTTGTCCTTTTTTATTCTTGAAGGACTACACTGGGCAGGTGCAGTTTCCCCTAGTTCCAGCCCAGCAATGGAATAATCTTGTCCTGTTTCCCTTGCAACATTCATGGTGCGGATCATTGTTTCTTTGACTCTCAAAACCAACAGAGATCCAGTGCTTTCATTGCCAGTTTTACTTTCCTCTGGATTACATTTGGTTCTGTAGATTCAGATGTAATCATATTGGATGTTTCAGCCGTATCTGTAGATTCAGCTGTAATTGCATTGGAAGATTCATACATATTAGCACTCATGGCAAACATAGCCTTATAGAGAGGTTTCCTAAATGGGGGTATCTCTCGTTGACTTCGTCGGTTCCTTCCATCTCGAAATTCTATTGGCATGTTATTTGTTTCTCTGTCATGCTGCAAAATATTCTGGTATGTATGACCTTTGAATAATTAACTGAATTAACAGTTCATTATTCCAAGGTATGACCGACAGTGGCATGTAATGATTCTTTGCCATCTAATGTTTCTATGTTGGCATCATTGTTGTCCCAGACACAGGCAGTTGCTAAACCTGGTTCAAGTCGAATACCATCAGGAGTGTCACGTTCTTCAGATTCTACTGAATATGCAAATTCTGTCTCCAGACCTTTTGTTTCACTGTAACTGATGCTGTGTCCCGCTCTGTTTAAAATCTGCATAGATAGCTTGGATCCGGTGAGAGATGCTAAGCCAAGACCCAAAGCAATGTGCTTCCATGGTTTAACTGTACCACGAGAAACATTGCAAATTTCATCAGAAGCCATTGCATGTATCCTTGAATGAACCTTGGGGACTTTTTGTCAATCCACAGAGGAGACTCCTGAAAAAGAGAAAGTTGGATCATCCAACTGCTCTGGTATTTCTTGGGCACATTCCTTCAAATTTTACACTGTTGTAGGATTCGGAGTTTTAAATTTTGGCAGCTGCATTATCTTTGAACGAATATGAAGAGCTGCCCATCGTAATTTTTCATCCTCTTGGTGTCGTTCAGCATCCTCATGAAGTTGGGCTCTGGCATATTCTTCTGTACCAGTACAACTGTGAATGAAGTTTCCCTGTTAATCTTTCTGAGAAGATTCTGAGCTGTGTAGGTCACAATGTCTGCCCTTTCACCCCCAATACCTGTAAACTCAACTTTGTACACGTCTAGTAAATCGGAGACTTAAGACAGATCGCTTATTGTCTATTACCTCAGTTTCAATATAGGTGCACAAAAAAGTAAATGCCGTCTTGTGGTAATATTGAGACATACACGGCTGGTTTAAACTATAGATACCATCATTATATAGGTATAAACTTGAATCAAGATACTATTATCAGTCAGGAATGACACAGTTTCATTTTTTGTGGCCTGTAGTAGGCTTTGTCAAACTCTTAAAATTAAAAAGTTTAATTTCAATAATTTGGAAAAAAACAACTACTTACCGTTTTCTTTGAGTGTAAAAGTGACAGAAAGGCCTTTCAATACAGGCCTCCATTTTATTTCCAGGGAAGCCATTCTAATGTATAGATAACATTTTGACACCACAATATCATAAAATTAAAACATCAGCTTACATGGTCACTTTTTTAATATTTTCTTTTCAGAATTATTATAAATGTCTGACAGGGGCTTTCCACCACAGAAAATGTCTGGCAGTGGTCACTCTTGATACACGAAACAATGACAAACATTTTACAAAAGGTTTCATGCGGTTAGCTCATGGGCTAACCTAGGTTTTTTTAGGGGGTGGGGTCATTTGAGGGCATCTGGCAGGGGTTTTCCACCACAGAAAATGTCTGGCAGTGGTCATTCTTGATACACGAAACAATGACGAACATTTTACAAAAGGTTTCATCCAGTTAGCTCATGGGCTAACCTAGGTCATTTTAGGGGGTGTGGTCACTTGGGGCGTCTGGCAGGGGCTTTCCACCACAGAAAATGTCTGGCAGTGTTCATTCTCTATACATGAGGCAAAGAGGAACATTTTACAAAAGGTTGCATGCAGTTAGCTCATGGGCTAACCTAGGTCATTTTAGAGGGTGGGGTCACATGGGGGCGTCTGGCAGGGGCTTTCCACCACAGAAAATGTCTGGCAGTGGTCATTCTTGATACACATGTTAAAGACGAAGATTTCACAAAAGGTTTCATGCAGTTAGCTCAAAAGCTGATCTAGCTCAATTTTCTTGTATCGGATATCAATGTCTGGCGGACACAGTCCACCACTGGAAATGTCTGGCAATAGTCATTTATAGTATATGGCTGTATGCTGACCACTTTGGTACTAGTTTCTATTAGTTATTTGACAAGTTGAACTAGCCTATCTTAATGGTACTCTTCTTTGACCTCTCCTGGCCACACCCACCAATGCATGCCCGGCAGACGTCCATTTCCTTTAAAGGGAATGTCCATGGAGAATAGTGATACATATAAGAATTGGTTAGTTTTTATACGCCCTCATCTCTATATGAGGACGTATATTGTAGTCACCCCTGTCCGTCCGTCCGTCGGTCCGTCGGTACGTCCGTCGGTCCGTCGGTCCGTCCGTCAACATTTGCTCGTAAACGCTCTAAAAACTAGAGTTTTTGACAGAATCAAATGAAATTTGATATGTGTATACATATTCATAAAACGAAGATCAAGTTCGAATTAGAGCTATTTTCGATCGTTAGAAGCAGAGTTATTGCCCTTGCCCCAAATCCGTTGGTCTGTCCATCAACATTTGCTTGTAAACGCTCTAAAAACTAGAGTTTTTGACGGAATCAAATGAAATTTGATATGTGTATACATATTCATAAAACGAAGATCAAGTTCGAATTTGAGCTATTTTCGATCGTTAGAAGCAGAGTTATTGCCCTTGCCTCAAATCCGTCGGTCCGTCCATCAACATTTGCTTGTAAACGCTCTAAAAACTAGAGTTTTTGACGGAATCAAATGAAATTTGATATGTGTATATATATTCAGAAAACAAAGATCAAGTTCGAATTTGAGCTATTTTCGATCGTTACAAGCAGAGTTATTGCCCTTGCCCCAAATCTTAAATATGCTATTTCTCTCTTAGTTTTCAACCGATTTTGATGAAACTTAAAATGAATGTTATTGGACCTAAATTGAAAGGTTTGAGAAAGTTTAGTTTTCTCCTGATTAAATTTTTTCCATCTTCGACTTTTTCGTTAGGCGTATATGGCCGTGGTCCACTATCTTTCAGCTAGGCTGACCCCCCTGGGCTCCTGCTCTATAATTACAGGGATCTTGATATTGGTAAAAGAACTTGATGTGATATCATCTTTTGAATGTTACATTCTGGTTCCCCCTTGTGAGATTGCATGTAAACTAGTGCTGGCACAATATATCGTTGTATCGATGTATCGCGATATGTCATGCCACGATACGCGTATCGTATCGCGAGGTCGTGTATCGATACTTGACGATACCTCTCATTTCGTAAAAAGTGTAGATTTTTTTATACAGTTCACTATTTTTTCATCAAGTTTGTTGAATTTAGTTTGAAAATATTTATAAGACGTGGATATGGTCCACTCCTATCAACTAAATTACCAAATTTCACATAAATAAAGCTATACAAAAATAGATATCGTTACTTTGTAGATGAAGTTTCAATTTTCGTGCGATACGTATTGCATCGTGACCTTTGTATCGCGATTCGTATCGTATCGTGGCATGGTTGGCAATACCCAGCACTAATGTAAACAATAACACACACAGTGCAATAATAACACATACTAGTGTTGCAATATATAATAAAGTGTGACACAGGCTTTAGAAAATATTCACAATATATGTATATAAAAATAATACACATGATAATACAAAAAGATAGCACTTCTACTTAATGAACACAAACTCAACGACACAATATTTAAACAATTATTACATGATATTTAAACAAGATTAACATTGAGAAAAAGATATGAAGATATTTTTAAAATAGTGAACACATTAGCTGCCTCGATATTTTCCAGTATTTGCTGTTTTCAAAGTCACAATTATCAAATTTTATACATACAATTCTTTCATGGAATTTTGTTGTCTATAGACTAAATTCAAACAATTCCAAACGGATATTGCACTGAATAACAAGAACAAGGTCATGGATGTGATGCATAGTTACATAAGGCGCATAGCCGTAGGAGACAGGGGGCAGGGGGGTGGAGGGGCAGCTGCCCCCCCCTCAAATATTATGTTTTCGGGAAAACAAATCACCCAAATCGGGCAAAATATCAATAAAATTCGGGCAATAAGTCGGTTTGCCCCCCTATTGAGTCGTGGGCTCCCACGGCTATGCATAAGAGTGACTCAGTTCTCAGTATATTAAAGGGATATACAATCTAGTCCATTAAGAGGGAACAATACTCTGTTACTTGAAAAGGTACCCGTAAATAGGTTATATCCAAGGTATACAACTTAAGTTACAATAAGGAAAAGTTATCTTAAGTTACAAGAACAAGAAATGGACGACATAATATATGTAGATTGTAATAAATTGGAATTCATCAAAGGAAATGTAATTCTTAGTTTCATCAAGAGGGGATCAAAAGGGACCAAATTTCTCCAACCAGAGAACATCATTCTTTGTTAAGTCAGAATTACCGAAGGTGTAATTCATTTACAAAGATAGTGGACCACGGCCATATACGCCTAACGAAAAAGTCGAAAAAAGAAAAAAATTAATCAGGAGAAAACTAAACTTTCTCAAACCTTTCGATTTAGGTCCAATAACATCCATTTTAAGTTTCATCAAAATCGGTTGAAAACTAAGAGAGTAATAGCATATTTAAGATTTGGGGCAAGGGCAATAACTCTGCTTGTAACAATCGAAAATAGCTCAAATTCGAACTTGATCTTCGTTTTCTGAATATATATACACATATCAAATTTCATTTGATTCCGTCAAAAACTCTAGTTTTTAGAGTGTTTACAAGGAAATGTTGATGGACGGACCGACGGATTTGGGGCAAGGGCAATAACTCTGCTTCTAATGATCGAAAATAGCTCAAATTCGAACTTGATCTTTATTTTACGAATATGTATACGCATATCAAATTTCATTTGATTCTGTCAAAAACTCTAGTTTTTAGAGCGTTTACAAGCAAATGTTGATGGACGGACCGACGGATTTGGGGCAAGGGCAATAACTCTGCTTCTAACGATCGAAAATAGCTCAAATTCGAACTTGATCTTCGTTTTATGAATATGTATACACATATCAAATTTCATTTGATTCCGTCAAAAACTCTAGTTTTTAGAGCGTTTACGAGCAAATGTTGACGGACGGACCGACGGCATGACGGCATGACCGACGGACGGACGGACGGACAGGGGTGACTACAATATACGTCCTCATAGAGAGATGAGGGCGTATAAAAACCATACTATAATATCTTCCAGGTGAATATACATGTTAATATGGTTGGATAATCACATTATGGCTGTTGGCACTGAACAATATCAAATTTCAATTCTTTCAGAGCCCATTGAGGATTTTGCATAAAGGAATTCAATATGATAACTGTAGAACATCCTGTATAGCCGAGATTTTCTATATTCTTTAATAAACATTGACCCATCTCAAAACCTTTCCTGAAACGATATCAATTTATCAGAGTATAAACTAGTCCATACAATATCCACACATTATTATAATGATTTGTGTCATCAAAATCGTTAACGTTTCGTTTGAAACATAATTTCAGTAGGAGAAAATTTTAAATTTTAACATTATACGACAACTATTATTGCTCAAGTCGTCAACAAAAGTACTCATATTCCTGCTTATTCAAAATAATTAACACGATTTTACACAGTATCTTTATGCACCCCATTAGGCTAATGAAGAGGAATAAATCGAATTGGTATTTTGGCTAATGAAGACAAGTGCAATTAAATGGTTGTTAAACGCTCCATATTTCTGCCCACGATTTGGCTAGTGGAGATATAGGTGAAGATGAATGACAGTCATTGAGAACGTCGCCCAAATGTACTTACGAACATAGTTGAGCAATTTGTGTCGGATCTGTTACCATTGTATCTGGTGCATCATAACACTGTGGCAGAAGCTGTGTATATAACGGAAGTGACGTACAAGCGTTGTTAGGAACAAACGTCATACCATCACAGTTATCAGTATTGAGGCCACCGATTATTGAGGTTATTTCCGGTTGATTCTGACGTAATGTAGTAAAGACTTGAGCCTCAGAACAATAGATGTTTCTATTGATGAGTTTCTCAGATAAACATCGGACCAATTCCGGAAAATATCTACGAAAGAATGATATTGTCAATATTAATCAAAGCTCTGGAAAGGTATGCTGGGTATGATGGAGTAAAAAACTGTTTCATGCCTATTGTTCTGCATACCGATATATTTATTTGAAGGGAAGTTGACTTTTCAAAATTTTCAAGATGACATGAAATGGATGATTTGCGTCAATATAATTTATACTAATATAATAATCATAAGAGCCAAATGTGATTGTCAAAATATTATTGGAATAACTAACATACATAAAGTTGTTGAAACAAAAATATTTCTTAACTTACTGACAAGCAGATATCTGTGTCGTTTGTACTTCCACTGTGATATTATCGATGACGTCATCACAATCTTTATCTACCATGTCATATATAGAGGAGTTTAAACATCGAGTCATGACATCACTTGAGACAGTTGTCGTTTCTGAAATGAGACCTTGCATTGTTCACAAATTTATTATCAGCAAAGGGGTTGATCGTTTACAGCAAGTTTCGGGTAAATTACGAAGAGAACGAAAACACATGGATGAAGGCTTGACTGATATGAATCATCGTTGTAATTTACTTCCATACAGTCCGAATGTACCAAATATCCCTACCTGTTTGCTCGGTTGTCTGTTGTGGCTGATCTGGTATACAGAAACTAACATTAAATCTTAACTGCTGCGTCATAAACTGTTGGTTCTGTGCCATCAAATTCATAAAATCGTCCGCTTCACAGAGGTAACCGACTTCTCGAGTTTTCTTTGCCATACAATCAAATAATTCTCTCCCCTGACTACAAACATAAATATACCGACAATTTGAAATGATTATAGGCAAGTGCCACTATCCTTGCAAAATGTCCCACATTGCACACGGCGTGGTATTCGCTTGTCCTTATTAGCCCAATAATACCAATAAGGAAAAACAAGCAGGATGTAAAACCTCATTCCATTACATTGGTGTTTGTCGTGATATCAGTGTATAGTGCAGCTGCATTATATTGTATAGTTACCGATTATCTGGAAACTCTGTAAACCTAACGTTCTTTTATTGGGGTATTCAACAATAAGCAGTTTAACCGAATTATCCCAAAAATAACAGAGAAAAGATTGTTCCTTACCTACATAGCTGAGCGATTTGTGTAAAGTCAGTTATCATACTGTTTGGAATCTCAAAACATTTTGGCAGTAGCTGGGAAAATAGCGGAAGTGACAAACAATCTGCCGTTGGTGAAAACGTCATACCATCACAGTTATCAGTATTTAATCCACCGGTAATGGCCATTATTTCCGGTTTGTTTTGACGTAATGCCGAATATACCTGTTGCTCGGTACAATATATATCTTTAGAGATGAGGTTTTGTGACAAACATCGAACTAACTCTGGGAAATACCTGGAATAAAATCGTTCAATAACCAATGATCAACTGTTTAGTACTCTCCTCAATAAAAGAGCTAAAGGTCCATTGATTGGTAGTGCAGTGGTTTGCATCCTCAATTAGACATTTTCTACTTTTCCTACGGGATTGAATACCTCCTCACCCCAAACATGAAATCACAACCACGAACATACGAACCAATCGAAGAACATTTATTCAATTCCACACAGTACTGAATCAATTCGATTAATGTAGATCGAAGATGTTATAATCCCCATTTAAATGACTCTGTGGACTCCCCGAGTCACGAGTGGTTTCATGATTTGATGAATATTCGGTTTCAATCTAACGTATTCCGATTTCCTTCGTTCTGTTCCTCCTTATTTCCTTCTCAGGTCATTCTTATACTTCTTGATTCCCCCCTTGGGCAGGAAATTCCCAAAGTTTAGAATCTCAGGATTAGTACATACAAACCAACAGAGATGGTTGGCAATACCTACAAACTACTTCAAACAAATATTACCATTTTGACACAAACTACAGCTCTACTTCTTGCACAAGTGTTGTCAAAATTGTCACAAATACAATACTTACTGACACGCAGATGTAAGTGATGCATTAATTACTTCTACGGCGATTCTATCAATGACGTCATCACAATCTTTATCCACCATGTCATAAATAGTGTCATTTTCACAGCGAGTCTTCAAATCGGGTAAACTTGGATCATTAACTGAAACGAGAACATAGATTCAAATAGTCCGATAACCATTATACCAATCAGACTATGTCGCATTAGTGCTGAGGTCTGCGCGAATCCGGTGTTCTTGACCTATTCCAGATGTTATGTTCCGAACAAGCTTTCGAGTAATTCTGGACTTGTTCTGGAAAGGAAGTGGAAAGATCTGTACGGAACTAATGCCTGAGTTGTTGTAGACAGGTTTTGGACAGGAAATAACTGCAATCACTGCATTACAAAACGATTGCAACATTTGACGATCTTGATTTAGTCACTATTGCCATTGCATCACCTCGTTAGATGGGACAGAAAAACTTTGTCCGGAAAACAGTGTTCCAGTTCACTCGAATCTAGTTCCGACAGTTTTGGTTGTCCAAACATCCTTAAGTTTGTGCGTGGCGGCGTATCATCTGAAATTTTTCGGACATATCACAATAAACACTTACTTGGTTTAGAACAACGTATCTGTGGAAGATCGAAACGACATTTTGCTGGGTCATAAACAGACTGGTCCCATGACTGGTACTTCCAATCACCATTGATACAGCCATACAGACTCGTGTTGTACCTATAATATCATTACTATAGTCATAGTGAACTCTGCTTTTCACGAAACCATTCTCTACACGTTCGATCAATCGTACCTAAGGCCGTGGTCACACATACGTACGTCAGAATTGTGTAAATGCGAAACTATGCAGGTTTTATTCGATTAAGTTACGTATTCAACTGACGGATAGACAAAAACGGACAGTTACGTACACTTACGTATGTATGTGTGACCACGGCCTTTAGTCCCAATAAGAATTACTTTTAGCGAAGCAGTAATAGTGTCACAACACATTGTCGAAATTTGAGCCATTTGTATCCACAATTATCCACGTTTGAAAGTCAAAAATACAACCCGAATTTTAGTGAGACTTTGCAATATATATAAAAGAAAAATTGAAAGAGAATTTTCTTGTATGTGCTTTCGTGCAATCGAAGTTTCCAAAGACCTTTTACTTAAATATTAAGCACTATAATCGACCGCAAAAAGGGGCTGTTTTTTTTTTCAAGAAAAGAATACAACCATCGAAAACATTAGTAGTTTTCAGAATTAACAAGTATAAGTTTAACTTCCAACTAGTGGGCTATATCCTCGCAATTATTATACGCCATATAAGATCATGAACCAATATTGTATTATCTCTATTTCAATGCTACTCCAAATTTGACTCATTTTCTGCTTATTGGCACAACACGACAACTAAAAAAAGATAAACGGTAAATACATTACTTACGAATTGCATCGAAAATCAACTTCCCATGCAGAAGCGTATGGTCCCTTATTATCTACATCCAAAACTTCACTTTCCGCAAAACCAAGATGTCTGCAAAGACTGGCTGCATCATTAGACGATAAATAATCAGAATCGCAAAGGTATGACGTCACACCTGATTTAGTTACCAAAACCCTGCCATAACTTTGATAGTCATTCTGATGTTCCAGAGATATCGTAAAATCTGAAATAAGTCAGACAGACAGAAATGAAAAAGAAATTTTTCGTCGCGATCCAGTACATGACAAGTTGAAAGTTAAAAGCTATACAAAAAGGCGAAGTACTGAATCCAACAGAATGTGAACTAGAAAGTGATAATATACGCCGTTTGTTAGAATCAAAACTGTTGTAACTGGTAACCTCCGCTTTAATAATATATTAAATCAAACATGTCATACATGAAAGCAATATACACTGTAACTTACTATCTGCGTCTGTTATACAATTGACTGCAGCATCTTCACACGTGTCTGTGGGGGAGTTCAGATAATTACAATCCATCAAGCTTTTCTCCGATCCATTACACTTAAAGGCATGGAACTGTGCCACTCGGCCACTGGGTTGTAGAGTTTTCGCATATCCCTCGATATAACCATATGATTTACAGAAAACCTCTGCTTCAACGTCGGTCCACTGATCAGCACACATACTACCGTAAACTCCATATTTCAGTAGCTTCAGACGACCAGAGTCTTTGTCCATAGTCAGTTCTTCTATGCTTCCAGAATCGTAAACATTATCACATCGCACCACTACTTGTTGACTTGAACAGACGACATTGTTTATCTGGCATTGTGAGAGGTGAGATTCCCCACCACTACAATTATAGCCTTTATTACCCCTATCGTGGTATCCAGGGAATTGCATATTTGTTATTTTCTGCGCTGTGTCGGATTTTCCGATGGATTTACAGAATACGTCCAGTCCTTCGTCGTTAATTTGGTTTTCACACAGAACAATTGGTTGTTCATCTTCATCCAATATGGTTATCATACCAGTTGTGTTCATGAAACCAGTGTTTAGCCATGCTGAAAAGAACACGAATAAACTTATAGTGCCTGTTCGCAAATACAATAAAATGTTGTATGTCCTAAGCTCAACAAAACAGGCTGCAAGTAAGAAAGTTGGTTTTATTCGAACTTTTTATTTGAAGAAGTTGATGCCACTTTTGTTTCAATTGTGTTTCTAGCTGAATAGCATCCTATGTTAATAAGAAATCCTATCTTTGTGGAAAGACAGGCCATCCTTGAATAAATTCATAAAACTGGTAGATTCAAGTCTGGGTTATCAAACTTGGGTAAATCAACCTTTAGGGAGTTGGTAAACGAGATATTTCCAAGGGGTTAACGGAATGATTGTAAGTTCTGCTGTCGGAGAATAGCCTTCCTAGCCTAGGGTTTTGATGAAAAATGTTTGAGAACACAGGGATTAAAGTTATTGAACCCCAAGACACAGTACGAACGACTTACCTTCTCTGTAACAATAAACCTGAACATCATGATCACCATCACAGGATATTTCAGACGGACTTGAAGAATTCACTCTTATCCAATTAACTCCATGCTCAAAACACATCAAGAGATTCGTATCACCGTATTCACATCGTAAATCACCTCTCCAGGATATCGATGTCTGGAAATAAAATATAACTTTTATCAAAAAAAAATTCGTCACGTTTTCGAAACTGGGAGTGCAATGGTAAAAATGAACCGACATAATATATGGACGTTGCGAGCGGAGCGAATAATGAGTGGCGTCCAAGGGGCCCGCCTGGGCCTGATGGGGGTCTAGCACCGGGGTTTTAAGTATTGGACACACTGCAGGAAGGCTAATTGAAGCTATGTTTTTGAATTTGTTTTTTATATTTATGCCTGCGGCCGGTCGACTCAACATTACCGACGGCACCTCAACCGACGTATATCAATAATGGGGGGGGGGGGGGGGGGGAGGGATCAAAATCGTTACACAAATAAACATACTTACCCTACGATTAGGTAGTCCACCCTCATAATATTCACCGTAGTCGAATCCTTGCTGTTTACATATAAGTTGGGGTAGGTAATTATCTCGTGGGGCACAGAGTGCGCCTTCCTCACCGTCGACACTAAAGTACACTCGACCATATTCTGGTTGGGATCCATCTCTTATGGTGAAAATGGGGTCTGCATTAAAGAAAATATCTGACGCGTTTATTAACTGGCACATTCATAAAAATAACTGAAAATAAGGGAATTCTGCTCACTTTACCTTTTGTTAGTAACAAATGTTGCTAGAGGTTAAAGAACGAAAACCATGTCTTAATGTAATAATTCTTCTGGATCTTTAATTCTCATTATGACCATAACGGATGATGAAATGAAATGTTGAAGTCAGGCTGTTTGAAATGGTAATGATGGATAATGAAGCTTTAAATGTTGGACCTAAACACATACAATCTGACACTGAACAATATAAAATAGTCTGAACACTCCCGATCCCATAACAGAACATCCCTAACCAGTTTTACTTTTGCAAAATCAACAAAATATATATGTATGGAATATGCATTTAGATGACAAAACAAAATACAAAATATACAAAATGGTCATTTAAGGAAATGAGTATCGGTATCAAATCTGGATATATAGCACCCTGAATATTCTATGTCTGAAAGTAATTGTTAAAACAACCATCAAAATAGTCAAAATGAGCTTTCATGAAGCTACAACTTACTATCTGACTGATTATAGCAAAAAGCACCAGCATCACCAGTGTATATACATTCTTTAGCATCATCACTTGTAGAATAGGAACACTTCAACAAATCAGTCTCATTCCCAAAACACGATACGTTATACAACCATTTAGTATCAGAATTGTACAGAACAGACAGCTCTCGACTCACACCCGAATCATAGCCTTGAGATCTACAGAACGTCTTGGCTGCAACATCATTCCATCTCTTGGAACAGATGGTGCCCCATAAATCATATTTATACACCCAGATTCTACCAGCTGAGTCCACTTTTATATCACCATCACCTGAAGAAAATTACCATGAAATTGAACATGTAAAAACGACGATCCAGTGGCTCGGAATGTAGTCTAGACACCAAGTATCGGTATCGATCATTTCCAGGTATGTATCACTATCATCTCCAGTGCTGGTTTATTAATCATCCCAAACTATAAGCTACTTACTGTACATAGTTTGGTTGATAAAACAGTGTAATATTGCTGGCCCTTGCGTACACGTGCCACCCTGCTCCATGCTACAATCTTCAATACTGTTTGCTGTTAGAGGACAGGAGGTGATTCTCAAAAAATAATATTCAAACGAGGATGCGAATGGATTAACATCTAATAGTTCTCCACCGTTATTAAATCCTAGGTATCGACATTGTGCCGTGACTAGATCTTGGTTGATATTTTCTTTACAAACAGGGGTTAGTCGTATTTGATCAACTCTGTCTAGATACATCATCAACATACCAGTATTATTCCTATATCCTGTGTTAAGTCGAGCTAAAAATACAACATTCAACAGTTAATTCAAAACATACTTGTAATGAAAAAATTAGCATCTCTTCCAACAAATTTATGTTGCACGGTCAGAGACAATAATTTGCACGAGATAACATTGTTGTGTAAAAATTTCTCATTTTGCCTTTGTCATTGAATGTTCAGTGATAAGATATAATGACTTACACTGCTTTCAATATTACAATAACATTTTGTGTAAGGTATACTTTTCTTTATTTCATTTACTTTATTTGATCGTCTAACGTGAACATCTTGATATTCCAATCAAAATACTGCGATAATTCTGCCAACAAAACCACAGATAGGCCTACCGTTGTTTACCACCACTTACTTTTATTATGACAATACACCACCATTCTCTTATAACAGTAATTGAACTCGTTGTCGGGAAGCGGTTGGACGTCCCATGGTTTCCGAAAACAACCAGCAAAATCAATATCACGGGTAGGACAGGTTAAGGTATTTTGCCAAATTTTATCTAAAGACTTCGTCAATATTTGATCGTCGTCTAGCTCATCCCCTCCAACATAGCCAAGTTTTCTACAGACAGCATTGACCTCGTCAGTTCCATAATACCCGGCACAGAGATAGCCTTTGACCCCGTTCCTTTCCACTGTTACACGTCCTGCATTATCCGACTGGCCATCAATTAATCCATATTTGGTATCTATAGGATAAAGATATATGGATATAAATACACGTATGAAGATGTAGAGATGGATATACATAAAAGATATAAAGAAATGAAAAGGACAATGATTCAGTGATTCTTGGATTTATCAAAACTTACCGTCATTGTAACAGTATGCTTTGGCCACTTCATTCTCAAGGTAACAATCCCGGTTGGGAGACTGCGGACAATCTTCTAATCTGCTCTCATTTCCGTAACAGTTGTATGTAAAGCCACCAAGCTCCTGGTACTCATATACAGATTTAGCAACACCGAAAGAATAGCCCAATTGTTTGCATATAATTTCAGCTTCTGTATCGTCCCAATCTAATCCACAGATTAACGATGTGGTCTGGTTTTGGAAGATGTTTACACGATATTGACTATCTATGCTATACTGGCCCTCTGAAACAAGACGAAACAACCAAAGTTGGGAATAAAAGTCTTACACAAGGACCTGACTATAAACCTAACATAAAGATGATACTAATAGATGATCCACTGAAATAGACCAAGGTGAGCCATGTAATGTGATTACAAACCGCCTAACTGGCACAAGTTGATCAATTGAAAATCTGTTGACTAATAACACACTTCCTATCAATTCTGGACTCCCTTTGCTTGAATTAGAATATAGATCGAATTCTAGTCCCTATATACCAGTGGTTCCCAACCTGGGGGCCATGGCCCACTAGGGAGTCATGGGCTGTTTGCCAGGGGCCGTGGCAGAATGTACATCATTTTTTTTCTAGACTAACTTTTCCTTCATATATATTTAGCTGTCTAAGGTCTGTAGTTGCTTGTGGTCCAATGTATCTGACCTCTTGATGATGAGCAGGGACAGAAGAACAACCCTTGCGCTACATTCCCTATTTTGCCCTAGTTAAGAATAAAACAGGGGGAGCCAAGGCTCTGGGTGCTTCGTGAATTCGGGCCACAGCTTGAAAAAGGTTGGGAACCACTGCTATATACTTACCTGAACATTCTTGATTATTGCTAGGTATTAGGTCACGGAGTTTCTCATCTATTGTATCTCGACATCCGCCACCATGGCTATTCAGTTCATTCTCAACACATTCTTTTATATCGGCTTCTTGTCTAAATAAAATGGTTATGAATTTCGATAAAAATTACAAAAACCTAAGAAAAGCCTCTAAGGTACATTTTCTGTTCTTGTTCATGAAACATAAAGACAAATCAGATAATCAACAATTCAAGTCCAAAGAATAACAAAATTGTACAAGTTGTATAATAAGAGACACTTCCAAAGAGAAGTGCCATCAGGAGTTTCGAAAAGTTTGAGCATAGTTTCTATAACGTGCAGTACCCGCTACTAACATAATATTATTCAATACCATGACATACAAGATCAATTAATGCCCGTTCCACTTACCCACATATGTTATTTCTGGGATCACATTTATTCATTGCTAGTTTATACAACGTCATTTCGTCACATTGATCGTCAGGAAGATTTTCTATATAAAAAGGGAAATAATTAATGGAATATACTCGTAAATAATTATTTTGTTTAAGCAGGTACGTGCACTTTGTTAATATGCTTGCATGTCCATAACATTTTTACCGAAAGGAAAATATGAAGGCTTGATTGTATGAAAATCTAATACATACTGTCTGGTGCCAAGCCCTTTGAACTGGGTATACAAATAGAAAACAGACTGGTACGGTGGCGAGAGGATACGTGCATACTGGCTCAATTGTGGGACAAAAACGCCAAAAAAATTATATTTTTAAGAAATTTAGTGGGGTGCAAATTGCGATACTGCAGGTTAGTTTTTTAAAGGGACCAGCGCCCCTCTATAAATTTACAAACAATTTGTGGAACACGCAATTTATTGATGTTAGGTACTAAGCACTAACCTTTAAAACATTGTTCAGGATCAAAGTTTGGAAGTATTTTACCAAGATCAATACCAACGAGCAGACTAGTTAATACATCTTTAGTTGTACAATATCGAAATTTACCATCATTATAGACATTGCCCTGTACACACTGTATCGTTTTTTCCCAATGTCTAAAATGAAAAATACAGTGCCATAATTGAAATTAATAATGGGGGATTGCATGTTGTATTGTTCAAGATGAAGGATTAACCTTAAATTTACTCATATTTTTAATCAACCATCTATTCATTCAGCAAATGTGTCCAAACTATTTTTCAGAGATTATTGTCCTAAGTCATATAAAGCAGCCATTGGTCATTTGATGCGTTAAGAAAATAAACCTACCAACTGTTGGCAACGTTGCATAATGCAGTAAGTCGTCTACCAAGATCCGCACTGTAGTTATTTCATATCTTGCAATTCTTTTTCAGACGCTGAATACTTTGTTACTTAGTTTTAGACTTGGACATATATTTTACGTGTATCACTACGTTTTACGTCTAGATTTCTGCGCCTGACCAATTCAAAGTCAACCTTCATGATGGTCTAAGGTACGTTCAGCTTGAGCTACATTGTTAAAACAGTTCATGATATTGGACAGAGTTATTTGATATGAATTATAACTTACAGACATGAATTTTCTGGTTCCTGGTTGATCATAGTATATTGCTGATCACAATCAGTAAAATACCCACTGTTAACAGATACTCCGTCACAGCCACTTTGTATGTTTGAGCTTGATTGATCTACAACATTATGATGCAATGTAATGTCCTACTTTATTGTTTTTGCAGCTATTTAAATTCTTACATAGAAATATCAAAATTGAAAACATACAATCATGTTAACTTAAGACGCAATTGTCATTAGTGAAAGAATAATGTGATGCAGATTATCAAACAGAATAATTGCAGATAAGTCGTTGTTCCTGAACCTGAATTTCAATTGCACACTATCTTCGATTTTCCATTCAAATGTTTGTCCTTGTTATATGTAAGCACCCATTTAAGTCCTAACCAAAATAAAATAACTACTTACTACGACAACTAGAAACAGAACCGATGTAAGTCATAAATGTCTGGCGCTGCAAATGTCCTTCAATTAAATAGCTTGGACAGGTCGTCTGGAATTCGGTAGACACAGCTGACTTGATGCATGTATTCAGGTCTAGGATGACACTGAAATGTAACCAATCATTCTTTTCATTATGGCAAAATTTCAAAGCTCGAATATCAACAAGAGAAGAAAATGAAATGAAATGAATGGAGTTTTACGTCCTACTTTTCTGCACCTATATGGGCTAATTGAGGACGGGCTAATTGAGGACGGGCTAATTGAGGACGGGCAAACACCATGCAGTGTGCAATGCAGCCAATAAACAAGAGAAGAAATATATATCCAAACGTTGTTAAGTTTGTAACCATAACAAGTAACTATACATGCACTTAATAATAATTTTGATCTAAAGCCTAACTCGGTCAAGAGCTATTCCTCTTTATTACTCTTTCCCGTCATTTCACAGTAATGCAAACGAATGCAACACCACTGATAATTATATGTCAGGCACCGAACTAGGATCCTTCTCCAGAAAGATGCAAGTTTCAAAACTCAAGTCAACAAAAGAGGATAACGTCCTGTTATTTTAACCCAATGAATTAAAACGAGGGGCAAGTGAAAAAAAACCCAGATCCTCAATGGCAATACAAAAATGCTTATCAATGCAATATATTTCAACTTACCTGCAGAGATATCGATCACTGTTTCCGGGAACGAACTGTGAGCACAAATATTTGATGATATAATCATACGTAAACTGTATATTACACAGACTACTGCTTGTAAGACGAGGAACTTCAAGTAAACCTGAAATAAATCACGTTGGTTATTTAAACTTATATTGAAAACATTGGCTTAAAATAGATCTCACAAGGGCTAAACTGGGATAGAAATTTAAATGACAATCCCTGTTTCGGTTGGACTGGAATTAAGAGTTAAGATGGGCTATTCAAAGTCATCGGACTATCACATCCCGATCAAAACCAAGCAAAGGGCACTATGATTGCAATAGAACCCCACATTATTTCCAAAGCAAGTTTATCAGAAATTAGTGGATGAAGAAATCATAAACATTCGAGTGATTGCCTATAAGGTCCCATTTTGTAATTACCTGAACACGACTGTGAAACTACGTCATATACTGTTGATAACATGGTGTTATTTTTAATATACATTTCTATAATATCATCAGAGGTACAATTATAACCACTGAATTGACTACTGTAGACTAAACATTTCATAGAGTCTTTAAATACCCTGAAATTATGAAACAAAATCAGCGATCTAAAGAATGACATATTCAAATTATTCACACATCGTAGATTTCAGCTTTGTTCGTGTCATGAACACGGCCGTTAACTCTTGATACCAGCGGTCAATATTTGTGTCATTTGGTAAGTTAAGGATATAAGTTTCATTGCATGATGTCTTTTGTACCCTATCATCATCCAGATAAGTTATCAAATTCGGCTCTGTAAAGATAAAAAAAATAGTATATTGCGGCTTTCATGTCGGAATTACTCTTTGCATGTACTTCAATGACACATCTCAAATACACAGTGTGACTGGTCACTGGAAGATCTTTACAATGATGTCAACTTACTGGCATTGCTGTTCCGTCTCTTGTGTTTGGTTTAAGGCCATTAAAGCGTGTTGGCAGCTGTAGACAGGATCAAAATCTGACATCAACATCTCGGAACATTCAGTCAAATTAACAGGACCATACGATAAATTATTAGTATCTAAAATCAAAAAATACAAAACAAAGATAGCTGATCACTACTTTATAGGCATTAAGAGAACATCAAATCTATTACTTGAGTTTTATGTATAGAATGATCACATGGGCTATTTCTTATTGACCGTAGTCTAGACTTTTCCTTTTTGGCTAGTCAAAGTTTACAAAAAAAAACCTATTTTCAATATTCGAGATCAAGTGGATTTTAGTTCAAAATTATGCTTAATATCATAGTTTTATATTTTTACATCAAAATTTGTTACTAGTGAACTAGATGCAAACGGTTAATATAATGCTAAAAAGAGTACACACCAAATACACATGAGGAGAAATTGATATTAGTTAGTCCAGATTTGTTAAAATATGTTTGTAATCTACCATTCTGTGATATCAGGCTTTCTCTAATCCTCGTATTATCACAATACATCTCCGACATCTTCAATTGCAGTGAAATACAGTATGTCATTTTATCTAATATACTGAAATAAACAGAATGATGTGCTTTTTTTATGACATTACACATAAAATCACCTTAGACGTGGTTCAGAGGTTTGACGCATCTGCATCTTTCAATATTTTAAGTCTATTGTAAGTCTACAAACCTGAAAACTTACGTCCGACTTCTCTATACCTGAGCTAATGGCGACGTGCAACGACATTTAATGTCCAACGAGGAAAATCTATCCAACACAGTGGCATTAGTTTTCTCTTTTTCGAATTCCAACCGTCGAAGAACTTTAAATCTAAACGGTCTGTAGTACAAGATATCTCGCTTCATTGTCCTATCCGCGAGACTAGCTAGACGCTTCAATAAGCCAGCTCCTACGACTCGTATCACTTATAAGAAGGAAACTGGAATACCTGCAATTGGATTCTGCCTGTAAGTTGTAGTAGGTTGAAGAACATTGGTAGCTGGTGGCCAGTAAAACCATGACGTCAGATTGATCACATATAGAACCCTCTATTTCATCAACTGTTACAAATCAGAAATAAAAAAATCCAATTTACCTAAACAATTTTAGAGGCACCTTTTATTTTGCTTAATGTTTGTAGGAACCACTCCATTCCAGTACAATTGCTGAAACTTTATTGCGAAAAATAATTCCTACAGTACCGAAGTATAAAAATTTAAATAAAAATGTCTGGTACGTAGGAAGATACGACAAAACCGTTAATAAAACCGATATACAAGCCGAGCTAGTAAAGGTAGAAACAAAAAGAAACTTTTATAAACTTTGTAATAGATTGACTTGTTAAGATGGGCACTAGCTGAAATATTGCTCTAAGGATCCAAGCTCTGTCTAAGCTTCAAGGATATATTATATACACAAGACTTTTTACATACTTGTACAAGGTGTCGGGGACCGGTTGTAATACCCAGTAATAGAGTCTATCAACGGTACGATACTGTCTGTATCACAGTCATAACCAAGAATTCTTCCTCTTTCTTGTACACATTTAACAGCTACCGAATCCAGTCTGAAACAAACACTCCTTATGTACATTTACACCACTTTATGCATTATGCAGTCAAAACGGTAGGCCTAATTTATTTTTAGGGATAAAATAGTTAATGAAAACATTTAATACAATACAATTGTTCTATCCAGTTTCTAATTTGTATCTTTTTAAGACAATCATGCCTTTTGCAATCTGCCATGTCCGCGATAGTTTCTAAAGATTCGGACAGGTTACTGAATGCATCATGAACATGTACAGCTAGTAGCATTCAGCTTCGTAGATTATTGTCCCATACAACACTGCATACAAACGACATTTGTGTTGTTGAAGTCTTCATTGTAGTCGATATGTAACATTTCTTACCTACATATGTCTTCGTCAGGAACTAGGTTGATAGGGCCACGAGCTGAGTAACTTAGTGTTAAACAGGACCTTATATTGTTGTGATGTTTGGAGCTGGGTAGAATGACTGGACAATAATCATTGAGTGTACTATTACCTCCTGAAGTTATAAAAAAAGTGTTCACAAAATATAAGAATATAAGAAATGATCAGTGGGTATAATGTTACATACGGATACCTGGTGCTAGTAGCACACCCTGACAATTATTTGGCCCCAACTCGGCCCCTCCACCTAAAAATTCCTAAAAACGCCACTGGAAATGATTAGTGCCCCACCACAAAATACATTGTCTTTTACTGCAGCTGAAGTCTATTGAACAAATTCATTATAAATTCATTCATTCACTCTTATTACCTAATGGTGACTTTGTCTTTGATTGAAGAAGGTCACGTGATAAATGGTAGCTTCTAGACAAGACTTCATATGAACGTTGAAATATTTTTTAGTCTTTAATGACATTTAGTCATTGCATAACAGACATTGTGATTGTGTACGACGGGAGAATAACGACAAATGGCCACATAAAACATTATTGCTATTTGAAGCTGGGTATTTATACTGTGCAATTTGAGAATATTGAAGACTTCTTACTGTTCACCGTCACGCTAACTTTATCATCCATGTAAACAGTCTAACTTACCCAAGCACTTTTTCAAAACTGAATAGGGTAATAAGTCGCTAACGTGTTCGGTATTGTTTCTAACAACTTGAATGATATCATCAGGATTACAACCAGTCATATTAGATACAAGTTGAATACACATTTGTATAGCTGGTACCATATACCTACAATAAAAACACAATTGAATGTTTTTTAAAGGAGGAGCATTAATGAATAAAAATTAGTAACAATCGGCACTACAAATATAAAACGAAATGACAGTTTATATATATTAGTGGCGGGTGTGCCGAGCGAATCCAACCATGCTCACTATTTTTTAAACACTTGATAGTACTTCTCTGCTCTTTGAGTCAACTACTATACAACTATTGCTCTTGATTTTGCCATGTTTTTGGATATTGATTAACGGAATTCTTTTGCTTATACGGATTTTTATTGGAAATACATTGGTAACAGCATTCATACAAGGAAGTACAAAGCTCTTCTACAAAGCACATTTCTATGTATCTAATAGTCACATATGAGCTGTTCTATAATTTAAAGTGAACGAAGACAACGTATTCTCAGGATTCTTATCAGTAGAAGTGTATGCGGAACTCGGTTGTAATTTGTTATAACTTGTTAGGGGACGCAATGAATTTATAACAATTCCGTTAATCAAAATCTCGTCCAGAGCGTGGCAAAATCAAGTGCAATAATTATATAGCAATGGACTTCCCATACCAGAAGTACCATCAGGTGTTTCGAAAAGAGTAAGCCTGGTCTGTTTCGCGACACCCGCCACTATTATAAAGGTCAAAATCATGAGGTGCAACGAGATCAATTCATGGCTGACTTAACAAAACTGCCAAAATGCAAGTAACAGATTTGTCATATTTGACAAGGAGTTCTCCGTAACGACCATGATATTTTCTACAAGAAATTTTAAGTTTGTGTGTAACCATGAAAATACTCGATAAACTTACAGGCATGGTACTGAGACATCACTAGGTGACTGTGGTATACAGGGTAACCGTTTCACTAGGTTTACTATTTGATCACTGTCCTGACATATATCTGGTATGGTATCAACCGTTAAATTACTGACAAAATCTATAAAAGGTATATCAATATTAGAATATATCTGATTGTATTATGCTGGAAGCGAACGTTTACTTGTCATCTACCAACCAACCAACCGTTTCAAAGTATGGATCAATTTGTCGTGTATTTTGAGTATAAATTTATTTGCTTTGTAACAATACATGGACAATGGACAATACACACAGGGAAGCCTTAATATCTTACTTACCGTTGCAATTTTCAGTTACCCTAGGTATTACCGACATCTGTGTTGTATTCTCACCAATCTGTCCAAATAGATTAGATGCGGCTTTCATGTACTGGTGCATCAGCTGGATGGTACAGTTCCCACCCAATTTCGTGGCCATACACTTTAATGCTTGGGCATATAAACTGAAATACATATACACGTATACATGTATGGAACATTCATTGTTTCAGAGGCAACGTGCGTTATGTCAATATCGTCGTAGATCATTATCAAGAGGGAATAGTGAAATAAAATGAAACATACATAATGTCCTTGCAACATTTGGAGCAACAACTGTCGTATATCACGATGTATAGTTGTACAGATAAGGACATTGAAAAATACAAGGTTACTACCAATGGTAAGGAATTGCTTCTTTAAGGGATTGTAAAGCGCAAATTGATGCCTGTCAGTGTCCCCGATACACATACAAAGTGTAGAAATACGCTTTACAATCTCTTTAAGTTTGGTGAGCAAAATGTTCAAGTGACTAAATTGGGAAGCTGCGGATAGTCTTACCTGCACGATAGCATATCTTGAAGGAGTATAATTGGTGTCAAACATGGTGTTATGGCAGTCATGTCAGCAGCAGCAGATACAGGATTAACACATGCATTGTTCAATATACCAGTGGTGTCATCTACAATAAATGATAAAATATGATACTGACTGAAAATTGATTTATCTTTACGTCCACATGCCCGTAGGAACAAGGGGGGCAGGCAGCAATTTTGACATTAATGACTGAAGCAATAAACAATTTTTTTTCAAGATAAACCAAGAAGTTACTGGTATGTTGTTAGGACCAGTAAAAAAAATGTCTTTATATATGCAGGAGCAACATTGAATTCAGTACCACCATCATAATGAGCTTTTGCAAAATTTGCCCCCCACCCCCCAATATGAAATGGCTTCCTTAGGGCCTGCGTCCAACACACAACAAAGCATACGACGGAATCAATGAGTTTCTCATGCCGGGATTGAACTCTGGCCAAGGTTAGTGACCAGGCGATCCACTGTGAATCATAAATATATAATACTGTGAATGGCAAGGACCTAGGAGTATAAGTAGACACTTACTAGAACAAGTTACGAAGTAAGTTTGAAGATACGTATCCACTGTTAACTGTGGAGTGAAGTTATTCATGGAACATTCCGAGTTGGTCAAACTTCTAACATTATTTGTTAGACATTCCATGTACTGTATCATACTGAAACAGGACGCAAAATATGATTAATGGGATAAAAGTGACAAAATCTTCCACTGTTGTGTCTATTGTCCATTGTTTGATTTCAGTGACTTCAATAACAGTGGCAAATCAACTTTCCAATGGCATGTGTGAAAATATCAAAAACAGGGAAACAATATTGACATCAAAGTTATGTAGTAATGTTGTTAAAATCTATTGTAAACTGAAGCTCTGGACTTGTCTATGTCATAAGGGTTATTCCCCTTGACTTGCCTGAATTCACGATACCAGTATGATGAAATTGAAGGGATAAAAGAAGACTGAATCCAAAGGAAAACATACTTGCAATCTGTAAGCGAATCCTTGCACGCAACTTTAGATACATAATCATAGACCACAGAACTTCTACAGAGTGATTCTCTATCAACAACGTACAGTGGTGGAGATAGTTGTTGGTTGGCATCTAGAGATAAATCAGATAACACTAGGGCAGGATTTCTCAATTAATTTTTGTAAAGTGCCAAATGTATTTTATGGATGAAATATAAGGGCCACATTGAGCTTACCTAGCGATGCGAGTACAGCGTTTTAACAGATGGGATGGTGCTGGATTTGAGATAGCGTTATTGAAGTGTCAATGTGTAACTAATAGGAGAAACAGTCTGAAATCTGCGACGACGAGCGTCTTTAATCTTGTAGCATGCAGCACCTCCAAGACTAGATTGTCCATCAACTTATATATGGTTTGACTTTGTTAAAGTTTTAACAGTTACTTTCTCTTTCATGACAAGAGACGTGCTTAATCGCTGTCAATTATCTTACCTAAACAATCCTGTACTTCAATATTAAACGTTTCTCTCATATAACCAGCGTTTTGATAGGTAAGCTGTAGAAAGGTGTCCATGTCACAGTTGATATCTCTGGCAACCATTGCAATATGAATACATTGAGCTAGTGCGGTGAGAGACCTGTTGATTAGAAATTCGTGATTGTGTTTAATATGAAAATAGAATAGAACTTCAAGTTCCACCTTACTTTTCTGGAAATCACATGCTTAAAAAATGTAAAAGAGCCCAGGCTTTCCATTACACCAATGGTATCATAAAAAGATCAACATATCAAATTAGTTGAAGTATCACAAAATGAGCAAACGCGCGATAAAGATATTTTCGAAGCCAATTAGGAGTGCACCATTGATAACTAATTTCTGGTTCAGTTACTGTGGAGAACGTTCCCCAAAAAAGGTTTTCACTTACGGGCATTTTTGGGAATCATTATGTGCTAGTTCCATCATTTGATCAGAACAAACTGTATTGGCAGTATTCAAAATACTTTCCCACACACAAATAGTTGTGTTTATGTCGTTATATGGAGTTGTTGACATATAATTTGGATATGGCGTCGTTGTAATTTCACCTTAAAAATTAAAAAAAAAAAGACACTGATTTAATAACAGTCGTAACATGTGATCAATATTGAAGAAATCGTCAAGAAAACTTACACAGATGTTGTGATCCAAATCTGTGTTAAATTTTGAAAATACAGATTGCCTAAACTTTGTTATTTCATTTTAAGGAATTGCTGTTCTATATTGCATCCAATATATAAACCACCAACGTTTGTATCTAGCGCTGTGTAAAATGTAGAATAATTGTTTATATCGAAAGGTAACTTTTATATTGTTGGAACTGAAGAAGAATATGAACATTGGTTTAAAACTATTCAAATGTTCAAAAACCCAACACAGAAATATCTGGACAATAATAATCTCAATAAGGAGATTTACCTTCACAATCATCAATACTGCCAATATACATCATGAACGGCTGTTTTTGTATCATTTTCTCTATTTCATACTTGGAACAAACCTGAAGGATTCCACCAAGACAGTTTGACAACCTCCTTAACGGTCTATAGATAAAAACCAAACATATTACATCAAGAGGTCAGAAAGGTGCAATATGGTTTCCACAAAGGGAGTAAAAAGGAACATGCCCCTTAAGCTATCTATGAAGAACGGGGGATTTCTACAACTTGCACCATTTATGTTTCCCGAATAATGTATGGTTTCAGTAAATCTAATACTAAAATACACTTTAATTCCAAAAAGGAATCTGGAAATTCATGTTTAACGATTAATACATTATTTGCAGCATGTAAACAGCAGCATAACAGGAAGAATATCAGTAAATGAATAACTATTTTTCAAAATTAACTGGTAGCAGGTGTTAAGAAGAATAATCATACCCTCCATGTAGCCACATGTAATTTGATATTATATTCTTCAGTACCAAAACTATCAGTAAAGCGTTGGTTACTGATGAAGAATTAGTAATTTAGACCAATGTTATTCTTACCCACAGAAGTCTATGCTGCGATCGTCAGGAATATATGCCTTACAATCATATTGGATAAAGTACTGGAACGCTTGGCCGTCTGAACACAGGCTACCACTCCTTCGTACATCATCTTCACTTGGTACTACAAAGATTATATTTATACAGAAATAGTTTTCACAAACATACAATTGCAAAAAGCTAGAACTTTCTCTTTATTTGAAATGACAATTCCGAATATGTTGGAAGTGAATAATGTCAATCGGTAATCGTCGGAAGTTTCCAAAAAAAAATGGGAAAGGAGCGAAGTGGGAATAGGGGGCGAGATGGGAAATCGGCGAATTGGGCCGGGGGCAAAATGAAAAGGGGGTGAAATGAGAAAGGGGCAAAATAGAAAAGTGGCGAATTGGGAAGGGACCAAATGGAAAGGGGCATAATGGGAAGGGGCAAAATAGGAATAGTTTGGGGGCGAAGTGGGAAGGGGCGAAGTGGGAAGGGGCGATATGGGAATAAACCCTTATACACTTACTGCCACAACTTTCTGGATTAAAACCTTGTAGCACAGACGAACCATAGAGTCTCGCTATGTCATTAACAGTACAATTATAACCCAGGTAAAATGTCGAGGACGCGATACATCCCATAACATCAAACAATATTCTGTAATTATGAAATAAGAATTTAATAGCATATAAAAGACAGTTAATGAATCCATGAGCATCCCAAGAAATACAGTTAGATCATGCTTAAAAGCAACGTAACGTATGTGTTACTGGTATTTTGAAAGACCTGCCGGTCTACTGTGCATATCAAAGCGCACTCAGCCATTTTTGACATCCCATTGCCTCATACTGAATGGTATGAGTGAATTTCATACTGAATGGTATGAGTATCGGAGTTTAACATTAATATGACAGGAGAACTTTCATATTTCATGCATTTAACAGGATCTTTGTTTAAGGGCATGATGCGTATATTGATTCGAATTCTGCTATTAATACAGTTTGGTTAATTCAAAGTAGATGTAAAATTATCCTGATTTTGTCTAAAATTGGTCCAATAAAGGTTTTGAGTATAACCAGTGATCAGGCCGACATAGAAAAAAGGTGTGATATCTCAGGGATGTTAATTCTGAACAGTTATCCACTGACCTGCATTTAACAGAATCGTTAACTTCTTTCTGGAATTCTTTTATTGATCCTTGGCATATGTCTAGAGGACTGACATCAGCTGCTGATATAACCGAACAGCTTCTCAGATCCCTTGCCGGTGGTATGGCTATGACGTCATCTAATATGTATTTAAAAAGTACATAAATAAAATTGAGATCATAATATTTTAAACATGAGGATTATGTATTAAAATAAAAGCGGATAGATAAAACAAATTTTAAAATTTCAACATCATAAATGTAGAAAAGCGAAACAATATGTCGTCAAAAAATCAGTAAAAATTTAACAGACAAATGCTAATATTTCAAATGACTCTCATTCATTACAGTACAAACTGTGGAGGGCAATATAATTTGATGCATAGCAATACCAGTTACCAGTTTTCTAGACAAGTAAGAAGCACAAACCTTTAAATACACAAGATGAGAAATTGAAAGTAGAATTCAATTCAAACATGTCAATATTGTCTACCAACTGTTCATGAATAATAGCTTTGGGGCAGAACATTCCTGATGCACTAATTCTCATAGAAACACAATCCACTAACATTGACAATGATCTGAAATATAACAGACAGAGTAAAATAACGTTAATTCATTACAATATTTATATGATAAACTACAACTTTAGACACTTAAAACAGGTTTTTCACCCTTTTTTCTGTACCCTTTTAGTTTTAGTATCCGCAATCGATTGCCTTACCAGAATCTGATCCAAAATTACCTTCAAGCAGAAAACCCTTGTCTTAAAGTTTTCGAAACCAATATAATCAGTGTTGTCAGAGGGACATGTACGGAGATAATTAAACAAACAGGGTTCAAAACATCTGTAAACAATGTGGATGTTCTTTTGCTTTAACGATAACTTGAAATAATAAAACTGAAGCATGAACGATCCCAACCGTAAAACAAATCTAGAAATCCATGTAATCAACTAATGAGCTATCGTTTGAGGAAGTATATCAATAAATGAGTAAATATTTCAAAATGAAAAGAGGTATCAGGTGTCTAGAAGAGTATAGTTAGCACCATACAAGGGATTATAAAGAGTTTTGTTTAAATGTTTGGTCACAAATCGAGAAATATAATTGTATCACAGAAGACCTTTATATATTAAGAGATACAAAATAAGTACATACTGGCAAGTTGGTTGGTCATTGAGATTCCCATAGTAGGTACATGGCGCGGACGATGCAATTAAACCCATTATATCACCAGCTTCACACATAGATCGAGTCTCTATCGGAGCTACAAAAATACATCGTGGATTATCGATAAAATAAGGATACGGTGTTGTAGAAAGGATGAAAACGTTATGGAAATATTACATACATAGTACATTAAAATATGACAATTTCTCGCAGAACACATAGATCCTGGGTTTTCAACTTGGGGGACATGTCCCTAACTGGGGACATTTGGACATTATTCAGGAGACACAAACTGGGCTATGGGTCTGAAAAAATGTAATATATTGTATTTTCTGGGTAAATGTTTATCCAGTGTCCACTGAAAGTAAATACGCCTTTATATCTGGGCCACAATTTTCATACACAAAGATAATTGCCAAGAAGAGGAAGAGGTGTGTGTCAACCAATGTGTCAGAAATTCGAACAATTTCTGTTCAGGGGACATCGTTATTTCCTCATTCGTATTCAGGGACACTTGAGGAAACCAGTTGAAAACCCAGGACCTAGATTCACTTCCATACTACCATTGGGCTCGCGCTTTATAGTTGTTTAAGCATATTTGCCATTGATTGCGTATTTTAGGCACAGCAGGTACTACAAGCAAGTGCCATCTCCAATAATTACATGTACTAATATACATTTCCCGCCCTCACAAATCGCTGTAATATATCAATGTTCTTGTTTTCAACCCTGTTATGTAAATTCTACATGCCATCTCTGATCCAGTTATCATTTACTTATTAACATGCTACCAGATTATTAAAAAGATCACACATACCTGTACAATTCTCAGGGTCAAAGTTATAAGATTTGAAAACTAAAGAAGTATAGGACATGACAGCTGGTCCAATAGTTTCTGTGGTACAATCATATCCTAACATATTACTCTTTTTCATTGCACATGTCATTGTCATCGCTAATAATCTGGAAAGTTAAATATCATATCTTGAAATTCAAATGTAAAGGTATTCCGAAGACAAAGATAGATGTAGTGGGTAAATATCACAGGCACCAGATTCTGGTAAAAAAAAATCGTTTATAAAAAAATCGTATATTGTATAAGAGAATAAAGATATGTTATCAACCATCTTGTTTTTAACGGCTAACTCATACTCTGCGATGTTTCTCGTTTTATTTGATATTTTTAACTTTCCTCGCATGTTTTGACACTCAAACAGTATTTAAATATATATCTTAAACAAAAATCATCACTTTTACAGTTAAACATGTCGTATTTTATCGAAATATATTAAGTCTTTCTCCATAAAGAAAAGGTGAAACATATGTCAACAATGATTATGTCCTTCTCCCCGCATTTGTTAAAATTGCGTTTGTTTGATAGTCAAAATATTGTATTGAATAATGCGGGAATTTCAACCAATTAGTTTGATCAATCAATAATAATATATTTTTTTCACTACAATCTGGCGCCTGTGGTAAATATGGTATGCCAATTCATAAATATTACTTTATAGTGGGTGCCCATTTTTGACAGGCAAATGCATTGTCCGAAATTCTTTGGAGGCAAGATTGTAACCACACAAACAACAAGTATACACTAAGTTTCAAGACAATGTAGTACAAATATAAAGCTTTCATTCTACAAAATATATATATCTATAAAATATATTTCTTGATTTCTGAAAGTTTTATTTTACCAAATTGCAGTCCTTAAAAAATATTTCTGAAATCCAAATTCCGATAATTGAAATGAAATAGATGATATGTTGGCTGCTTCGTTGGCTAACATGATAGATCGACATAAGTCTGTTTTTTTCTTCCAAACCTTTTGATTTTTTTGTGAATATTATAGGTATAAAAAACTGATATATTGTTTATACCGACAGGACTTACCTACAAGCGTCATCATAAGAAATAGCGTCAGAAAGGCTGACAAATACCAATGAAAAACATTTTAATATATATTCTGGAGCGTTGGGATCTACCACAAGTTGATTGACTTTAGAACATGTCTTATTGACGGGTTCAGCATCTAGAATAATTAAAAATGTTTTTTTCTATTATTTACAAAAAAAAGATAGTTTATAATATAAACGGAAAATAATGTACGGTAAACAACACTTTAAAGTCTCAAACATTACAGAGCCTTGAAACTCGGGGCGTTAAGCTATTAAAGTTTCAGATATCCAACATAAAACGATATAATTAAGATTCGATTGACTGCCAAATAACAAAATTCATAACACAATTCTAGTTCCATGTGAACTACCTGCGCAATCAGATATTTCATTTAACATAATAGGAAGTAGAATTGTATTTTCGATGGTAGATGGATCAGTGGAAGTTCTAGATTTAAAACAGTATAGTCCGTATGAAACCGCCAAGCACCGGGAAAACTTTTCAGAACAGTTCGGTTTCAGTTTAATCTGAGCCGGGTACTGTAGATCATTCTATTAAAACTAATGATTTGGTTTAAATATTTAATCTCTGTATATCACCAACCTGAACAGGATCGAGGGTTGATTCCAATGAACATCATGACCTCATCACCATGATCCTTAAACATTTCATCTATTGATGTGATTGGACAAGGAATACCATGTGATTTAAATGACGATTCAATACATCCAAACAATTGGTATCGTTTCCTGTGAATAGAATTTGTTCAATGATCACATTTTATACAAATGTTTAATCCAGTTCATTTAAGTGAATTTTAATTAGTCAGAGTATGCATGTTGATTACCATTCTGGTCTCCATCCATCACTTGAATTTATATTGTTTGTGGAATTCCAAAATAACCTATTAACAGTCAAAGAGCCTTTGAGACAATTAGAAGTATATTCATGGTCAATTTTACTCACTCGCATTTACCATCAGCATGTGTTCTGTTCAACTCCATTAGTTCTCCTGAACAAGATTTAAGTGAAGTTTCTGTAATATCATCCCATTTACAGGTAGTGTTTGATGACGGAGTTGTTGTTTCCACAGAAACGTTAAAATCTACAGAAAAGAGTAGATTAAAAATCAAATCTTAGCAAACAAAATCCACAAAATGACTCGACTTAGACTTATGTGGCGGATTATTGTACACAAGATGTATACGGTAATATTACATTCCGATAGCTGCAAATTACAGAGTATGTTGCTCTAGTTTTAGTTTCAGATGTGGTGTTGGGCTACTTTTGATTATTGTCATGTGTGCTGCAAGATCAAACGAATAACAGTTTTTCATTTATCGTTTTGCGATTAACATAAAACGCTCCTGACAAGTCCCGATCGCTGGAACAGTGTAAATGAAAAATATATAAGATTTTTCAGTTACCTGGTACTGAACAACTAGTAAAATTAAGAGATGGATATTTAGCTTGTACAAAATCAGCATTATCTACTACAACATTCGCCACATCCATAGGTGTACAGTATATAACTGATTCATACAGAGTCTTTGTTACACAGTATGCTATATATGTTAAAAATCTATAATAAAATAAAACTGATTTCATATTTAAAACAAAGGATTTAAAACATACATGTAAATCAGATTCAAAACTTAAACACATGCGTCTGTAATTTACGTCAAGGATTCATTTTGTTGTCCAATTTCTCATCCAAAATGAAAAAACAAATAACTGAATAAGACAGCAAATGGATCATCTTTTTGAAATATTAAAACTGCTCAGACCTCTTCTAACCTGTATTGGTTAAATCACTTTCTCAAATAGGAATCAAATTTTCTCAAAGTCAAAGAATGACGGTGAATTATGGAGTGAGATATTGGGTTTTAAATCTGGATATGGTTTATTTTCTGGTTGCGTTATGGATATATTCATGTTGGTGATCAATATGAAAACTCTCTTGAGGTTGTTGAGGACATTACTCACGAGCAAGGTGGATCTGGTATTATTGATACATCATTTAACGCTGGCTGAATACACGTGTTGGTTGTATACTTTAATAAAGCTTCATCATTATCACACAGTGGACGAGTTGATGGCACTTCTTCCAATGTCAGGTTATCTAAAACAAATTGAACAATCTGATAGGATAGATTTTAGACTTGAATTTATGTAGATAGCCTTCACAATTACAGGAATCGCACAATCCCTTTTATACCCGTACCTTAACAGTTATCTCTAATTTTCTGTATATGTGTTTTCTATATAAGTCATAGTCTTACTAAACGACGAGTCGTATTTTTGACTTTCAAATGTTGATATTTATTGATACACCAAGGTTTTAATTTTGAGGGAGAGTTTGAAATATTATAACGGATCAGATTAGCTAAAAAATCCCAGGTTCTGAGACTATCCCTTTAAATCACACCCAATACATAATCGCTATCAAGCGAGAAACGAAATGAGGAACTACTGTATGAAACACAAGACAACTGATTGGAATGACAAATGTCAATTTGTGATCTGTGGAAAGCGAGCACGACTGAAATAATAGTTTTTCATTTTGTGGAATAAGTTTGTTATTGATAAGAACCATGAAAATTTATTAATTGTATCTATATACCTTACAAGAGAGCACATCGCATCTAGCAGTACACGATTCTGACCAAGAAAGCCAGTTGGGAATTAGATTCACACTCGCAGAAGAAGATTTTAGGAGTAAGAGAGATTGATATATCCGAATCCTCGTATGAATGTTTATTACTTAATTCTGATGTACGCCCTATACTGATGTTGTCTGTAATCCGAATTTAGACAAATAATGACATACCTTTACAAAGATTAAAATCGAACTGGGAATGGTTGTTGTGAAGAAGGATGTTTGCTGTTGGTACTGCTAGTGTTTCTGGTTGACAGAATACTTCTAAATATCTCAAAAAATAACTCATACACTCTAAACCTTCGCCATAAAATCTAGAAATAAATACTATTTTGATCAATAAATAATTATATGTTTTATACATAATTATGTTACATATATTAGGAGCCGCAAAACGATAACATTGCGCTATATATCTCGACCTCGTTTTTGTTTTGACCAGGGCGTACAGTGTATCTGATAAAAGAATCTATGATTTAGCCATTAAATTCTTAAATTTGGAATACACTCAACGGCAGATTTTATCTGACTAAGTTTGAACGTGAATGGGGAGCCATGTTTCTGGGATTTTCGGACTGATATATATATCAATATTTAAATTCGAATGCTTTGTATATCAAATTGTCCAATATGAATCAAAATGGAATATGATCATCTGAAGTAAAAGACACATTGAAACTTACTGGCAAGTATCAGCGATTGTTAAATCTGTATAGTTTATGAACGATAAAAACCGTAAACAAACTAATATATCGTCATTCTTCATCAATGCACTAGAACAATACTCTGTATCTGTAAAAAAAAAAACATCAATACACATTATTAGGCGTCAACTCTTCGATAAATCAGACGAGTGAGTAAGTAATAAAAGCAGGTGTTCCGGAAGTGAAACAGAATACATCGTATTCAAATAAGATGATGCGTCTGTGTTTTCTATACATTGTTTGTAGTTAGTATCAATCAATTTACATGTTTTATAGTATTGGAGCACAAAAGTATTTGTCGAAGTTGAAAGGACAATACGAAAAGGACAATTTAAAGCGTTTACTTGATGCCACATCCTGATCAGTGTACAGAAGGAGCCTGAAATCGTTGTCAAAGAGCGTCTTTCACATTCAAACGGCTACTTGAGTTCAGGAGCCAAACACATGTTGAAACACTTTACACATTGAAAAATAGTGACTTCAAAATGTATTTTATTAAAGATAATAGAAAATACAGTAGGTACATACTATCACAGATTGTGGAATTACTGTTGGTTTCGTTGATTTTACCCATGACGGCCTGTTCGATTTTAGTGTCTGTACAGGTGGGATCCAGTTGCTGAACTGTAATCATTGTACATTTTAGTAGATCTGACTGTGTCATGCTGTATATTTAAACAAAGAGGCCAATTAATCAAGACATTGAGCTCAACAGCATGACATAAGAACAAATGTTAAAATAGCCGTAATATAAGCATGAAAATGTAGCTTTGTGGGGGGAATATATTGTGAAGATACGCGTATACTTTCTACTTTTTGCTTTTTGTGCAGATTTACGATTCAAAGCAAGCAGTCTAATTAATATGGGGATAGTTTGAGAAGGCGAAGAACAATTCACAGGTCTGTTATCCAGATGCTTCAAACTGCAAGTATAAAGTCGTAAAAGATAATGGTTCTGAAATCAGGTTTTGCATGGCAAGTTAACTGGTATTTTATAAGTCATACCAAGAAGGAAACAAGAGGACAGTTAGACTTGAATACTGAATAACGAACCACTTACCTGCACTGATTCTGGCCCTGTTTGGTTTGATAAACACACAGATTGGAGAAAATAGTGTTTGATATATACTCTTCATCATCACAAATATTAGCAACTTTCTCTAAAGATTCCATGTTTTCTAAAGAATGGACAAAATATTGAGCAATGTCATCTGTGGTTTATTTTGATAGCAAAATTCTATCCAATCTTGATAATACAAGGGTTGTAACATAGCAGTGATATAGATGAGCAACACTTACAGCTGGATCTGGTGCTCACAGTCTCATGGGTGTGTATGTATGGGTTGTAATAAAGAGTTAAATAAGCATACTGATCCGAAATTGCAATAACATAGTTTATCAATACTAACAACTGGCTTCGTATAGGTACACACGTCTCATGGTAGTGTGGGAACTATGGTGTATTATTTGGTATTCCTGAAATCTCTCAGGTTAAAGGTTGACAAACTTTCAAGGGCAATACCCAAGTCCTTTGTTAACAGGGTAGTATCACAGGTACATGGGGACAGGATAGCCTATTTTGGTGCTTCATGAGTCTTGAGTACTCCAAAAAATCCCCATGTATTATAATTTTATTTTCTTGAAAAACGCTTATTAACCTAGTGTATTTCCCGGAAATTGTGCAGATTTACTGAAAATTCCAATGTTTGCATAAATCTGCACAATTTCCGGCAAATACACAATGTTAATAAGCGTTTTTCAAGAAAATAAAATTATAATGCTCAGGCTATATATTGAAGCACCAAAATAGGCTATCCTGTCCCCATGTACCTGTGGGTAGTATAAGATTCAGGATTGATGAATGATTATGCATACACCATATGCCATACAATGTAAAATACGCAAGGTGACTCTGCTAAGGAGGTTAGTTTGGGAAGTCCTGACAGATTTCTCTCTGTTTTATAAACCATTTAAGTACCTTGACATTGTTCAACGCGTCTAATCTTCTCTGCACTGCCGTATAAATACGACAGGAATGGCATTCCACCCTCTCCTCGAGACTTTACATATTTCATCTGTGACATCAGAACACTGGATATACGTGATGCAGAGCACGACTCGCTATCATTGGCCTTCTTTTCCAGACACCGAGTACCTTCTAAAAACATCCTGCAAAACAAAAACAATAGAGAAATAACCACACACAATAATAAAAATCCGTACAAGCAAAACAATTCCGTTAATGAAAAATCTCGTCCAGAGCATGACAAAACCGAGTGCAATAATTATATAGAAGTGGACTTCCCATACGAGAAGTACCATCAGGTGTTTCGAAAAGAGTAAGCATGGTCTGTTTCGCGCGCGACACCCGCCACTACTATAAAGGTCAAAATTATGAGGTGCAACGAGATCAATTAATGGTAAATAACCCCTATGTCATTTGTATCTTCATGTATAAACGTTATAACAATATCAATCCAAGTAAAATTCAACATCATCTTCCCTTTCATAAAAAAAACCCAAACAATTTGACCAGTACGAAACTGCTTAAACTGTGCAAGATTGTCAAATCCTATATGACCGAAGTTACAAAGATATATATATCACTTGATAATTTGATCGAAACAGAAATGTTAGTGAATTAAAAAGTTATCAATTCAGAATAATGAAACCCAAACACGAACGATCGTATAACCGTACAATAAATCTTGAAATCCATGTTCATGTAAACATATTTCCAATACATAGGTAGGAGCTAGTGACCTTTTGATAGTTTGAGAAAGTATATCAATGGATGAGTAAATATTTCAAATTGAAAAGTGGTATCAGGTAGAATAGTGGAATAGTAAGCACATCCTGCTTGGCACCACACCTGTCAATTAACAATATGCAAATGAGATGTTTATCACTTACCTGCAGGTGGTGTTTAAAGATTTAGTTTCGTCTTTTAATTCACGTAAAGGTATAAAACATTGCGGCACTGTAATGTAAGCTGAGGTAGACATTCCATAACAAGTACCATTAATCAGTGGTCCCATTTTTTCTATTATGGTAATGAAATAAAAGTCAATATGTTACGTTCTGAGATCCAAGAACTTCGAATAAAAAAATAACAGCACCGAGACTGGGTACTATTTTCCAGTTTAAGGAAATTTGAACTGCATCAGTCAAGGTGTATGTTTTTCTCCTGTTTATTGGTCTATTCTAAATACTATGCACTTTATCTATGTTATGTTATGTTATCTAAATTTTAAACATGATTAATAAGATTAGTCAATTACAAAAATGAATTTCCATCTGCTTTTTCAAGATAGATAAAACCGGAAAGAAAGAAATTTATAGGTTTTGAATCGAATTTAAGATTTTAATCCAAGCATATCATAGCTATTCTTTCGTAAATACATGCATTCATAAAACGAAAACAATAGTCGAAACACATACAATTTCGTAGCAAAGTGTTCTCCCCTCCAATCCCATCTTAACCAACCTACAGACCTACCTTCACATGCTTTAACTGTTGTCTTATTGAAAACACTATCTCGATGTTGATTAAGTAAATCGTACACCTTTTCTTGACTACAGTTGAGTTTCAGATCATTCATATTACTGGTCACACATTCTGGTGCATCGAACATAGTACTGGAAAACACCACGAACAATTGATAAAACAAGGTAACATACGCCCACTGGAAGCTTTGATTGTAGTGTGAACACTCAAGTCAGACACGATATTTCGGTGAAGAATTATCCGATCATTACGAAAATCAAGGGATCATCTTCATAATGACATTGACACACAAAATCAAAAGAATCTGTAAAGATTTGTAGCCTGTAGAGTGAGCACGAACCAAATGTGACGGACGGACCGTCAGGGTGATTACAATATACTCCCATCTTTTGTGTGGGCGTATAAAAACAAGCACGAACGATCCCAACCGTAAAACAAATCTCGAAATCCGTGTAAACACATAATTGGCAATATATTGGTAGATATTTCAAGAACTCTCCTTTTATACCCACGTCACGAAAATTGTAAGATACCATGCAAATAAAAGCGCATGAAAACTACAATATGTTTTCCTTATGCGAAATACGTTCGTTTACTCATTTTTAATGAACTAATGTGATTTGAAAACATATCGGCATTCTTCTTATTGTACGAACGAACGAACGTCTCGTTTATGTCTCTCCAAGTCAATGTAACAGTACATACCTGCAAGGCTCATTGTCTACGTCATTTCCGTTACATTCATAATAAATTATATATTTGAAAGCGTTCAAATCATCACAGGAATTTGATGCTGGAAATGGTTCTATAATATCCATATCTGTACCTTTAATATCAAAATCAATCACCAGATTCAGATTTGCCACAGAAAATAATGAAACAACAACTGGGACTTAAAAACGTGGCATAAAAAATATATCTTTTGAACTTTATTTCTCTTTTAACAATGTAGATCTGGCGATTACCATCTAAAGTTTACGGATTGCCTATCACGAAATCTGATTCAAAAAGCACAAAATCGATACTATTTTGCCATTATTCTTAATGACAGGACTCTATGATGGTGCACTGTTGAAAAATCCAAGTTCTTGCTGAGCTAGCTTACCTAAACAATCATATGTCGTAACACTCAACCAGTCCATAGAAGCATTATATTTCAGTCTCATATCTTGAACTGAACAGTTATATTTCATAGAATGAGCTAACCAAGTTGAGCATTTTACTACTTGACTGTAATGACTGAAAAATAAAAGTCTGTTAATGCAACCCAAAAGTAATCGGTTGACTGATCTCTGAAATTTTATCAAGGTTCCAACCGCAACCGAAGCTCCACTGTTTAAAATCTTGAGCTCAATGTGGCTGAAAAACATCATTTGAGGAAATCGAAAAAATTCCAAGGGCTGGTGTTTTGTTTACAGGTATACTGAAGTCACAATCTCACCAAGGGGTTTCACAATGCACAAAAAATGAATTGAAAATTGGCATGGTGGAAATATAATTTAACAAATGAGTTGTTTTGCACCATCTCAATGTTCGTAGCGTTTTGGGACACCTTTCGTTTTTAATCATGCCAATAAATATATCAGTATATGCTTTTTCGCGACTGGCTGGCTTATTTTTATTTCAGTAAGTTATTTTACTTACTAGCACTGGTCCTCAGATGGCAAAGCTTCATTTGCTGCCTGGATAGAGGAGTTACAGACCATAATTATCATTTCTTTCCAAGATTCCAAGTCCGGACATGAACTCGTAATTGGACTTATAGTAGTTGAAGCCGATGTTGAATTAGTTACGGTTTGTGAAGTGACAGAAGTTAAATCCACTGTTTCTGTTGATGTAGTTTGGTTCGTGATTAAGGTTCCAGTAGCTTCAGTTGTATTTGTCGATTGTGCTGGTGTTGTAGTCTCAAATGAATCCGTAGTTGAAGTTGGTGTAGTTGTCGAAGTTGAAGCATTAGGTGATGTAGTCTTATCCAAGGTTATTGTTTGTGTTGTAGTAGGAGTTGAAGTTGTTGTTGAAGCTGATTGAGTTGCAGTTGATTCCTTGGCTGATGTCGGTGTAACAGTTGAAGTTAAAGAAGTTGCAGTAGATTCCGTAGTTTGTGATGTTGAGGATGTTGGAGTTCCGGTTGATTTCGTGGTAGAAGTTGTAGCTGGTTCCTTGGTTGCAGTTGATTGTGTGGTAGACGTTGGTACAGTAGTAGCCGTTGATGGAGTTGTTGCTGAAGTTGAGGAAGTTGCAGTTGATTCAGCAGTTGGTGATGTTGACGTTGCAGCTGGTTCCTTGGTTGCAGTTGATTGTGTGGTAGGCGTTGATACAGTAGTAGCCGTTGATGGAGTTGTAGCTGAAGTTGAGGAAGTTGAAGTTGCAGCTGGTTCCTTAGTTGCAGTTGATTGTGTGGTAGACGTTGATACAGTAGTAGCCGTTGATGGAGTTGTAGATGAAGTTGAGGAAGTTGAAGTTGCAGCTGGTTCCTTGGTTGTAGTTGATTGTGTGGTAGGCGTTGGTACAGTAGTAGCCGTTGAGGTTGAGGAAGTTGCAGTTGATTCCGTTGTAGGTGATGGTGTAGTTGTTGACGCCGTAGTTGTTACAGTTGTAGTTGAAACGGTGGTTGAAGTAATTGGAGAGATCGTAGTAGTAGTAACTGCTATTACTTCGATCGCATCTGCGTCAACGTCTAGTATTGGCAATGAACTTGTAACTCCTGCTTGTTCTTGTTCCTTTTTTATTTCTTCAATGCCCTCTTTGATAGCCTGTACGACTATATCTGGTGTTTCCTTTAAGTTTAGTTTTTGTTCTTCCAGTTGTTTTTTCTCTTCTTCAGATGCATCAGAGCTTGTATCTTTCAGATGAACAGTAAAATTCAAGACGACGCTTCCTTCACTGGAAAGATAAGCAACTATCATTTAAAATGCGACGTGCACGTATATGCAAGTAACACAAATTGATTTTAAATTTCAATTTAGTAAAAAGTTTGGAAATACATTGTTATATTTAATCTTTAAGGTGTATAGAGGCACACGCTATTTCAGATCAATCTTGTGGACCATCGTTACATTTACTATCCGTATTATGTGACTTGCTATAATTTATCATTTATCTTTTAATGGATAACCATAATACCCTATTTACGCGATAATCTGAAAAGCAATGTAACTTCTGCATATGCTCAGAACAAAGATCTGGTTGAACATAAACTTACCTAATGGAGTGAACCACACTGTAATTATAAACAGGTCCTATTGGACTTTTCAATAATATGTTATCGAGCTGAAATACAAAATATAAAATAAATGTAAAATGTAAAATCTCATGACGACAAGTTTCGATAGTCAGAGAGTGGCATTAGAAAAACCGAAATTTGGGCATGTCTGTCTGCGTCTTACGACCACCATCGTTCTCAGAGAAATGTTCAGTCGTTGACTTTAAAATGCCAGCCATAAATGTCAGTAAAATCCTTACCTGTTTTTCCATATTACTTGCAGTCTGTCTAAATATATCACTTTCCTTATCGGCCATTCGTGAGTCCCAATCATAGTTTGTTACCCTAACAGTACCTTCAAAATCGGGATCTGGAATAACAGAGACAACTGGGTTGATCAAGAGAAGAATTGAATTGAATTGGAATGGAGTGTCACATCCAACTCTTCTGCATCTATTGGGCTAATGAGGACTGACAAACGAGATGTAGTGTGCTAGAGGAAAATTTTGCAATGACAGCGTAAGCAAGACCCGTTTTGGAAAAGTAACTCTGAATAAACTCTCTCCTCTAAAAAAGTTAAAATATTATTTTTTTTGAAACAAGTCCAACGTTCGAGAACAGTTAGAGGCTGTTAGTAATTAACATAATAATTAAGGTACATGTGCATATACATAATATGTATATAAGTCAAAATCGAATATGCACAACATAATGTAACACATTATAATAATTTATGAAGAATGGAGATTAAGAAAGAGAAAGCAAACACCGTCTTACAAGCACGAGGAGGTAAAATCAATATAAGATGTCCGTCTTAATATAAGAATTAAGTACATGTTCGCCAAATATACGTACCCGCTGTTAAAGAATCTGAATCCAGTTTAGATGGTGGAGGTCGAGATGGCATTGTCCCATTATCTATCATCTGTTCATCTACAAATAACATAATACAAGTCGTTATGACACACTGGTGGTTACAATCTGGATTCAGTCGAGTATGAGTGTTTGTGCACATCTCAAACGTAGAGATAAAGAGTTAACTCGATTTAGGCTGCTTAAGTACTAATTGGCACAATACAATACTGGGGCAATATTCCCAAAACCTTAACTGATGAATTGATTTAGTACTAACGACAGATTACTGTATATCAAGGGTGTGGATTTGTCCAAAATTTGGGGGTGGGGAACGATCCAGGACCGTCAAAAGGTCCCCCCCCTCCCCTAGAGAAAAAAAAATGGCATAAATTTGGGAGATATTTTGGGATTGGAGTGTGCAACCGGAACTTTCTACTCTGATTTTCATCTGATCAATTACGACGCTAAAAGATATAAAATCGCAGAGTAACTTACTTAGAAAGTAGACGCTGATACCGATGGCAGTAATCACTAGTAAAACTAGTAAGAATATTACTGTAGCACCAACACAATGTCTCTTGCTTCTGCTTTTCCTACTTTCTGTTCTACTCCGGCTTGTGTTTGACGAACGTTCTGAAATGAAAATAAGATTCAGCTATATGCTATAAACCATACAAAGAGTATCCTAAAAAAAAATCTGCGTGAATGGCCATAGGCACTGCTTTTTTATGATTTAAAAAAACAAACGATTTCTATGTTTATCTTTAAGGATTACTACAGACTAGGTAGGCTGAGGGACGAGCGTTTTAAGCTTATGGATGGGGATTTGGAAGATTTCAGTTGCGGTGATACCGTTATACCAACGTTGACAAAGGTGTTACTGTTTTTATCAGTGAACGAGAAGGGGTGAGACTAAGCAGGGTCTTCAGCTAAAAATAATCTTTTACAAAAATCAGCTTACCCTCTTCATGTCTGTGTTGATGCATTTTTGGTGACAAAACGAAATTTGGGTTATCATAATAGCCTCCACGGCCTGGTGTTACTTTTAAATCTCCTCGTGTTGGTGATGTAAACGTTTGATCTGGTAAATCTCCGTAAGGTCTCAGAGCATAGAACTTTTTATCCCCTTCTCTGCTTCTTGGCATATCTGTCAAAATAAAAAAAATGCCCCAATTTAACATTTAGTAATACCAAATGATACGTCATACTGTAAATAACCAGAAGAAAGTGGACCAATGCGACAATGTGATATGTCCTTGCAATCTGGGAAACTAGTTACATTGTAAATATTACCAAGAAATAATTCTTGGATGTTCACATTCTGCATATTGATACTCTCACTACTACGGTGGTTCGTAAATGGAATCATTTTATTTTAATTAAAAAAAAAACAGGAATATAATTTTAAAACTTTTTATTAATTTCCACCTACGTGAAAATACAGGTTTTTAATTAAAAAATATATTCCATTTTTTTAATCAAAATTAAGAAAAAAAAACGATGTCTTATATCATCCACCGTACACCATGAGGGTTAGGTATGGTGTCAAAAATATCACAAACATTTGGAATATATCGGGTACTAAACACACTTTAGACAAACCTTTAGGCTTTAGTGTCCAAGGTGATTCAGATTTCGATGGTTTCGTTTTGTTACCAGGTGTTTTGCTGTTCTCTTTCTGGTGCCAACGTGGTGATGGTTGTGCTTGTGGGTAAGAACAATACTTTATATCTACAACTCCCTCCGGATAACCAGATCCCTGTAAAATAATTGATAATTGTTTCCAGTAATTTGTCCTGTATTTTTAGATCCTAATCTTAAATTAAGAAACTATTTTCATAATATTAACTATGTTCTAACATTTCTCACTAAATTCTTTCTTTCCAGCAGCCTTAATTTCGAAAACTTAACTAAACGACGTTTTTTTATTCAATCAATAAAATCGATTTTAGCCCTGGCATGGAGTGACTTCTACTTTGAAGAATGGCGTAATCCACCAGCCAATCTAGACAAAACATTTCTGGCAGATTATGTTTTTAGATATGGAATATTTTTAATATCGGATTACGTATGTTGAAATAGATCTTAGTTGACATCATTATGTCAATTATAGAAGTTTTGGAACACCCATTTTGAAAACTTACCTAGCAAATGTTAACTTGACATTCCATGAGCTGATAGACATCGTGTTTATCTCCCAAATTGTATTAATTGTGGATTTCCAAATTATGGGAGGGCATGCTGACACTTATAGATCACTTTATATTTTAGGACTGATTGTCGATTGATCATCAACTTGGGTGATTAACCAATCATGATATTATTATATAGGACTTTATCTTTAATATATCACTTGAATACTGTCATATTTTTTTAAACCATACTTTATTGTGTCACATCATTATGAAGCTTGGTGAATTTCAAATTGCCGATTTTAGAAACAAATTTTCCCGATTTCACAGATGTTCTTTTATCTTTGTTTGGCTTGTATTGTTCTGCTGACATTAGACGCTTCAGTCAATACACCATCGGCATTAAGAGGCTGTTTTAGTACAGCTCGAGTAATAGCTTCTTCCACCATTCTGAATAAATTATTGTAACCATAACAATCAAAGAGAAATCCAATAGTCACCTGCACAGTACGATTGCATCAGTTACAATGATCCTTACATGCGCAGTACACTATCTCATATGATTCCTACAGTGTTGTGACGTAAATAGAATTTGATATGGATATGTATCGTATGAAATCTTTACACACTGTATAGGAAGGCTTTTTCAAATAGTATACAATGTTTTGATAATATGATGTATAGGTACGCAGCATTCTCGATATATGCGATACAGCTAGGGCTGCAACGATACACAAAGTCACGATACGATACAGAATCGTGATAAAAGCTTACGATTCGATAGTATCACGATACGCCAAGAAAAAGTGAATTTGGACAATTTGTTCAATAAAATATGGTCAAACTCACAATGAAATATAGAATAAATAAAGATATAAATTTTTTTATAGTATAAGGGTCCTTTGCAACTTAACCCTCACGTGAAATGAGATAGTTTTCAACATTTTTCTTTTTCTGAAACACTTTAAAGTGGATTATATATATATTAAACACAATTAAGATGTATCGGGATACGTTACCATATAAAACCGAATATCGAAATTTGAAAATTAACCGTGATGCACCGAAGTTGCAGCCCTAGATACAGCAGATCGGTACAGTGCCTTCACTCCACTTCGGGCAAAGGTTTCTATATTTTCTTCCATATCATGATATGATCAGGAAACAAATGGAAAGAGGTCCTTTAGCATATAAATGATGCACGTATAACGAGTAATATTAAGCATAATTTTAGTTGTTTAATTTCTATGGGTTAAATACGAATTGATCTGGCCGCTTTTGTTAATCTATTTTAAGGCTAAAAACTTAAAGAGTTCCTAAATCTGCATCTTCAATTTTTTTCCAGGGTGTACACCCATGATTTACCACAAATCCGGGTTTTCATGGGATTTTAAAAGAAAAGTTTTATATATGGAATATTTTAAGTATCGGATTACGTATGTTGAAATAGATCTTAGTTGACGTCATTTTGCGAGTTATATACAGTAGTCGAATTTGAAGTTTACGCAATAAACATTGTTTAAAGAGGCACAGGCTTCATTTTCGTGGGTCGATTTTTCCAAGTCTTTTTTAGCTCAGCAATTTAGTACTGGTTATCACAACTTACCATTAAAATTTGAGTCTTCAAATCCATGTGCATCCATAATTATTAGCATTTGAAAGTTTTAATGCCCTACTACACATTAGCGATACTATGCAATATATAGAAAAGTCATCTATAGAAATAGAAGGAGAAATGTCTAATTTAAGATATATTTGAAGGAAATATGCAATTTTCGTGCATTTCTAGTGCTTCTGAAGGATACTTAAGTATATTCAAGACCCAAATAAACCAATAAAAATGAAGACTGGTCCCTTTTAAATGAATAATTGAATGTATATTATATTTAAATTACTCACATAATTATCTTAACACAATCCAGGTGCTTTATTTACAAGGTCAAGGCAATATCATTCAATATTCAACTTGAATAAAATCAAATTGGATTGCACTATTCAACTTAAATTGATATTGCATATCAACTATTTTGACACACAATTATATGTCAATTATAGAAGTTTTTTAAAACCCCATTTGAAAACTTTCCTAGCTTGACATTCCATGAATCGATAAAACTCGTGTTCATTTGTATTAATGATAGATTTCAATATCAAAGAGGAGGGGGGGGGGGGGGAGGGGATTTGGTTGTCGTATAGAACACGTATATTTTTATTCCATGACTGATATGTCATAATAATAAGTACATCGCGAAGGCATTGATAGTCACCTTGTACATATTTAATTCAATTTTATCAACAGAATTGTTTAAAAAAATAGTTAATTGGATTTAAACATCCTAGTCTTAGTATGTTTATTCAAATAAGAGTACACCTGTGGTTTTGTATGTGCATGTATAAGCGAAATAGGAGTCCCCAATAAAGCTATTATGAATTTGCATGGTATGTGTTGTTTGTTTGCACCAATTGAAATAAAAAGCATATCTAATTACATATTTACACGTCTTCATTTATAATATTAGTCAGTAATAGAGAACGTGAATATAGGAGTTTACTAAGGTGTGAGACAAGGTGATCTTTTGACCCCTTTCCTTTTTACTTAGATAACAAAAATATTTTCTGCCTCACCGAGTTCTTTGTGATCACGATGAAAACAATAGTTAATCGAAAATGTTTATGCCTTATATACATTGAAATTATTTGCCTCAGGTAAATTTTTAACCCCCTCTTATTGCAAGAAATGATATCTTGTGCAGACATCGTTTAAGATGGTGTTGACATAATAAGAACCGAAATTATAAACCTCAATGTAACCATAACCATGGGTTAGTCAGACTTGATCACAATCTTTTCCTATCCTATTACAAAAATATGTTAATCCACGAACTGAGTATAATATAGTTAAATTGCGCAGTGGTAATGATAATCTAAAAAAGCATTACAATTTAGTTAATCAAAAATCATGTAACTTGATAGCAAAAAACCAAAGCTATATAAAAGATATTTGAAAAGGAAACTATTTCATGGATAGATTCATCTCAATTCATTTATAGTATAGTTGTTAATAACCCTAGACATATATTATACATGGCCGGGTGAAATATAATATGTTTGAAATCCCTATTGCCATATTGCCATAAAGGTAAGTTAAAATGTACGACAAATATTAAAATGACGGTAACACTCGTGTATAAGGCATTTAAAATATGAGTCCCAAGAAAAACAGGATTGATTATTACTTGTTAGGTATATTCAATGTTTGCTGCTGAATACTTACTCTTTATGTGTCTGATATATTACGAAGTATTTATTCGGGTAATATACCAAAATATAGAAGCCAATGTACTCTCAATGCTAAAAGAGATTTCTTGTTTCGTTAACGTTTAGGGTCGTAAGTGATTATGTTTTATTAGCCTTAGAATGAGGTTTCTGTGTTTGGTTGTCGAATTTGTCGTTTCGGATTACTGACGTTGGCATTTTATCTTTAATCGTGATACATCTATATAGCTGAAATGGAGCTGTATTAACTGACAAACCGAAAAATCAAGTTTCTTTATTTATAATCTAGAATGAATTGTTACAAAGGCAATAACTTGGCTTATTAATTGACTTCTGTCGACATGAACCATTCAATAAGTATTGATATAATATTATAGCTATACTAGTATATTTCTTTATATTTTTAAACATTAAAGCAAACAGTACAACAATGAGTCTCAATCTTATTTGACCCCAGTGATACCTGGTGTATACTCTTTCCCACACCCTGATAAATACCCTGTCCTCTCACTCACGAGAAAATAGTTTATTGGATTTAAAGGGCCACTCTGCTTTTTTCAAAAAAGATCGCAAATGTTACCTGAGAGTATTTCTAAAGTATGTTTATTATATCTATGCATCTTCTTGATCAAACTGATTTTGTTTTTAAAGGGTTAATTACAAACAGGGAGTACTTAATTAGGCAATTTGGCCTAGTTTTTGGGTTTGGCTTAATAAAGGCTCGATATTTCTAGCTGAAACTGTTTTCAATACACGGGAGGGACATTTCGCTACAATCACTCACGAGCTCTTTGTCATTTCATAATTCGTATAACCTATGAATGGACGGAATTTCGGCGTTAACAAAACGTATTATTTTCAACGCATTTTACATATAAACGTCTTACCTTGTTCTAACTGTTGAAGATTTTCGAGTGATTAATCCATCAAATATTGTGAAATTATTTCCCACAATGCTCAGTGAGAAATTCATTCACTAAATATAGACAGAATATATAAAAGTTTAACCTTGAAAGAATTGAACCGTGAAATATCTGTACTTTTAAAATAAAGGTTATGGGAGCGCAAACTAATGATATACGATACAAAAAATTCAAATATTTTATAATAAACAAATCTTATGTGTTGAAGATGCATCCACTAACCACTAAGTCAGTTTATTTAAGAATGATGTCAATTTCTCCACCTTATTACACGGACACATGAGTTAACCTAACGGACCTAATGAATAGAGACGATAATTATACAAGCAAACCGAGTCTTATTCTTTCCCAAATGTCATACGCTTTAGAAATTGAAATATTTTAAAAAGAAATCAAGTAATAACATGTATTTAACAAAAAGCACTTAGACGATGTTTATATTTCTAAAATATTCATCTCAAATAAAAGCTATAAAAGCAATTTTATGTACGAAAGAGATGTCCAACCTACAAAGCAGTCTTATTATGGCATTAATTTTCAAACTTTTCTTAGAATTCGTGCTTTTAACCTTCTAAAAAGGTAAACGTCATGAACCATCAATGATCAAACACTACTTATTACAGACGAGCGTCAACGAGAAAGCTGTCAGCAAAGACCTCAGATGCAAGAAAATAAACTTTAATTTTCAATATTTTCTTGAGGTACAATCTATTCCAAACCACAGGATTTTTAGTAATGCCTGACGGTGCACATGTTCCTTCAGCAACGTTAGACATTTGCATTATCTACCGTTGCTGGATTGACGGGGTTTTCTCGTCTTTATCAACTAATAACCTCGTTTATTCGTCATATTCAATTTATGACCGTTGAGACTCGATTATCACAAGGTAAATTTGCTACAAGAAATTTGACGTCTGGTCATTCGAAAGTTTTCCCGCAATGTGTTACAATGAATATAACTGGTCGACAATAATCGTTCGACCAATCAAAGTTAATGACGAGAAAACCTTATCATGATAGCAACGGATTAATGTAATGAAATGAAATGATAGCCGTTGCTAAAGGAACATGGACGGTGCAAGGAAGTCAGACTTAACGTTCTTGGGGTCCAGTTGTACTCCAAACGACCTTTGAAGAGGTAGGCTCTATTAAAGATAATTCTGTTCGAAAAGGCCTTAGGGACAAGAAAATCAGCCCTAATAAGGAAATCCATAATTGTGCTGATGGCCCGGTGTCGTATAAACATTTTCTCAGTTTCCCCAGTTTTAGTATTTACTTCCTATAGCCCAGAGACCAAAAGTTTCATTGTCAGGCTAACATTTCAATTCTCATGAAAATAATGGCACAAATGTCAAAAAAGTTACTTGCACAAACAATAAATATTTTTGGATAGGATGCATTATTAATTTGTTAATGAAAATAACATGAGACAATCGTTTCTGGAGCTAAACAAATTGACCGTTTTGAAAAACCTCTGATACTTTTTTCAGAAGGTTTCACCTTAGATTGGAAGCAAATCTTCAGTGTTTGTAAGCTTACCATCTACGAAGAATACGTCTTCTTAATGTCTGACTGTACTTGATACCGATAAGTTTCGGGAGTGATCAAATAAATAACATCGTTATAATTATTCATGTCTGGGACATGATCTATAAAGTATTTGTTCTGGGGCTTTTCTGTACCGTAACCAACAAATATTCACAAATCCATGTTACGAAATTAGAAATTTGTCTTAGGCTTACCATACTGTCATCTGGCTTAACCTCATACATGTTCTTCATGGCTATCAGATACTTTCTCTAAAAATAATATATAACATAGCCCAGACCCACAGTTGGTTTCCTTCCTCCTATCGACCACACCCCACTGTCCACTCTCCACTGACTGCCACTGGGAAGTGAGTCCTAACAGTTGTAATAGAGGTGAACACATCTGATCGATTAATCATTAGCTCTAATGAGCGACGTTCACCAGTTTAATTAACAGTGTCTTAAACGTAAAAACCAAAAGATGGTCACAAGTAATTCAAGTTTTTGTTCCTAGGACGTGATATACGGATGAGGTGTCGGCAAGCAGAAGATCAGACATTCAATGTAAATTTTTATCTATTTCTGGTCGCTAGTTATTGGACCAAACAATGTCCAAACACGGTGCAATAATAATTGAAATATAACCCTAGTTCAGTATTATACGTAAATCTTTACAATCGTAGGATCCGTTATCCTTAAAGTCCCAATCGGGACATTATTTGAAACAGGCCCGTAGGAAGCAATTTCATATTGGGGGGGGGGGGGGGGGGGGGGGGGCAAAATGTGCAAAAACTCATTCTCAAGGGGGTTGTGCAGAATTCAAAGCTGCTCCTGTCTATAGAAAGCAAATTTGCTTTCACTTGCCCTAACAACATACCACTAATTTCTTGTTTTATCTTTAAAAAAATTTGTTTGTATTGCTTCAGTCATTAATGTCAAAATTATTGGGGGGGGGGGGGGGGAGGGGGGGGATGCGGATGGCAACTCTCTGAAACTGAAATTTGAGGAATTTGTCTTCTCGAAAATTGGGTACAAATTTTCAAACTCATTTTTCTCAAAATTTTGAAAAATACGAAAAAAAAATTTCTGAATGAAAAAGGTAGCAGAGATGTTAAATTTTCACCCGGTACCCAAGTTATAGCTCTAGGATAAAAAATAACCATGTTATGGCCATTTTAGTTTTGGGGTCAATTTTTCACTTTTTCAATAAAAGGCCAAATCTTTGACAGGCTGTAACTCAGAAACTATTGGAGCTGAAGAGTTGCAATTTGCTCTGCGTTTTGCACATTGACATGCAGTTATTATGTTTCAAATTTCAAGTTCCTATCGTTAATAGTCTGGGTGCTACGATTTTTTTAGTCTTGGCAACTATCTGAAACTGAAATTTGAGGAATTTGTCTTCTCGAAAATTGGGTACAAATTTTCAAACTCATTTTTCTCGAAATTTTGAAAAATACGAAAAAAAATTTTCTGAATGAAAAAGGTAGCAGAGATGTTAAATTTTCACCCGGTACCCAAATTATAGCTCTAGGATAAAAAATAACCATGTTATGGCCATTTTAGTTTTGGGGTCAATTTTTCACTTTTTCAATAAAAGGCCAAATCTTTGACAGGCTGTAACTCAGAAACTATTGGAGCTGAAGAGTTGCAATTTGCTCTGCGTTTTGCACATTGACATGCAGTTATTATGTTTCAAATTTCAAGTTCATATCGTTAATAGTCTGGGTGCTACGATTTTTTTAGTCTTGGCAACTATCTGAAACTGAAATTTGAGGAATTTGTCTTCTCGAAAATTGGGTACAAATTTTCAAACTCATTTTTCTCGAAATTTTTATTTCTGTATGAAAAAGGTAACTATTGGAGCTGGAGAGTTGCAATTTGTCTCCGTTTGCGCATTGATATGCAGTTTTTATGTTTCAAATTTCGTGTTCCTTTCGTTAATAGTCTGGGTGCTACGATTTTTTTTTGGTGTTGGCAACTCTCTGAAACTGAAATTTTAGGCATTTGTCTTTTCGAAAATTGGGTACACATTTTCAAACTCATTTTTCTAGAAATTGTGAAAAATACGAAATTTTTATTTCGGTATCAAAAAGGTAGCAGAGATGTTAAATTTTCACCCAGTACCAAAATTATAGCTCTAGGATCAAAATTTACCAAGTTATGGCCATTTTAGTTTTGGGGTCAATTTTTTACTTTATCTATAAAAGACCAAATCTGGTTTTCTGTTGGCCTGTTATCACATGATGTTATTATATTTATAGTGTACTGTACCTTGTGGACATGGTAAGAGACATCGTAAGATCTGGTGAAGTGAGAATAGTGAAATAGTCAGTGATCGAACTCAGCCTTTACAAGAAAAAAACAAATCTATTTATCAGGGGACAAACCTAGTGACATAACTATACAACAGATTACCTAAATAATCTGATAAATCCAGAAAACTATGTTAAAATAAAATAATTGATAAATGTCTTAATCCAATTTAATACATTTATCAATAATAACCTGTAATTGTATGGAAAATTACCTAGTTTTATGGGTTTATTTGATTCTGTTTGTATACTTTGGACACTGTTGATGAATATATACTCCTATTGACCTAGTTTAAAAATTTAATTTTTTTATTCATTCTAAGACGTAGTATCGCTTTAACGCCGATATTGTTTTCTCTATGGCATTCGAGAGTCAGTTATTACCGTAATAGATCAGCTCCACCTAAAGATTAACATACTACTTGCCAGAGAACTCGGTCGAAATGAAATAACTACAATTGTAAAAATAAACATTTCACATTTCGTCATTTTATCACCGAGCTTAAACAAATCTACAAGTTTAACAAATCGACAATAAATAAATTTTATATATATTCAAGGTTATAGTAATAATAATATTTCAAATAGATCTATAAATATACATGTATCCTTGAAACATATCACTGAGCAAGACCGATTCTAACCCTTTTTGTGAACTTTGCTGCTACTCTGGAATATCCAGTCTGTTTACAATGTTCATACCTCCAAGCCACCGACAGGGTCATTGGACAAGTATCGTATTTGTAGTGCTTTGGTGGGTCGAACTAGATCAAAACCTTTCTCATACGTGCCAAAATTCGCGAAACTCCCAAAGCCGCGACCCCTTGTTTAATTCTATATATCGTCTAAGGGGTGGTTATGTACCTACACATCATTTGAGAGCCAAATGCGTTTGACCATAAGCAACTACAGACCTTGCACAGTATAAAAAAAATAATAGTAAAAAAAAACTACACACATCTTTATGGCCCATGGCCCCTTGGCAAATACCCCGTGGCCTAATTCTTCCAATAAGAAGCTTTTAGCTCATAGCAATTATATCAGAAAAACTAAAACGTTCTTTGTACCAAAAGTGAAGAAAAAATGTAAAAGTTTAAAACAGAATTAGTGATAATAATAAAATCAGATCGTGATAATAATTACATATGATACATAGAAAAATATGATGTATGGTATAAACTGATGCATACGAGGATGGTCTGAAAAGTTTACAGGCTGACCCGAAGATAATGTTGTGGGGCCATCATTATCCATCTCACGTGTAGTGTTCATATCACGTGTGGTATTCATATCACGTGTGGTGTTCAAATCACGTGTTAAATCTTCAGGAACATGTAAAACTCGATCTACTATATGTATCACTCCATTGGTAGCACCAATATCACCATGTAAGACTTTAGAACGCTGGCCTCTAAATAGAACTTCTGAATCTAAAAAGAAACAGAGCCCAGGGGCCTTATTCTCGAAAACTTAACTAACAATAATTTTAGTGTTTCAGTCATCTGATTGGTCACTGACTAAAATCGATTTTAAATATAGATTTATTATCCAATCAAATTGCTGTATTTCTTAAAATCTGGATTTTTATCTAAGTTAGGTTTTTGAGAATAAGGCCCCTGGATTTTTTAATGTCCGTGGAGGAAATTTATCAAACGCTACAAGACAACATAAAACTCTGCAAACAATTTTTTTGCGTTCATTTAAATCTTGAATCATCTCTATAACATTTTGAAGCTCAATAGAAATAGGGACTCATAGTAGTTGAGGTTATGAAAAACATATTTCTGAATTCTGAAATTGTGCAGCTAAATAGGCAGGATTTCTAATGTTATTGATTCATAAGATAATTATATAAAGATAGAAACTTACATTTTCCACTGACTTTATTGATTGTTAATGATTCCCCAGTTTCAGCTTTGACCTCATGTCTGCCAACATTTAACGTATCCAAATATAACTTTTGACCTAGCAATATATGTCGGTTTAATACCTGGAATTTCAAAAATGGATATAATCTTTCACAACGATCAATTCAGATCCATTCCAGTCTGTCCAAAATGCTAATTCAACCAAGCTATTGTAAATATTGAGACAAAAAGGAAGAATAATTTATGTGTGGCGTTTTAGTCCGATGACCTTGAATATGTCATCTTCACTCATAATTCTAGTCGACCAAGTTGCAAAGGAACTTATTGTTGTTATCCTTGGAAAATAATTTCTGCATAAGAAAGAAGACTTTTTCAATCATGGATGCCGAAAGTATTATACACTCTAACAAAGCATGGGGTTACAAAACATATCTAGTAGAAGGTCTATTTTGGAAAGTTTTTCAGTCTCATCAGTGAATTCTAATCATTGTTTGGGTAAAATGGCAGAAAATAGCTTAAAATCGGCATTGTTCAGGAGAAAAAGGGAATAACAATAATATACTTACATAGCGTAGTCTGTCTTTGTCTCCCATAATACGTAAACCTAACATTGTTTTCTGGAAGTTATCAATAGCTGTATCATTTGGTACAAACATAGTAAATTCACAGTAGTCATTACTCTCACCACAAACATAATTATATCTTGTTAAATTGTTGTTATAATTGTTATTTTGGAAATTGTAATTAGGGACGTTACCAAACTGACTTCGTGCCAATGAAACTGGACAATCTCTGCGAGTTTTTATTCTAACATCTTGTAAATACTTGTCTAATTTCACAGTAGTTAAAACATAGTATGATTTTCTGAAAAACAACAAGAAATAAATATATTACCACAAATGGACGAGCCAGCGCAATGTTGTGTTTATATAAAGAAACGGTGTTATGAATCATCCGACAGACTCCGACGGACTCCGAAGCTCCGGCACGACATCACAGGTACATGGGGACAGGATAGCCTATTTTGGTGCTTCATGGGTCTTCAGTACCCCAAATAATCCCCATGCATTAATTTTATTTTCTTGAAAAAAACGCTTATTAACATTGTGTATTTCCCGGAAATTGTGCAGACTTACTGAAAATTCCAATGTTTGCCGGTCGACTGATATTAGACCTACTCTCTTTATAATAATACTTAAAGGTAAGACACTATCGTCTTGTTGACATGAGATACCACTTGCCTATCATCTTAAAATATTCTGAATTAACGATCCTGCCTTTCATGCCAATGACTTCTTTCAATTCAATATTAATTTTTCTCCATCTCCATAGAAAGTTTTTTAAATCGGAGATCATTTAGTCCAATTACCCAGTGTTTTTATCTCTCAAATTACATTTTTTCTTGCCGTTTAGAATCCGTCAAAGCAGAATTGACGGAAATGTCAGCGTGCGCATGTTCGAGCACTTTGACCTCAATCACGTGGTCTGCATTCTTGCATAAATTATACTGAACTAAAGTACATGAATAAGACTCAACGTTAGTTCAGTATAATTTATGCAAGAATGCAGACCACGTGATTGAGGTCAAAGTGCTCGAACATGCGAACGCCGACATTTCCGTCAATTCTGCTTTGACGGATTCTAAACGGCAAGAAAAAATGTAATTTGAGAGATAATAACACTGGGTAACTGGACTAAATGATCTCCGATTTCATAAAACTTTCTATGGAGATGGAGAAAAATTAATATTGAATTGAAAGAAGTCATTGGCATGAAAGGCAGGATCGTTAATTAAGAATATTTTAAGATGAAAGGCAAGTGGTATCTCATGTCAACAAGACGATAGTGTCTTACCTTTAAGTATTATTATTAAGAGAGTAGGTCTAATATCAGTCGACCGGCAAACATTGGAATTTTTAGTAAATCTGCACAATTTCCAGGAAATACACAATGTTAATAAACATGGGGATTATTTGGGGTACTCAAGACTCATGAAGCACCAAAATAGGCTATCCTGTCCCCATGTACCTTTGCACGACATTTGAGACTTAATAGTCGCAAATCACGTAGACTGCACTAAAAAGTTGGAAGGTTTTTATTTCGTATGAAGATACAAAAAGGTTTTTTTTCGGATTCCGTCGGAGTCTGTCTACTTTTTGTAATTTGGATTTCCAAAAGACTTGAGATATTTAAAGTCAGGATAGTTTGGTTCAGTAAGTTAGTTGCTTGCTAACTTAATGAGGGTCCGGGGTTGAGTTCACACATTCTAAGATCACGATAATATCTTTGCGCATAGGTTAGGATAACTCCTTTGAAAACCCACTTTTTAGGGTTAAATGGACTGACATAGTTATTTGGGTAGGAAGCATATCTAGCATCTAGAATCCACCGATAATTATAGAAAATAAAAAAAAGTGATACCTAGTGATATATCTAACAATTTGAGACTTACATTAACCAATCTTCACAATATATAACTCCAGGTATATCTCGAGATGGGACTCCAAATATACCATCAATATAGTGAACAATACCATTAGTTACTCCAATATCATGTCTTATAACTCTAGCTTTAACATAACCACCTTCTACCCAAATATCTAAAAATATAATAGTGTACACACGGTCATAAAATATCAAATATTATTATACAAAGGTCATAACAATTATATAAATATAATGATGGTCAATTTATAAAGATAAACATTATCAATTTATAAAGATAAACATTATCATTTTATAAAGATAAATATTATCATTTTATAAAGATAAACATTTTCAATTTATAAAGATAAATATTATCATTTTATAAAGATAAACATTATCAATTTATAAAGATAAATATTTTCAATTTATAAAGATAAATATTATCATTTTATAAAGATAAACAGCATCATTTTATAAAGATAAACATCATTATTTTATAAAGATAAACATTATCAATTTATAAAGATAAACATTATCAATTTATAAAGATAAATATTTTCAATTTATGAAGATAAATATTATCATTTTATAAAGATAAACATTATCAATTTATAAAGATAAATATTGTCAATTTATGAAGATAAATATTATCATTTTATAAAGATAAACATCATCATTTTTATAAAGATAAACATCATTATTTTATAGATTATCAATTTATAAAGATAAACATTCTCAATTTATAAAGATAAATATTTTCATTTTATAAAGATAAAAAGATAAACATCATCATTTAATGCCACCATTTAGTAAGATACATACAACCAATAAAGATAAACATCATCATTTTATAAAGATAAATTATCAATTTATAAAGATAAACATTATCAATTTATAAAGATAAATATTTTCAATTTAAAAGATAAATATTATCATTTTATAAAGATAAACATCATCATTTTATAAAGATAAACATCATTATTTTATACATTATCAATTTATAAAGATAAACATTCTCAATTTATAAAGATAAATATTTTCATTTTATAAAGATAAAAAGATAAACATCATCATTTAATGCCACCATTTAGTAAAGATACATACAACCAATAAAGATAAACATCATCATTTTATAAAGATAAATATCATCAATTTATAAAGATAAATATCATCAATTTATAAAGATAAACATCATCATTTTATAAAGATAAACATTATCATTTTATAAAGATAAATATTATCATTTTATAAAGATAAACATTTTCAATTTATAAAGATAAATATTATCATTTTATAAAGATAAACATTATCAATTTATAAAGATAAATATTTTCAATTTATAAAGATAAATATTATCATTTTATAAAGATAAACAGCATCATTTTATAAAGATAAACATCATTATTTTATAAAGATAAACATTATCAATTTATAAAGATAAACATTATCAATTTATAAAGATAAATATTTTCAATTTATGAAGATAAATATTATCATTTTATAAAGATAAACATTATCAATTTATAAAGATAAATATTGTCAATTTATGAAGATAAATATTATCATTTTATAAAGATAAACATCATCATTTTTATAAAGATAAACATCATTATTTTATAGATTATCAATTTATAAAGATAAACATTCTCAATTTATAAAGATAAATATTTTCATTTTATAAAGATAAAAAGATAAACATCATCATTTAATGCCACCATTTAGTAAAGATACATACAACCAATAAAGATAAACATCATCATTTTATAAAGATAAATTATCAATTTATAAAGGTAAACATTATCAATTTATAAAGATAAATATTTTCAATTTATAAAGATAAACATTATCAATTGATAAAGATAAACATTATCAATTTATAAAGATAAATATTGTCAATTTATAAAGATAAACATTATCAATTTATAAAGATAAACATTATCAATTTATAAAGATAAATATTTTCAATTTATGAAGATAAATATTATCATTTTATAAAGATAAACCTTATCAATTTATAAAGATAAATATTTTCAATTTAAAAGATAAATATTATCATTTTATAAAGATAAACATCATCATTTTATAAAGATAAACATCATTATTTTATACATTATCAATTTATAAAGATAAACATTCTCAATTTATAAAGATAAATATTTTCATTTTATAAAGATAAAAAGATAAACATCATCATTTAATGCCACCATTTAGTAAAGATACATACAACCAATAAAGATAAACATCATCATTTTATAAAGATAAATATCATCAATTTATAAAGATAAATATCATCAATTTATAAAGATAAACATCATCATTTTATAAAGATAAACATTATCATTTTATAAAAATAAACATCATCATTTTATAAAGATAAATATTTTCAATTTATAAAGATAAATATTATCATTTTATAAAGATAAACATTATCAATTTATAAAGATAAATATTTTCAATTTATAAAGATAAATATTATCATTTTATAAAGATAAACATCATCATTTTATAAAGATAAACATCATCATTTTATAAAGATAAACATCATCATTTTATAAAGATAAAACATCATCATTTTATAAAGATAAACATCATCATTTTATAAAGATAAACATTATCATTGTATAAAGATAAACATCATCATTTTATAAAGATAAATATTTTCAATTTATAAAGATAAATATTATCATTTTATAAAGATAAACATTATCAATTTATAAAGATAAATATTTTCAATTTATAAAGATAAATATTATCATTTTATAAAGATAAACATCATCATTTTATAAAGAAAAACATCATCATTTTATAAGATAAACATTATGAATTTATAAAGATACACATTATCATTTTATATTTCAACATATTCAAATAAACTTCAAGCACTTACCATTTCCTTGAATGTATATTTTGATTCTCTTCCCACTAAACTGCGAAACTGCTTCAAATCTCGAGTCATAGTTTCCACTAATACTGGCTAATTTTATAGTACTACCTAGTTCTAGAACTGATCTTCTTAAAACCTAAATCATAATGTTCAATATTTCATATTGGTTTAGACAACAAACGATGTAAAATGGATTATACAAATCAGTACAGCAAGACAATTCCTTTTATCAAAAATTGCATCCAAAGAATGACAAAATCGAGAGCTATACATGTACAATAGTTGTATATTAGTGGACACTTCTAAAGTAAAGTACCATCGGGAGTTTCAAAAAGAGTTACTGCTATATAAGATTTTACTACTTAATTCCACTCAACTGTGTCTTTGTCACTTATTGAAATGCCAATATTACACCTTGTCCGTCTACAATTTAGTAACAATAATAAAAATCCGTACAAGCAAAACAATGCCACTAACTTACCTCATCAATTAATGTAGCATTATTATATAAGTCAACATTCTGTAAGTTTGTAATAGCATCAAATGCTTCGTTTGTAAAACAAAATACAGTCACACCGGAAGGACGAACTAAAAAATCTTGATGTTCTTTTCTGCCTCGATTTGTTAAATCTTCAAATTGCCTGTATTTTAAATCGGGAGTAAATAAAAAGAGTGTACCATGTTTAAAAATATCGACATAGAGATTCAGTGGTTAAAACGAGAAATTTGGAAAATCTGATACATTAAAAAAAAACTTGAATACCAGTCAACTCGTCCACATGATACACAAATTCTACAATATTTACTGAGTTAACTCATCTCCACTATTCAGGGGGATCCCATGATTGATCGCTCAGTACCGAAATAATGTTCTGATAATTGAATGATGCTCACCATGCTTTGAGAGATTACCGATCTTTAATTAGATCGTTATCAAATTGAAATTAGAACCGTGAAAACGGTACCGAGCAGTGCGCAACCCACCCGATACACGGATAAAATGTCACATTTTCAACCAATGATAAGAGTTTTACAGATAAAAGCGCACTTGTCAAAATACTCACTCAATTTCATATGTGTGTCAGTAGAAAGTGCACTGCAAGATATGTTTGCAGGGATAATAAAAGGGATATAGAACTACAAGAAGGCAGACTTAATAAAAATGGATTCAGAAATACTATCAGGCAGACTAAATAAAAGGGGTGCAAGACTACTAGCAGTCACAGTACACAGTACACTGGCAGATTAACTATGGATGCCGGAATACCAAAAGACAGACAAAAGAAACATCTGTTTGACTATACCTGTAACGGTCCAATTAAAATTTGGAAAAAAAACCACAAACAATCACAATTGAAATACATTTCTCTCCTAGACAAATTCAACCAAAAAAGGCACAGGTGTTTGAGGGGACACGTCCTGTATGAGCCCCATATAGTACCCCCCCCCCCCTCCCCTATTATTATCATTATCAAAAATGTCAGATTTTTCGATATATATCACTTATTTGTACCATATATATACTTATATATCATATACTCTAAATAGGCATGGTCACTATCAACGTGAATTTTTACTAAGAGTCAGTAAGAGTGAAGCGAAAGGTTGCTAACTCCGTTTCAAGAAATTGGGCCAATGGTCGGGAAAAATTGTTTTAAAATCTAATTAAATGTCGTTTAACGGTCTAATCAACGAGTACTTGCTGTTCCCATATAATTATCCTTATCGAATATCAATATCCAGTCATAATATATGAGCAGAAGACTACACACGCATGAGTACAGATGTTGTTTTGTAACTTCCGTTAATCGAGGTCGAATAGACAACATCTGTACTCATGCGTGTGTAGTCTTCTGCTCATATATTATGACTGGATATTGATATTCGATAAGGATAATTATATGGGAACAGCAAGTACTCGTTGATTAGACCGTTAAACGACATTTAATTAGATTTTAAAACAATTTTTCCCGACCATTGGCCCAATTTCTTGAAACGGAGTTAGCAACCTTTCGCTTCACTCTTACTGACTCTTAGTAAAAATTCACGTTGATAGTGACCATGCCTATTTAGAGTATAAATATGATATATAAGTATATATATGGTACAAATAAGTGATATATATCGCAAAATCTGACATTTATGATAATGATAATAATAGGGGGGGGGGGGGGGGGAAACTATATGGGGCTCATACAGGACCTGTCCTCAAGCACCTGTGAAAAAAGGTAAAAGCAAATTTTGAATACATAAATTGTGTTCCTCTGTTATATTTTCATCAAAGCAAAGACATTCTAAGACATACAATTCTAATTTGGAGCTTTTATTCCAGTTCTCTCTATGAACATGAAAGTTTTGAGATTGCTCAGAATAAAATTGCAAGAGTTAAAAAAAATAGTCAAAAAAAAGTGCTCCAAAAGTCAGAGACAAAGTTCTGAAAATGCATGTTTTGAAATTTTTTGTCTGAAAGCAAATCGATTAACGAAATAAACAAAGAAAATCCCATCAAATCAGTTGAAAAGAAGAGGTGATAATGGCAAAAATCTTAAAACACATTTGTTTTAATACATCATTTGTGAAAATGCGTCATTTTACATTCATTCACTAACGAGCACATATTTATTATGGTAAATCATTATGTGTGGCATGCGCAGGTTTGGCTGGGGATCGTGACCAGAATTTGAAAAATAGTCATTATGAAAACAAAGCAGTGCGTTCGCTGGAACGCACTGCAACTAGAATTACTTATCATAAGTAAACAATAACCCATCCATTTTATACGTAGTTTCGCATTTATGTGTTGCTCAGGCTACTTTGAATGATCTAAGAATTTTACTGACCTTGTGATTGGATCTTGTTGTATTTGATCTCTAGCTGTATTATACACAAATCCTAAAACAGTATCAATATAATGAACAGCACCATTTTCTACTGTAATATCACCACGAACAATTTCGGCCGTTACTCTGCCATCACTGATATACACTGAAGTAAAAAAAGGATGCGTACGTTGTGTAAATACCGGACACAAAAAAGGTACAAAATATCCACAATTTTTACACAATATAATGTTTTTAAAAAATATACACTAAAAAAAATCACCTCCAAAGCATGACAAAATTGGGAGCTAAAGTTATGATGGAAATATGTTGTTAAGCAATATTAATCTAATCATCACAACACTATTAAAGATTAAGTCTGGTAGCTATACTCACCTTTATCTGGGAAAGTTTTTCTGAAAATAATCCTTCCATATACAGCATTAAACCCTTCATTATGATAGATAAATGATGTGTATATGGCTTGACTTTTTATGATATGTTGTTGAACAACCTGCAAAGGGTGCACAAAATTTACACAACATACAAATAGCAAACTTTGTCCATTCCAGACCATGCAGATTGACAATGTCTGTAACAGTAATATAGAGTAGTTCTGGTAAAATAATTTATTCATGGACACGATAGGCACTAATATGTTGGATTCGTTTTAGACGTTATTAGAAATATCATGAGCCGTCATGACCAAGAACTTCAAACCGTTGTTTGAGTTGAATTGCACAAGAACTGGATACTGGGTTTTAATTCAGAAAAATTGCATTAATATCTGAAAACTGAGATTTGTTAGAGAGTACAGCTATTCAGCAAATATTTAGACAACTGAATATCTTTAGTTCTTTCAACATTAGCAGGCACATAATTAAATGACATTTGGCTCACCTTGGTTATTTTGTTCGAGACTATAAAATGACCCGGACATGATAGACGGTCATCTTGCCCGGTAAATGGGCAGGAAAAGACAACTCTTGTTCAAAGATTGTTTGTGATTGGCTGTTTTTATCGCCAAAGAAGACGATAATCTATGAAGAATGATTGTGATTGGTTGAAGTATAACTATATGGTGACTACCGTATAGTATACGAGGTTATATAGTTTCGAAGTAGATACGAGTGATTTAAATGATTGGCAAATAATGTTACTTGAAGATATGGCCTACCGTTTGTAGTCTTGGTTGTTCAGATTGTAATTCATTTAGTGTCTGTATTGGGATTTTATTAATAGCCTCATCAGAAGGTAAAAACAAGGTTAAGGTCTCTAATTGTTGTAGAAAATCAACACCATTAAGTAAATATTCTCCAGTTAAGTAAGTGATAAACTTCTTGAAAAATTCAGTTCTGCAAAGGAAAAAGTTTTAATTAGGGGTGTTGTTAATGTATGATGAAAAATCCGATCTGGATACTAGCGTTCAATAGTAGCAAGGAAAAAAGCACAAAGGCGTCTTTCAAAGATTGTATGTTAGTTCTTGATATTTTTAATAGATGCTCAAGAATTCGCCATTCTGTCACTGAAAAGATTGTTCAGAATATTGGTAAAACAGTTATTTATTGGCGATTCCATACACTGAAGAACCAAACTGTAGATTATATCATAAAATTTACTATATATCATAAGGCTTACTGTTTATATGGATCTTGTTCGTCAGGTCTTCTTAAAAAAGCGTAAGCATTTGATTTGTAGCTTTTTTCTAGAACTCTATCAATGACATGGACAATTCCATTACCAGCCCGAACATTAGGTCTTATTATCAATGCTCCATTAACATAGAATTCTGTTTTACCAGAATTTCCACCTACATCCTACAGGTATAAAGGATAATGTCAAATTAACTGTTTTGCATTTGCAATTAATCTAATATGTGCAAAACCCGATCGTTCGCAGTTTTCATTAACTTTCTCTTGTTTTGCTCTACGTGTGTTCAGTAAGTCAATAGCTTGGTTTCAACTTTGTTAAGCCTGTTTGAGAAAGAATCTTTAGGATTCAAAATAATCAATATCAGGGGACATATGGTTTTAAATGGGTTTGTTTTTTAGCTTTGGGAACCTATACTCTGGTTGGGGCTATTTACAATCTGATTTACAGACATTTCTGGTAAATAATACCAAATCAAGAGCCTTGAATTGGACTTTTATATAATATCGGGTGGGCCTAAAAAAGTGGCAACACACTTTAATATGATATTATGGAAAATGTATGGGAGCTATAATTTTGATATTACACACCCATCACAATATAGTAATTTGACATCTTCACTAGAAATTTCAGACCAAAAGACCAAATAGTGTTAATTTGCCAGCAATTTTAAAATTAGAGGTCAAAAAGAAAAATATCAAAGAATGTCAAATGTTATCTATCCGAACAATGACTATGTGTTTCAGCAGGATGGTGCAACTTCCCATACCAGCAATGCAACACAAAGTTACCCAAATGACGCGACCCCAAAGTTCATTAAAAAAGATGAGTGGCCCCCGCAGTCCCCTGATTGCAATCCCATGAACTTCACTGTGTGGGACTCTCTCTCAGAAAAAGTCTATGCGGATCGAACAAAGGTGTTCACGGAAAATGAACTAAAAGATCGAATTCGTGAAAAATGGAACGAAATCCCACAGGCAGAGATCAGAAAGTGTATTTCTTCATGGAAAAAACGATTGAGGGCTGTCTGCAATCAAGACGGTGGACACATTGATCACCTTTTCAAGTGAAACAAAGTTTAGATAACATTTGACATTCTTCGATATTTTTCTTTTTGACCTCTAATTTTAAAATTGCTGGCAAATTAACACTATTTGGTCTTTTGGTCTGAAATTTCTAGTGAAGATGTCAAATTACCATATTGTGATGGGTGTGTAATATCAAAATTATAGCTCCCATACATTTTTCATAATATCATATTAAAGTGTGTTGCCACTTTTTAAGGCCCACCCGATATATGTAAAGTAAGCTAGTTTAACAAACATGATTGAGAGGATAACAAAGAAATATTCTACTCTAAGTAGGCTTCTGATTAAAGCTTATTACATCTATTCGTCTTTCTCTTTTGTTAAAAAATAATCTATTATTGTCTGATGCTATACTCTTCTTTTTCATATTATTAACGATATTCATAGTCTGTATCTCTTCATTGACTGAAAAATACACAAATATACATTAAAACTTCATTATTAAAGCAACACATATGATTTTAATCTTAATTATTAATAATTACAAAAAAAGTTAAAAATGAGGAGCCATATCAGTTCAAAAAGTTAGGTAGCTGAGAAGTTCGTGTCAGTGTAAAATGCCAGGTAAATGAGAATTACATATAAGTGTAAAATGTCGGGTGAATGAGATGCTCACATCAATTTAAAACTTCAGGTATATGGGAAGTTCATATCAATGTAAAAATTCAGTTCATATCAGTGAAAACAAAATCAGGTAAATGAGGAGTTCATATCAATGTAAAATGTCAGGTAAATGAGAAGTACATATCAATGTAAAATGTCAGGTAAATGAGAAGTACATATCAGTGTAAAATGTTAGGTAAATGAGAAGTACATATCAATGTAAAATGTCAGTTAAATGAGAATGACATATCAGTGTAAAATGTTAGGTAAATGAGAAGTACATATCAGTGTAAAATGTCAGGTAAATGAGAATTACATATCAATGTAAAATGTTAGGTAAATGAGAAGTACATATCAGTGTAAAATGTGGGCAAATGAGCACATACCTGTGTAAAATCGGACAAAATCTTCTTTGTCTGCAGGTAGCATATTAAAGATTTCATTCCGTTTATCTAATGGTAATTGTTGGAAAGCTGTATTATTTGGAACAAACAATGTCAGACGAATTTCTGATTTATACATGTTTTCAGTTGCCAGTCCTGCACCTGTGATTAATGTTTTGAACTGAAATAGAAATCATAATAAGGAAACTTTATTCTATGGATTTAGAACCTTTTTGGACTGCTAGCCGTTCAAAGTTTCCCTCCTATTTCATCATGATCACAGAAAATGTCCATTTAAAAAAATTAGATTGTGAACTTTTCTGAAAGAAACTAAAATTGGAATGGTGTAAATTATGTTTACTTGTATATTGATCTGGTTTTTAAAGGTCATTGAAGGTTGCCAGGTTTTTTCCTGTCCCGAAAGCCTGAGATTTTAACTTGGGGGACATGTCCCAGACTGGGGACATCTGTACATTTTCCAGGGGACACAAAGTGAGTTATAGGTCTAAAAAAATAAGAATCCTTTGGCTTTATCATATTTTGAAATTACATGTTTTTGCAGATAATTCAGAGTACATGGTCATTTCCTTACATGCATAATCGGCGAAAACCAGTTGAAAACCCAGGCCATTAAGCTTGCCAGAGTTTACACAGTTATTGCTGTTAGCCTTAATCGAATGTAAGGGTCTGAAGGACAACGTCTATGTTCACTACTCGGATAAGTATTTTCACCCGTTGATTGTACAATCATTCACAGAATTGGCCCTACATATGACCGAAATGGACCAAAGTGGAAACTGAACAACTCTAAATAGTCATTTTGTTTTTATTTAATAAGAAATTTGTAAAAGAAAGTTGTATGTTGTATACAAGATAGTTTGACTATGAGGCACAACAGTTCAAAACAGTAGTTTGATAATGAATTTGTCACTGGAGTTGCGTTCAAGTTATAAGATTTTTACTCTTTGAAAGAAAAGTCTAAGAAATGAAAATGATGCTTTGTACGGAGGATATTATTGCCTCCTTCTTTTTTAGGCTTCCCCGATTTCGTTGCTCAACCAGCAAGATCATAAGTGATGCTGCAATACATCACCCTTCATATCCATTGTGATCTGAATTTTATGTTGAAACAAATTACGGATAATAAAGTTGCTTGTGTAAACCCACCTTTAGTTACGTTGTGATGAAAATGCGATACTATAAGCTTTTGTTTATATTCAGTCGTGTTGAACATGGTATATGCATTATACTTTGAAGAAATCTTATACACGTATTTTTCAATTCAACAACTAAGCAGGAAGAAAAATGGATATATCTTTTTAAAAAATATGTCATAAAGTTTCATAAAATTGTGTTAAAATAATCTCTACCATCCTCATATGTTTTACTTATAATTTATCTTAAATCATTGTCTTATTTTTCTTTTATACGACTATAATAGAAAATGCTCAAACCCAATACACTTTAACCGTGCCCATGTGCAACACGGGATGATTTCAAAATGCTCGGGGTAAAATTTTGAAAGAGCAAACAATTATACACTAAGGGAGACTTTTTTGAATAATTGGCAATTTTCAAGCATTTGAAAACATGGTAGAATGAACTTGGGGAATAAATAATATATGTAATTTACATTTTTATTTGTTATCAATAACAACGATGCATTAAATATGGAAGCCGGATACGGCCATCTCGTGTTCTCGCTTTCTCGCATATGAAAATCAGGAGGCGAGAACGCGAGAACACGAGAAAGCGAGAAAGCGAGAACGCGAGAAAGCGAGGGGCGAGAACGCGAGAACACGACCACACGATAAAACAGGGCGAGAACGCGAGAAAAAGAGGGCGAGAAAGCGAGAAAAAATTTCCTCGTGTTCTCGCGTTCTCGCCCTTGTAAATTTTGATAACAGAGTGCTTTTCCTCGCGTTCTCGCGTTCTCGACCTTCGTTTTTCTCGCTTTCTCGCGTTCTCGCTTTCTCGCTTTCTCGCGTTCTCGCTTTCTCGCGTTCTCACTTTCTCGCGTTCTCGTGTTCTCGCGTTCTCGCTTTCTCGCGTTCTCGCCTTCTCGCGTTCTCGCCTTCTCGCCTTCCGGTTTATTATGTACGCAACCGCAACCGCATGCGCAATGACACTTAAACAGCCTAATAGGCCAATAATAGTGGTCAAAAATATTGGCTTATGGCTGCTATAAATGTAAGAAATGCTATTCACTATGTACAGAAAACGAAAAATTTCCAAATTTCGTACTTGAGTTTTTGTATAATTGCGCTGGGAAACTCTAAAGTCCTTTATCAAACAAGAATGGGTTTTGTTGCCAGTTTTTTGGAAAATATATTTCACGGATCGATTACAGTGCAATAATTCCTATTGGAAAGCCATTCTCTATCCAAATCTAGAACTAAAATTAGTTTTTCTCTCTTGATTACCACATTATGAGACTGAGTGGCTCAATTTCTTTTTCAAATTATATCATATTATAGCCGAATAATCTCCATATCAAATCTTTTCTTCAGTCGCATAACGAAATAAAACTAGTTTTATTCTCCTATAGACTTTCAAATTTTCCAATTACGGAAAATACAACAGCATTTTACTTTATGGAACTAATGGCACATCTTCATCAATTGAGATATTTAACAAACTTCATAAATATTTGGATCTAACAAAGCGATTATAAGCAAACTTTCTCTATCTTTAACAGATCAATGTGTGTATAGCTATCTGTAATTAGTAGTAAAATATAGTTATAATTATTGTACATTTTCTATGTAAAGGAGAGGGGTTCCATATAGGCGCAAGCCTGTTCCCCAATCCAATTCATGCATTATTTTTAGGAAAAATTAGCAATAGCCTAATACGCATGCTTATTAAATGATTGTCGTAAAACCGGAAGGCGAGAAAGCGAGAAGACGAGAACGCGAGAAAGCGAGAACGCGAGAAAGCGAGAACACGAGAAAGCGAGAACACGAGAACGCGAAAAGGCGAGAAAGCGAGAACGCGAGAACGCGAGAAAGCGAGAAGGCGAGAAAGCGAGAAAAACGAAGGTCGAGAACGCGAGAACGCGAGGAAAAGCACCCTGTTATCAAAATTTACAAAGGCGAGAACGCGAGAACACGAGGAAAATTTTCCTCGCTTTCTCGCCCTCATTTTCTCGCATTCTCGTGCTGTTTTCCTCGTGTTGTCGCCTTCTCGCGTTCTCGTCCCTCGCTTTCTCGCGTTCTCGCGTTCTCGCGTTCTAGCTTTCTCGCCTTCTCGCGTTCTCGCTTTCTCGCCCTCTAAACTAAGGCGAGAACACGAGATTTCGAATGGCCGCATCCGACTTCCATAATTAAATGTTTGAAGTGCGGAAATATAATATTCCAGTACATGTATCATGTTATCTTGTGAACTGTGACACATGAGCATATATAAATCTATAGCTTTATCGTAAAATAATGACCTAAGATTTTGAGATCGTGGTTATTTGGGTATTTTTATGTGTATAAGAAAATTCCATGATATGACGTGTACACTATGATTAAGATAATATATACATTTATTTCTATAATAGACTAGAACACGTAAACCAATTTCATGTATAAATAGTTAATCATTAATACAGTTTATAACTTTATTAACTTATCCACGCATAATTTATATCCATTATCAATATAATATACAATCTTGTTCCAAAACCGAAGATTTGGTTTCAAGAATCTCAGCTTTAACCCACATAACCTTTTTTAATAAAATTGTCAGATATCTAATGTAGTTACATCAGATTCGCTTTGAAGCAATGATTTTAGTTTATCTAAGCGATAGTCAACATAACTACACTTGTTTTAAAAAGAATTTTAATAATAATATCAAACAGAATTCACAATAATTCACAAACAGACACCGATGACTTTGTTGGTGGGCAAGATATGGTCCATTCTTCATTGCGGTCCAATTCTTTAGAATAATTATAGTGTCACACTACGACTAGACTTCAACTCCACATAACTTTCAGTAATAAACTAGATAATCATTTGTGGGCTGGGAGAGGTAATATATCAATATACCAAAAGATATTTATAGAAACACCTGCGTCTCAGGCCCCAAACAATTTCCCCCCTGTCTTTCCTTATCCACATCATTAAATATATATGAAATATGATATTATAATATGTTAGGACTAAAATAAACATAAATTGTAAAATAATTCATCAAAGTTACTGGACTGTTATTGTCAACCATTTTAGATTTAGACCTATATCACTCACCTGTCCACAAGTTAAAGTCTTGGTCAAAGCATCGAATATATTGTTGGCATCACTGACATCCGTGTTATCAAATTGTCCAAATGCCTGCCCCATTAAAGTTAGGACTATTATCCAAAACACTTTGGCCATTTTACACAAGCGATGTCCTCTTACGTTATCCGTTATATGATTTGAATGCACAAACCGTGACTTACTTTTGATATAGGAAGTTAGCTTGCATAGGCATTTGAAAATAACCACTATTTCTTTTTAATTATTCACTGGTAAATTTCATAATCAAATGTATTTGTAGTAGTATAGAATAGAATATAAATTTCGTTTCTTAGAGTGAAAAATGTGGTACATGCACATAATGTATACATGTATGGTTCAATACAAAAAGGTTTAATAATACGAATGTTTTTATTTTATATACAATAGGTGTTATTTAAGTAGGTTTTAAACCACGGAGACGTGCTTTCAAGTGGGAGTATTTACACGTATCTTTCGTGGTTTGGAATGGGAGTCTTTGAAACTGTGACTCCAAGAGAGACTCATTTAGAGGACTAATACCCGTATAGGACTATAAAACTAACACCCGCTTAGAAAACTGATAAATCGAACTGCCAACAACTCCGACCACCAACAAACTACCTAGTTTGCGATATCAACATCAGCTGGTTAACCTGCCAACCAAGACAACTGATACCCTTAGGACTATGATATTAAGGCCATACTATAAAACTTAGACCATTAGGACTGTGAAACTAAGACCCCACTTTAACTCTAAACCCATTTAAAATGTAAGACTCAATAGAACAACGATAATTATATGACTCTAAAACTAAGACCAAACTAAATCTCATGTTAAGATCAAATTCAGGTATAACATACTATAAAACTAAGACCCATATAGGACTCAAAAACTTAAACTCCACAAAATTTCAGGTTACATTTTTTTCACAGAGTGTCCCGAAGAATTAATAGAAAATAAAAATCAAAACTAGAGCTGTGAACAGCACTGAGCGTGGCCCGTAATACTTTGCCTGATAGCTGTAAGACTTTTTGAACTTCAAACCCCTAAAGCCTGGTGTTCACTCCCTCAGTTTTTAGTAAAACGTTTTTTTGAAGGGTAGATTCAATATTATATCAATATAACTTATAGTATGGTAATTTTTATAGCTTCATGGTAGCTATAATATACAGGTATGTGTGAAATGTGAACATTATGTGACGGTAAGACGATAGAAACGGGTCATAGTCAATTGCGCCCCGCGTTTGGTCAAAATGGTCCCTGATAAATTGTCAAAATGGTCCTCAAAAAAGGTGAAAATGGTCCTTCCAAAAAGTCAAAATGGTCTCAAAATAATATTTTTATTTATGATGTTACAAATTAACTAAACATAAAGCGCTACATGATATATTTTTTGTATAATCTTTTTGAGAACTGGAACTTCAAATTATATTGCAAGTCTTTGACTTTTATTTTTTTGGCCATTTTAACCAATGAATTGGTTGAAATCAAAGATGAAATTCAGAGGCCATTTTGACCAAAATAGGGTCCATGGTGACTGGCCATTTTGACCAAATTTAACTTTTATGGCCATTTTGACTTTGGCAAGATTAAACATTTACTTTTTATTGCTACGGATTAGCGCAGACGCTAATGGCCCCTCGTTTGGTCAAAATGGTCCCTGATAAATGGTCAAAATGGTCATCAAAAAAGGTTAAAATGGTCTTTCCAAAAAGACAAATGGTATCATAATAATATTTATATTACATAATACACAATAATTTTTTTGTTTTTGTGAACTGGAACTGGAACTTCAAATTAATATTGTAAGTGTTAGAATGTCTTTGCTTTGATGAAAATATAAATAGGAACACAATTTATGTCTTCAAAATTTGTTGTTACTGTTGTTACAGAGTACAAATGACCTCTTAAAATAGCTTCCAATTATTACTTTGATTATCATCATATAAGCTACAATTTATCAAAAAATCAGGGACCATTTTGACTTTTATTTTTTTGGCCATTTTGTCCTCAAAAAAAGTCATTTTGACCAAAGAATTGGTTGAAATCAAAGCATAAATACAGAGTCCATTTTGACCAAAATAGGGGCCATGGTGACCGGTCCATTTTGACCAAAATAGGGGCCATGGTGAATGGCCATTTTGACCAAATTTAACTGTTATGGCCATTTTGACTAGGGGCCATTCTGTATAGGGGATATACCCCCTTCCCCAACATTCGAACTGTGTAAATGTCAATATTTCCCTTTAAGGCTGAGTTGAAATACTGTCTTTTGTTTCAATGGATTGGAGCAGTCAGTAGCCAGTTGAATTGATGTACATGTTAATCAATTAAGTGCCGTGGGTAAGAATCACCCTCAAAATAAGAAAAAATCTGATATTATATCATATATAGCAAACACTCGAAAAAACATGTTAATTTTTATAAAGTTAAAACAATGTGTAATTAGATCAATTTATTTTTGACCTATAATAATCTTAGCAGACGATAAAAAACAATTTGAACACTTACTTTTTATTGCAACGGATTAGCGCAGACGCGTAAACAGTTTTAATTGCTGTCTGCTAGAGTCCAGCCCTAGAGTTAAAAGATTATGTAGTCTGACTAATTTGTTTATAACCTTAGCAGACGACAAAAAGAAAATTGGTGTGTATCTTGTAGAAAGAGTTCTGTCAATGGTAGAGAAAAAATTCGAACAGGTTAATGTATCAAAAATTCACTGCTCTAAATGATTGTATGTAAAATTAATATAAGTGAAAACTTTGCAAAAAAAATGAATAAATTTTTTATACTTTTTAGAGTGTTAAAAGATTACATAATCAGATTAATCTGTTTATGACCTAAAATACTTCACACCTCCATGTGAAAAGTTCATGCCGATAGTTTTATTACTATATTATATAACCTGCTATAACCCTTGTCAATCATTTTAATCCTCTCTACTTCTTATTTTCTCAGAACAGGGGTACTCTATGCCTATTTTCACTTTAATGGATTTTGTATTAGACTGGTCATGTCATATGTCGTTGAAAAGAGAAAATTTAGTACATACTGACTATACACACCATATTGCTATTAGATAATTGCATTGTAAGTTAGAACCCTCAGTCGAAAAAAACGCAATATTTTGAAAACATATTTTAATGGGTTATTGTCATATATTGTTTAAAAGATAATCAAATCGGCATTACAAAATTGAAAAATTTAATTCTCTGCGTTGATTAGAGAATGTGATATAGATGTCCAAAGTTGACAAAAATGTCAATTTTCAAATGTCCATAAAACCAGAAGTTAATATTTTTCAATTAATATCAGCATACCTATGGATAGCTGAGGTCAAGGACCATATTCATTGGAATTTTCAAGGTCATCAAAGGTCAAGGTCACATAATATGGCCTTTTTAATTTTCAAAAAATTCAAACGAACATAAAAAAAATTCAAATTCGAAATTCAAAATTCTGTTCCAACAAACTGTAGACGAGGTTACAAGGTTTTGATAGACACCAAAATCATAAAAATCGGATAAAAAATAGGGGACTTATTAATTTTTTGCTTAAATGTGCAAGTCTGTGACGGCAGCTTATGCATCACTTCCGGTTTGGATTTTTTATGCTAAGTGCATTCTAATTATGACAGACAGTCAATATATATGGTTTTTGTCAATATCTGAAATTTACACCGGATCTGGGGTTGATAGGCGTGATTTTGAAAAACCGGAAGTTCTCATGTCAAAACCGGAAGTGATAAAAAAAATTTGATTGAGTAGTTTTATTTCTATGGACATTCTGTATACCTCCTGTGAATTTCAGGTCAATCGGATAATTAGTGGCTGAGTTAGAAATTTTGAGCTTTTTTGACAATTTTGGTTTCAATTTTTTTTTACAAAAATATTTAAAAATTGAAATTTTTGTAATCGCACTTGATACTTCTTATTACAATGAATATATTAAAGAAAATTTCAGCCAAATCGGTTCATAAATAAACCTTACATACTAGGTGCAAAATAATTGCATATTATGCAATAGCCCACTTCCAGTTTAGCAAAAACTGAGTTTTAGATATTCATTTTTGATACCAGGTCATTTAATAATGTTTGGTGGATACAATTTTGCTACACCATTTTCGATTTTCTCTAGAAAGTTTCCCAAAAAAAAAAAAAAAAAAACAAAAAAAAAAAAAAAAAAAAAAAAAAAATAATCATAACGAAAACAAAGCGTGACAAATCGAAAGATTTGCCACGCAAATAAATTGTAATTATAAAACACAATATAATTCAATGCTCTTTTGATGCCAAATTAGTGTCAAAACTGTTTAAAACCTTAGAGCAACAAACTTCACGGTGAGATTAATTTAATACATTATCGATGCTATGAGAGTTTGTAATACTTCGAGAGACAGAATAACTCGTTTTATACGTACACACGTATTTCACATAATAATAGAACGATATGGATAAAGATATAGAGACAATGACTTCATTTCAGTGAGATGCTTATCTTATCTTATTTTAACCTTTGTGATTCAGCGTTGGCGAAATCAACATGGCTGCCAATAAATTATTGTAAGTTATTTTACTTTTATAACGTTTGGAACCCATTTTGGAAATTCTTCTAAAAATGGTTTTTTACGCCATTAGAAACAAACTATATAGACAAAATTTCCACAACATATACAGGCACTCGCTCTGAACTTCAACACAATTTTGTAAAATACTCTTGGTGAACCTCCCACAATCAAAACAGTATAATATCTAAATGTTGTGTATAAAGCAGTAATGTCTATAATCTCAATATGAAATGCTGCTACGTCCAGTGCTGTACCAATCAACAACTATTAAAATACATCTGGAAAAATGCTCTTTGGTGTTTCGACCTCCTCATGTAATGATTTAACAAAAATCATAATATACGTTTTTTACTCAATATCACTATCAATAGTGGGTGGATAGTGCAAATAATGTTTGACATTAATGGGATATCTTCATTTTTTACGTGTTGCAATGCATGAGGGCCACTCTTGAGGGCTTTGCGGGTCGGATTTGGCCCACGGGCCGCCATTTGAGAAGGCCTGTGTTAGGTCATAGATGGATAGAAAAGTTCTCACCAGAATATAGAAATAAAAAGTCTCTTGTTTAAATAAGACTGAGTTTATAAAACTATGAAATTTACTCTCCAGACTTGGGATCCTATGGTGTATGGTACAAATATCTCTTCAAGTTGGAACTCCAAATCTTGATGTTTGTAACCCACAGGATTTCATAGACAGAGCTAAAGAACCACAAGGTAAGATGTTTCTTTAAACAATATTTTATTCACATAGATATGAAAATGATTGGGGAACATGGTTTTGGTTATACATATCTTCTGCTCTATCAAAGTAAGCATGAAAACATTTCAATTGTTTACAAATTATCAAAAGATAGGATAAGAGTTATATATCATTTAGCCCAGATATTTAAACAACACCACGTTTCACAGCTCTGTTCCCAAACTCAGGGAATACAACCTCTTAGAATGAACAAAAAATCTAAATTTTCAAATTTGGTCAATAGGAGTTTGTATTCCTTGCCTGGTTGCATAACTATTCAACATATTACCTAGATAATCTGATAAATCCAGAAAATAATGTTTATATACAATAATTGAAAAACGCTTAATCAAATTTAAGGCGTTTATCAATTTATAACCTGTTATTATATGGAAATTTACATAGTTTCATGTTTTTTTTGCATTCTGTTTGTTTACTTTGGACATGGTTGATGAATATATACTCTGATTGATTAAGTCCGAGAACTTAATTTGTTTTGTTCATTCTAAAAGGTTGTATCGCTTTAAAAGAGGAATGAAACGGTGTCTTAGATAGAATTGGAATGGTTTACATCTCTGCTCATTCACGTGGAACGGAAACCACCCAGAAATAAGGTTGCTTCTGTGTGTGGCAACACAAGTTTCTCAACAAGTAACATTCTCCAACTCAAGGGAAATAACTTGTACATTATTTAAGTTTGACATGTTAGTAACATATTCTCCATTGTAGCTATATCTCAACCAGTGTTACCAGACACGTTTACAGTTCGTATAGAATGTAACATTGTGAGCAGTAAACAGACATTAGATATGAAACAATATTATGACGGACCTAATGATCGAGGCACAATTGTTGTTTATGATAATGGTACTGTGGTACATCTGAACTTTGATTATAAAAACGACGAAATGCTCAGCATTGTTGATGATGTTGGTAAGCTATGCATAATCTGATAATTTGAACATTCATATTTTGTGTTTGGAATCGCGATGAACAAACGGTAGTCACTTAAAAAAAAGGATATAAACCTTAATCCCTGTATAAAAATAATAATATCAATGAGTCAGTAATTGGAGTAATTGATTATCAAGGATCAATAATTATTGTCTTTATTTGCTGATGGAGCAAATGAATTTATACCCCATTTACCAATACCGAAGCCACCTGACAAAGCTAATGTTAAGGCGTGTATAGAGGATCTTAAACGAGTGCTTATGTCATATCAAATTTATGAAATGAGTTGCCGGTTTTACTATTCCCCGAGCCTTGGCGAGGGAAATATTTAATTCGGCAACGAATTTCATAAATTTTTTATGACATAAGCACGAGTTTAAGATTCTATTTATCACACAACTATCGATACATGCATGTTTTCCTAAAAACCAATGCATTTTTCGCCAATTTTCAGTTTAATCTTTTTGCAAACTAAACTAGTAACTAGGTTAGGCGCGTTCACGTATGCTTATGTCCTTGCGCTAACAAATAACATCAAGAAAAATACTTTCATGTGCTAACTAAATTAATTTTTTTAATCAAAGTAATGTTTTTTGGAACAATTTTAATGAAAATTACATGCCCCGCATTGTTAATTTTAACGTAGTCGCCAACGTCAAAGGTTCTGTGTAACTGGCGCATGAATTCATGACCTAAATTCTACCTAATTTGCATAGTTATTAACCTGTCTACTGTGTAATATCTCTAATATTAACTCGCGTTATGAACCCGATAACAGTACTGTTGTGTGATAAATCAATATATCAAATGTTACAGACTGTATTGGTTGAAATGTCAACCGATGCATTGGTCCAGATATTATTGTGTCACATAAAAAAATGTCATTCTGATCCGACAATACCCCGAGGCCTCAGGGGCTTAAATCCCAAAAATAAAAAAACCCAAAACCCCCCAAAACATAGATACACACTGAATGCATTTTATTTACAGTAGATTTCTACAAAATATTTGTTTTTAGAAGGAGAACCTGACTGTACTGTTTTGGCCATCTCCAGCAGTCCTTTTCAATTTCTATTTGGACTGAAGAAATTTACAAATGGAAGTGAAAGAATTTCGTCTCCTCAATCAGCTTTTAAATTTGGTGGAGATATACCGGAAGTGTACAAGGGAACGGAAGTTGTCCGGGGAATTACTTGTGATGTGTGGGAAAGCTGTATTTACTGGGATGTTGATAATGCGACCATTCATACTGAATATTACTTTAGTGGTATGTAGCATCTTTAAAATTTATCTTGAACATAGGTTAATGTGAAATGCCATTGGAATAATTTAGTAAGTACCCTAAAAATGGTACCCATTTCAATCCTGGAATCAGCCTCCCCATGTTAGTGATGCAGTTTGGAGGGACTGACATACAAAACATAGTCTAGTTGTTCATTCAATTTCTTAAGATGTTGCGCACCATACAACGAAGTATATTCAAAGTTGCGCTGATAAGGTATGCACATTGAAGAGAGGTTTTTCTGTTATGGACACAGCTAGTACACAACTAATATTATCAATGTCCTTTGTAGCTGAAGGATGGGCGGACTCCGTGGAAAAACAGGATCCAGTCAGAGCACATGTGACCGGAAGTAGTACAAATTCAACAACAACCAGAAACTTTGAACATTATTACGACTTTACTGATTATTTTGAGAAGATATTAGGAGATCCTACTGATATTTTTGAGGCAAGTTTTTTTTTTCAATTGATCTTTAATAATAATCCGTATAAGCAAAATAATTCCTAAATCAAAATCCCACCCAAAGCACAGCAAACTCAAGAGAAACAGTGGTGCTTCCTTAGATAAATAGGTTATAAACATGGGAATAAGAGTAGCTATCCTCCCTTGCAGTTGTTTCCGATATCAAATAAGTCATCGGCGTTATTAACAGGTAAGCTGACAACTCACGTGAACATTGCATGACATTGCACATACAATTTGCAAAAGACTCTGATATATTGTTCTGTCCAAAGGGGGAATCTTCATAGTTCTCAAATATTGAAAAATTGTCTAAGAGTCTTTCAGCAGGGTGATTGTGTATGTAATACCCCCATCACACCGGAGAGGCGTCCTTACTGCGCTGCTGCGGCGACGGAAAATGGTCCCAGAGCGTGGTAACGTCGCCATAAGCGTGGTATGGCGTGGTAACGTCGCCAGACATCGTGCTGTGGTCGCCATGGTCGCCAATGATCGCAGAGTCACGGCGTTTGTTTTGGACATGTTCAAAACAAACCCCAAGGTCCGGCGATCCGTCTTGGAACGCGTTGAGAACTCGATGGGATCACAAAGGTCGTAATACAAACGCCATATTATCTCCATGAACGTAGTATAAGCGCAGTACACGCGTGGTAAAGACGCTGCGAAAACGGTTACACTTGAAACGGCGACTTCAAGGCGTCCTCACCACGACCCTTGGGTTTCTGATACGACCCTACTACGCGTTAGACACGTGGAAGACGCCTGGTAACAACCCCAAAAGCGTAGTGAGAGCGCTGCGGGAACTCAGGTGAACGCCGTTAGATCTAAACAGAAACGCCATAAGCGGGTAAAAGTCGTGGCGGGCGCGTCGTGAGAACGCAGTATGATCGCATAGGTCGTGGTAAAAGCGCGGCTGTTATAGATTTTGCTTTTTTTCGGAGTCTTTTTCTCGAGTTTTCGTCGCGTTTGCCGCGAATTTGTCCATTTTCTGGTCGCCGTAAGAACGTAGATGGTCGCGGTCCGGTGTGATGGGGGTTTAACAGCATTCACTGTGGTATTTGACGTATGTTTCAGACTCCACATATGGCTTACTGTCCTGGTAGAAATTCCAAGAAGCCTCTACCATCTATACCCGACGCATTTAGTTTTTCATCCGAGATACAGGACGCTAATGAATACACACTCAATTATATCAAGGTATGGCCATTATTCATATCTTTCTATTTATATATAATCTCTTACCCTGAAATTATGTTAGCTCTAAACTGACAAAAACTTAAACGTTGTTTGTTAACCTAATCACAAAGTGAGGCACTGTCTTAAGTGCAAAGGACACAAAATATCGTGAACAGTCCGATTAGAACTAGGTCTGTTGGTTGGTAGATGACAAGTTAACGTTCGCTTCCATCTTATGCTGATAATGCACACTTAGTGGTTTTTGGCAGTAGCAGTAGTTAATAATTGGATTGGCTCAATCGGATATCTCTATACAGTTGATTTTGTAGTTTGATATTTCCATTATAACTCCGATATAAGAAGTTGAGGATGGTCGTTGCAAAGTTTCACTGTAGTCTGTATATGTTAATCTTTAGAAACTTATTCATCTTTTTTTCTATATAAACCGCTTTATTTTCAGGAATACTATGATTTTAACATGCATCTTTTCCGATATGATTTCTATCCGGACGCCAATGGACCATATGGTACCAACAAGTTAACTCGTATACATGATTTTAATACAGGTAAAGATGATGATCATGTATTATCATACTCATAGAGCTTATACTATGCGGGAATGGACTTCCACAATGTCAAGCTTTCACAACCTGACATTATTAGGCACTTAAAACAAGGATGTTTGTAAATGCAGCGATTTCATTGGTTTGTACACAACCAATCCAAGTCATCTCTTACACGCAATGCATGGTCCTTCTGTCGCAGTTTGTATGATAGAGATTAGGACATGGTGTATCATTATCTATCAACATGCTTTCTAATATCGACTGGAAATATTATTGTGAAACTGATAATTTTCAACCATTATTTAAGGTTGCAAAAGAGTTCATTTCCTTGAAAATCGTTAATCTATACTATAGGGAGATTAGATTTCAAATTCCATGCATATTTGCTTCTATTTAACGTCAGTTATTTTATTTAATTGTAACGCAATGGAACTCACTATCTTTTTAAAAATATTGCTACTCAAGCATCTAAGCAGGAAAAAAAGTTACACGTATTGGCATTGCATTTTTAGGCGTGGCTTATATCATTGATAGTGTTTTGGGAAACTGTACTGCAACAACGATAGATGCCACAGGTTTGGACGCCGAATCGTCGGTAGGTGGAGGTGTTCGAATTCGAACCAAGGAAGAATTCTTTGATTTAGATGGCGTTGATCTACAATATGTTGGAATTGTTAGTATAAGTATTTCTTCTTAAATTAACTTTGAATATCTTTCTGCTCATGGCCGATATTAACCATATTAATATTTCATTAGAAAGTGTGGTCTCTTCAGGCATTGTCTTTTAAACATACATGTAGTTGATGATTACTGCCTTGCTGTTATACAAATGTACATGTGGCACATTTTTTGGTGATTTGCATTGGATGTGGAATTGAATACAACTTCATTTACTACTTAGCCAGGTCTGAATTCATTAATTCTTGAGTAAATAGAAAAAAACGCAATTGACTATTTCCTTTTTCTCCTCGAAGATGACAATGGCCTGTGGCTTACGGACCCTTTTTACATGCCATTTGCATTGAAAAAGACCCGTGTTTTGTTACTTAAATGTGTTGTCTATCTTGTCTTTTCACCAAACATGTAGAAGAAAGTTCGAGATATGGACTGTGATGTGTATACAGCTCAGAGATCTAATTGGCCTCCTGGTACCACCATCGAGTCATCCTGGGAATGGTCATTTGTAACGGTGTGTATTAATATATTTTATTTCGTTTAATTTCCGAAATAATGAACGCTATACCCCAAATATGCACCATAATAAATAACATATTTCTGTGAGCTTTTTGCCTTTTGGACGTCTGACTTGATATTTTTGATATAGGCCTATGAATTTGGGTCAATCTTGATTAACGAACGTAGCAGGCAAGTTAACTATCTGCATATTCACTTTAGAAATGTTCTAGTGTCCATTTTCAAATCGTTACTGGTGATTTCTGATTTATTGTAAAGTAGCTAACTGTTCTTTAATCTTATTTCAGACTGATTGGATGGAGAGTGTGGGTACCCAGTATGTGTTTGGTTTACCAGTTCAATTTAATATTAAGTCTTCTGATGTGAGTATCACATACTTTATAATGTTTCCAATTTTTTTTTCAGAAGAAAAGCGAAAAAGCTTCAAAGAGGTTCATGAGCTCGATTCATTTTTTGGGCCTACACCAAGACTGCGGACTAACAAGTTACGTGAATAACAACACGACGCGCTGCCACCTCCAGCTTGAATACACCTAACTTCAGTTGAAAATCAATATGGAACATATGGGTGCGGTCTCCAATATTTGTATAAATATCAACAGTGGTAATCCACAATAGAAGCATTAAGGTCAAGGGAAATATTCATCTGAATTCTAATGAAATTGTGCTTATATTGTTTTACAGGATACTATTGAGAATTTATATAATATTTATGAATATAATGAAGATAGACCTAAGATTTGGTCGTTTGACATTTCACCTTGTTATAGTGTAGATAAACGAAAAGACATACAGTTTGCTCTGCCAGGTAAAATCTTATCAAAATGATAAAAATGTGTCGGCTTAGCAAGCGCTATTAGAAGCAGATAAATTCAAACCATCATTTATAGACTAAAAAACTGGAAAAATAAACAAAAACTCGATCATCGACACCGAAAGGTTGCTCTTCCATCTACAAAAATGTCAAATAATATGTTATTTGGGTAAAATTTTTGTTATCACTGACTTTTGTATTTTCAGGGAAATTCCGCAACATAGTCGAACCAAACGAATACCTATTTAAAGAGTTCATTTTGTTAAGTGTTATTGGTTATGTTGCAATTTCTCCGTTACGAGTTGCCAATGTTGACGTAAGGTTACATTTTTTTAGAAAGGAGCTATAATAACTATTTCAAGAGCTTCTGATTCGTGCCATCTGTGACCCAAACCTGGTCCATCTGTATATTGACTCGACCCCCTCAATATTCGATATACTTTACCATGAGCAGACTCAATATATTCCCTCAGGTATTTTATAATACAGGTGTACCAAAAAATATAGTCGACTATATATCAGTCTAAGATGCAATGTTTTGGTACCCTTTACAGTCTTTTCCAGATTGTGTATAAACCTCACTGATCTTCAATACCTCAGCAATAATCTATTTTTCAGTACGCATATACCGCAGATGACGTATTGGTCAGATTTACTATCCTAGATGTCGCCCCAATGGGTGACGTCACTCATGTAAAGGAAGTGACGTTAGAGGAAGCAGATCAGTTATTAAAAGCTTTGATAAATAAAGGAGATTTTATAATTAATATGGATAATGATACATTCAATGACGTAAGTTCTAGAAATTTTTTCAAATTGAAAAACTTTTATTAAGAACATGATGACGATCTCTCTCTAATATAAAGTAAATAATACATTATATATGTCTTTATGAGAAAAACTGGAAAAAATATTGATAATTGTTTGGGACTATTTTGTCTAATTTCAGTTGGAAACATTACGAGCTAAACCATATTCTTTAACCTCTAGTGGTGTTTATATACCCGGACAAAATCCACGTAAGTTTCTTTAAGCGGATAGTCCAATCTGCCATGGTAAGCCTGGGAACGATGTTCCTCATAAGACTCATGTTTCAAATTCTCGCCGGATATTCTACACACTATGTTTCAGCAACGGAATACATGACCTTAGATCGGTAAGATCGTATACCGTTGCTAAAGGAACTTTCAGGTTGTTCGGATTGTAAGCTTGTTATGTCACCATTATTAATGTAGTGTGAATCAAATTCCATATCTGAAATTATTGTAAAATTTGTCAAGAAAGAACAAATCTGTCTTGTGTTGTAATTTGATAAAATTTATGTAGCTCGTTTTTTACTTCATTGAAAATTTTTTGTTGTTGTGATTTTTGCTATTATTTATTGTTTTATTTTTTTTTCTTCAGAAAAGCAATCTTCTAGTGGCTATAGTTCTGGTAAGTCTTATAGAATAGTTGCCAGAAGGCAAATCGGAGTATGTGATTGGGCTTCCATCACTACAACGAATGAAATAGGCTGATATAAATGATGTTCCAAAAAGCTTCAAAATGTGCCTTTTTGGTGTATACATGGAACACCGAATCTCTCCATCTTCAACCAAGTCTAACGTCAGGAATATGTGTTCACCTTCATTAATTTTAATTATATTTATGTTAACTTGGTAGAGTAAATATGTGTTGCAGTCAACTCCCTGTGCCTGGCCACAGCATCTCTATATTTCGCCTCGTCAGTTTATCGCTATTTTTTCCAGGCTCGATGGCGGGATTAGGAATCGGTATGCTGATTGTTTCAATCTTGGTCGGAGCTGGTATCATGTTTCTAGTAAAGAAAATTAAAGCTGGAACTATTCAACTACCATCAGGATTTGCTCCACAACGATTTCAAGATACAGAAATGAAAACTGAGCAAGGAGATAACTAACAACTACAACTTGAAATTTGAGTCGTTCTGTTCATTTCATTAGAACTTGTGTGATGTATAAAGTGTGAAAATAAACTATTTGTATATTTTAAAGATTTATTTGGATTTGTAAAAAAAGTTATTCATAAAATAAAAAAGATTCTCTGATGACAATTTTTTACTTCAAGCGATACCACCTCTTAGAATGAACAAAAAAGTTTTAGTTGGCCAATATGAGTATATAGTCATCAAAGGTGTATACAAACATAATCAAATACAAGTTGCCTAATGCATATAAATTCTTACTCACCAAGTTTGAGAATTTTGCTTTTATGATCATTTTAAGAGGTAGTATTCCTTTCATATTGCTATTATTGGAACTAATTGAAATTCAAGCTTTACAATTTCTAAACAAACAATATCATTCGACTTCGCAGTAATTGGCAATCTTAAAGTGGTCAACTTTATTTCTATTCACTTCACTGTAGTATTATCAGAATTGTTTATTAACTGTCGTATTATTTTGTCGTCAGAATCATTATCAGAGTCCTATAATTTCAAATTCACTGTAATTCTTTCAGGATTATTTTTCTGACATCGATATCACAGTTGCTATATTGTACTACTTTCAAGAACAACAAAAATATTTAGAAAAGGCCGTTGCAATATTATGATACTTTTATGAACATGAACCCAAATATTACGACATCGCAGTTGCATTATTATTATGTTCATAAACAACCCAAATATTTCGACATCGCAGTTTCAAAATTATAATACTTTCACAACTCAAATATTTACACATCGTAGTTGCAGCATTATAATACTTTCATGAACAAGAAAATTATTTCGACATGTCTATATCACAATATAAATATCAGAATCTATAATAAACAACTAAATATTGAGTATCGAAATCGCAGATGCAATATCAAAAATAATCTGAGTAGTTATAGATAGGTTCTGGACAGGAAGTGACTGCTATCACTGCGCTAAAAAACTTTTTTTTTCAAAAATTTTAATTTCGTCACTGTTCCAGCTGCACCACTTCGCCTGTTTGAACAGAAAATCTTTGTTCGGAACATTATTCCAGTTCACTCAAATCCAGTCGGGACAGTTCTGGCTGTTTGTGCAGCCCCAGATGTGTCAATTTTTTATCTTATGATAAACAAACATATCTCCATGTATATGACGATCTTATAATACGGAATCCAAATCTGTCATTCGTGTGCTGGTATCACAAATCTGAAATAGACAATACAAATATGTCGACTTGAACTATAGTAACGTAAACAACCCCAATTATTTTCCACTGTATTTTTGCTCTATTCTTAGACCTTTTTTTGTCATTTCACATACATTCGAAAGACCAAGAACTATATAAGACTATATATTTTTTTCGACCTAGAGTCGCAAACCGGAACATTAGAATTTTTAATCTATAAAACAGCGTTTTGAAATTATTTTGTTCAAAGGAAGTAATTCTCTGTAATTTTATTTGACCACTGAGACTACTCTTATGGAACTTTTATGGAAAAGTTTTAAACACTATGTTAGTCTTCAAGTTGTTTTCCTATCAAGCTACCAGAGCTAAACAACAAGACAACTTTCGGTCAGTCCAGAGCAGGGCTTCGTGTATCTCAGACGGTCTTCGAAGCGCTCGAAACTGTCGGAGGATTGTGGGTACCTCTTATTTCGATACACTCTAATGCAATTTTCTCAAATTCCACAGTATTTTCCCTCAACTTCACAGTGTCTTTATGTCTCTTCTTCCTGTCTCTACCATGATCAGGGGGTCAATCAAGTTCCCCAGTTTCACGCTTTATAATTGAAAAACAGAATTTTATATTTTTGAGAATTTTGCCGAATCTAGAAACATAACACCCATACATTACAATTTTGAATTGCTATTGATTTTTTATGAGTGTTGACAAAGTATTACTCTTTCACTTAGTCACAGATATTGTGTCACCCATCACATTTAACTCAAACTGATTTTGTTGTTTACATTTCAACTTAAGTCTGATAATAAACGTTATCTTGATTCAAGCTAGTGGAATATAAATATGATTTGACCTTTATCCTCGGATACTGTCAACTACCACAGTAGTTACGAAACGATGTTGACAGTGAAAATATTCAATATTCTTAGTTAGTGAAGAAGGAACTGGCGTTAAGGTAAGTCATATAAATTGGGGCTCTTTGACAGCACAGCGGCATAAACCTAATCTCAATTTCGATTTCCATCTATATCTTTAACGTCCATAAATATATCAAAGACACACATATAAGGTGAGAGGTGTATTTGAAGTAATTTTGCCATTTTCTGCGGAATGCCGACTGTTCTAACAATAATCATGGCTGAATTACGATGACGATGACAAACACAGGCAAATGGGGTGTTGGTACATCACTCAGTTTAAAATAGATATTAATTTTGTTAGTTTGCGGATTTCCTTGATAGATGTCGAACAGGATTTGAAAATTACTGTGCCAGGCTAGGTAAATACGCAATGACAGACGCATTTCATTAAAATAGGCCTACTATTTTCAAGGGACATAACTCTCTAAATATTTTAAAGCTGAGTTAGGCTACGGAAGCTTACACATAAGAGATCTCACAGATATGAACAAGATCCCATTTTGAATATTCATGATAAAAAACAACTCACATAAAAACTCGTTATTGTAATCATCTATTTAACGGGTTGAAAAAAAAAATCACAGCAAAATCGATTTGCTGAAAGTACCCAAAATATGATCCTTCATCAGTTATTATGTTTCCTACACAGGAAATACATTTCAGATAAAATTTAGGTCTGGTACCAGTATATACAGTACTATTTTTTATATTTTTTTTTTTTTATTTTTTTTTTTCATTTTGTATCTGTTTGAGTGGATATGTGTGTTTGATTTTTTTATTTAGTATTCATTACTAACAGCTTATTTTTCATCTTATAATCAATATCAATTGCTCTGTGACCTAGGCCAGTGTTTTCATTGAGACTCGTCTCAATTCATCCTAATACCAGACAATATTATTAAAGCGTTATATAATTCATTGTTAAATATTTCACTTGATCACAACATTTTAACGATTGAAATCACAATATAGTTGAACGAATTACGTATTGAGAAACTAGGTCACTGATTTTAAAATAGGTACACGTATGCACGACAGTAAAATTAAAGGATTTGCCATGTTTAACTAAACCTAGTGATTATTTATATAAAACTTGACTTAATTTAACTAATTCTACCGTAGTGTAAGTATGTTAATAAGGACGGTACAAGATTCAGGACGTGTGGGTAGCGGAAGAGGATAGATATACATACGCAGCAATGTTTATTGATTGTGTATAAATTGATTTTATGTTGATACTGTAATAATAGTCAGTCAAGGTAAGATAGTGGTTCACATATTCAACATGATATTGACGACTATTGTTGTATAACTGTAGTGACTTAGGAAACTATTTCCGTGTTTTAATATGACTAGATACGTCTGAATACTACTCGGCAATGGACAAAGGTACACAGTATTAACACAGTGTTGTTAATGAATAGTCAAGGTAATATACGGCTTTGAACCTTAACAGCGTAGACGATAACAATTCAGATTGTCTCTGAGCTCGGGGATAGTGCCTCCATTCAAGTATGAAATAGCCTTCATAGGGCGATAATTATTTAATCAGTTATCAAAATATATTTCATCAATATTTTACCGAGAGCGAACTCCTACTAAACTATAGTCACAGTTGAGACATATTTATATATACGTTGATTTATTGTTTATATAAGGAAGTCAGATATAAACATCATAAATAAAAATTAAATTTCTTGTTTAACAGGTCATAATAACCTAGAGTAGGTGTGTTTTATATGGGTAAATTTTTCACTCATTTATTAATATCTCGTTACCTGCATATAAAACTAATGAAACAAAATTATCCATTTCTGAAAGAAAATCATGCGGCTAAATGTAGGATGCAATAATTTAAAACCGTACCTTTACCCAAATTACGAATTACCTTGGACGGTGAAATCAACCTTAAACTATGGAGAATGACCCTAAATCATCAACAAATGCACAACAAGTCACAATAAATCATTATTTCATATACTTTTTCCATTTTTTCATAACATGAAATAGACCCAGCTGCTCCCTTAACATGGCCTTTGAGTATTATGCGAATTATTTGCAGAATTGTGTTCTCCATATACAATCCGAGACTGTGCTTGTTTTCCAAACCAACGTCGGACACGCCAGGCTCAGATCAAGTGGGATTCAGACACAATTTGAATTTTTGTCGTCATCAATATGTTTGTCCTCATATATTTACTTGAATTTTTTTCTTAATTGAATTCCTTTACTCACGGCTTCTATGCTCTCCACTGAAACATCTGTTGCTCTAGACTAATAAATATTTAATTATACATATGTATAATTATGAATAAATGAATGCATTCATTGATGTGGAAGTATATGAACTTCTTTCCATTCTCATGATTAAATATACAATGTATAAATATCGAGTTAGAGTTACCTCGAAGCATAGGTTGAGGTAGTGATTTCAGATTTGTTATTTCATCGTATACTACAGGACGCTTTTTTTTATCGTTTTATCATTTAAACTTACTAGGAGTTTTAGACAAGCTTTTTACATAGCAGAGTGGACTGATTAATATGATACGCGTTTAGCAGTTTGGATATGCACAATGCTGGCTATTATACTGTCATTGGATATAAGTCTAGGGTATTGTTTTTCTATTACTCATAAGAAAGGAAATGATACACCATGTCCTCAGAGGATGTTTACTTAAAACATTATCGTGAAGAACTTGAATACACTCAATACAAGGAGAGACTGTGTACTTGACATCATTAACTATGCTGCGTCGAAAAATTCGAATCCTAGCTATTTGAATTGGTACGGAAGTGATGACTCTTTCAAAGGATCTTCGAAGTTGTGGATGTTTCTATCAATAACTGTTTCCTTTTTGGTTTCGTATTTCAGATAACGAACAGCCATGTCTTCCGTCCAACTCTTATTACTGTGTATTGGTATAGGTACAGTATGGACTGCCAATATACCTCCACTGTCCAAGAAGGTTCTGATGATCTCTATGGATGGATTTAGATGGGATTATTTAGATATGGTACCAGAAACACCTAATATTAAACGAATGGCACGGAATGGCGTTCAACTGAAATACGTGAATAACACCTTTATAACTAAAACTTTTCCTACACATTATGCTATAGCTACAGGTAAAATAATTCTTATACGTCCATGAAACCCTGTGCGTCATTTGACACATTTAGTTTTTTTTCCCTTGTGTATACGTTATCAATATTATAAATGAGAGTTCTACATAGCGGTTTTGTAGCGGGGGGGAGGGTGGCTTGAATTCTGCACCACCACCCTTGGAAATGAATTTTTTGCACAATTTGCCCGACCCCCACCCTCCCACTGTAGCTTTTCGAGCAGGGGGGGAGTTTGAGTCTATTGCCTATGTTACAAGCCCCGCTGACTGCCCTATTTATCCTCGGAGGTCGCTACAAATAAATATTTGGGATCGTGGTAAAAAGACAATAATCTACAAATTGTACACTAGGTGTAAAGGTGCAAACTTTATTAACTATTGGTTAGGTGCACGGTGCTAAATACTAGGTGCAAACTTTATTAACTATTGGTTAGGTACACGGTGCTAAATACTAGGTGCAAACTTTATAAACTACTGGTTAGGTGCACGGTGCTAAATACTAGGTGCAAACTTTATAAACTACTGGTTAGGTGCACGGTGCTAAATACTAGGTGCAAACTTTATTAACTATTGGTTAGGTACACGGTGCTAAATACTAGGTGCAAACTTTATAAACTACTGGTTAGGTGCACGGTGCTAAATACTAGGTGCAAACTTTATAAACTACTGGTTAGGTACACGGTGCTAAATACTAGGTGCAAACTTTATTAACTATTGGTTAGGTGCACGGTGCTAAATACTAGGTGCAAACTTTATAAACTATTGGTTAGGTGCACGGTGCTAAATACTAGGTGCAAACTTTATTAACTATTGGTTAGGTGCACGGTGCTAAATACTAGGTGCAAACTTTATTGCAGTGCGTTCGATAATCGAACGCACTGCATTGTTTTGCAAACGGCTATTTTTTTTTTTTTTTTTTCGAATTTTACACTCGCTATTTTAGTAAGAAGGCAACATGCTACATACAGTTTTTTTCAATTATCTACGATGAAGTGTTGACCATCAACTATTAAATATAAATTGGTGCCATTTTGACAAACCGGAAATGAGGTAGAACAAAAAACATCATTTTGGTTTTTGGAATCTCACAGCCCTATTTTTGATCCGATTTTTATCAAACTGTTTTGAACTGTTTTCTATAACTGTTAGCTACTAAATAAGGATTTTAAACTTCTCAAATTTTGACTTTTAGTTGCCTATTTTCTTAATTTTAATTTTTGCGTTTTTTTCAACTTCTTCAATTTTATTTCGATCGATCTGCAAATTTGCAGGTGGATAGACATTTTGATTCCAAACAAAATGCAGTTTTCAAAATGTTGATACCACTTCCGGTTATGACGTAATTAGCTGGCAAATTTAAAATTTCAACTTCCGGAATTTTGAAGATATTTCAAATTTGTTTTTTGCAATGTGTTACAATTTGTTATAACAACCATTTGAAATAAAAAAATCCGACCCGGAAGTAACAGATCATCCGCCATTTTGATGTGAGTAACTTTTGTAAAATTAAAAATGGGGCCTCAGGGTTATGAGCGGCATCCGTAACTTTAGTATTTTTGGAAACTACAATAGATTGCTAAAAAAGTCTAGCCGCCGATTTTTGAATTTTGATTTCAATTTTTTTTTTATTTTCGTTTTGATTTTTTATGCAATTACTAAAACTTTCAAGGCTCATATCTTTTGACCTTGACCTTTGGTGACCTTGGTACCTGAACAAAAGTTATTGCCCTTGATGAAATCTATCCAATGATGTATTCATGTTTGTGATCCGATGTATACTTCCGGTTTTATAGGCAATTGAAATTTGTGAATTTTGACTTTAAACAGTCCTGTCACGTGACCTAGCGTAAATATGTAAAAAATGATTTAACAGTCATATTATGCGTAATTTGCTCTTTCCAATGATGTACGACAATATACACTTAAATTAAAATTGCACGATTTAAAATTTGAACATTTTGTGCAAATTTCCATTGTAACTGTGCGTGTTTTTTTCAAATTTTATTTCAATCGATCTGAAAATTTACAGATGGAAAGATATTTAGATTGCAATCCAAAATCTGTTTTCGAAAAATTGATACCACTTCCGGTTTTGACGTAATTAGCTTGTAAATTTGAAATTTCAACTTCCGGAATTTTGAATATATTTGAAATTTGTTTTTTGCAACATTTAACATTATGGTACATCAACAATTTGAAATAAAAAAATTTAACCCGGAAGTTACAAATCGGCCGCCATATTGATATGACTAACTTTTGTAAAACTCAAAATGGGGCCTCAGGGTTATGAGCGGAATTCGTAACTTTGATATTTTTGGAAACTACAGTCGTTTGCATTCATAGCATTGTTAATCGATTTTTGATCTTCCGTTTTGCATTTCTTGCACTTCCGTTTTATTTTTTTCAGTAATTACCAAAACTTTCAGGGCTCATATCTCGTGACCTTGACCTTTGGTGACATTGTGACCTGAACTAAAGTTTTTGCCCTTCATGAGATCTATCCGACTATGTATTCATATTTAAAGTCCGATGTATACTTCCGGTTTTGTAAGCAAATCAAATTTGCGATTTTTTACTTTACAAGTAACATCCAAGGTTTCGCTAGTTGTGGTAGCTTTCTTTGTCTAGAAATAATACCAATACAGACCCTTTTAAAAACAGTTTTTAAGTAATTCCTAAACTGTTACGCACTGCTCAGAACCATGCAAAGCCTATGGATCTAGTTAACTATTGGTTAGGTACACGGTGCTAAATACTAGGTGCAAACTTTATTAACTATTGGTTAGGTACACGGTGCTAAATACTAGGTGCAAACTTTATTAACTATTGGTTAGGTGCACGGTGCTAAATACTAGGTGCAAACTTTATAAACTATTGGTTAGGTGCACGGTGCTAAATACTAGTTGCAAACTTTATTAACTATTGGTTAGGTACACGGTGCTAAATACTAGGTGCAAACTTTATTAACTACTGGTTAGGTGCACGGTGCTAAATACTAGGTGCAAACTTTATTAACTACTGGTTAGGTACACGGTGCTAAATACTAGGTGCAAACTTTATTAACTATGGGTTAGGTGCACGGTGCTAAATACTAGGTGCAAACTTAATAAACTACTAGAAGTGCTAGATCTATGGTGCTTGGTACATTCGGGTAATTAAAAGAAAAGTTATTCAATTTCAATTCTACATACAAATACACATTTTCTTAATCAACGCTACGTTTCTGAAGTTCCATTTGCTATGTACAAACTGCTTTTTACTGGGAGAAGCTCAAATGGAAAGGTTTTCCCAGGGTCAGAAAAACGACACATAATGCGATCATATCTGATAAGACTCTTAGGGTGCTCGGATATAAAGAAAACATGAAAGATTGCACTAAAACAAACCTTACGTTGAAACAATCCTAAAAAATATCCTGTGAGCTGCTGTCCCTCGTCCTGTTGCTTTGAATGCTCTGAATTTTCTGACGCCGAATCTAGATCCGCAAACCTGAGCTAAGCTTGTGATTTACTTTGACCAATCGCAAGGCTCCCAGTTCCCGCCAAAGTGACGTCACTGTGACGTTACAGTAAAAGAGCCAATCATAGGGCTCTAATTTTCCCGCCTAATAAACGTCACACTTACGTCAAAGTGGCGCGAAAGCAATTTGACCTTTGGCATATGTCCGCCATTAACTAACGATCTACCTGCAGGATGTAGATTTGTTACACCACCCTCCCCGAATTTGAAATTGGTTTCTATGGGCCTGGGCTTCTATGCGACTGTTGGGACATGATATATCTATGTTATAGAGCTTGTTTGGTTGAACAGTAGAGGAAAAGAAGTTCCGTGTCGAACTAAAAGATTAATTAATTACATGTATTACTATTATCAATCACATTTCATTGCAGGATCATGGGAAGAATCACATGGTATTGTGGGTAATTCCATGTACGATCCTGTATTCAATGAGACATTCCATATGGGCAACTCGGAAACAAAATGGTGGAATGCGAGCGAACCAATATGGATCACTGCCAAGAAACAGAATATGAAGACAGGGACGTATTTTTGGCCTGGAAGTGAAGTTGAAATTCAAGGAATGTATCCAGATATATGGAAACCATACAAGCAGTCCGTACCATTCCGAGACCGAGTGGAAACAGTAGTGGAATGGTTTAAGGATGGACGAGTAGATCTAGCCACGTTGTATTTCCATGAACCTGACCATACTGGGCATTTATATGGACCATTCTCAGAAGAAATAAAAGCTAAAGTGAGGTATGTCAAACCACGGTTTATGGCATTAACCATAATTTGTATAGACACATTTGTCATTACTAAAGTTTTAAATCGACGAACATTAACTTCCAGTTTTAAGGTTATAATCAAGGAGACGAACGTTTGAAATAACATGAGGTTATATAGTATTGTTATCTATGTCTTGGTTAATGATCATATCTTTAAATATTATATTTATCTATTAAAGAGAAATGGATGGTTTATTGGGTTATCTGTTAGATACATTAGATGAAGCTGGGGTATTGGATACATTAAATATTATATTGACCAGTGACCATGGTATGACAGAAGTGAATAAAACGACAAGGGTACGTAACTCTTGTATTAAACTCATGGGTCGGTCGTATTCGCAACTACATTCTTGAAAACTCGAGATTGTATAGAACGGAAGAACGGAGTTTCGAACGGCAAGAACAAACTCGGAATAGTAGTTCTTGTCAATCGTAGATTGGTAGCAGCAAATGAACCATATGAATTATAATAAAAGTATAATATTCTATATCAGATTCAACATTTAACTTTCAGAGTATCTATATACAGGATTATGTCAATCCGGGTGATATTTTTTTGATGCCCGAGTCTGGTCCAGTAGCCAATATTTTACCAAAACCCGGCAAAGAAAATGATGTATATAATGCCCTGTATGGTAAACACGAAAAGATGACGGTGTACAGAAAAGAAGAAATACCCGAACACTTTCATTATAAAAATAACCGTCGAATAATGCCCATTGTCGCTATAGCTGCTGATGGTTGGTTGATCGAATATGTAAGTATATAGTACATCAAGAATACTCTAAAAAAATTGATACCTTGAAATTTATTGATTAACATTTTAATGACTTTTCTGAGAGCAGTTCGTCTTTTAACGAATTAACATGGTAACTATGTTATGACGGCGAGATGTTAAAGTTAAAGGCCTACAGTTTAAGATGATATGTATCACGAACCTTAAATTGTTACAACTCAGCAACATGAATATGTCTGTACTTAGTCTGTCAGTCAACGCTATTATTTCCACACCTAGTGTTAGAAAGGCTCTTGAGTCTTGATCAAGTCCTTCGCAAAATAGATTAATTGGATGTAATATGCCTTTCTTGGTACATTGTGTTTATTTTTAATTTTTCAGAATTCTTCCAGTCTCGGACAGTGGGATCCACGTGGTAACCATGGATACGACAACCGTTTGTTAGACATGAGACCCATCTTTGTAGCCCAAGGTCCCAATTTTAAAGAAAATTTTAAATCAAACTCTATCAATTCGGTTGATATATACCCGATGCTCTGTGCTTTATTAGACATCGAACCAGCTCCACATAACGGGACACTGGATAACACTGCTGAATTCTTGGACACACCGAGTACACGAGTAGCTAATGGCGGCAATGAAAAAGGGGAAGTAACTTTGATGGCACTAGTCATGGCAATCATTAGACACTTATCAGGATAAATGGCACATGTTAATATGATGAAATAAATAATCAATTTGAATTATTGATAGACACATTTGATCAATGTATACACTTACTAAGTGTGTAATAATCTGGATTAAATAGATGTATTTTTTGGTTGTATTTGTAAAGTACAGCGAGAATGCAGATATTTTGTAACATTGAGTATTGCGCCTATGTGCTTATGTATGGTTAATCTTATCCTAATTAAAATTACCTCAAAATAGAACAGACCCAAAGGAAGTAGAAGGTTTGAATTCGCTGCAGTTTCTGAATCGAATTATGATATTTTTATTCTGATTAAAAGTGAAAAAGTTCGACACAATACCGAGCGTGTAAATGTGAAAATGATTGTATTATGTTTTTTTTTATGTAGTCGAACAAAGTAATAAGTAGTTTTCTTGCCTTGCTTGTTCTCTCCCTTACGTTCTATAGCCAAAATGGTTGAATATTAAAGGGATATGTTCACTAACTGTTTGACCTAAACAAAATTAGTCTCAGAATCTGGAATTATTTAGCTAATCTAATCTGTCATATTGTTCACAACTCTCCTACGAAATTTCAGAAATTGTCGTTTAGTAAGACTATGCGTTATATAGAGAAACATAATACAGAAAATAAAGTGGGGATACAATTGAAGGAATTATATGATTTTCGTGCATTTCTAGTACTTCTAGACGCTATTTATGTATATTTAAGTCGTAAATCGACCATCGGAAATACTGAACATTCCCCTTTAAAACATTCCCGCTCTATACATGTAGAGATTAGAAGTGCAGTTCTTCATCTGGTAAGAGTCCTTGTGAATAATTGTGAATTAGTTTCCCTGGTAAATTTGAAATTACAATCAATCCCATGGCTTCATATTTTATATTACCTTCATTTTAAATGATTACTTATAATCGTTTAATAAAGGTATAATAAATATTGTAAGTGGTAAAATATAACAAAATGCAAGTGCAAATTGTGATGAAAATCATTTATCATAAGTGTTAAATATTGTACGATTTGACTCGAACATGGCGAGCTTCAAACTGTTTTGAGACAGTCGTCATGCGCTCTATTTTTTGATCCATTTTCGTTTAAAATATTCCTGAAAACCTACAATAAGAGGATGGTGAATCTTAACTTACGATGTAAAGTGTAAAAAATTAAAGTTTTTGATGAAAATCGCTAATCACAAGAGTTGAAACATCTACTTGTTGCTTTGCACTTGCCTAGCTTCAAACGTATTTAGAAGTCGTCATGCGCTTTGCTTGTGCAATAAAGAGTATTAACAAAGATTGTACTACAAAATAAAATTGCACCAAATTTCAATTATCACATCCGTCCATGATCTTTTGTCCAGTTTACAATCAGCGAGTTTCCTTGCCTTGGTTTTATGTTAAGATTAACAAACGAATTAAAACAACTCCATAACTTTGTCAGGATTTCCACGTGCTGGATGCAATGTTTATCCCATCATCAGCATAGTACGTTTCACACTTCCCAGGGCACCAAGAGCATCTCTGTCGACTTTTGGAACTTGTAGAACCGGGGCAGGAGCCTGAAATAATCAATTGGCATTTGACAAATAAATACCAAAAATAGCAGATATTCGGGAAAATAAATACCACATCTCAAATATAGCACAATTTTCGGCCCGAATAGGGGGGCGGGGGGGTTACTATGCCTCCCCTAAATACGCCTCCGTAGTTCTCATAACACGGGTAGGATAATTTCTGACAATCAGTATAACTCACCAACTTGTGTACAAAGGAATCAACTTCGTATTATGCAAGATAGTTTGAATCTCTCTTAGTTACCACGTGGAAACCGATAAAGCGAAAGTATCCTTTAAATCTGAATAGAATTTTGATATCAAATTTGGTAATCGGTAGTCTCTATTCCATTCCAGGTATCACGATATTGATACTACAAACGGTATATAGATGAAATATCGAAAAAGGGAGTGTCTTACCTTTGAAGCAGGTGCTTGTGGTCTGGGTATATCTAATGGTGGGGATGGTGCGGATGGAAGACTTGGCCTTCTGATTGGTGCTCGTTGTTTCGGTGGTGTTTTCGGTGGCTCTTCTTCTTGCTCTGGTTCTGGTTTGGATTCAACCGGTTTTGGTTGTGGTTTGGTAGTTGGTGGAGCCCGACGAGGTTGAGGAGGCAACACAGGTTGAGCGAGATATTTTTGCTTGGGTGGAGGTGTCGCTTCCACTGGATCTGGTATAGGATCGGATTTCGCTTCTGGTTGATTATTAAATTGTGGTATCGCTGGAATAGGCCCCAGATTCGGTTTTGGTTTCGGCTGCTGGTTGACTGGTTCTGGTTGCTTTTGAGGCACAGGGATTGGGATTGGTACAGGTTTTGGCTTATTCTTTTTAGGTTCATTTTCCTTTTTAGGTGGCACCGCTGCTACTACTGGGACGGGAATTGGGTTTGGCACTGTTGCAGATATTTTAGGTTTACTTTCGGCTTGAACGGATGCCTTTACTTGAACTGGTGGAGTGTCTGGTTTCGATTCTACAGCCACAGCTACTGGTTGAATCTTTGGTGGTGAAGACCGCTGCGTAGTTGATGCAGCAACTGCAATTGGGATAATTCGTGTTTTGTTGGTGCTTTGATTAACAACTGGTACTGGTGTTTTCGGTTTCGGCGTTTCTTCCACGTATGAATCAACTTTAGGAGGTGGTGGTGTAACTTGTCTGGGTTTTGGCATTGCTGATTTTGGCATTATGATAGTCTTTGACTCTTCCTCAAATGTTTTGAAAGTTGGTTTGTATTTTGGAGGCGGGGGAGCAGCTGCCACCAGTGGCACAGGAACGACCTTAATCGGTTTTGGACTCTCTCTGACTTGGCGCTCGACTGTTTCAACAGGGGGTAGTGGTTTCACTATGGAAGGAGCTGTTAGTATTTGTGATTCAGGTTCATTGTAAGTTTTGGTTGTTGGAACATATCGTGGAGCTACTGGTGTAACTGGAGCATATATTATAGGCGATTGTTCTTCTTTAATGATAATAGGAGCTAGAACCGGACCAACACGGGCTGCTCTTCGCACCTCCTTGACTTCTTCTCGTTGTACCACAGTTTCGGGCTCATCCTGAGCTATTGCTTGAACCGGGATAAATTTCATAGGTTTGATTAATGTTTGCTGAGGATACACAGGTTCTTTCTGGTTCGGGACTTTCTTTCTAGGTTTCACAACTTGAGTAGGCATGATCAACGTTTGTCGAGGTAGTGTGGGCTCTTTTGCGTAAATTGGTTTCCAAGGTTTAGATGGGGGAGATTGCTGAAGAGGCACAACCGTGGGCCGATCTTGATAATAAATATGTTTTATCTCCTTATCATTGCGTACTATATGTGGTTTCTCATCTGGCGAATCTTTAGCAGTATATACAAACAAATGGTTGTATGGTTTATAACGATATGGTCGATATCTTGAGTCATATTCATGATAACTATCATAAGGATGATACCCCACTGGGTGTTTAAGCTTATAAATGCCATTATCATCTCGAATAGTTTGTTTGTATTCCGGTTTCTCTTTTACTATCCGAACAGGTGTCTGTGGTTTGATTAGCACTTGTTGGGGATACACTATCTCCGGAGCAGGAGCTAACGGTTCATGGATGTTCGGTTGTGGTTCGATGATCTCCTCTGTAGGTTTGATAAGAGTCTGCTGTGGATAAACAGGTTCCCTTGCTGGTGGAATAGGATATGGATCTGGTGTAATTGGTCGAAATACTCGTTTCCCGTTACGGAACCCGTAATAATTCAAAGGAGTTAACTTGTAATAAACACCTCCTACGTATTCTGGGTAACCCTTGAACGGTTTATATCCTTTATATTCGTGATAGTCCAACTTCTCCTTTTTACGTTTATATTCTCGTAGTTTATAGGGTTGCACGGGGTATTCGGGACCCATGGGTAACTTATAACAATGTTTAAGTTGACGAAACCGGACCTGGCGATTGTACTGCTTCTCACGTTTTGGTAACACCGGCTTCTTCTCCTTCTGTGGTCTAGCTTCTGGTCTATACCCATTATAATGCGGTTTGATTGGCTTATACTCTCGATGTTCGTAATTACGAATTTTATCATATTCCCTAATTTTTCCATATTCGTGATATGATTTGTATTCGTGATATTTTGGTTTATGAGTTAGTTTGTATTCCTTTAAAGGTCCATAATCCCTTCGTTTGTATTCCCGCCAGTGGTATTGCGTGTTAGTCGTCATTTGTACCTGAAACATGATTCAAACTTAATTAAAACAATCATAAACTTTTATAAACCCGTCCGATTCATCACAAAATTCATCAGAACAAGGTGTTCTCTAAATATTATTATATAATAAAGGATCAAAATAAATATGTCATCTAGTGATGAATTGCAATCGATACTGTCTTTATTGGTTTTGACATTTATAGTAGTGGCGGTATCACGCCATGCTTACTCTTTTCGAAACACCTGATGGTACTTCTCTTATGGGAAGTCCACTACTATGTAATTATTGCACCCGATTTTGTCATGCTCTGAACGAAATTTTTGATTAACGCAATTGTTTTGCTTGTGCGGTTTTTATTATTTAACGCTGTGACATATGTAGAAATTACTTCATATTAAAATCAAAACTTATTTTTTTTAAAGAAAGAAGAAAAATTTAACTAGTGATTGACTTACCTTAGATTATAATTAAAATGTTTCGTTTGTCTTTTAACCTTTATCACAACTATAGAATTGTCTATGAACTTTAATAGGTTGTCTTTTAAATCGAAAAAATATCGAAAATAATAATATTTAAAAGACTTGTGTTCATGCGACTGATTTTACTTTTACTGAGTGTCCTCTTGTAAAATATAAGTAATAAATCATAACATTCGTAACAGAATAGAGCGTGATTAGCTTCGTATTTGATAAGACCCGTTGTTGGTTGGTTATGAAATAAAAATCGGTAGGTTAATGTTGCCTTTTTGACAAGATATCATTCCTTTATTATGGTATTGTCCGTATTCATTTAGCCCAAACAACTTGAAACAACAGAAAAATAAAACAGGACGTATTCTAACATTTCATTTTTATTCAAATTTCGTATCACGGTTATGTATTCTTACACCTATATAGAAAGAGTTAGTAATGAACACCGAAATATTCCACGTGATATGGAGACTTTTAGCCTACTTTACTAGCCGAATATGAAATGTTGATCGTCTATTTATATTGTTCGTATGGTGATCTTTATATTATTGACAATGACACTTTCGTCATGATCTCTTTCAGTAAATAATACTTACCTGTTAAGTCAAATACATGCGTCATTTTTCAAGGAGAACCTCTTTTCTTTGAACCCTATTTTTGTATGTAATATACCGTGTGACATATAATGCGCCATTGAGTCAATATGGATCCTTTGTATGATTATATTGATATTATTTGAAAGACCTCCAAATAGATTTCGATTCATATACACCACAATCTTTCGATTATCGTTTCTATTTTTATTCCATTATTTTAAATACAAAAATTGAAATGGAAATCATAACCAAATTTTCAGAATTGTAAAGTTTCACGATTGACAAACAATTTTAACATGTCAACTGTTCTTGCCCAACCAGGAACCTGATGAACTTGTGGTGCGTATCTAGATAATTTACTTGAGCCAGTTATAAGCATTTATAAGGAATTGATATTCAACTGTAGCCCCTGGTTTTATCCCAGGCGAATTATGTGATAGTTTTCGATCACCTTGCTAATGTTATCATAACAGTCCAGGGTCTCTGTAAACCATAATCAAGGAGACATCTGAAGTGCCCTCTTTATTCGAGTTGACAATAAACGCCTAAAGAACAAGTATAATCAGTAATAAATATTATCAATGTAAATATAGGCTAACCGAGTATTTATAATACATTTAATTATAAAGACTATTTAATACATTCCACAATAGAAAGTCACAAGTCGTACATGCCTATAATTAAGACTTATAAATAGCATTACTTCATTCTGGGTTGATGACTTTAAGCATGTGCAGGTTTTTTTGTCTATCATTCTTTCATTTCATTTTTTTAAAATAATATTTCAAATTTAAACAAACGAAAATTTACGCAGAAAATCATGTTAACAGAACAGATAAGTGAATAATTTGAATGATATAATACTATAAATCAGTGCTTCTCAACCTTTTTGATCCAATTCCCAACTTGAACAGTTAACTAAAAAGCCAAAAACTTAAATATGCTAGTTAGATGTTGGTTTGAACTTTTATTTTAAGAACACAGATCACAGATTTGTTTATGAAGCAAAGGGTCCTAGGAAGCAAATGAAATATGCAAAAAGTCTTCAATTAGAAACAATTAGGATTTATTTCCTTGCATCTCAAGCCTACAACCTTCTCGTTCTCGTTTAAAGCTCTCATCTCTTGTTAAGGGTAAGGGATTGGGTAGTCAGATAAAACCTGCCGTTGAGCGGGTAGGGATTGGGGTATTATCCTTCCATACATTTTTAGGATTGATTGATTTTGAGACCTTTCTAAAAGTATTCTTATCAACAAGGATCGGCTAACGGGGAAGATTAAAGGTGATTTTCTCGGTTGTGCAGCAGCTGCAGGTTGGTCAGAAGTCTGACATCGAATATCTAGATGCTTACTTTCCTTAGGATGAAAAACCAAACTGACAGTTATAAAATGTAAAGTGAACTGTTGATCACAACAATTAACTTTCTGTAGGATGAAAAAACAAAACTTATAATTATCAAATGTTAAGTGAATTGTTGATCACAACCAGTAAATTGATCCTATTTCGACATTACAAAGAGTAAGCATTGTAGTTATTAGAATTATCAAAATATATTTCAAGTTGTATTGATTTCTTTACTGATTATCTAATCCTATCTGGATTATTCCATGTTAAAGTCTGAGGTAACAAGCATGAGCAATAATGTACACTCAACTGTTTAAAGTGAGAAAATTTTGAAAATTATTGATTTCCATGTACCTGAGGTCTTTCAAGACAATATTCCCACTAAATGCACTGACATCTAAAGGTTTATGAATTCTCTCTCATAACAAAAAAAAAATAAGGACTGATTTCCTGGTATCTGAGGTCTTTCCAGGCATAATTCTCTTTGCCAGCACTGTACTATTATTGAGGGTTTGGGGTGATTCTCCTGAAAGAAAATTTTGAAATTAAGATTTGATTTACATGCATCTGAAGCCATTCCAAACAGTTATCTTACCATATTCTAGAGAATGACGCTGAAAATTCAATTTATGCACATTTATCCATTTCGCGAAATTCACCCCTTTATTTGTAATTCACCCCCAATCACCCCCTCTTACCACATTTCGCCTCTTAACATTTCAAATTCACCCCGATTGAGAAGTACTGCTATAAATTACATTACCAGGTTATGCATCGGTGCCCAACACGCGACATTTGATACTTAAAAATTGAGGAAAAAGTCTCAATTAACATGTTCAGCATCCAATTTAATATTAGGCCTGTTTTTTTGCTTGCGGAAAAAGAAGTGTTTTATGAAAAATCCCATATTGTTCTGAAAGGGTTAAGTTTTTTTTTATTGTATACTCCAATCTTTTTGAGTAGTAATCTTTTTTACGCAGGAAATATAAAAAATTCTAAATATTCAAATGTTTATAAGATAACGATAATTTTGCTCCGGGGGTGAGTGCGCTTTTGATTAAAAACAGAGCAAAAGCTGGTCCGTTTGTAACGTCATAGAGTTACGTTGTCCTCTAGGCTTCCGCCTATGGCAACATATTTGTGACGTTATAATAATACTTTGCAAACAGGAATCGCGTTGTGGATCCACAGTACCGTAATCAGACAAGATGTATTTCAATGATGAAGTTCATGAAGTTATTAAGCCCACTGTGGAGAATACTGGTGGTGCCTTGAAAAGTTTCACTGGTAAACAGAAGGTCATAATTTTCGGCATAGCAGGTTTAGCAATCGGGTTTTTTCTCTACAAATCGTGGAGAAATTTGATTTTGAAAGAGAATGAAGACGAAGAATTTAACAGTCTTACGCCAAGTGTAGGTAGAATTTAAGTATTTAGCTGTAAAAAATAGAATAGTTATCTTTTGATTGATTAAATATAATACAATTAAGTTGAATGGCATAAAGTACATACAACTACACAGCTATCTGTGGCCCAAAACATAAAAGAAAAGAAACAGAAATAGACCATCTTCCTTATTTAATCTTCTTGCCTTTGTGTTTCAGGAATCTCCACGTAAAATAAAAATTTTAGTAGTTGGCCTGGAGGGGAGTGGTAGAACCACTTTTACCCGAAATTTCTGTAAGAAACAGCATTGCTCTGAGCCGCCTGAAGAAACAATCGTTAGTCAATTTATTAAAGAACACTCTGTTGATGTGGGCGAGTTGTCGATCAGTATGTGGGATGGTATGTACGATTTTTAACTTAGTCGGATTTTGAGTTTTTTACGAAAGGATTAAGGATTAAGATTAACATGCAATTTTTTTCTGCTGGAATTCCCGATTTTAGATTTTAACTTTTCACTTCTTTATGGCAGACATGTAGTTCCAGCCGTCTTTCTGATATCTACGAGGCAGAGTAGAACACCTGTCATATGATTTTTCAACACAATATTTTGATACTTTTTATTTCAGTTTGTGGTGCAGGTCAAAATAGAGAAATCTGGAACGATATTTTCAACCTCGAAGAATTGGACTTTATCATTTTCTGTGTGGATTCTTCAGTGCCGTCTAAATTTGTCGAGGCGAGGAAAGAACTTCACAGATTCCTTAAAATAAAAGTCTTCAAGCAAACTCCGGTGATTCTATTGGCCACGAAACAGGTAAAGTAAACAAGTCTATGTGTCGCAGTGGTGAGCGCGTTGTTCGTTATGTGCGAGAGTTCGGTTCTCGATCAGGGTGACCTTGAATACGTCATCTTCACGCATAATTCAATTCCACCCAGCTGTACATTGGTACGGATAATCCGGGAAAGATCAATGCCAAGCGGTTTGACCAGGGACCAGCTGGGAGTAAGGATCCCCATGGAACCTAAGTTGTTATCCTTGTAAAATATATATGTTTCTTTCTTTTTTTACTAGGACGCATGGTTCACAACCTTGACTTGTAGGATGTGAAAGCAACATCAGAGCTTTTCCGATGCTTTAATAATCTAAATTCCAGTATACTCATTTTTTCTAAAAACATACCATTATTTAGAATTTAGTATTATTTCTAGCTTTTAAGATAAACAAATTGAGCGTCGGTATAAAATTAACTTCCACGGACCATCTAATGCCAGGACTGCACCCCATTTTGAGAGTCTAGAACTAATGCTATCAAGGTTGTTAGCTTATATAGAAATCTGGGGCTTTATTCTAGACAACTTAACTTACAATGATTTTAGTGTTCCGGTCTTCTGATTTGTCAATCACTGAAATTGATATTGAATAAAGCTTTATCATCCAATCAGATTATTGTATTTCTTAAAATCTAAAAGTTTTGGAGAATAAGACCCCTGAAGTTAGAGTGACTCTCATCGTGTTTTTGTTTCAGGATAAAAGCGGTGCTGTGGAACCATCAACTATATACCTGTCAATGAATCTAGAGAATCTCCAAGGAACGCGACCAATTCATTGCACTGGAATCCATATCTCATCATGTGGTAATTCTAAAGGATTTACGAAGCTTTACAATCTGCTTGCAACCACCGAAACACCAAAACAGGATTAAATCTTAACCAAATATGTACATTTAATTTGAAAAAAATCATAAAGGTTTAGAATTGTACACATACAGTTCCAGCAATGATACTGATCTTTAAAATCATCTGATAGATTTATTTGGCGGTTATCTGCTGGTAATGATTCAATCCACTCAGAAACCTAGTTTTCGTTTTATTAAACACCCATCTCCAGCTGCTAACAACCAAACATTTCTATCAGAACGTACTGTGCAGATGGCTTTGTTAATCTGGCATCCTTGGCGGAAAACTAGCGTAACCAAAAAATGTGTCTTGTGTATTTATTGTTTTTGTATATCTATTTACATTTTATAGCTCTTTAATTATAGAAATTTTTTAAGAAATTTAATCTATTTAATAAATAATATTAAACAAGGAAACAGAATTTTATGATATACTATTCCTTACTTTTATTGTTCATAGCAATGCAAAAATCTACATTATATGAAAAATTAAATTATATTCTAATAATACTTTTTAATACTTAATCATGAGATATAATTATGGTGATTTTGTTATGTTAACAATGTGTAAATTTGTAAATTACGAATAAAATATCATGTAATATTTATCAGATCTTGGTTTGCCTCACACTCTGTAGCTGCCCTCAAAATTTTACATAGCTGCATAACGTTGTCCTGAACACATTCAAAGTACGTACAAAAAAATCAAGCAAACAAAAATTTCTTGCAAAGGAATCATAGAATTTAAAGATTTGGACAACTTGATAGGTGTCAAATTTGAAAAAGGAAAAAGGAAAAGCCTCATAAATTTCAGCGTTAATATCATAATGCAAGCTTCAACCGTTTATAGGACCCTCTCGTACATTTACAACAACAGTTGCCTACAATTCAACTTGGAGTAATTATATATTTAGGTCCTAGTTTCCCAATCAAGGGTACCAACGAACACCACAAGGGGTACCTGAGAATCCTCTTAGACAGTTTTAATAAAGTAGTATTATTCAATCTACCTTATTTTAGGTTATTTCACCTTATAATTGATATAATTATATAGCATCTTATATTTAACAATAAATACATACGTCAATCACCAACAAGAGTGACAAGGAATGGATTCAAACTACAAAATCCTATGACTTTCATGTTGGCTCTTATTGTTACTTATCGTGACCGAAGGGTACCAGGAGATTGTGTGTGTTAAAGATAGGGATACGAAGAATTTAAAAGGTTGGGAACCTAGGATTTAGGCTAATGATAATCAGATGTATTTCATAAAGTCTAGTAGGAGACTAAAAATAACATTCGTGATATGTATCCTATGTCATTGATTCGTAATATCAAATTAAAATCTTATCCTAATTTGATATTTGAAGTAGATCGTGTATGAAAATAAAAAATAAAAAATCAACTTTGAAATGTCAACAGAATGTTAAAATCACGAACAAAGTCTTTGTTGGGTATACGCAGTGAGATATTGGATTTTCTTTATAACACAACAAAATTGGCATATACCAGCATATATAATACTGTTACTTATTTCATAAAAAATAGAGGAAATGCATTATCCATTACTTAAATTGACATTTTCTCTTAAAAGTATAAGCTTAACATTTTCACAAAATAATTAAAAGCATTATTGTCATGGAATTCAAATACAATTTGTTGACAATACACCAAGGCAAATGTTGGAATACAACTTTTACATGAAATTAAACGCTTTTACATCAATATTGTTAAATTCATGTTTTTGCATGATTAAATTTCATTAATGAATATTAGCTTGGATATATTTCTTGGAGACTAGAAATAATCCATTTTCTCAATCTTTATAATCTCTTTTAAGTTCAGGTTGGTGAGAACATTCACACGGGACATTTGACAAGAGTTACTCCAGAATATTTCTTAAGACGGAACACGTTTTAACCGGTTTTGACTTAATTGTTTATCATCACTCAATGATAAACAATATCGAAAACTAGGAAAAGGTTAATGTATTCATTTAAGATAAGTAAATTTTGTAAGAAGGCACAATATGGCGAAACTTATCACCCAGGAATGAATCCTTTATAAAGACAAAAAATTCTGAAAATGTCATACAATTTTGACCATCATAGGACAATTTTCAATGGATTTGGACAATGCGTAATGAATGTGTTTCTCGTTTCCAATGATGTCTCATAATAAACCTGTAATCATTGATTCGTTTTCTTAGAAAAATGCGATCTAAAGACAGCGTATATGTTCATCTCGTATTCAAAATTCAATTTACACCTAGGGAGCCATCGGGTGTTTGTCAGGGGGCCTTGGCGCATGAGGGTGTATATCACTTTTTCTCTAGCCCAACATTTATTATTTAACTATATTTTTCTGTGTAAGGTTTGTAGTTGCTTGTGGTTTAATGCATCTGAACTCCTGACGATGAGGAGGCACAAGACAACAACCCTTGCACTATGGGCCAAATTTTGACCTAGTTTGGAATTGAACATGGGGCCATGGCTCTGGGAACTTCGTGCATTTAGGCCACAGCTTAAAAAAGGTTGGGGGCCACTGTTCTAATTGCTCAAAGAAGTCTGCTGCCACTCAGAGTGTATTTTTTTAGTAACAGTGATGTTTGTGAAGTTAATCATATCTCATCACCTTTGATTATCAGAGGGATGGAATAGAGTCAGCAAGTTTCGGACTAGTCCAGATCCTGACAAACTCGGGAGTAGTGTTTGTATAGCATATGGATGACAATTAAAAATAGAGAAACTGTATTGATATGTATGTATTCATCCTCTAATTCTGGACAAACATCATTGGACAACCGTACCATGGTCTCGGACGCAGGAATAATGTTAGATCTAGATCATCTAATTAGTAATCATGTACACGACTTACCGTAGACATTTGAGCCTTCAAATTACCATGAATCGATAATTATCCCTTTTAAAACTGGAAACTTTCTATTGATTTCATTCAAATTAGATAGAAACTTTAGTCTCTGTAGCGTTCACAAGACAATTTCGACGAGTTTTAACTATATAAGTCAGGGGTGATAACTCAAAAACTGTTCATCTAAAAACCGTTCATAGAAAAATTGCAAAGTCAAACTAGTCTAAGATCGCATCACGTTTTCTCTTGAATGATTCAGTTTAGTTTTTTTACGACTTTTTGTGTACCGTGCTGTTGTGTCTTGCAGCTCTTTCTCGCCTAGGGGTCATTTTTAGTAAGGTCATTCTTAGTAACATTTTAACAAATAATTTATATCATTGTTAATTAATGTGCATAGTTGACCCTTATCTTTGCCATTCTATTTCATAAGAATGTAGTTTGCTTTCTGATGTTTGTCAGTAAATTCTACCCTGACACTCGATTAAATATATTTATCAGTGTTATCAATCCTAATTAATAGGAAACATTTATCACCTTTGATATTGACAATTATATGATTAGTTAAGACTAATGAAACTAATATGACTAGACGTTTCGTCATCTATGGAAGCTGATTGCGGACATTTAATCCTCGACTTATCGCCCACGAGAAGTCGAGAGGCGACAAAGCGAGGAAAAAGGCCAAGACTTCGTGGGCGAGGATTCGAGTTTCCTCGCATTTTTCCTCGGGGCGAGGTTTTATTTCCTCCTTTTGTCGGGGGCGAGATTCCTCGTGGGCGAGGTTTTTTTTTCCTCGCTTTCTCGGAGGCGAGGAATATTTTCTTCGCTTTCTCGGGGGTGAGATTCCTCGTGGGCGAGGACTATTTTCCTCGCTTTGTCGGGGTCGAGATTCCTCGTGAGCGAGGTTTTTTTCCTAGCTTTCTCGGGGGCAAAGTTTGTTACCCATGTCTCCAGTTTTGAACAGATATAATTTTTCTAATTCTTTTAAGAAAAATGAAGTTTAAGCTAAACTCTGAAACGCTTACTAATTGTAAAGTCCCTTCAGTAGTTTGGGCGTCTACCTCTGGAGCACTAGACGCAAAGGAGCCACATGGGTCTCGACGGGCTTATCAATTTCTAAACGAATATTTAATATAACAGTTTAATATAAAATCATAAAAAATGATGAGAATTCCCAAACACCCAGACGCCAAAGATCTCAATGGGAATGTTGTCTGGAAAGATCTCAGGTGCAAGGAGTTCAACAGCAATTTTCTCTGGAGTGAATCACCTTTAATCTACCACAAGAGACCCCAAGCGCTGTCAACAAGAATGCTGTTCAGATAGGCATCAAAATCAATCCATCCTAATTATGAAAAATGTTTGGGAGGACAATGCCCCATTTCCTTACCCTTATCAAGAGATGTGCGCGTTAAATGCGAATGCTGTCCAAAAAGAAACGAGATGCAAGGACATCAATTAATTTTCAAAATGTTCACATTCTGTTTTTGCTTTTTATGACTCAATTTATAAATCTATGGCCTGTGTTCTTGAAGTAGAAGTTTATACCACTAACTAGCATAATTTGAGTTTTAGGTTTTTAGTTATTACCAGGGCAAGGCAGAGAAATATGTGGGGCATTGGATTAAAAAGGTTGAGAAGCACTACTGTTTGTACCATATTTTGTTTGTTACATGTGTTTTATGGGCGAGTATAATATATAAAAATATTACCAATAAACCAGGTAGTCGTGTTGGGTCTCCTTTATTTTTTATTTTTGTAGAAACGATAGATTACGAAAGCTCAGCATCTACCAACGTTGCGTGACAAGGACAAATCTAATTTTGACTAGATCAGCAGTTAGTTTATAGAAAATAATTTAGACTTATCAAATTGTAGGCCTACTTATTTTATATATACATGTATATCGGCTATCTAAAAAAACAATGCCCCATATTTAACGGTAATTGTAGAACGATCTGAATACTGCGATGTTTCAGACTCTTCTCTAAAGACACAAAGACTAGATGTACATCTTCAAAACATCAACAGCTGGAACAATTTATACAGATTAGTTCCATTTCACCCCTAAACTTTAACAGCCCCTCCCTCCTTCCAATAATAATAATATCCTTCCAACAGGCCAATATGGAAACCCCTGAGTAAAGCGTGTCCGGTCCGGACCTGTGTCTCATCTAGCAACGGCTGTCGGATTGAGCCCCGACCGTAAGTTATTGAAAAAGTATCTTACTCAATGAACCATCAGGACAGCAAACTTCTTACTAACTTAGAGAATGGCATTTATGCTCGGAGTAATTCTTTATTTAAATACTTTGTTCAGTTTGCGGTCTTATGAACCATAAAACCAAAATCTTTATATTATGCGTTTTACATTTTGCTTATGTCGTAGTTTCACTATATTGTCACTTGCTAGTTTGATTGGCATTAATTAACGAAATCTTTTATTGGATTTTCTTCACTTTGAAGTAAACGACACACCTTCAAACAGAAAACAATCGCCACTAATTCAACTTCCTGTCTACATCATTATTATACGGTTATTCTTTAAGCTTCCTAATGAGGGTGATTGTTTGATAGCACTATAAGTAATAATTACAAACAATCGGTCTGTAAATCAGTACAAAACGCTAATAGGTTCTGAAAGCGTCTTCAACCAATCAGTATACGCCATTCCTCTTCAGATTATGCAAATCGAGTCAAGAAAGAGTCCGCACTCCCAGACATAGCTAGAACGTTGAAAATAACAGTAAAATAATAAATAGTTGACAAAATTGAAATATATTCTCAATGATAGGGTCTAGCCGTGTTTAAGTCATTTTATGTAAAAGTACTAATGCAGATGGTTCCTGTAAATAGTTAACTTTCTACAGGGGACGATGCCAATAAAAGAAGCTGACCCGGCTTTGGCCGCCCTTCTTTCATTTCTTTGATGGACATTACTAATAACTATAATGAAGGCCTATTGACAGAATTTATTGCATGTAGTGAAGGTAGTCCCCTGCCCCTGATCAACCTGGACTTGTGCTCTAATTCCTCACCTAATGCTGCATGAAACTGACAATTAAAACTACATTTTTTTTTACATTTGCACTGGGTGTTTCATGCTGGAGCAGAATATTTGTTTCATAAATAATCTTATTGTCCAGACTTTTCGGAGGGAAAATAATGACTAACAGTTAGAAGAAGGAGGACCGTAGTTAAACAAATAAAAGATAAACATCCAATGTGACCACTGACCAAAGGATTAAAAACTAGACTTTTTGTGCTAATAATCTCAATTCGATCAATAAAAGAATCTATATTTAAAAATTCTGAACATGAAAATTGATGTTTTCATCTTCAAAAGACGAGTCCATGTTCTCGTATTATTATAACTATATTGATATACTTATTATGGAATTGTCCTGAACGAGTAGGTTGGAAACACAGATAAAAACACAAGACATCAGCACTGATCTTTTCAGACGATAAAAGTCACCATCCATCGTATATAAAACAAGCATACCCCGGTATCAGGAGTTTGATGTTTTACAGCTGTAGTTTACAAAGAAAGGATTGCCGATAGATCTAAACAAGGTATGTTTGTTCTAACAAAATTTTCTTATAATTAAACGTAAGGCATGCAGACATGCAGTAAGACATGCAGGGTGTAAGAGTTTTTTCGTCTTTTTTGATTTTGGAAAAAAATATTTTGCATTAGTTACCAAATATCAAGTGCCATCGAGTGTTCACTGGTAGCGAATGACAATATAACAAATCTGTCTCTTGTATCTTGACTAATTGGTTTAGTCAGGTATGAATTGATCTGATTGTATCCAATGATTTTGACCTTATAGTAGTGGCGGTGTCGCGCGCGAAGCAGAGCTTGCTTACTCTTTTCGAAACACCTGGTGGTACTTCTCTTCACTACTATAGAACTATTTCTCTCGATTTTGCCATGATTTTGGACGAGATTTTTGATTAACGGAATTGTTTTGCTTGTACGGCTTTTTATTTCGAATTAGATGAAACGTATATAATATATATATAAATATATTTCGATTGATATCTCGGATTAGTTTGAGTTCAGTTCTTTAGATTTTATGCTTTTGAAAACAACGTATGTTTGGATGTGCATAGCGGGTTTTTAACACGTGTTTTTCTGTATTTGGACTCCCCTGTATGTAAAATTAAAACCTATTACTTGTTAAATTTTTAGCAATATTCATTCTGAGAATGGGGCTGCCTTTGGGATCGGAGCTCTTAACTTTGGTTCAACCAATTTATCGACTACATGTATACTACTGATTTAAAATTAATCGGTCTGTATTTTTCAGTCAACTCGAGAGCAAATGGATCAACAAACGACTGAAGGTGATAATTTCAACCTGTCCTATCAGAATGTCACCCTGCCAGAGAGGACAAATCCTTACGCCTTAATGGTCCCGTCTTTAGTCACTATCGTTTTGAATCTATTAAGTTTCGGTGTTGTTTTAACCAATCAAAAGCTTCTGACAAAAATTAAAGTTTGTTTCATTGGTCATTTATTAACTGATTTAGGATTCGGAATTTCAAACTTAGAAGTTTCATTCAGAATTCTCCTGGAAATACAGAACTCTAGTTCTTGTTACTGGAGCCTGATAACGTATTTTGGATTTTTAGCCGTAACGAGTTGCATGGCTTTATTACAAACTTTTGATCGTTTCCTCGTATTGAAACTGACATATACCTATGTGGCGTGGATAACCACGACTAAAATGATCATCATAGTAGTCTTGATTTACATCATTAATTTCTTAATATTTGGATTAAGTATATCTCTCGGATTTCAAGATGAAAGCGAAACAAGATGTATTGTGTTAACTTCGGGTGGCAAGGTTGGTTATATTCTAGCAACTGTTCTGTTTTCAATCAGTATCATCATAGTGACTTGTTTATACATCTATATTGCTAGAGTTGTACGACGTCATGAAAGAGATATAAAGAATACGTCAACAACCACCACAACAGGAACTGATGACGCAGGCGTAAGTGGTTTGTTACGTGATAAGAAAAATTTGATGACGTTGGCAATTATTGTGTTTCTATACATTCTGTGTTATATCCCTATGACTATAACATTAGTTCAAATTCTACTGAATTGGGAGACAAGGCTTGAGTATTTTGATAACAATTTACCCTATCATTCCGGTATTCTTCTAATGGCAAACAGCATCCTAAACCCTATCATTTATATCTGGAGATTGAAGACAAACCGTGAAGATTGTCATCAAAGACTTGTGACATGTTTTAAAAGCTTGAGACGAAATTCTGTGTCGGATTCAAGAGATCGTCAGAGACAACAGGTTGGGCCTCGGAACAATGAAGACGGGATAAATACTTTATCTTCTTCCATTCCGTAGACTTCCGTGACTAGTCGTTCGGATTGGACCGATGTCCCGTGTGCTTGTGCTCTTTCCGTACAATTACCTCTTCATTATTCTGGAAACCACATAGACTTATAATTATTTTAATTTCCAAGTCATACTATCTAATCACATAGAAAAGAACACCATCAATGTCTACTTTTTGTATAGGACTCGCCAGTTACCAAATTAACAGAGCATTCAACGATTTAAAAATATTTTCTCAGACGATTTTCAACAACAGTCTAGTCTACAATTACTAACCTATATCTAAGGGCGTGGATTTGTCCAAAAAAACATTTGGGGGTTTGTAGTGTCCAAGTACGTCGCGACGCAACTGCAATCGCAAGCCCAAATAGAAGGTCCTCGCCCTATAGAGAAAAAAATGGAAAATGGAATTCTGAAGCATATTTCAGGATTTGAGTTGGCAATACAGTGACTTCCTACTCTGATTTTCATCTGATCAATTTTGATTCTTCAAAAAATCTTTCTTAATAATCTAACTATAGGGGGGCCTGAGTTCAAAGGGAGGGGTGACCCGCCCCCGTCCCCACTATATCCACGCCCTTGCCTATATCCAAACTATTTGAAAACCCTCCTCTAGGTTTATGTTAATATTATAATTTATATATTTGTATTCTTGTAATCGTTTCATAATATTGGTTTTATTTATTTTTATTTATCTGATATAGATTTATAGTCAAACTGTTTTACTGGTTACTGTCCAAAGGGTGGTACTAAATTCCGCATGGAGCTTCCTTTCGACCTATCTATTGATTTTATCCCTAGAATCCAGTACATTGATTCCGATTTTCCAGAATGGTCGCCACAATCAAAGATAGCCATCATAAAAACAAGAACTATTGTCAAAATTTCAAAAAATGTTCTTCGGGAGCCACTTAAACAGATACTGGTAATGATATTTTGATCAGGTCGGCCATTTCCAAGAAGGCTGCCAATTTTCAAAATTGAGCCAAAAAAAGGAAATTCCATATCAGAATGTCCAATTGACAAATAAGCCGACAATTCGGGGTTTGCGGGTCATTAAAACATAATATACATATGTAATGGTTACGGGAAATTACTAAGTATCATATTTCCAAGTTTGCGGCCGAAAAAAGAAAATAATAAGCTTATCTAAATAAATAAAACAATTATTATGGATGGATACTTCTAGAATATTTATTACTTTCAACGTTTCAATGTGATTAATATGCCTTTGAAAGATTAATAAGCTTATCTGTTTTATACAATTTCTTTATGGTATAGTATCCAGGCTTTCTATGTACAATATGACAAAATGTTTCTTTACTTTACTAGATTTAGATAAACATTTATACCGACGTACGATAACATGCCTTTTTGCAGCCAGAATTTACTAATTCTCTGAACACTAGGATAGCTCCCTGCTTATATGAAGGTACTGTGCACTTTGATAGGTGGTGAAAATTAACAAAAAGATATATGTGTCATTGTGTTGCAATTTCCTCCCAGTTACAAAACAACAGTGCACCCAAGGACTGACTACATGCATTCTTACACCCACATGAGATCAATAACTGACAGCGTGATTTTGCAACCTCTAAAAGAGTTGTCCTGAAGGGTTGAAACTCACCCCAGTCTCATAGAGATGCAGGCCCGTAGGAAGCAATTTCATATTGGGGGGGGGGGGGGGGGGGCAAAATGTGCAAAAACTCATTCTCAAGGGGGTTGTGCAGAATTCAAAGCTGCTCCTGCCTATCTAAAGCAATTTTGCTTTCACTGGCCCTAACAACATATCACAAATTTCTTGTTTTATCTTTAAAAAAAATTTTTGTATTACTTCAGTCATTAATGTCAAAATTATTGGGGGGGGGGGGGCGGATGCCCCCACTTCCCCCCCTGTTCCTACGGGCCTGAGATGATAGAGCGCTGCTCAAGAACTATCAGTATTCAAGAGATCGAACTTTTCTAGGGACAGCCTTTTTCTAAGTAAATTTCGATTTGTAATGGTGGAAATCAGCTGTAACCTCCAGATCAACACTTTAAAACTTGTCTTTGTTAGTGTTTATAAACGACAGATGTACTTCGTCAAACTTGGCATGTAAATTGTGAAGATTATTCGTCAAAAGTATTGATATATTTAAAGCCCCAACACTCGAATTTGACCTTATTGATGATTTAAGAATTGCATGATTAGAAAAGAAAAGATTAATAATTCGTATTAGAAATACAAAGGATGATTATTACCCCTCTGTGTCTGACCATAGAAATATAAGATAGATTGGAACACTGCTACGACTTCTCATCGTCTATTGAACTTCTGTTACAATTTATGGTTGACATAGTTTCTCCTTGTGTCTACCATGTTGATTTCTGGTGCAGTATAAACTATATGAATTAAATGGCTTCTTGCAGAAAGCGGAAGTTAGTGCGACGCCTAAATCCAGCGCATGCGTGCTAAGCATAAATATTCTGTTATATATAGTTCATGGTCTGACAGGATTGAATTAGTGCTGGTGTCCAGGTTTTATATGCAAGTGGGGAGGCGGGTCTCCCACGTGAAATTTTGTAAACTAAACCGCTAAACCCTAGCGACATTTATTAATTAATGTACTAGAGAGTTTTCCTTACTAGAAATATTCTCAATATTTACATTTTTACACCAGCGAACTGTACTTTCAACACCCATTTAAGATTTATTCTGTAATGTTTTGTTTTCCGATCGCTACCGTGTCCTTACCGAAGGACTATGCCCTGTATTGTGGAAAGTGAACGAGTGGTGAATTACTCGTACAAAGCCCAATGATACTACAAATATTGTGAAATTTAGATCTCAATCTTAGCCAGTGCCTCGTCTAATGAATTGTTACTGGGCGGCAGTTAATTGAACAGGCGAAGTTGAAAACTAGATCGCCGGAAATGCAATCTAACAGACATCAAATAGTCTCTATGAAATGCGGCGATATTTGAAACTAAACACGGTGAAAAAACATCAGAAGAATTATTCCGAAACATTTATTCACGACTTAGAAATTATGTTCTGACGAAAAGAACTGCCTCACAAATTCTCTGTCTTGGTAGAGTTCCGTGTCAGGCAGGCGCATCTTAAGTCAGATTCAACCTGCTCTTTCCTGTTCGGGAGAGTGTGCACTGCCGGTCCTGGATTGAAATTGGCGGTTTCGGCTGAATTCAGACAGCAACATCCAGTTCAAAGTTTGTCTATTCAGACTTGACCTTTTATTGCTCTTAATTTCTGTGTAAGAATATAGGACAGCCGACCGGGACTGACTTTTCGCTGAAGTCTAGTCACAGTGTTAGTCGAGGCACTGATCTTAGCAAATAATAATATGAATGTGATTTGTCTAATGTGGTAATATGTACAAAAAATCCCATTTCAATTCGAGTTACTTCCCTTGAACTGGCATTGTTCAGAAAATATTTATTTCACTGGATATCAAATAAGTTCACTAGTGACTATATAATCTTATTGATCATGTTTTAGAATGTACATTTTGTGTCCGCTGAGAGCGGTGGTATTCTTTTAAATTCAATTGCTGTTTCTCCCGGATTTGGATTATAAAATATCCGACTTAATTGATGTCCATCTTAAAAATCGCGTAAAATTACTTCCCTTGAACTGAGCATTCGTTCACATACAATACTACGAACAGCAATAAATTAATAACATAATATTAATTCATGCTAATAAAGCACTCGCGGTATACATTAACCCATCCCAGATCACAAATCACATTATAAATTCACTGTTGTTTTTCTAGTTACCCTCGACTTCGATTTTTAAAATTATTATTAAATAACAATAATAATTGTATCTCTTGATCGTGTTACAAAACGCATTGATTGACTTTTGATATAAAATACTTCTTGCATTTTTTATTATTCTATTCTTTCACTTTCTGTACTATGCATTGCTGATGTATTTTAAATCGTAGGATATATCATAAGTATGGGTTCCTATATGTATTTTTGCGTGACAAATTCAAGAAGGTAGCCAATCAGAGTATTCCTGAGTTTGGACGAGTTGAAGAGAATGACATAAAAACATAAGTGTTGTCTTATTACAACACATAACTCACGAGTCCAGCACGTGCGGCGAATTATTGGTGGGAAAGTCAAGGTCAATCATGAACCGCCAACTAAAAGGGCGGGTAAAGTTTGTTTCATTAAATCTAAATTATAACTAATTTAAAGCTACAAAACATACACAACATAACCACATGTTGTACAATAGTAAATTGATAATCTTACACAATATTTATATGTACAAATTGTTAAAATACATACATGTACATACAACTACAAGTACATGTGTATGAGCTGGACATATTATGTTAAGTACATGCCCACCCGTTGTACAATAGTTCATTATTAATCTTACACTATATTTCGATGTACACAAATTGTTAAAATACATACGACTTGTACATAAATTCAACTACAAGTACATGTGTATGAGATGGGCAGATTATGTTAATGTGATAAAGTACATGACCATCTGTTGTACAATAGTTCAGTGATAATGTTAAACAATATTTCGATGTACAAATTGTTAAAATACATACATACAACTACAAGTAAATGTGTATGAGCTGGACAGATTATGTTTCTTTGATTAAGTACATGACGTACGGATTGACACAATGTTATCAAAATCTTACACAATATTTACATGTACAAATTGTTAAAATACATACATACATTCATACTTACAACTATATATGTACAAGTACAAGTACAAGTACATGTGTATGAAATGGACATATTATGTTGCTTTGGTTAGGTACGTGACCACCCGTTGTACAATAGTTCATTAATAATCTTACACAATATTTCGATGTACACATTTTTAAAATACATACATACAATACAAGTGCATGTGTATGAGCAGGACAATTTTTGTATATAGATCAAATGATTTTTACAATATAATTACTGCTGTCTTATTAAAAGGGATAGAATGTATTAGAATACACTCGTCCTACGGCTAATATTTGTGTTCTATAGTTACCATTGGTTAAATAAGTGTGCATCCTACATTTTTTCAACTTTGAAAAAGAAACCATAAAACTATATTGTGAGCAATTGTAAAAAAGTGAGCAAGCGATGAATCCGTTCAATTTGAGAAAATCTGAGTCTGGTTAATCAACGCTAAACAGGAAAAGAGAAAATCCCATCAATGCGCAAGCGCAAGATGGCAGTCTTTTTCCTTCTCACACGGCCCACCGTGATCGTAACGGAAATGTTTACGGAAGTAGCCGAGCGGTAACCGACTGTTTCTTTCTTAGTCAGCAATGTCGAGGTCAGTTCAAGAATGGCGTTCAAGGACGCGGGTTATTTATAGTATGTCTATGGGGATACCCCGTATGAGAGTTACTTCCCCTTACAGATTACTAAGACACACCCGATTTGAATTTGCTTGAATCCAGATTCAATCATCAATAGATATAATATACTGTTATTACTTTGAAATTATTTAAGCAGGGTTACTTAAAGGGATAGTAAGCTTTATAACGATATCCGAATTTTCCAATAAATAGACAATTAAATATTACCCTAGAGCGATAAAATTTCACAAATTCTTAAACAGAATAAAGTTTTTAGCGATTTTCGGCTAACATTCACTTTTCATGGAAGCCGCCATTGATGACGTTATGGTTCGTGATTATGCGAGATGATGACGTCACGTCGTAGATAGAAAGATAAACAAAGCATGGCCGACATTCAGCCAGCCGATCGTTTTGAGCCACAAACGCTAGGGTTTACAGTGAAAGACCGTCCAAAGACAATGGCACATAAAAAAGATGATCGCCTCATGAATTCGACTTAATTTTGCTGTGGATTTTAAACTTTATTGGCGCTGAGTTTCTGAGTGTCGAAAATGTGTTTGTTTTGTAGCGTGAAAAACGAGCTGATCAACCTGCGTATGGCGTATGGCTTTCCGAGACTATAACATAAGTTCATGTAGACTCTCAGTTAAAAAAAAACGTGCGTTTCATCAGGATTATGCCTGCAAATGTCTTAGCCCAGAATAAATCAAGTTTTTCCTGCAACATTTACAAAGAAATAAGACGAATGAAAATTAAATGACTTAGCCATGCCGCGTGTAAAATAACTTGTACCGTCTTGGTTTTTTGTTTCATTCAAGAACAAACTGACTTAAAATCTAGACTACTAAAGGAATTATATCAGTAAAGGATCTGGACAATCAAGATACAAATAACGCTGGAAATTTAGAACTGACGGTACAGGTGTAAACAAAAGACGAAGTAAGCCTTTCGACTACCACTCAACGGCAGGTTTTCTGACTAGTCTTTCGACATGATTTGAAGACGAATCCAAAACAAACAAATTCCCGATTTCATAGGATTTAATTCATCAAAGTCAGTAATAACTAACTTTCTATGCAGCCTGCCATAATTCAAAGTGAGTTTACCTTCACCATACGGCTGTATTTTTCACGCCCTCATTGCCAATCATCGTGTTGACATTTTATTACGACGTGACGTTCTATCTACGACCTGACGTCATGTCACGTGACGCGTCAAGCAAATATGGCGGCCTCCATGATTTGTAATTCATTGACTTTAAATTGTGATATTAGACGAAGTAAAGTACGAACATCAATAAAAACTTTTGGAATATGTTTATTTTATTCTAGTCTATCATAAATTTACAAAGCTTACTATCCCTTTAAAGGGACAGTCTGAATTTTTTTAGGTCAAAAATTTTTTTGTGAAAATTTGTGAAAACTTTACACCAAAATCTGTAAGTATGTGCCCTTTAATGTATCAGAAAGTTTTAACTAAAAAAAATCCAGCCGTTAATTTTTAAACGCTAATAACATGCTAACATTTTTAAAAAACCTTACGTAAGGTTTTTAAGTGTGTTATGTTTTTTTGGACGTTGATAGGAAACTACTGAACTGATTTGAGTAAAATAAACGCCTAATTGTAGAGAAATGTCCCTCTTGTGTATTTAAAATGTTTCAGCTAGAACTATTGGGCCATTTAAAGGGCAAACACCAAAACTAGGTCAAATTGCTTAATTAAAAATAAGTACTCCCTGTTTTTTTACCCTTTAAAACCAACAGTGAACGTGAGCTGGGATTAGACCGTCGTGAGACAGGTTATTTTTATCAAGAAGATATAGTGATACAATAAGCATACTTTAAAAATACTCTCAGGTAACATTTGCGATTTGGAAACATTTTTCAAAAAAGCAGAATGTCCCTTTAACACATAGAACAATTTTGTTTCTTGTATCTTGACTGATTTGTTTAGTCAGACATGAATTGATCTGATTGTATCCCATGATGTTGACCTATATAGTAGTGGCGGGTGTCGCGCGCGAAGCAGACCATACTTACTCTTTTCGAAACACCTGGTGGTACTTATCTTTGGAGAAGTCCACTACTATAGAAATATTTCTCTCGATTTTGCCATGATTTTGGACGAGAATTTTTATTAACGGAATTATTTTGCTTGTACGGATTGTTATTACTGAAATTATAATTTTAGGTTCATTCTAAGACGTTCTATTCCTTTAATCATATGACCACCTTTGTAAGTGAAGACGAAGTAGTTTCGCCCAGGTTGTTCAGAGATGGAATCTGTCTTGACTCACTTGCCGAATCAATTACAGAATTTCGTTTCAAGGTTTTAAAACATGTCACAAGTCTTTGATGACAATCTTCACGGTTTGCCTTCAATCTCCAGATATAGATTATAGGATTAACGATACTGTTGGCCAAAATAAGGATTAATGAATGATAAGGAAGATATTTGTCAAAATACTCAAGCCTTGTCTCCCAATTCAGTAGAATTTGAACTAATGTTATAGTCATAGGGATATAACACAGAATGTATAGAAACACAATAATTGCCAACGTCATCAAATTTTTCTTATCACGTAACAAACCACTTACGCCTGCGTCATCAGTTCCTGTTGAGGTGGTTGTTGACGTATTCTTTATATCTCTTTCATGACGTCGTACAACTCTAGCAATATAGATGTATAAACAAGTCACAATGATGATACTGATTGAAAACAGAACAGTTGCTAGAATATAACCAACTTTGCCACCTGCAAATCCCAAACATCTGACTTCTTGGTATTCAAACCCAAACGATAAACTCACTCCGAATACTAAGAAATTAATGATGTAAATCAAGACTACTATGATGATCATTTTAGTCGTGGTTATCCACGCCACATAGGTATATGTCAGTTTCAATACGAGGAAACGATCAAAAGTTTGTAATAAAGCCATGCAACTCGTCACGGCTAAAAATCCAAAATAAATTACCACGCCCCAGTAACACGATGAAGAGTTGTTCGTTCCAAGTAAAATCTCAATAGGAACTTTTAAGTTTGAAATTCCGAATCCTAAATCAGTTAATAAATGACCAATGAAACAAACTTTAATTCTTGTCTGAAGCTTTTTATTGGTTAAAACAACACCGAAACTGAATATATTTAAAATAATAGTGACGAGAGAAGGGATCAACACTGTATAAAAATTGGTTAATTTCACCATGGTGATGTTTTTAAATGACAGACTGAAATTTTCACCTCAAATTGTCTGTTGGTTCATTTATTCTTTAGTTCAGACTGAAAAATAATACAAAAAAATTAATGTTACAAGTTGCTACCCTTTCCTCAAAAGCATAATACGGGGTTCCTACTATCGTGCGATCTGTTTCGAACGTCACGAATGGCCGTTTCTGGCTGATCAAGGAACTTCTCTGGAGTTCTGTTACTGCGTGTTATATACGCTCTACATACGCTCTACTTTCGTCTATCATTCGATCGGATGCGATCTTAACAAGACAAAGTCCCGTTTTGTTCCACCAATCTGGGACGCAGCGTTGATCTCTCGGCGATTCATCTTCGCAATTGTACGACCTCGGCAGATCTAGTTACGTACGAATTTCAACATTCTAGCCTTGCTTTGTCAATTCCCGATCTTTCCTAGTCTCTTCCCCGAACTAAGCGCAAATTTGTCACCAGGGGCGTAGCGTACAAGGAGGTGGAACTCAGACCTAATTTTCAAACTTTTCTTGGAGTAGGCCTACAATGCCTCCAAACCCTCTTCAAATGTGAGGTCGTTCTCTAAGAGAATTCTGTTCGGAAAGGCACCAGATGCAAGGAAATCAACCTAAAGGCTAGTGCACACGAGAGCTCCCAGCTGAGCAAAATTTTTATTCGTGTCTCCCAGCTCAGCTCGCAGCTTTCGTCGGCTTAGAGCTTTCAGAGACATGGTGTCGAGTCATAAACGTCTAAAAAATAACTAGATCACGAGACATTATAACGTGACAAAATATCGGACGCCAACAACCCTTCGAATAATTCAGAATATGAAAGTTGAAAGCTAGGAGCTTTCGGCTGCGCACACGGTAAAGTATTTTTCATTCGAGGAATCAATTATCAAACACGACAGATAATTTCCTTAACGCCTCGAATAAAATAAACCTTACGTAAACACCGCGCACTCGAGAACTACGAGCTGAGCTGACAGCCACGAACGAAATGTTGCTCAGCTGGGAGCTCTCGTGTGCGCTAGCCATAATGGACGTGGAAGATTATATCAACATATTTGTTCCTCATTCAGATAATTTAGTAGGTTATTTCTGCCTCGAAATTCTTTCTTTCGGCGTACGTTTTCAGCTCGTTGTCGAATATGCATGTAAGAAGTAGTCATATTCTTTTCCTAATGTGATATCGAAGCTTTACGCTAATAAAAGACCATCATAACGTTTTGTGATGATCATGAGTCATATCGCGATGTATTAAGATTACGTTTTTAAACTTTCGAAAACAGATCTTACAACTATGATCTGTCATAAGACCATCGTAAGCTAAGTCAAGATACTTTCGAAAACCAGGCCCCAGATTTGTCGGACTAGTGCTTGTCTTGTTCGAGATAGATCACGATCAGCAGGATTTTGAAGAACGATTACGATGCGATCTGTGACATTTTCTTAAATACTTGTTCTGATTTCAAAAACAAGATCCCTGGTTTTATGGTCAAAAGAAAAAGTTTTGAATAAAGAAAAACAGAGTAATTAAAAATAACCCTGTTTCGGAGCCATGTCTATAATCGGATTCAATATATTGCAAAATAATGTATAACTTTTTCAAGAGTAATCTTGATTAATATGGTTTTTACGATTGTTTCCATTGAATAAAGACTCAATCCTCCCAGTATTGAAGATAAATGATGAGCTGTTAGCTTAAAGCCCAGCAAAAAAAGTTATAAGAAGTAAACTAAAAAAAAAAATCATACCTTTCCTAAACTTTCACCGCTTCCTATATATGAAGAGCTCCTTCTCGGAAAACTCCGATTGTAACTGTAACTATTATCTTAATAATTATGACAATTATTACGTCAGCTGTAATAGTGTGAACGCTATAAATGATGTTTTTGACACTAGAACATTATTGTTCTTTAATGACGACTAGTTTGGTTGTTTCTACAGTGTGGAAGCTAACATATTGATGTCTTGTTTTATACCTTCGTGTCTCTGCAGCTAGTCGATGACAGTCATCTCAAGTATATACTTAGATCGATTTGTATCGATCTGACACTATGCGTAAGTAATTATTTGTATAGGCACCACTAAAACGCGCACATGCAAAAATTAAAAGCAAAACTAGTGCAGTGGCTCATATTGACACTTTTGAGTTTTTTACGACAATAATTTTGTTTTATTCAAATTTGACGAAATATGGCAATATTCTGGAAGGGTAAACTGAATAAACTAACGCTTAGTTAATAGATAACGATAGATTTAAAGGGCCATTCTGCTTTTTCGAAAAAAGTTTCCAAAAAAATCGCAAATGCTACCTGAGAGTATTTTTAAAGTATGCTTATTGTATCTCTATATCTTCTTGATCAAACTGAATTTGGTTTTAAAGGGTTAATTACAATCAGGGAGTAATTATTGTTAATTAAGCAATTTGACCTAGTTTTGGTGTTTGCCCTTTAAATGGCTCAACATTTCTAGCTGAAACCTTTTAAAAGCACAAGAGGGACATTTCTCTGCAATTAAGCGTTTATTTTACTCAAATCCGTTCCGTAGTTTCCTATCAGCGTCCAAAAAACATAGCACACTTAAAAACCTTACGTAAGGTTTTTAAAAATGTTAGCATGTTTTTAGCGTTTAAAAATTAGTTAAAACTTTCAGATACATTAAAGGGCACATAGTTACAGATTTTGGTGTAAAGTTTTCATAAATTTGAGCAAAAAAAAAATTTGACCTAAAAAAAATTCAGACTGTCCCTTTAAAACAATATCTTGTAAATTTAAAGAATTGATAAAACTTGACATCCACCTCATATCCCCTCTTGTGGCTATATTTGATGTATATTTACCAACTCCCCAAAACAATTTAAAAGCCTTATTTTGTACCCAGTACACATGAAAATGACTTGGTACAACAAATCCTGCACAAAAACATAAAATTGGCTCTCAAGGGCGTCGCGGGTCGGATTTGGCCCGCGGGTGGCCATTTGAGAAGACCTGCGCTAGAGAGTAAACAACTAACAATATAATTATCTAAAACGTGAATACTTATAATTTAATAGTAGTAATTATTTCATTAATTATTTGTAACGACAGCTGATGACGAATCTTGATTTAATTAACGTATATTCATTAACAGTCATTAGTATTACATTTCTATTTACTATGTAATTTGTAAAACTTAGTTTATTTTGCACCGTAACGATGATAAGGCACCGAGGATCTAGTATCTCCAGTATTAAGAGTCTTTCATTACCTACAATACATAAATAATCAAAAAAATAGAAGGTCATTTGTATTCTGATTTGTCATTTTGGTCCTGATTTCCATAAATTACACCAATTCTTGAATATAGCTAGTATAAATGTCTAGGATACTAGTATTTAAAGGAAGTACGAGGGGAGGCTGAAAAGTTCATAGCCTGACTCGAAAGGAGTTATGCCACAGTTATAAATCTTGGCATGCATGAAATTTAACATTTTCTGATACTAACGACATGGTTTATTTTTCAACATTGTCTCCCCTGCGGTCCACACACTTCTTCCAGCGGTGTTCGGGTGATTGGATCCCAGTGGTATAGAAGCTCTTATCTTGATCACCAAAAAAGTCCTCAACAGCAGATTTGGCACCATCTAACTATTTTCTGTACCCGAACATAAAAAAAAAACACTTGGTTGGGAAGCGGTACCGGACTGATGATGAGGTCATTTCTGCTGTTGAGGACTTTTTTGGTGATCAGGATGAGAGGCTCTATACCACCGGGATCCACCCTAACACCGTTGGAAGAAGTGTGTGGACCGCAGGGGAGACAATGCTGAAAAATAAACCATATCGTTAGTATCAGAAAATGTTAAATTTAATGGATGTCAAGTTTCATCACTGTGGCATAACTCCTTCCGAGTCAGGCTATGAAATTTTCAGCCCACCCTCGTATTCATTCACCTCTTAGAATGATCAAAAAAGCTAAATTCTCAAAATTAATTTATATTCATTAGGCAACTTGTCTGGTGTCAAATATACAACAGATTACCTGTATAATCTGATAAATTCAGAAAACTATCTTACATATTATATATTATACAAGATATACAAAATATTAAGCGTTTTATTAAGGGTTTTTCAATAATAACCTGTAATTTTATGGAAAATTACTTAGTTTTATTGTTTACTTGATTCTGTTTGTATACTGTAGGCACCTTTGATGAATAAGAACTATTATTTGCCAAGTTTTAGAACTTAAACTTTTTGTTCATTCATAGAGGTTGGTATCGCTTTAAAATGGAAGTCGACACCAAATGTTAATATCACGTTCGAAACTTCCAACTTAAAAGCAATATATATTTTTTACACTTACATTTTCCAATTGTTGAACTCCGTATTATGAATCACTTTGGGTATTAAAAGGAAATCGGAATAATGGAAATCGATGCTGTAAATATCCCTGTTATACACAACGTATTAATATGTTTTGTGTAAATAATCTTTACAATTCCTTTAAAGATCTCTGTCATTATTTAAAGTGTCAAATTTAACCATTTGATATTTTGTGTTCCTAACGATTTGTTCATGTTTTTAATCAAATAATTATATTCTTATTGAACATAAGTTTTAACCAATCATAAATTTCAACGTATGTACAGTCTGAATAAATAACAAAAAAGGACATTTTGACCTTTTCTTAATCGGCTACTTCGGACTTTAATGTTCTTTTTATTTAACTAATAATGTGATTTTACACATGTGAAACAAACTGGTATAATCCATCTAGATTCTATTGATATAAATTTTAGCCTTTTTGTTCTTATACATCCTGGGTTTTCAACTGGTTTTCTCAAATGACCCCAATAACCCACAACCCTTGGTCAGGATCTGTTCGCCCCTATATTATATAACATTTCGACAATGAACTGTGAACATTATTTCTGGTTAGCTTTTTTTAAAGATTCCTTTTTCCGAAACTAAGATGTGATCGGTTGACATATCCCTTTAAATACAACAAAAGCTGGTTTAAAAAAAGTTCAATTCTTGATTTGATCTCAGAAATTAACAACAACAAAAATATCATTTGTAGTATGGATTCGATAATCAAAATTATTTTTGTGTGATGTACTGTATATAAATTGTTCGGTAGTCGGTAGACAATTAGATTATTAATGTTTTAGGATTAAATCCTGTGAAGTAATTAAGGATTTTCATCATTAAAAAAGGTGCAAAAACATTAACGAAACTGTCTTGAGGAGTTATATGTCAATCGATAGGATTTAGAAATGTATGTCGGTGTCTGCTGAAGTGGTTGTCAAGCCTGTTTATGTCTATCGGGCACAAATATTATCAGAAGAAGAGAAGAAAAGTATAAGAAAACTATGTTGAATGCAATACTTGAATATGAAATTTAATTTGAACGTGATTTTTATTTTAAATGGTTTAATAAAAAAAAACGGAGTAACACCCCATAAACGTACCTACTGTTTAAACGTAATGTTTAAACGTAATGATTAAACGTAATGATCATGGAAATGAAGATTCACGTCGCTCATAATTATTAACAGAATGGCAGTTAAATAATGTTTTATTTGTATATAGAGACTTTAATAAAATACTTACTACTACTACTTCATACAGAAGGGAGTAATATATTGTATAATATGCATTTGTTAGGCAATATGTAATAATATCGTATCTACATCGGAGCAAACAAACCCAGGGTGAACAGGAAACGGGGCGAACAAGAACAGGGGCGAACAGGTTTCAGGGCGAACAGACCCGGATTCCTGCGGAGGCCATCAAAAACATGCAATTTCGAAGCATGATCAAGTCACAGTATTTTGTTGTTTAATAAATTGTGGCCCTGGCCCAGGCACATTCACCCAGATAATTACTTATTTTTGCAGATCTATAGCTCAGTTTGTGTCCCCTGGAAAATGTCCAAATGTCCCCAAGTTGAAAACCCTGATTATAAATGAATATAAAGAAAGCCATCTTTAAAGTAAATTTTCCAAATCTGATTAGATATACATGTAGTCTCTGTTTTACGTAGTTTAATGCTGTAGAATTACAGCAGTCTCAACACTCACTAAAATTGAAGTATAATCTTTAGGACTGAAACAAGTATATGAAAGTATCATTATATTCCTGATGACGGTGTGAGAACCACATCGAAACGTTGAAGTAATAAACTTTCTAGAAGTATATATCCATATTATTGTCTTATTTATCTATAACTTGTGCTTCTAATATGAAATTGATAATGATAAGAAATGAGAGCATGATCATTTGGGTTCTTAGCTCTCTAATGACTATTAATGTGGAAGAAAGTGCTGCCAATTTTAGATAACATCTCTCTCACGATCTTCTCAAACCTTCCTAAAAGGATAATTGCAAGGGGTGAAATGGGTGTAGGCTTACAATTATCACTTCTATCAAACTGTTCATTTAAAGCGATACAACCTCTTAGAATGAACAAAAAAATTAAGTTCTCAAACTTGGTCAATAAGAGTGTATATTCATCAACAGTGTCCAAAGTATACAAACACAATCAAATAAACCCATAAAACTATGCAATTTTCCATACAATTACAGATTATTATTGATAAATGCCTTAAGCCATTTATCGATTATTGTACATGTATTTAAACACAGTTTTCTGGATTTATCAGATTATTTAGGTAATCTGTTTTATAGTTATGCCACTAGGTGTGTCCCCTGATGAATATATACTCCTATTTACCAAGTTTGAAAATTTACTTGTTTTGTCCATTCTAAGACGTAGTATCGCATTAAAATCATTTTACAGGATTAATCACCATGTCGTTATTTCAGATCTAAACAGATCAAATCATATTTAGTTAGTCAGGTGAAAATACATCCTCTTCAAAGAACTAAAAAAGGTTGGAAATTATTTAGTTTAACTAATTAGTTAATGAGATAGTTCAGTCACAATGTAAAATATTATAACTCTGTTAAAATATTGTACTCGTAAAATCTGTTTTACCTGGAATTTTGGATGGTTGCTAGAAGCAGTTCATGCTTACTCTTGATGGTATTTCGCTTTTGAGAAGTCCACTGCTGCTATACAATTATTGTTTCGTATCATGCTCTGGGCGAGACTTTTGATTAATGTAATTACATGTATTTGCTTCATGAATTCGTCTAGAAGTTTTTCATGTTTGAAATTTAAAACAGTTACAACGCATTTTGGTCAGGTTTGTGTTTTCTCTTCTTCTTTTTCATGAATCAGAATCCGGTAAAGTGCAACCGGTAAAGTTCTCTTTGGACCCAAATTTTTCATAAGGATTCAATTACAGATTCTTATGGTAGTACGAAGGTCGAGGGTGGGATGAAAAGTTGACTCGGAAAGAGTTTTGCCACATTAATGAAACTTTACTACTCTGATACTGACGCCATTGTTTCTTTTCAGATTAGAGAAGCTGATTGGTTGATTTCGAAAAACGTCTTGCCGTGGCCTATCGGCTAGTGTGCGGGTCATCCCGATAATTTGTCGTGACCTGGATTGAAGTCAACCAATTGAATTTCGGTTTTATATTTGGCGCCATATTGTTTACGACAGAATCTCTGAAAACGACCACTAGAAGTGCCCCAGTCGCGATAAAAAGTGCCTTGATTGCACACTCCGATAATTTGACGCCGTCAAAAAATCGTGGGGCGTTCCGTCAAAAATTCTTTCAATGTGCGCTGGCCTTAACTTAAACCGAATTATAAACAATTTAATTTTAAAATTGATAATAGACCCAGGTGTACGAAGTTATCAATTGTAAAGAAAAAAAGATCAGTGGTTCCCAACCATTTTAAAGCCAAGGAGAAGTGGTTCCCTTTCTATTCAAGACTAGGAATTCAATGGTAAATCACAGACCTTTTACAAATACAATTTTTAAATTTTACCGTATTGCTCCTCCGGGCATTGGATATTATCACCATGGAGATCTGAAGCATTTGATCAGAGGTAACAACAGATCGTACTCGGCTAAATAGTAAAATGAAATTTGAGTTGAAGATAAAATGATACACGTTTGATTTGTCCCATGGCCCCCTGACAAACGATCCTTAGTCCTTACTGTTAAACGAATCTCGAAATCCATGTAAATAACGTAGCATCTTATAAACTTTCCATATTATGAAGATATTATATATAAGATATTATAATATATGTATTATCAGGATAATCATGAGAAAAGATATTCTAATGACTACTATAGATGACACTGTAATTTAATCAGAATCATTAGTCAGGTTAGGTTACAAATATTTAGTCCTTGGAATCATAATATTAATAACAACTAGACCTGTTCGAGACAGATCTATCAGCTTCCGAGCTGTTTTACATTATATCTATTGGGCATGAAACTGAAGTGCTATTTAAGGATTTGATGGAGATATTTTTGAGTTTATTTGGCGAAACCATACATGCTTGATTTAGCACGTGTCAATACGATGTCCATCAACCAATAGGCCTAACCACAAATGAAATATATATTCAATTCTTAAACAGTATTTGCATTCAATATTGATTTTTATGGATGAAATGTATTCTACAGTGGCTATAAAATAATTATTATGGCAAACAATTCCTGTCAACAGAACGTATTTCTAACGATTGGCATAGACAGAAACATTATTCGATGTGTTATTTGCGAAACATAAATAATGTTTGAAAGACTGATGAAAAGAATAACAACAGTTAATTAGTTATTTGGAAAATAGTTTATTATAACATTAAAACTTCAACAAGGTATTTGATAATTTATCAGGAATGGATTTGGGCAGCATCTAAAAAAAAGAGGTAGTGGTCCAAGCTGTGTATAGGCCTAACCTACGAAATATCCATGTATTTTGTGAAGCCATGTATTATATTAGATGTACTACCCACTAAACACAAAATATTTAAAAATCATTTTATAAGGGTTTCAAAAAGGTTAGTGGCAAAATAACGGTTAAAAATGTTTAAAGCATTGCCCTTTCCCCAAAATCTTGAATATCTATAACACCGATTTTGATGAAACTTAAAATGGATGTTATTGGACCTAAATCGAAAGGTTTGAGAATGGTTAGTTTACTAATTTTAAATTAAAGGCTTTTTCAAGACTTGGGCCTCTTACATCAGTTTTGAGGTCTTATCGCCCTATAACCTGTTTTTGATCGATTTAAAAGCAGCCCCATTTGACGTTATTTACAATTATTGTGATCCAAATTTAGCTCTGTCAACTTTTTACGAAATACTGAATCCTATCCTAAATAAACATGCTCCCATAAGAATAAAACGTGTTCGAAACCTCTGCAAACCTGTATGGTTATCTAAAGAAATTTTCGATCTTATACATTACAGGGACTCTCTTAAGAAAAAAGGTGACTATCTTCAATATAAAAAGGTTAGAAATGAAGTTAAAACTGCAATAAGATCTAGTAAAAGAAAATATTTGGAATCTTTAGTGTCTGATAAAAAGAATAGTAAGCAAATTTGGAAAGCAATTAATAGTGCAGCTGGTGACAATATTCCACTATCTACTCCTCACATTGATCCGGAAACTTTTAATGACTACTTTATCAATGCTGCTCAAAATATATTAGGTAATACTTCAAGTAATTTAAGTACAACCAATGCTCGTATTATAAACGATTTTGTCAGTAGTCGTATCTCATTAAATACCCCTGTTTGTAAAATACCGTTTATGAACATTACTGATGTGTTTAAATATCTTTCTAGTTTAGACAAATCAAAGGCAGTCTTGATGGTGTCAACGCATTTTTTCTGAATGTTAGTGCTAGTGTTTTAAGCCTTTCTCACACCTATATTTTTAATTTGTGTATTGATAAGAATGTATTCCCCGATATCTTATATAGACCTATATCAATAATACAAACTATTTCTAAACCACTTGAAAAACATTTTTATTTCCATATGAATAATTATTTAACTACATGTAGTCATAACCTTCTATATTCAAAGCAATCGGGATTTCGATCAAATAGTTCTTGCCACACAGCACTCACAAATATAACTGAAAATGTATATGATGCTCTCAATAATAACCAGCTCACGGGTTTAATATTTTTCGATTTTCGCAAGGCTTTTGATATGGTTAATCATAATATACTTTTACAAAAATTAAATCTTTACAATTTTTCAAACAATCTACTTGCATTTATTGAATCCTATCTCAATAATAGAAACCAATGTACTTCAATTGGGCAAAATCAATCAATTCTGCAATGTATTACTTCTGGTGTACCACAAGGTTCTATCCTAGGACCTCTATTTTTCAATATATTTATAAATGATCTACCACTTCATCTTACATGTAATTGTGATTTATTTGCTGATGATACTGCGATATATTCTTCATCTTTAGACATATTCTCGTTAAACTCTGTTCTGCAACCAGAAACTAATAAAATCGTTCAATGGTGCCGTGATAATTCAATGGTTATAAATCAATCGAAAACAAAATCTATGCTAATTGGGTCAAATCATCAATTAAAAATTCCAGGAAATGATCTCTTAATAAATATTTCCAATACTCAAATTGAAAATGTCACAGAATTTAAACTTTTGGGTGTTATAATAAATCACAATTTCAATTGGAGCAATCATGTTGATTATATTTGTAAAATTTTAAATCAGAAATTATTCCAAATGCGCAAGATTAAACCGCTCCTTTCCCCTAACCTAATGAAATTATTTTATTTTGCTCATTTTCAACCCTATATTGATTATTGTTCCACAATATGGGATAAATGTACTAAAAATTATTCAACGGCACTCGATAGACTACAGAAATTAGCTTTTAAGCTTATGAACAATGAAGCGATTCTGAAAGTTAACCCTATGTTATCTACCCATGAAATTTTATCCAAATCATTAAATATTTTTACAGTTGAAAAGCGTCACTTGTTCAATAAATACATTTTCCTCTTTAAAATAGCAAATCGTTATTGTCCGGATTATCTTCAAAATATTCTTCAATATAAAAACACCCCTTATGAACCATTAATCAGAGATTTCTTTCCCCAAAGCCTACCAAATCCATCTATATGAATAGCCTGAAATACAAAGGCCCTTGTTTATGGAACGCTATGCCTCATTCCTTAAAGGTTATAAAGTTTTTACCCAAATTCAAAAAAGAACTATTTTCTTTATTAAGTAGCTAAGTAAAAAACTTTGTATATGATAACTTAGTATGATTAATGTAAATAATTGTAAATACATGTAGTTATACTTCTGTTGTAATTGTAGTTTTGTTTATCTTAATTTCTTTAAAATATATATATATGTTATGTTCGTTTTAGAGGGCTAAATTGTAAAAAGGCCAGGCCTAATTTTTACCCTAATAAAGATATTATTATTATTATTATTATTAACCTCTATACAGTAAGTGTTTCTATCAACATCAATTGCTTGTAAAAACTAGAATCAAATGAAATTCGTTATGTGCATAAATATTCATAAAAGGAAGTTCAAATTTGAGCTATTTTCAACCGTTAGAAGCAGAGTTATTGCCCTTGCTTCAAAATCTTGAATATGCTATTACTCTCTTAGTTTCCCACTAATTTTGATGAAACTTAACATGGATGTTATTGGACCTAAATCGAAAGGTTTGAGAAAGTTTGGTTTACTTCTGATTAAATTTAAGGCTTTTACAAGATTTAGGCCTCTTGGGCAGTTTTGAAGAGTTATCGCCCTTTAACCTCTATACAGTAAGTGCTTCTAACAACATCAATTGCTCATAAACACCATAAAACTTGAGTGTTTGGAGGAATCAAACGAAATTCATACATACGAAGGTTAAGGTCGAATTTTTTAGATTATTGTTAAAGAATACTGACTTTATCAATAGAATGTATGTTTTTAAAACTGACATGAACAGTATTGTTCAATACAAGAACAGAACCAGGTAAGTCTCCTGATGAATTTATATTCCTATTGACCAAGTTTGAAAATTTAAATTTTTTGTTCCCTTTAAGAGTTTGCATTCCTTGAAAAAAAAATATTTACAAAATGGTATCTTCGATGGTCAACATGTACTATACGAGGGTGGTCTGAAAAGTTCATTCATAGCCTGACTCGGAAGGAATTATGTCAAAGTGATGAAACAAGGCATGCATTAAATTCGACCATTTCTGATATTAACGACATGTCAGATTAACTGACGCTGGTGTAGTGTTTGAGGACTTTGAAAAGTAGAACCGGAGACATTTTGTGAATATGGATAAATTTGGCACTGTGACTTTGAACTGGTTGATCACCCCCCATATTCTCCGGATTTGGCACCATCTGACTATTTTCTGTTCCCGAACATGAAATAACACTTGGCTGGGAAGCGGTACCGGACTGATGATGAGGTCATATCTGCTGTTGAGGACTTTTTGGTGATCAGGATGAGAGCTTCTATACCACTGGGATCCAAGTGCTGCAACACTGCTGGAAAAAGTGTGTGGACCGCAGGTGAGACTATGTTGAAAAATAAACCAATGTCGTTAGTATCAGAAATTGTTGAATTTAAAGTATGCCAAGTTTCATCACTGTGGCATAACTCCTTCTGAGTCAGGCTATGAACTTTTCTCCCTGATCAATAATCGAACTCTCAAACATAACGACCTTCATTTGCTCGTATCCAAGCAAATGACGACATGCTTGTCAAGAACGATGCACTAACCACTGTGCTATAGAACCGCACAGGGGAGTAATTTACTAATAAAATTATTAATTTTGTACTAAATAATTTAATTTATTTACTAATAGTCATTTGTAAGTAATGTAAACGGTAACCGTTCTCGGTACGGTTATCTGTGGAACTCTTCTCGAAAAAAGTTAAAAAATTAATGCCTTGTAATCACGCTTATGTAATTAAAGACATCTGGAAGTAATCACCGAAAGTAGGAAATTCCGCGGGAGAAGGAGAAGGTGAAGGTCGCTAGTTGGGTTTGCGCAGTAAACCGTTCTAGTTGTATTGAGACTGTTCTCGGAACCGTTCCGTGACCACCTCCCCGTTACACATTACACAAAATTCTACCATTCCGTTCTTAGAACCGTTCACAGAACGTAATATTTTTGTAATGTAAAAGGAGTTTGTTAATTAAAGTAGATATCTTCATTATAATACCGGTATCATAATTAGCTCCTGCCCAAAATATACTGCGAAAATAGAGGCAGAAAAATATTGATTTGGTATAACTTAGAGATATTTTAATTTTTCATCTGCAAGCATTTCCGAAAAGGTTTTAAAAACCTACCGCCTTCCGTATACCAACACCAGCATACCTAAAAGACAAACATGCGCTAAAATGAGTGAAAGAAACTTTTCAATTCAACGGGATTTTTTATTTTAACAATGAAATAAATCAAATAAATATTTATTTTTTGTTTTGAGATATTTTTCTTCACATTTTCTTCCTTTATTCCTTTAAAATTTGAAGTTTCTAAAATTTTTGCTAATGTAGGCAATGACTATTTTATAAAGGCAGGAGATATTTACCATGCGTGACAAATAGCAAAAAAACTATTCAAACGGTTATATGAAACACGTGGAAGAAATCAAAATAACTCAAAATATAAAAAAATGAATGTTTCCAAAATTCAATAATTTTCGGACATGTATTTGGATAATGTTCTAATCATATATTTCGGAAAGTCCAATAAGAAGAAAGTCTATATTATAAACCTCAAATGTTAAAATAATAATTAGTGTACATTCTTTTCATGTTTCCATTGCTGTTGACTTATTTTTACCAAGGCAAAGTCAATTTTTAAAATATATAAAAGAAAATGTTGTTATTCTCCTCAAAAAGGGCAATGAAAAAGACCCGACAGCATAAGTAAATAATTTCATTGCTGAAGGGAAACAACTCCATTACTTTTTTTTATATCCAACAATTTTGAGCTTACATTAATATGGACCCACTCCACTAATTAATTTTATGCAAATGATTGTATACGAATGTAGGCCATGCTATTTTTAGAAATCCTCTTTCTCCTTTCCTTTTTAGGTTTTTGCATGCCCATTTTTGATTAATTTTTGGTCTAGATTTGGAATTTTATGTCTTAAATTGCATTTTCTTTCATATTTAGTGAGATAATGAGACATCTATAGGCGGAAGGCTATTTCTAAAAATAGTCGATATGTGAGCAGTCCAAGTCAACTTGTTGTTGATATCCGGTAGAGGTCTACTTTCATTTTGACTAGTTCAAAATTTTCATGGTCATCATGTATTGAATTTTTGTCGAGAAATCAAGTATTGGTCAGGCTTTCATTGGACATATTGGAAAGTTTTCAACGAGATTTATGGAAAAAGTTACAGAAGATTTAAATTGGTGATTTAACATTGAAGGATGGCAAAAGAATTAGTGGTGCGAGTCCATATAACCCAAGTACGAACTATCAATTCTTGAAACCCACGTCCCACGAAGGGCGTCAATATTTTATATCGTGACTTTGGGGTGTTGAACATTTTTTTCCCGAAAACACTTTTTACCCAACGACGAGACCCCCAAATGGCAGTGCCTACTACACCTGCTGGAAAACTTTGTGACTTGTTCAGCATAACAGTGCTATCAGACAGAGTGTATACGGGAGATAATTCATTTATTCCATATCAGACCACAATTAAATAAGTTCCAAACGCTGACGGGGAGGCAACTTCAAATTTATAACAACAAATAATGTTTTTTAAAGTTTATTTTTGTACATCTTGTATATTTCAGTTAATCGCCATTGAAAGTAAGAAATCGCCTTTTAAAGATAACACACCTTAAGATATATGTTATGTTAATAAATGGTTATTAATTCAAGATGGCGTATTGGTGTATATTTCGGGTACCTCCAAGCAGAGATTGTTAAGAAGGGTCTGTGAGAGTGACAAATGGGCCCTATTAGTAACATCTGTCATTCTTTCAATTCCACTAAAACTAACGTTTTTAAAACGTCACTACCAGTGATCTGAGATTTGAACGACTTATAGAAGCGAGGAGCACATAACAAAACACAAGACAATATTATGGAATATAACACACTTCTTTAATACAGTTAGGCACATAACGTTTCAACACAGGTACACGTGTCGTCATCAGATGTAATGACACGAATTATCTCCCGTATATATTACCAGTGATCTGCAAAAGTATCAATAGTAGTTTCCGGTAGAACACTGGTAGTGACGTCATAAAACGCGTTAGTTCAAGTGGAATTAAGTATTTAAGATTTATTTGATATTATATGTCCTATTTATTAATATGATAATTTGTAAAGCACAATATACAGGGATAATTTATATCATGGATAACAACGTAGAACGATAAGTTGACTCGAAATAACACTGTGGCAGAAATACTGGATGTTTTTCGGAACTGCTGAGAGAGAGAATCAATCCAACTCTGCAGAATTCATCAAAAAATTACGCTTGAAAATGAAATTTTATTTACAATTTTCACGGTTTGTTTTTAATCTCCAAGCATAAACACTAAAAGCAGTGGTAATGGCCAACTTTTATTCCGATTTTCATCTGTCGAGGGATCTTTAAAGAGGACAGACTCAAACACAAGGAGCATCAGTACCGCCCAGACGACCGACTAGCCACGGAAATCTACGGAATGCAAGTAGAAATAGGGTTATTCACGTCCTCATTGTTCCGAGGCTCAACCTGTTGTCCCTGACGATCTCTTGAATCCGACACAGAATATTGTCTCAAGGTTTTAAAACATGTCACAAGTCTTTGATGACAATCTTCACGGTTTGCCTTCAATCTCCAGATATAAATTATAGGATTAACGATGCTGTTGGCTATCATCAAAATAATTGAATGATAGGGTGGATATTTGTCAAAAAATTCAATCCTTGACTCCCAATTCCAGAGAATTTGAATTAATGTTATAGTCATAGGAGCATAACACAGAATGTAAAGGAACACAATAATTGCCAACGTCATCAAATTTTTTTTATCACGTAACAAACCACTTACGCCTGCGTCATCAGTTCCTGTTGAGGTGGTTGTTGACGTATTCTTTATATCTCTTTCATGACGTCGTACAACTCTAGCAATATAGATGTATAAACAAGTCACTATAATGATACTGATTGAAAACAGAATAGTTAGTATAATATAACCAATCTTGCCACCTGCAATTCCCAAACATCTGACTTCTTGGTATTCAAACCCAAACGATAAACTCACTCCGAATACTAAGAAATTAATGATGTAAATCAAGACTACTATGATGATCATTTTAGTCGTGGTTATCCACGCCACATAGGTATATGTCAGTTTCAATACGAGGAAACGATCAAAAGTTTGTAATAAAGCCATGCAACTCGTTACGGCTAAAAATCCAAAATACGTTATTAGGCTCCAGTAACATGATGAAGAGTTGTTCATTCCAAGTATATTTCCAATAGGAACTTTTAAGTTTGAAATTCCGAATCCTAAATCAGTTAATAAATGACCAATGAAACAAACTTTAATTCTTGCCTGAAACCTTCGATTGGTTAAAACAACACCGAAACTAAACATATTTAAAATAATAGTGACGGTAGGTGGAATCAACATGACGTAATAATTGGTCAAATCAACGGTTGTGCTGTTCTCACCTTTGATTATTCCTTGATCCATTTGTTCTTAAGTCCAGGCTGAAAAATATAGTACTAGTGGCTAGAAAGTGATCTGAAAAAAAAAGAATAACTCTACGGCTGATACATATTCTATAAAATTCTAAGATAAAGAATCTGAAATACCAACGAGGCCAGTTGATTTTGGTGATTTTTTGGTTGAGTCACAGACACAGGCCAATAGCAAAGTGCTTCCCAAAGTGCCACACCCAACCCCCCCAATAACCGCACTGAAAAATGTCAATTGTTAATTTATTAAATAGATTCATTCATTTTACTGAGTATGTGAGTCTAAACTCGGCTGGCTACGGTCATGCACAAACATAATAAGGTTAGATAATGAATACGAACCGAAAAGACAGGGGTAAAAATTATTAAAAAAAAAAACAACCCTTACTTTCCTAATCGACAACTTCCTCCACTTTAAAAATGATGTTTTCGACACTCGATCCTTATTGACTAGAAATAAGCTAAAATTAATTTGATTTCTTGTTTTATACCTTAGTATCTCTCAGCTATAGTCGAAGACAGTCATCTCTAGTATATAATCAGATCGATTTTATTCACCTTCTAGTTTGCGATATCATCATCTGCTAGAAGCGAACGTTAAAGGGATATGTTCACTAACCGTTCGACTAAAAAACTTTTAGTCTCAGAACCTGGAATTTTTAAGCTAATCTGATCCGTAATGATGTCTCAAAGTCTTCCTCAAAATTTAAGCTATCAAATCCCCGTGTATCCTTAAATATCAGCGTTTGAAAGTAAAAAAATACGACTCGTCGTTTAGTGGGACACGACGTCGTGGACACACGTAAAATTTCTAGTTTACGATATATTTAATAATAATAATAATAATAAACTCTTTATTTACCATGGGTCAGAATTAGGCCCAATACCACGAGTGGTAACGGTCCTGTCTCACACCCAGCCCATGGGGACAAACATAGATACAATATACAACATATAGACACCAAAAAAAAAAAAAAAAATTAATGTACAGAATTTGATGATTTAGAGATCAAGAACATGACCACAGACTACTGGATATTTTTTTTTAGATGTACATGTGTATTAAATGGACATATTATCCTCTAGCGATTCAGTACATGACCACAGACTACTGGATATTTTAAGGGATTATGCGATTATCAGGTCGATGAGTTCGAAAAAAATAAGATACTATCGATTTTTAGACTTAGGCATCCTATACACTTCGACTTTTTAACAATCACGATCTTTACCCCGGATTTATGACAAACGTGACTTTTCGAGGCCTAATCCTACCTGTCTGTGAAATTACCGATTTTGCCCGTATGCCGAACGTATGCAAGCTGAGCACAAGCTAAAACAACGTTGCAAATTTAAATTAAAATAGGACGATACAGTAAAAAAAATATAATAATAACAATTCAGTTTTGTAATTTAAAAAACAATTAAAAAATGTATATAATTTACTGTGTATTTTGACTAAATGTTGACCAGTGAAAAGTTTTTTAAAGAAACATATGGCTATATATTTTTGATAAAGGGCCATTCTGAATTTTTGAAAAATAGTGTTCATTAACAAAAGTGTCGTCAATGTTACCTGAAAGTAATTCTAAAGTATGCTTATTGTATCTCTATATCTTCTTGATCAAACTGAATTTGTTTTTGAAGGGTTAATTAAAAACAGGGAGTACTTATTTTTAATTAAGCAATTTGACCTAGTTTTGGTGTTTGTCTCAATAATTGCTCAATATTTTTAACTGAAACTTTTGGAATACATCGGAGATACATTTCTCTACAATTAGACGTTTATTTCACTCAAATCCCTTCAATAGTTTTCTAAAAGCGTTCAAAAAACATAACGAACTTAAAAACCTTACATAAATGTTTTTAGCGTTTAAAAATTAACGGCTTGATATTTTTAGTTGAAACTTTCAGATACTTTAAAGGGCACATGTATTTAGCTTATGGTGTATAGTTTCCACAAATTTGAGCAAAGAAAAATTTTGACCTAGAAAGAATTCAGACTGTCCCTTTAAAGGACAAGAGAAAAGAAATATAAAATCTTTAAAAAACTTTTCCTTTTAAAGTAAAATCATACTAAAATCAAATGCAATCAATGTTATTTTCGAAAAATAAAATTTTAGTAGAAAAAAACGCTTTTGAAATAGCCTATTTTGACAGCTGACGAAAGTTAATGAGCTAGGCGATCACGTGACCGCGTGACGTCAACGATGCCCAACACATTGTAAACAAAGCATGCGGCCTAATGGAAGCAAATAATCCACAGCTCCAGTGCTCTCATTTCTGATTAATCTAATGGCCATGGAGGATATGTCAGCTTGCATAAAGGCATTAGAATTAAACCACAACAATTTAAACCATTTTATCAAGCCGTGAAAATGTCGATTCGTCTGGCAAACTGACCGGCCTAGCTAGATATCGTCTAAGTCTAAGCCTAAATGTCAAGCGATCTTGACGAAATTCCCACCTTCACGCCATCAACAGATAGTACTTGAATGCATGACATAAAAACAAAATGTTATACATATAATCTTAGTTAAAAGCAGAATTGAATCGGCTTTGTATAGATATCTTCAAATAGTTTTCATTGGCATGTGCTTAGTCGAAACTGCAGCCGATTTCCGCGGTCGGCAAAACTTTCGAGAAAATGGATGCTTGTTTTTAAAACGAAGTAGGCCTACCGGGAGATTAATTCCGTCTGATTATAATTCTATGTCCATTTCTCTACATTAACCATTTTACTTTTACCATTTCCGTCCAGTCAATTCTTTCCGAAATTAATTTTAAAATAGGTACCGGTAGAATCAAAATCTTCAATTTTACAGACTCGCTTGCGTGTCACGTGATACACGCTTTGAAAAAAGTGAAAGTACCAAGGACAATTTCTAAGTTTTATAACCTTTTGAATAGGATAATTAAGTGTCTCAGATCTTCGTGAATGCTGATGAAATATTGATGCTAAATAAAACAATTAGTTTAATTCAAGATTTGACATAGATGGCTTTCAAATGTCCCGATTTCGAGGTTTGTTTACATTTATCTTACCTTGGCTCTACAATGACGTCACGCAATCTTGTCTTTATGGCGAAATTTCAACCATCACGTTTTTACTTCTACTAGAATCCATAAAATTCACATCAACACATGTCATACATCGTTTACAGTGGAATTGAATCAACTTTTTGCCAATATGTTTAAATAATTTTTATTAGCTTTTGATTCCGAGACACGGCGGTTTGAAGTCACATTTTTCGGCAGTCGGCCATTGACATTCTTCTCAACTTGACTCGAGCCGACTATGCCTAAGTTTTAAAATCGTTTACTTCAATAGCGATGATCGGCCGTGACGTCATTGATTTAAGTGTGCGTATCACGTGATACGCAGGGTTTGGGAAAGTAGGACATTCTTCCACTTGATCGATTGACAACAATGGACACAAGACGACGTGCCAGGAGCACAAAAGGAGGGCATAATCCCACTAAATATACGCGTATGTTGGGCGATTTGACATATCCCACACCAACCTGAAAATAGTTGATTCATTACAAAATACTCGCTTCAACCACTAGAGAAAATGTCGCGAGTAGACACCAAAATATCCCGTAGAAAATGATGTTAAAAATATTTTTTAAAATGCTTTTAATTTCATTTTCAACAATAAAAATTAATGAAATTGCTCTTAAATAACTTCTCATGGATATAGGCCTATATCACACAATTATTTGTAAAAATGCCGTTTCTAAGAATTTTTATACCCCTGCCTCTAAAACATAGGCCTACGGGTATTTACCGGTACTATACTATAGGCAACGGATATAGACAACAATCTTATAATGCGACTGGGGAAGGGATTTTTCCTTGGGGGTACAAAAGACAAAAAGGGGCTAGGAAGATTTTTGGGGGGAACTATCTAAAAAATGCTGTTAAAGAGTTTTTTGAGTCGAAATATATTTTTCAGAACCCGCATTTAAAACATACGCGCATGTTTGATATTTTTGACAACTTGTTTACATGAATTTTCCTTTATTTCGTAAATTTTTCCAGACCTCCACATTTAAAACATACATGCAAGGTTTGCTGTTTCTGACAAATTTTTTATATGAATTTTCCTTGATTTTGTGAATTTTTTCTGACCCCGTATTTAAAACATACGTTAATGTTTACCGGGACTATACATAGAGAGTGGGTGACTAAATAAAGCAATATTATACTGCGACTGGGGGAAGGAGAACCCCGGGGAAGGGTCCTCCTTGGGGTAAAATAGAGAAAAAAAAAGGGTATAGAAGTTTTTTGGGGAAACGATTTTAAAAATTTGCCGTTTCTGACAATTTTTTTCCTTGATTTTGTGAATTTTTTCTGACCCCGTATTTAAAACATACGTGCATGGTTTACCGGGACTATATATAGATAACGGTCGACTATATAAATAAAGCAATATTATACTGCCACAGGCCCGTCTCCATCACTGACACTTTTCCAAATTCACGTGGGCTTTTGGGAATATAATTCATGTTACATCTTGCATGTGATCTTTGTCTTGATACCGACTATCACTTTTACACAATCCGTAACAACAATGTCTCGTTGCACTCCGCTTTTTAGGCTTCTCGACGGCAACGTCAGATGTGTCAGCCATGATTTGTACTACCAGTTTGTCCTACTCTTGAAAATTCCGTCTGCGCATGCGCGTATCAGATATCTATTTTTAGCAGATATCTCCTCGAACGATCAGCGCTATTGGTTTTCAAGTTAAAGTTGGTATTTGAACACAATCGGCACTCGAAAACCATGATAGAAAGAATATATGTTGATATAATTAAAAAAATTGATCGATTTTTGTCATAGGCTTAGGCCAAACATTGCGGATAATGTAAACAATGTCGTGTGGCCGATCTCGGTAGGGCATAACTGACGTCATTTCCGAATAGTGACGGAAACTACCGATCTTTTTGCATATTTTGGAGAGCATTTTTAAAAGGTTTTTGAACTATTTTAGAATATTTCTTTTTAATTTTTTTTGGTTGCAATCGATAGATAAATGATAAATGAATGATTTTACATTGAAAAAAAGGTCCATTTAATGTAATTGACAAAATCGTTTCTCTTGTCCTTTAAGTATGTTTACTTATTGTGACAAGAAGTTGTATGGAATAATACAGTCTAATTAAAATCAGACCCTAATTTCGTTCGTTGTTTTTAAATCCGGTTTTTTTAACCACTACACTAACTAATGTAGTGGTTAAAAAAACCGGATTTAAAAAAAACGAACGAACGAAATTAGGGTCTGATTTTAATTAGTACTTTAATTTAGTACTTCTGAATAAAGAATCTCTCACATGTTCAGAGGTTATTACTGGATTTGAAGGAACCTCATGTTCCTTTAGCAACGGCTATTTAATGCCAATGTCTAAAGTTGCTGAAGGAACATGGAGGAACCTGAAACATCAAAGAAATATGCCGCCATAAGTTTATATTAATTAGAAATCTTATATTATGTATTGTAATATCAATATCATAAGCTGGTGGTTTACAATTTTCTTTCATATCATAGCTATCAGATAAATCCTTGACTAATGAAATCGAATTATGAAATTGCTTTAAATTAAAGAGATACATTTTTGTAGTTTGTAAAAATTCGATTATCGTTTCAATGAATTTGTTCTCTCTAGAATCTGTTCTATGATGTGAATTATTGTAATGCGGGGTTACAGTTTTGATGCCATTTGATGCCTGTGCCAATTCACAGCGGCCAAATCACAGGAACATTTTGACAAAATTTTCATATAAAATAAATATTGTATATGGCATGAAAATGATTTAGGTGATCCTTCACAGCATATATTACTATAAACTCATTATGTGTTACATGTATTCGTGATATCAATCCAGTATTGTTTATGACAAGATCAACACTGAATGCCACAACCATTAAAACATCTAAGAAGACATCAAAATCAGGAAAATATATATAACACGTGCCTAATATATATACATCCGAAACTATCGCGTCGTTCTTACGTCATAGAAATAGATTCTGGTTAACTATAGGTCAGGCGCGTTCTCGTAATATGTACTATATAATGACTCACATGACGTCAGGACTTAATATTTTTCATAATTATGCTATGTTTATTATAGACCTCCTTAACGCATCGGTCATTTTGGATCCATGTCGTGGCTCATAACGCAAACAAACAAAAGTAACGTCTTGCCACTGCAAAATCATCACCTTGAGATCTTTAACTCTTCCTTCTTCAATCCCACTAACTCGGAACTAATCAAAGAAAAATATAAATATGATATGGCAATATTTTTAAATCGTAATTAATTACGCTATTTAAAAATACTTCCATATCATGTTCATATATTTCTAAGAAAAAGGCCTATAAAGCAGTTGTTCTCACATTTTCTCGCTCTTGATAGGGTGATTATTCCTATTCAATTAATTTACTTCGTATTTTATCAATGGATGACGTAATTTGCGTTTTAGAAATCGGTTTCAAAACGAGGCCTGAATAAGGTCTATTCTTTAGTATATAGAGATTTTATCTATTATAAGCAACACAATTGATTGTTTTCTTGCCCAAATCTGGTGCCTGTGATTTTGTGGGCCCACATGAAATGGTCTACAGGTCTTCAGGATTTTGTCGAAACTCGACGTGGGTGTTCGTAATCATCCAAGAATGAACCAATGAAAAATCAGCTGAATCGAAAAATATTTAATTTGAATTATTGCCCTTGTTTTTTGAAAAAAAAGCGTTCAATATTTAGCTCGTTAACACTTTACAAGGCACAATTCTTGACAGATTTTGAGGAAACTTGGTGTGAGTGTTCATAATCACTATGATTTGTTGTTGTTCAATGTTTAGCTCGTTTACACTGTACAAGGAACAGATGGATTTTGAAGTCACTTGGTGTTAGTGTTCATAATCACCTAAAAATGAACAACAGCAGAATCGAAAAATATTCAATATGAGTTATTGCTCTTGTTCTTGAAAACCTGTTCCATATTTTATTTTGTAAACGCTCAAAATTCTTGAACACCATTAAAATTAAAAGCAGAATCGAAAAATATTTGATATGAGTTATTGCACATTGTAATATTGTTCAGTATCATCTAAAAAAAGTTCAAAAGAGGTGTTTGACTGAAGGTTTTCTTCTGTAACTGTCAAATGTTTGTTTAAAATCAAAGCTTACCTTTCCTTACCTTGTCTGACTAGCTATCTTTCACATTTTTATTTTAAATTAATTTCCACCAAAAGCATATTAATATTAGTATCGTATCGTTGCTAAAGGAACATGGACCACGCGGAGATAATACGCAGTAGGAACCTACGAACAATAAGATTTGTATTCCCATGTGATTGAAAACGATCCGATTACAATATTGTATATATTATAATAAACTCAATATCTTTTATTTTGTGTTTCCTGTTATGCCAAAAGATAAAATTCAGGGTTACCACATATACTCACATAAAGGGCCCCGATACTTACAGTCAGACTTTTAGACTAGGTAAATATCCAGATATGCGTGCTGCATTTTTTACACAAAGAAATATAAGCAGTTCTTAAACTCTGTCCCCGCTATGAGATTTATGTCTGACAAACTACCAATGTTCATCAGACATCAGACTTTGTAGCTGTTTGACCATGATGATGTCTGTTCGCCGTCCAGACTGTCAGACAAAATCTGCTGATGTCTGACGGACAAAAATCTCAGAGTGTAGACAGGGAGGGATTTACACAGTCTAGAAAAACAGTTATACGGAATAATATTCAAAGATTAAAGTTTTATGGAACGTGTCGACGTCTTTACTTCCGTGGTCCTCAGGGGAAAGCAAGTTGAAATGTTTGATACAATTTTAACCAGTGATTGTTGTTCAATTAAGCTGTTTCTATATATTACTTTTACAATTGCTAAATTCCACTTAACCTAAAGACCTACTCGTTCTAGCTCGTTACGCACAATGCAAAGTTTTCGGTTGTTCGAATAATCTTCGAATTCTAATAGATGGTGGACTCTGGCCATTTTTCGTTTAGAAAAATAAAATTTTACCGGGACTAACAAATTTTTAGCTGAGTCATTTCATTTTTAATTGCTTAAGACAAAATGAATTGTTCCCAAGCTAGAATATTGCCAGTTTTTTTGTAGAACGCATTGAAAATATAGAACTTCAATATTCGCGCCTCATGACGAGATTGACCCGTTTACTAGATATCGACCAATCAAATGGCGTTATTTTAATATTTAACTCCGCCGGTTGACCTTTTCCTAGTTCGACGAGTTCAACTGTTGACAACATGGCCATCAACGCGAGCTGTTTATTTAATTCACATGGTTTCAAAAGCCTAAAGGTCTAAAAAATGTTTTCGATTTTTGGAAACCATTTGTACAAGAACCGTATCGTGTGCCCAACGGATTTTCATAATGGGTGAGGACAGAAGCTTATGTGAAACGTGTAAAGCAAGCGGTATAGGCTACACGGGTAAGAAAATGAAAGTGGATACAGACACTGACAGGCCTCTTCTACTCTAACAATTTTTTTACATTATTTTGTAAATCCCGTTGGGTATTTCGGTAAATTTGGAAAAAAATGAAACATTAAAAGGTAACATTTTCTTACAGATATTGTCCATTTAGACCAGCATAACACTCATATTCATGGTGTCAGTACTAGCCTATTATGGCCTAGGCCAATTTTACTTGACTGCTATACAGATGTGAGGTCTAGGCAAGACTTCTATTTCTGATTCAATTTCCATTTAAAAAATTTTTTTTAAATCTGTTACACAAAAGTGGAAATTTCTATGCAATTACAAGGGAAATAGCAAAAGCCTTCTATGCAAATAAGATAAATAATGTGTACCCTTGAAATTGAATGATCTGACTGACACCTATCTATGTTTAATATGTTTCTCATTCAATATTCTGTATACATGTTCATGAAATACTTTGTCATTTTCCATTCTTTTCAGGTTATGTTCGAAAACATTTGGTATGTTTTGTATGATTATGGGTAAAACACCTCGTGGAAGGATAGTTAGAATTTCTAGACTGGCAACTTAGTTGGGAGAAGTAAATATTTCAAATCAAAGGTATGCATGTCATTATTTTTTCAACAAACTTGTCAATACCAAAATTTACTGTGGTATTTACATCCGCCTTTTCTCGAAAATTTATCAGCTGACAATTGACCTCTATTTTAAAAGTCTTTTTTGATGTGTAAAGGTATGTGTTCCTCTAAGATCTATGGCTTTCAACTTGTTTTAATACTCTTAAACCTGTAGTTGGCAAGGGCACACTTGAACTCAGAAGGGAGGACAAAAGGGTGTCGGTCCCCGCCCCCAAATAATTTGATTAAGAAGAGAAATGCTTTGAACAAGTAAAATTGGGCAGATGAAAATCAGAGTAGGGGGTCTTATTGACAACTCAAATCCTGAAATATCTTTCAGAATGCACACAATTGATGTTATTTTCTATTTTGTTTTCTCTAGGTAGAGGACCTTCTGTTTGGGCTTGCAGTTGTGGTGCTTTGTGAGGTACTTGGACTCGATACCAAAATGTTTCCTTAATGTTTGAAATACCATCTAAAATCACTCTGTGAAGGGGCATCAAGAATTTTCCTCCAAATGACAAACTATGTCATTTTATTCTAGTACTTTTTTATACAAGAGAAGATATAACACAAGGTCCTCATAGATAAAAGTTCGGTTATCATCAAAGCAGTAATAAATTGAAGAAGCTTGGAATGAATGTTTAGTTTATGTTTCACAAGTGCGCAAACTTTTCAATCCATACGATATATTTTGTCGCTTCATTGTTAAAGGGGTAATTTTCAGGATGCCATCCTCAGAGCAGAATATTGTGAAGGGTAAATTGTGGATCTTGTTGTATCAACAAGAGGTTGTGAACAAATAGATGCTAGATATTGAAATATTAAGTTTAATGCACAGATTTATGTGAACACTCAAATAACAAACTGACTGATGCAGGAAAAACCTTTGAAATCTTTCCAGATGAATAAAAATTGTGTATGTTTGCTGCATTTAAGATCATACTGCAATCTTCAATAGATGGGTCTATAACGAGGCCTGGGGACTGTTTCTCCAAAATTCTTACGAATTGTGGAATTATTCATTGCAAAATGTCAAACTTAAGTCAAAATTTCTCGAAAGATTTTGAGAAACAGGGGTCTGGACCCCAACGCCAGCAGTACTAATATAGTTAAGTTATAAATTTTTACTCTGGGGAGAAATAAATCACCTGTTTGTGTTAGATTATGCTAAATGAATATATGATTTGATTTACAAGCTTGATTTATTAATAAAATAATGATTAATACAAAAAAAAAAAAACGAAAGTGGAATAAAAAATACGTCCAAATATAACATCATAAACACATCTATTTATTTTATATTTGCTTGAGAATCTTTCTATGAATAATTTGATGTCATTCAGGCTAAGTGATTTTTCTAATTAGCACATCAAAAGCTGGAAATCTTTATTAAATTTCTAATCAAGAAATGACTTTCAGTCATTGTGTATATTCTTCTAAGAGCAATGATATAATTTTGAAGAAACTTATGATTATTAATCCTTTAATGTATGAAGCAAAAGATGAATAAAATAAGAGGATTATATGGATATACACTCAGGGGCGGATTTAAGGGGGCGGGGGTGGTGGCGCGGGGGGCTCCCCAGGCTCGAACCCCCCTAATGTTTGGCCAACTGATATCGGAACCCTATAAAAATTTGCCGTTGAATTTGAAGCATGTTATATTTCAGAGACTCCCCTTTCTCTAAATTCTGGATCCGCCCCTGACACTTCTAATTTAAGTTATTTCAGAAGTATACTAAATAATCTAGAAGTGTATATTCATATAATTTTCTTATATATCTAATGTTTATTCTTAAAAGAACATAAATTTATTTTCGTTTCTTTTCGTAATTAACAATGTTAACAAACAGTTTATAGGTGTCCATGAAGCCTTTCCTTTCACCATGGTTTGGAGCTTGGACACCGACAGTGTATAAAGATCGCGTAGATTCGAAGTCATTTAAACTCATCTGTTTATAAACCTCACTTGGAGGGACAGCATCCGGTAAATCCTGGAATATAATATTGGACACAAGATAATTAAAAATGGATCAGAAAACCCTTACCATGGTTTTGACATTTCTCTGTCGCAGACTTAACACATTACAATGTAATTTCTGACAAATATTAATAAAAGAAGAGATTTCCATTGCAACACACGTATCGTGATTAAATAGTTTTAACATTATAATGATATGGATGATACAGTCAAATTTTAACATTACTCAGTTGGAAGCGGGTGTCGCGCGCGAAGCAAATCATGTTTACTCTTTTCGAAACACCTGATGGTACTTCTCTTTGGGGTAGTCCACTACTATACAACTATTACTCTCGATTTTGACAGGTTTTGGGATGCGATATTGACTAACGGAAGTGTTTTGATTGTACAGATTTTTATTAGATTGTCATTTGCTAGGTCATTATGTGCGTCATGGTAAAACCACTCTGATTCCCGTGCCTGTGCTTTCGAAAGTCTCGGTGTCAGCTTTTCTTTTCACCAAAACTACAGCATTTGTAGTTTTTTTCTTCACAGAATGTTTGAGAGCCAGAGTAACAGAACAAAATTGTCAATGGATGGACAATTTCAGTAAAAATATTTTACCCACCTGTTTGGTAGCGACAAGTATCAATGGAATACCTTTAGTACTATCATATTGTAAGAATTTGTGAAGCTCTCTTCTTGCCTCGTTAAACCTTGACGGTGCACTCGAATCAACACAGTAACAAATCAAATCAAGGTTCATCGTAAAACCTTTAAAATCTTTCCAATATTCTCGACAATTCAGAGAACCTCCCACTGAAAAAATTAATATATAACATTTCTTTGAATTCTTCTCCTGAAAAACTTTATATTAACAAAAATGACAATTTTGTTACGAAAAATGACCCTGTGTGTGAATGATTGGTCCTAATTTAGTACTAGAATTATCTATTAACTTAGGCTTATTAAATAAAAATAATTCTGTAGCAAATGGTGTGTATATTTTCGTACTTCAATCGTCAATAATCGTACTACAATAGTCAAACATCAGACTTCAATCGTCAATAATCGTACTCCAAGTGTCAATCATCGTACCACAAGTGTCAACCATCGTACTTCAATCGTCAATCATCGCACTTCAATCGTCAATCATCGTACTTCAATCGTCAATCATCGTACTTCAATTGTCAACCATCGTACTTTATTCGTCAATAATCTTACTTTAATCGTCAATCATCGAAGTTCAATCGACAATCATCGTACTTTAATCGTCTATAATCGTACTTTCATCGTCAACCATCGTACTTTAATCGTCTATAATCGTACTTTCATCGTCAACCGTCGCACTTCAATCGTCAATCGTCGTACTTCAATCGTCAACCATCGTACTTTAACCGTCAACCATCGTACTTTAACCGTCAACCATCGTACTTCAATCGTCAATAATCGTACTTCAATCGTCAATAATCGTACTTTAATCGTCAATCATCGTACTTTACATCGTACTTCAATCGTCAACCATTGATCGTACTTCAATCGTCAACCATTGATCGTACTTCAATCGTCAACCATTGATCGTACTTCAATCGTCAACCATTTATCGTACTCCAATCGTCAATAATCGTATTCCAATCGTCAACCATCGTACTTTAATTATCAATCATCGTACTTTAATCGTCAATCATCTTACTGCAATCGTCAGTCATACTTCAATCGTCAATAATCGTACTTCAATCGTCAATCATCGTACTTCAATCGTCAATCATCGTACTTCAATTGTCAACCATCGTACTTTATTCGTCAATAATCTTACTTTAATCGTCAATCATCGAAGTTCAATCGACAATCATCGTACTTTAATCGTCTATAATCGTACTTTATTCGTCAACCATCGTACTTTAATCGTCTATAATCGTACTTTCATCGTCAACCGTCGCACTTCAATCGTCAATCACCGTACTTCAATCGTCAACCATCGTACTTTAACCGTCAACCATCGTACTTCAATCGTCAATAATCGTACTTCAATCGTCAATAATCGTACTTTAATCGTCAATCATCGTACTTTACATCGTACTTCAATCGTCAACCATTGATCGTACTTCAATCGTCAACCATTGATCGTACTTCAATCGTCAACCATTGATCGTACTTCAATCGTCAACCATTGATCGTACTTCAATCGTCAATAATCGTACTTTAATTATCAATCATCGTACTTTAATCGTAAATCATCTTACTGCAATCGTCAGTCATACTTCAATCGTCAATAATCGTACTTTAATCGTCAATAATCGTACTTTTATCGTCAATAATCGTACTTTAATCGTCAATAATCGTACCTTAATTGTCAATCATCCTATTTCAATCGTCAGTCATTGTACTTTAATCGGCAACCATCGTACCTCTGTAGGCAATTGTCGTACTTCAGTTCGCATTATTCGGACTTCAATATCAGCTTATTCAATTCACTTGTCGCGATGATAATCTTTTATCATACAGTAATGTAGTCTGAAACTTGCTGACTCTTTTCCTAGCCTCTGATAGCTATTTGGACGGATATGGCTGGGTGAGAGTCTAAAACTAAAACTAGGCCCCAAAAACTTGCGATTTTCCGCACCTCCGGATGCGGGGATTTTTAACGTATTTATTTACCTCGAATCCACAAAACTTCGATATATTTTGAAAGATTAATGTTTTTGTAGTTCAATCATAGTACCTCAATCGCACATCAATTATCAATGTTCGTACTTCATTCGTCAATTGTCGTAATGCAATCGTCAATCATCGTAATGCAATCGTCAATTATCGTACTCCAATCTCCAATCATTGTACCTATATTGGCAATTGTCGTATTTTAGTTATCTTTATTCGGCCAATCATCGTACTTCAATCGTTTATTATCGTACTTAAATCGTCAATCACCGTACTTTAATCGTCCATTATCGTACTTCAATCGTCAACCATTGATCGTACTTCAATCGTCAATCATCTTACTTCAATCGTATATAATTGTGCTTCAATCGTCAACCATCGTACTTCACTCGTCAACCATCGTACTTCAATCGTTAACCATCGTACTACAATCGTCAAGCATCATACGTCAGTCGTCAATAATCGTACTTTAATCGTCAATAATTGTACTACAATCGTCAATAATCGTACTTCAATCGTCAATAATCGTATTCCAATCGTCAACCATCGTACTTCAATCGTCAACCATCGTACTTTGATTATCAATCATCGTATTGCAATCGTCGACTATCGTACTCCAACCGTCAACCAGCATACGTCAGTCGTCAATAATCGTACTTTAATTGTCAATCGTCGTACTACAATCGTCAACCATCATACGTCAGTCGTCAATAATCATACTTTAATCGTCAATAATCGTACTTCAATCATCAATAATCATACTACAATCGTCAATAATCGTACTTCAATCGTCAATAATTGTATTCCGGTCGTCAATCATCCTACTGCAATCGTCAATCTTCGTACTTCAAGCGTCAACTTTAATATTTTAATCGTCAATAATCTTACTCCAATCGTCAATAATCGTACTCCAATCGCAAACCATCGATCATCGTACTTTAATCGTCAACCATCGTAATTTAATTCTCAATCGTCGAACTACAACCATCGATCATCGTACTTTAATCGTACATCATCGTACTTCAATCGTAAATCATCGTACTTTAATCGTCAATCCCCGTACTTCAAGCGTCAATTTTCGTACTTTAGTCGTCAATCATCGTACTTTCATCGTCAATTATCGTACTCAAATCTCCAATCATATTTCTTCATTTGTCAATTATCGTACTTTAATCCTCGATCATCGTACTTTAAACGTCAACCATCAGACTTCAATCGTCAACCATTGTACTTCAAGCGTCAACCATTGTACTTCAATCGTCAACCATCGTACTTCAATCGTCAATCACCGTACTTCAATTGTCAACAATCGTAAGTCAATCGTCAAACATCGTACTTCAATCGTCAATCATCGTACTTCAATCTGCAATAATCGTACTTCAATCGTAGACCATCGTACTTCAATTGTCAAACACCGTACTTCAATCGTCAATCATCGTACTTCAATCGTCAACCATCGTACTTCAATCGTCAATCATCGTACTTTAATCGTCCATTATCGTACTTCAATTGTTAACCATCGTACTTCAATCGTCAATCATCGTCAAACATCTTACTCCAATGGTCAATCCTCGTACTTTAATCGTCAACCATCGTACTTCAATAGTTAACCATCGTACTTTAATCGTCTATAATCGTACTTTATTTGTCAACCATCGTACTTTAATCGTCTATAATCGTACTTTCATCGTCAACCGTCGCACTTCAATCGTCAATCGCCGTACTTCAATCGTCAACCATCGTACTTTAACCGTCAATAATCGTACTTTAATCGTCAATCATCGTACTTTACATCGTACTTCAATCGTCAACCATCGTACTTCAATCGTCAACCATCGTACTTCAATCGTCAACCATTGATCGTACTTCAATCGTCAACCATTGATCGTACTTCAATCATCAATAATCGTATTCCAATCGTCAACCATCGTACTTTAATTATCAATCATCGTACTTTAATCGTCAATCATCTTACTGCAATCGTCAGTCATACGTCAATCGACAATAATCGTACTTTAATTGTCAATAATCGTACTTTAATCGTAAATAATCGTACTTTAATCGTCAATAATCGTACTTTAATCGTCAATAATCGTACCTCTGTAGGCAATTGTCGTACTTCAGTTCGCATTATCCGGACTTCAATATCAGCTTATTCAATTCACCTGTCGCGACGGTAATGTAGTCTGAAACTTGCTGACTCTTTTCCCAGCCTCTGATAGCTATTTGGACGGATATGGCTGGGTGAGAGTCAGAAAAACTAGGCCCCAAAAACTTGCGATTTCCCGCAACTCCGTGGATGCGGGGATTTTTAACGTATTTATTTACCTCGAACCCACAAAACTTCGATATATTTTGAAAGATTAATGTTTTTGTAGTTCAATCATAGTACCTCAATCGCACATCAATTATCAATTTTCGTACTTCATTCGTCAATTATCGTAATGCAATCGTCAATCATCGTAATGCAATCGTCAATTATCGTACTCCAATCTCCAATCATTGTACCTGTATTGGCAATTTAGTTATCTTTATTCGGCCAATCATCGTATTTCAATCGTCTATTATCGTACTTAAATCGTCAATCACCGTACTTTAATCGTCCATTATCGTACTTCAATCGTCAACCATTGATCGTACTTCAATCGTCAATCATCTTACTTCAATCGTATATAATTGTGCTTCAATCGTTAACCATCGTACTACAATCGTCAATCATCAAACGCCAATCGTCAATAATCGTACTACAATCGTCAATAATAATCGTACTTCAATCGTCAATATTCGTATTCCAATCGTCAACCATCGTACTTCAATCGTCAACCATCGTACTTTAATTATCAATCATCGTACTCCAACCGTCAAACAGCATACGTCAGTCGTCAATAATCGTACTTTAATTGTCAATCGTCGTACTACAATCGTCAACCATCATACGTCAGTCGTCAATAATCATACTTTAATCGTCAATAATCGTACTTCAATCGTCAATAATCATACTACAATCGTCAATAATCGTATTCCAGTCGTCAATCATCCTACTTTAGTCGTCAATCATCCTGCTTTAATCGTCAATCATCGTACTGCAATCGTCAATCTTCGTACTTCAAGCGTCAACTTTAATATTTCAATCGTCAATAATCTTACTCCAATCGTCAATAATCGTACTCCAATCGTCAACCATCGATCATCGTACGTTAATCGTCAACCATCGTAATTTAATTCTCAATCGTCGTACTACAACCATCGATCATCGTACTTTAATCGTCAATCCCCGTACTTCAGTCGTCAATCATCGTACTTTAATCGTCAATTATCGTACTTAAATCTCCAATCATATTTCTTCAATCCTCAATCATCGTACTTCAATCGCCAATCGCCGTACAACAGTCGTCAATCATCGTACTTTAATCGTCAATTATCGTACTTAAATCTCCAATCATATTTCTTCATTTGTCAATCATCGTACTTTAATCCTCAATCATCGAACTTTAATCGGCAATCATCGAACTTTAATCGGCAATCATCCTACTTCAATCGTCAATCGTCGTACAACAGTCGTCAATCGTCGGACTTCTATTGGCAATTGTCGTACCGGTACATCAATCGTCAACCATCATACTTCAATCGTCAACCATCATACTTCAATCGTCAACTATCGTACTTTAATCGTCAACCATCGTAATCGTCAACTATCGTACTTTAATCATCAATCATCGTACCTCTGTTGGCAATTGTCGTACTTCAGTTCTCATTATTCTGACTTCAAAATCAGCTTATTCAATTCACCTGTCCTGATGATTATCTTGTATCATACAGTAATGATAAATGGTTGATAACAAACTTACCATCCCACATGTCGAGAGAAATTACTCCAAGTTTTACAGTGTTCACATAGAAACCAATAGTTGTTTCTTCTGTTGGCCCTAATATTCTTCGACCCTTACAGAAACATCTGGAGAAGCGTGTCTTTCCTGAACCATCTATACCTATTATCAATATCTTTCTTTTCTCAGGCTTGGACTGAAGCAACAAGAGATATGAACACTTAAAGGGGCAGTCTGAATTTTTTTTAGGTCAAAAAATTTTTTTGCTCAAATTTGTGAAAATTTTACACCAAAATCTATAACTATGTGCCCTTTAATGTATCTGAAAGTTTTAACTAAAAAAATCCAGCCGTTAATTTTTAAACGCTAAAAATATGCTAAAATTTTTAAAAACCTTACGTAAGGTTTTTAAGTGTGTTATGTTTTTTGGAAGCTGATAGGAAACTACTGAAAGGATTTGAGTAAAATAAACGCCTAATTGTAGAGAAATGACCCTCTTGTGTATTTAAAAGGATTCAGCCAGAAATATTGAGCCATTTAAAGGGCAAACACCAAAACTATGTCAAATTGCTTAATTAACAATAAGTACTCCCTGTTTGTAATTAACCCTTTAAAACCAAATTCAGTTTGATCAAGAAGATATAGAGATACAATAAGCATACTTTAAAAATACTCTCGGGTAGCGTTTGCAATTTTTTTGATATTGGAAACTTTTTTCAAAAAAGCAGAATGGCCCTGTTGAGGCCAAAATGATCTAATATATAATTTGTGAATTATTCGTGCCGAAGTATGTGCAAGTCAATTTGATTTCGTTTTCTGTTAAAACTATTTTGGAAGTCGTAAAGTGAGCGGAGCCTAAGAAGGGAAGTAACTCTGTATAACCAAGCTTAGAGTCGTTGACGTTGAAGAAATTGAAGATATTGAAGAATCAGTTTAAGAACTCTTTTTCCACTAGGACAGCAAACAAACTCGGTAAAACTATTAAAGAATAGCATATTAACATTTTCACTGCATTTAGGGGTGTGTCAACAAGAATATTTGAGATTTATAAACATTTATTTGGAAGGCTATGAAAACCGCATGGAAGTCCCGATTATTCAGAACTTTATATAGGCCTACAGCGTGAATGAACTATGCCTAACCTTATAAACAATTATAATTTGGATTGTGCGAATATTTCTTGATATCAGAGTCTAAAACCTTGTTTATTTTGTCTCCTTGTATTCTGCATGTGTACAGTATCAGCCCTTTGCATTTCATTATCCCTTTGCATTTCATGTAGACCCCCACCTTATCCCGTTTTTGCATATGAAACTATTTAGACAAGTCATTTATTAGATTTAGAATTTATATTTTAGAACTAGAGCTTATTAGAGCAATCTTTGTATTTTTCAGTAAATCAATCAATCAGTCAGTTAGTTGTAAAGTTTTAAGAACAACCCTGTGGTTTTGGTATATATCCTGTATGTGTATAGATGTTAGATGTTAGATTAAAGAAATATATATATTATACTGGACTTTAAGAATATTGGGACCACATTGCATTTACGAGTTTTGTTGAGAGGTGAAACCTTTAGAAGAGTAAGAATATTTGAAGAAATTTAAAGAAGATTTGAAGAAATTTAAAGAATATTTGAAGAAATTTAAAGAAGATTTGAAGAAATCTAAAGAAGATTTGAAGAAATTTAAAGAATATTTGAAGAATAAGTTGAAGAATATTTAGAGAAACTTAAATTTTTGAAGAATATATATAGATATATATATAATAGGTTACCATGGATAAAGAAGAGAGGGATAGACAAGAAGAGATTCATGTAGAAGCTGAAGTTCATAATGCTGAAGAGGATGATGTATCAATTACAGTGAGCCAGATTCCAGATCGATCTGCAGAAGTATTGGCTAGCACCATTGCTGAAATCAGAACAAGGAAAAGGACAGATAAAGGAAGAAGACATTCTCTAGAAGTAAGGAAGAAAAACAGAAAAACTGCCGCAGCTACAGTAGCAAATAAAATAAAGGAAATTGAATGTCTAAAGAAAGAAAATAAAATAGAACAAGTAGAAGAAGAATATGAACTATTTCTAGATTTGTTAGAAGACTTTCAATTTCATCACCAAAGTTATACTTTACTGCTGTGTGGAGATGACGAAGAAAGAGATGAATTCGGGAAAGAAACCGAACAGAAATTCCTTCGGTTCAAAACTGCAGCAGCCCAGTGGATCAGTGATGCAGTCGATGACACCATTAAACCAACCGACAGTGTATCCCAAGCTCAGACCGACAGTGTATCTCAAGCACAGACCACTGAATCAGAAAGAATTCACAGAATTGCTCAACTTAACATGAAAAGGGAGATAACCATGTTAAATGTAGAGAAGGCTGAATTAGAAGACAGACTTAAATTAGAAAAGGTTCAAATGGATCTGGAAAAACAACAGATGGATCTTAAGTTGAAAAGAATTCATATGGAACATCAAGCCGAGTTAGAACGAATCCAGATAGAGGAAGAAATAGCTTCATTAAGCGGAGAAATAGAGAAGAAAACAGGTGCCTCTAAGCAACGTCGGAATAAAATAGATCAAAAACGACAGACAGACAGGATTCCCCCTGATATAAATACTCACCTTTCCAGACAAGAAGATCCTGACCTTCATCCACCAATACCAATTACAGAACCACCTCAACCCCAGAATACACCTATCGTACCAGTCCAGGAAACAACAAGAAAGTCTGAAGTTGAAGATTCGTCACGGGTTGTAGATCCGCATCCATTAGCACAAGTTGTCAGAGAATTGAAGAAACCTAAATGTGAAGTTAAGAAGTTTGGTGGTAACATTTTAGAATACAGGAAATTCCTGAGGCAATTGAATACAAATGCCCTAAAATTAACAGATGATTTCGAAGAAAAGATGTCGCTTTTAGAGTCACATACCTACGATAAAGCAAATAAAATAGTAGCTGGATATAGTCATATGGACCCAGAATTGGGATTTAGGCGTACTATGGAAGATTTTGAAGAAATATATGGAGACCCAGAACGCTTAGCCGCAGCTTACAGTCAAAAGGCCCTGGCTTGGCCGATTATTAGATATGATGATTCCAAGGCCCTAGATGAATACTTTATGTTTCTCTGTGAATGTCAACACGCAATGGAAGGGAACAAATCTTTACAGGTCATGGAGTACTCTGGTAATCTTCAGAAACTGGTTGCCAAGCTTCCTTTTTACATTCAGGATAAATGGAGAACTAAATACCAAGAAATTAAAGATAGGAAATCTGCAATTAAGTTTGAAGACTTGGTAAATTTGGTGAAAAAGGAATCCAAGAAGGCGAATGATCCAGTATATGGAAAAGATGCCATGAAGACATTAGAGACAGAGAAAAGACAAGACAGCAATAGACAATTTGACAGAAATAATAACAAAAGACAAAGAGTAAATTTCTCATCGGACGAAAAGACACACAACAGACAAAGAACATATTCGGAAGACAAGAGGAGAAACGAACCTGAGAAGAATGGTCAAGTAAAGCCTTGTACATACTGTCAAAAGGACCACCCACTGACCAACTGTGAAGCATTTAGAAAATTGGAACATTCTGATAAAATAGGCTTTTTGAAGAAAGAGGGGATGTGTTATGGTTGCCTTTTATCAGGACACATGAAATTTAACTGCAAGAAGAAACTAATATGTGATACCTGTCACTACAGACATCCAACTGCTATGCATTACGAGTATGACAAAAAGAAGGATGATGATAAAGGTAAAAATGGTAAAAGTATTCAGGCCAATTTGATTGCAGAAAACCAGCAGAGGATACAGTCCCATGCGGGGGCCGGAAGTCAATGTACCCTTGCAATAATTCCAGTCATTGTCCGGTCGAAGAACAGTAAGAGGTCATATGGTATCAAGACTTATGCATTCTTGGACCCAGGAAGTACAGCTAATTTCATCACTAAATCCTTGATGAGCAACCTAGGAATATCTGGTCGTAGAGAAAGATTGACCCTGGAAACAATGGGAGAACCTTTAGACATTGATACTCATATTCTTAATGGACTGGAAATTTGTAGTCTGGATGGTACGAATCCCGTGGAATTATCAATAGTCTACAGCAAGGATACCATTCCTGTTTCTAAATCCCACATTCCAACTCAGAGAGATCTTAAAGATTGGTCACACCTTGATCAGGTTTATTTACCACAAATTGAAGCAGATATTGGTCTACTAATAGGAAATGGGACACCAGGTGCATATACACCAATTGAAGTACTTACAGGTCCTACAAAAGACTGTCCACATGCTGTCAAGACTTGTTTAGGATGGGTAGTCTGGAACGTTGTCCGATGTGAGACAGAACCAAATCAAGATGTCTGTAACTTGGCAATTGCAAGAGATAAAGATCAAGTGGTTGTATCTAAAATTGAAGAAACTCAAAGCCTTGAAGATTTATTTAGAAAATACATCAATACTGATTTCCCTGAGAAAATTATTGATGATAAAAGAGAGCCTTCACTGGAAGATAAGAAGTTTGAAGAATCAGTGAACAACTCTATATTGTACTCTGAAGGTCATTACACCATTAATTTGCCCTTTCGGAGAAGAGATGTACATTTACCAAACAACTCTGAAGTAGCGTTAGCACGTTTGAAGGGTGTTAAAAGAAAATTTATGTCCAACCAAACCTATTATGAGGATTACTGTAAATTTATGAATGATATCCTGAGTAATGGTTATGCTGAAGAAGTACCAACAAGTTTACTAGATCGAGATGATGGCAAAGTGTATTATATACCTCACCATGGTATTTATGGTTCTAACGAGAAGAAAAGTAAAAAGATTCGTATAGTTTTTGACTGTTCAGCTAAATTTAGAGGAGTATCACTGAATGACTTATTATTGCCCGGACCAAATCTAACGAACAAATTAGTTGGAGTATTGATGAGATTCAGGCAAGAAAATATGGCGATTATGGCAGATGTGAAGTCAATGTTTTTCCAGGTACGAGTTCCAGAAGATGATCGAGATTATCTTAGATTTTATTGGTGGAGAGATGGAAATTATGATCTCGATCCTGAAATATTTCGAATGACAGTACATCTTTTTGGAGCCATATCCTCACCAACATGTGCTAACAGTGCACTCCTCAAGACAGCAGATGATTTCGGTAATCAATTCGAATCTGATATAGCAGACACAGTAAGAAGAAACTTCTATGTTGATGACTGTTTGAAGTCAACAGACAGCCAAGAAAAAGCCATCACTTTAGCTAAGGATTTGACTGAACTCTGTAGAATGGGAGGGTTCAAACTCACCAAATGGATTAGCAACTACAGAACTGTCCTCGACTCCATACCAATCGAAGAACAGGCTAAAGAATTAGAAAACTTAGACCTAGACTATGATGAACTGCCAGTAGAGCACGCTCTAGGAGTAAGTTGGTCAGTAGAAAAGGACTTATTAGGATTCAAGATTAAGATTCCAGTTCGCCAACCTACGAGAAGAGGAATGCTATCAGTCGTAGGATCCATATACGACCCTTTAGGATTAGCAGCACCATTTGTTCTACCCGCAAAACTGCTATTACAAGAACTTTGCCACCAAGGCATAGGATGGGATCAGAAAATAGAATCGAATCAACTATACAGATGGAACAGATGTTTAACCAGTTTACCAACTTTAGAACAACTTTCTACCCCGAGATGTCATAAACCTCTAGATTTTGGACCTGTAGCAAGGACTGAACTCCATCACTTTAGCGATGCGAGTGACGTAGGTTATGGAACAGTCTCTTATGTTAGATTCATCAACCAAGAAGAAAGGATCCATTGTTCAATCATCATGGGAAAATCACGCGTCTCCCCTATGAAGAGAAAGACCATACCAAGGATGGAATTGTCTGCAGCTACGGTGGCTGTAAGGATGAACAAATTGATATCAGATGAGATGGATTACAAATTCGACGATACCTTTTTCTGGACAGATAGTATGTCGGTTCTCCGGTATATAATGAACGACAAGACCAGATTTCACACTTTCGTCTCAAACAGATTGGTGATTATTCACGAAGGTTCCAGAGTTGATCAATGGCATTGGGTGGATTCCTTGTCTAATCCGGCAGACTATGCTAGCAGAGGGTTAAAGGTTGAAGATATTTCCAAGAGTAATAAATGGTTACAAGGACCAGATTTTTTAAGGAAGAAGGAAAATGAATGGCCTAAGACTGAAATGATAAATATGTCAATCCCTGAAGAAGACAGTGAAGTGAAGAAGGTTGTTCACATGACTATTGTTGACGTATCCGTAACAACTACCAAAAAATATTTGTCTTACTTTTCCTCGTGGACAAAATTGAAAGGCAGTAGGATGGATTCTAGCCCTTATGGACTTATTGAAGAAATTAGCCAAACGAAGAAAAGAATTTAATGATGAATTTAAAGATGAACCAGATGAAGAAAGAAGAAATAAATTAGTAGATAAGAAGATGAAGCAAGAAAGGGAAAACTTGAAGAATAAAAGAAAACACACTACACCTAGCCCTTTAAAATTGGAATATTTCAGAAAGGCTGAAGAAAGAATTCTTGCATTTGAGCAAAGACAACATTTCAAGGAAGAGATCGATATTTTGAAGAATCCTAAGAAGACAGAAAAGAAAATTAAAAGAGGCAGCAGATTAAGCAAATTGGATCCAATCTACGTGAATGGATTACTCCGAGTTGGTGGACGCTTGAATCGAGCTACTATTGAAGAAGATGCTAAACATCAAATCATATTGCCTAAAGATTCCTTTATTTCATCCCTTATTATAGAATACATACATCGACGTGTTGGTCATCTTGGCAAAAACTCTGTATTAGCTGAACTTAAACAAAAATACTGGATATTGAAAGCTAATGTTGCCATAAAAACTATAATATCTAGATGTGTTAATTGTAGAAAATACCAAGCAAAAGTAGGAGAACAGAAGATGGCAGATTTGCCTGCCAACCGCCTGAAGTTTGATGATCCTCCTTTTACCCACACTGGAGCAGATTTCTTTGGACCTGTAGAAGTTAAACGTGGTCGAAGCGTTGTGAAGAGATACGGCGTTATTTTTACGTGCCTCACAACTCGTGCAGTACATCTTGAAATTGCACATTCCCTAGACACTAACTCTTGTTTAAATGCCTTCAGACGCTTTATTGCTCGCAGATCCACAGTTAAAACCATTCTCACAGATAATGGTACAAATTTCGTTGGCGCGAAACATGAGTTGAAAGACGCAATTAAAGAGTGGAATCAAGCTAAAATTTCTGAAGAACTTTATCAGTGTGATGTTGATTGGTCTTTCAATCCGCCTACCGCATCCCATTTTGGTGGAATCTGGGAACGCCAAATAAGGACCGTGAGAAAAATCATGTACTCTATTTTGAAAGAACAGGTCATAAATTTGGATGATGAGAACTTGCTTACTCTGTTTTGCGAAATCGAATCAATCATCAATAGCAGACCAATCACACGAAATTCTGACGATCCGAATGATTTGGAGGTTCTGACTCCCAACCACCTCCTGTTGTTGAAGTCGAAACCAGACTTGCCTCCCGGACTCTTTTCAAAGGATGATTGTTATACCCGTCGAAGATGGAGACAAGCACAGTACTTGGCGAATTTGTTTTGGACTCGCTGGGTGAAAGAATATTTGCCTGCACTTCAAGAACGACACAAATGGACAAATCCAAGAAGAAACTTGCAAGAAGGTGACATTGTGTTACTTGTTGATAATCTATCTCATAGAAATAGTTGGGCTCTCGGTAGAGTTACTGAATTGATGATGGACAAGAAAGGTTTTGTGCGATTTGTGAAGGTCAAAACAAAGTCATCAATCTTTACACGACCTGTAGACAAATTATGTTTGATATTGGAATCTGAGATATAATTATAGGTGCTCAGGTGAAAATAGATATATGAAGATATCTCTGAGCATATGTGAAGTGCGATGTGTTTATTTGTATTAATGTGCATCATTTGGCCTTTTTTATTATTGATTGAATAATTGTGTCGGTTCAGACCTTTACAATTAAGGGGCCGGAATGATCTAATATATAATTTGTGAATTATTCGTGCCGAAGTATGTGCAAGTCAATTTGATTTCGTTTTCTGTTAAAACTATTTTGGAAGTCGTAAAGTGAGCGGAGCCTAAGAAGGGAAGTAACTCTGTATAACCAAGCTTAGAGTCGTTGACGTTGAAGAAATTGAAGATATTGAAGAATCAGTTTAAGAACTGTTTTTCCACTAGGACAGCAAACAAACTCAGTAAAACTATTAAAGAATAGCATATTAACATTTTCACTGCATTTAGGGGTGTGTCAACAAGAATATTTGAGATTTATAAACATTTATTTGGAAGGCTATGAAAACCGCATGGAAGTCCCGATTATTCAGAACTTTATATAGGCCTACAGCGTGAATGAACTATGCCTAACCTTATAAACAATTATAATTTGGATTGTGCGAATATTTCTTGATATCAGAGTCTAAAACCTTGTTTATTTTGTCTCCTTGTATTCTGCATGTGTACAGTATCAGCCCTTTGCATTTCATTATCCCTTTGCATTTCATGTAGACCCCCACCTTATCCCGTTTTTGCATATGAAACTATTTAGACAAGTCATTTATTAGATTTAGAATTTATATTTTAGAACTAGAGCTTATTAGAGCAATCTTTGTATTTTTCAGTAAATCAATCAATCAGTCAGTTAGTTGTAAAGTTTTAAGAACAACCCTGTGGTTTTGGTATATATCCTGTATGTGTATAGATGTTAGATGTTAGATTAAAGAAATATATATATTATACTGGACTTTAAGAATATTGGGACCACAGGCCCTTTAAGTTGCCACGATCATTAGCAGAGTAAAAAACGTGAAAATAACTGTTAGAGGACATAAAGAAAAAAAGCTGACCCAAGATATGTCAAGGATCAGATGTGTGACAAGTTCGCTGCCCTAGCTGTCAATGCAATTGGCAATCCTCGGCAGTTTCCTAAACCATAATCTTTCACAGAGACCGTTTGCTGTCAATGGTATCAATCTGAGATGAGATGAAATGTATTTATGCATCTGTTTGGGCTACTGAGGAAGGGCAAACGCCAAGTTATGTTCAATGAGTGAAAGTGGTTCTCCAATGTTTAGCAATAAACACAGGCCATGATATATAGAACAGATAGAACTACAGACCCATCTCTGTCACAGGTAGCTTTGAATATGCTGTGGGCAAGTTTGCCTAACTTTCTTAGTGATAGCTTTCAGGACACGAAAAACAAATCGACAATTTTACTGACCTTTGTCAATTATAAGTTCGAGGGGACATAGCCTAAGTTGGTCGAGAGACGGGCCATGTTGCCACTGCTCATTAGACATTACAGACGAGCGATACTTACCGATGTTTTGAGCCTTTCAAAATACTCATCATCACCAGTACCATAATGATAATATATCCACGCTCGGTACAGAGCGTATCCTACAGTAATACTTGCTACTCCGGCTACGAAGAAAGCAAGTTTGTTATTTTTGATGTTCTGTACAATCGCGCCCATTTGTGTTCCACCTGACTGTCTGAACACCAATATGCTGACGTTACTACAGGTTCATTATGACGCAACGTCATTCTTTTAGTAGGCATACAAAAGTTCATGAGATATTTTTAATTTTTAAAACCATAACAACTAGGCTTCAAGTCGCTTTAAAAATGTAGTTCCGAATTTCGCAATTTTAAATGAATTAAACTAGTTAACAGTTGGTTGGTAAGATTTATCAGTGGTCAACATCACCATGTTGGAAACATCCAATAATAGTAACTTTTCATCATTTAGTAACATCCACATTTAACTTTTGGTAACATTTATCAGCTGCTAACAATTATCACTTGATAACATACATCTGGTGGTAACATCCACCTGATAATTTTTGGCAACATTTAATATTTGGTAACACTTATAAGGTGGTAACATTTATTGGGTGGTAACAGTTATCAGCTGGTACATTTATAAGGTGGTAACATTTATCTGCTGGTAACATCCACCTATTGGATACATTGTTGGCAACATTTAATATTTGATAACAGTTATAAGCTGGTAACATTTATCAGGTGGTAACATTTATTGGGTAGTAACAGTTTTCAGGTGGTAACATTTATCAGGTGGTAACATTTATTGGGTAGTAACAGTTATCAGGTGGTAACATTTATCAACTGGTAACAGTTATCAGCTGGTAACATTTATCAACTGGGTTTTCTTCATTTAGGTTCAAAGTAGTAAGTAATCAATCAATGATAAGTGATGACAAACTAATATAAAAAATGATATGACGAACATAGCTCAGATGGAAAGATAAATGTCCGATATGACTAGCTGTCCGATTTGACTCATACTAGACCATTCGGCTCAACCATCGTCATTGTGTTCGAGACTCATTAATATGTATTTGCCATCTTGCCCAGTAAATGGGCAAGGAAAGACAAATCTTGTTTGGAGATTGATTTTGATTGGCTGTTTTTACCGCGAAAGAAGAGGATGTTCTCTCAAAAATGATTGTGATTAGCTGAACTAAATTTATTCAATATGGTAATCTCTATTATATTATTAGAGGTTGTCTAGTATGCTAGTCTAGTGCCGAAATTGATACGAGTCATTACGAGTGATACTAGGCAAACTTCCGGTGTAATTGCGTCTGGGTATTCAAGAAAAATCACCCGATTCAGTAAAATCCAGTCAGCTGTTTGTCTTTTTTTTTTACATTAAATGGGAGAATTTACACATTTCAAGGAGAGGTAAGTTAACAATTCCACTTATAATCTTCAAGAGTCATCAGGATTCATTGTTTGGGGGATTGGTTGTGTATGAATTGAGAGATGTAAAATGTACCGGTAGAGTACATGGAAAGTCGGTGACGACATTTTGTCCTATGCTATAAATAGAATCACTAGAATCCACCAGTAAGAAGACAGAGATTGCTGCCCTACTTTCCTATACAAAAACAAATGATGATGAAATTGTCTTCATTTTGAATACTTGTGTCTGAAGAATTGAGTTGAAATCAAGTAACTTGTGATAGATTAGAATATATTTGGTTTATGTTTAAAAATTGTTGATTGTGGAAAAGATTTGATTTGGAAGAGGAATTTGAACTGCTGAATATTTCATTGATGTCAGATGTCATTGAACTGAGTAGAACCTACACTTCACTTGTGCCATTTTGAATACATTAATTCCATTGAGATATTGTTTTTGTGAGAATATTTTGTGTGGTTTTGGATATGATTTTGGATATCTTATGACGACAGTCAACACATACTCCTGGTAAATTTGTTTTTTGTAATAGATAGTATAGTGGAAATAGATATTATTGTATCTGGTGAAGTCAAGTAGTATACAGATACTGTGCTTATAGAGACTAAATTTGTCTTGTGTACATGTGTTTTCTACTATATTTGTAACAAATACCCCACCATACACTATCGATTTTCACTTATATTAAACTGATGTTTTTGATAAGAGGTTTTCATATTTATTTATGTCTACCACTATCAGTGTGAATCTTCGTTTAAGTAATATATCCTTGAATATTATTCAGTAGAAAGTATTGTATTAAAATTGGATTAATTTCCATGTTAAAATTGATTGTCTCTACTTGTGACCTAGGCCAGTGCTTCTTTAGGAGATTCTCTCCTATAACACCTATAACTATCAGGAACTTCGATAGCACCAAAATTTTCTCCTTTCATATCTTCACTCAGTAATTTCAATAGAAAAAGTGATTGATGTTATTTTTAAAGCCTACTAGGTACTGTTAGGCAATTTGTGACGTCATCAAACAGTTATGATTGGAAATTGGAATGCTGTTCACATGACATTGAAAAATGTCCGATTGGTAAAAAATTAAATCAACAGCCCTGCCTGTTAGTGTCCTTGATACATATAAGAAATATGAAAACCTCAATATAATCTCTTTACATTTTTTTTTTGGCTCTATCAGCTGGGAAAACAACTACCGGTACCAGTATTCAAAGAAATACATAGGCTTACTGGTGTTGATATTATAGTTATGATATTTGAATATTTGATTCCCACAATATTATTGGTTATTTTGTTTTATCATTACAGATATGACTTGTAGTTGTAAAGGAGGTGAAAGAAGTGAGGCGAGACTACAACAATGAATGATAAAAATGCTTTAAAAGGCACTAGTCTTCATGAAGAAGTTGATATAAACCTATTTCCTAAAGATCCCACTGACTATCGTTCTGAACATTATAGATCTTTTGATCTTAGTCACAGCAATCAATCCAGTGAAAACAGAGCTCGATGTGATTCTATTAATCTTCTTAAAGAAACTCTCAACGCAATACCCCCATCAGGTGAGCTTATCTTTTATTTTGTGAAGGAGTGCACCATAGACAATGACATGAAGGGTTTGTTTGGTATTTGAATTCCAATAAAACTTGGAATAGTGCAATGGTTTGAATTAGTTGATAATCTTTTATCAAAAGGTGTCAGTTGTTAAAAAGAAGCTTTAAAGTGTAATAGTATAGGCAGTAAACATTAGGTGAAAAAAGAATTAAGGAAATAGCAAAACTCCCAAAACATTGCACACTATGAGGTGTTATCCAGTTTGTAAAGTAGGACGTTCTAAGGTTAAGTTAAAATGCCTTTTGTAGTCTAGATATCACTACACAACAGTAATAGAATATGAAGGAAGTTTTTTAATGAGCTCATACATAAGTGAAAGACTTTGTCATGAATGCACTCTAAATAACTGTTAGTAAACAAAGACTTTACCTAGTCTACTGTTGTAGTCAAACAGAGATATTTTGGCTCATCCGGGTACAGTCAAAACATATACACAACCAGTCCATTATATTTTCAAGGGTGTTGCTGTAACTTGCCAAACAAACAACCCTCTAAATAAGATACTTTTATACCCTTGAAAATATAATGGACTGGTTTTGTATATGTTTTGACAGTACCCGGATGAGCCAAAATATCTCTGTTTGACTATACATACAACTAATCGTATTTACCTATTTGAATTATTGTACAATAATGAGAGGACAATTGTCTAGTTGCTTATGTTGAAAAATATTTCTACTGTTCATGCATACGGTACTTAAATATAGGTTACAGGTACTATACAGCGTAAGGTCTAAAGGAAGATTTATATATTGTACAAAGTCTGTGTGTACAGTATTATTTATATTTAGAAGTCCTGTACCCGGTACATTAAATATGAATAACAATACTTGCAAATAAATAAAAAGTTATAAGCTTATCTAAAATTGGCATAAGAAAGTCAATCAATTTCTTTTGTTGACTAAAAGTATATATATAAGAAATGTAATACCCTATTGGAATTGATAAAAGCTCATATTAACTAGTTATTTAGTCAAAATGGTCAGGATTGTTTGTTTGGAAATGTTTGAAATATGTGTGAGCAAAGTAAGTGACTTATTATAAGAACAGGGATGAGAAAAATGAGATGAAATGTAGTCAGAGTATGTTCTGGTTTATTTTACAGCATTATAAAATATGTAGAAATTGTAGTCTTAAAGCTTAAGACTGGATGTTATGCCAAATTCGAACCAAATTAAAGGATGACTACTAGATTTTCAATATTAATCAGATTAATATTACTAGGAGTCCGAATATATTTCATGTTTGTATAAAGTTGAGACTTGAATGTATAAATTGGAAACTTAAAGGGATTGACAAGAGGTTTTCTAAAATTTATGTTGGTACGGTATTGAGGACAATGATATCATCATTTTTCACCATTTCAATTGCAATCAAAGGTCTGTTGATCCTGAAATTCAATTAAAACTTAATAATGATCATTGTCTGAAAAAGACAAAAGCATTCAAATGTCAAAATGTTGCTATCAGGTATGGTATTCTTCAATTACTAAAAAAGAATTTAGAAAACCTCTTTACAATCCCTAGTTAAATTAAAATTACTCATACTTTTTAAAGATGTTTTAAATGAATTAGATTATTATCACTTAGACTACTTGAATACTTGAATCAACTTTCAAATGAATAACCAGTACCGCGGTAATATAAACTATCAAAGTACCGGTAACCAGTTTAATAAACTATCAAATAAGTAACCAGTTTAATACCGTAAACTTTTTAATAAGTAACCAGTTTAATAAACTTTCAAATAAGTAACCAGTTTAATAAACTATCAAATAAGTAACCAGTTTAATAAATTATCAAATAAGTAACCAGTTTGATAAACTTTCAAATACGTAACCAGTTTAATAAACTTTCAAATAAGTAACCAGTTAAATAAACTATCAAATAAGTAACCAGTTTGATAAACTTTCAAATAAGTAACCAGTTAAATAAACTTTCAAATAAGTAACCAGTTTGATAAACTATCAAAAAAGTAACCAGTTTGATAAACTATCAAAAAAGTAACCAGTACAGTGTTATATTGTGATTTATATGATATGAATAAGAATATATTTTGATGTATATTTAATGAAATAACCTGTATATAATAGATTGTTGTGTGTTATTGAGTAATATGTCAGTCAGTATTCTAGATAGCCAGATATATGTTTACTGAGGTATAAGACTGAAATAGATTGGTTATAATATAGGTCAAGGTCATTCTGATATTAACTCAAGCTAGGTGGAGAATGTTATTCACTAATGTAACATAATGTAATTTGTTTACAATACACTGTGTATACATGAAAGGTGCTTTTCGTCCTGCTTTTCTGCACCTGTATGGGCTAATGAGAAGTGTACAATGATGGAAATTATTCCAGGACATCAGCATAAAAGTCTACCAGTACGGTACGGTACTCTTCCTTTTGATTTCTTTAACATGCACAGCCAATAGTACACAGGGTCTCGGTTTATTGTCCCATCTGAACATCTAGATGCACTGCATACAGAGCATTGACTTATTCTTTCTGTTGCGCCAATTGACATATTTTCTGAAGTTTATAATAAAGTTACTGTTTTTTTGGTGTTTAGAATTTAAACTTGCTTTGTCATACTCTTCATGTCAGAGGACACTTGTCTTTGGCCATTTTGTAAAGTCTGTGTCTGCTGTGCTCATCAACAGACAAGTTTGACATTAGTATAACTAACATTTGTTGAATAATTATAAACTAATATTAATACAGAACACAAGTACTGCATCATTCTAGTTTGTGCTGGTTGTTTATTAGTGGATGTTTGTAAGTCAAGGCTGAAAATATGATGTAATATAGTCTGATTTAAATAGATTATCTATGGTACCTGGTATCTATGTTAAATAGATTGATAACTGGGTAAATGAATAAAAAAAATAAAATCATCTTTCAAATATTGGTGTCTTAAGATTTCAAGAACAACATTTCTGAAAGCCATAAAAGAAATCCAGAGTTAGTTTCAAAATTTTGCAGTTTTTCAGAGACTTTGGTTCCTTAGGTATACCCATGTATTAATTTGATTACGGTACTAGATTAAATTGATTTTTATTAAGAAATTATTTACAACAAAAGACATTCAGATAAACAATATATTATGAACCCCCTAGATAGAATGCTTAAAGGGATTGTAAAGAGGTCTTCTAAACTATTAGTGATGTCATAGTGGAAATGCAAGAACCACATATTTTGGATTGGAAATTGGAATGGCGCAAATTGATGCTATCAGTGTCTCCGATACTCATACCAGGGTTCGAAATAACCGGTATCGCATCGCAGTTTGCGATACAATTTTCGGCAAAATGCGATGTAATCTTAGTCAGTAGAGCAGTTTTTTTGCGATACATAGTATTTTCTATATAAACGAAACTCAGTTAAAATTTTACGATCGGATGACTATAAAAATCCCGTTAATTTGTTTTCCCCGAGACACAGAAAAAAAGGATTGTTACTATTAATAGATCGTGCTGACTCAGGAAGCGTATACATGTAATACTGAAGACGAAGTGAATAGGCCTAGCAGACGACATAGTTGGCTTCCTATTTCATCCATATTGGATGGAAACTTACGGCAATGAATCATGAAATAATTACATATATTAGAGCTGGGTCGTAACATAATAATTGCAGGCCAATAAATATCCATTTCCGTAAAAACTGTAACTCAAACTGAGTCTAGAAATGTATCGGTCCATAAATATTATTGGTTAGTTTTGTCACCTGGAGATTCATACGCGTGCGACCTTGTCAATTTAGATTCAATGTCACGGGATTATAATTAACATACAAATATCGTACTTTTTGAAGATTCAAAAATGAATTATGAAAAACCCACATCTTGGCCAAAAGTAAGGAAGAGTCAGTCACTGTCCTGGAATTAACACTATTACATGTATAAGCACTTGAAACTATGGTGTCTCCGTTTTGCCAACTTGGTTTTTTTTTTCGAGTGAATGGTTGCGTGATTTACGGTGATTTATCCATAATTACTCGACGAGGGATGTACCTTATAATTGATAGAAAACACTAAAAATGAACACATTCGGAAAGCATTTTATATAAAATATACTAGGAATAAACGATATTTTAGCACTCAAAATTATGGTGTGTCCGTTTTGCCAACTGTTTTTTTTTCTCGACTGAACGGGGTGCGTATTATTTACTCGAGGGATACACATTATACCTTGATATAAACACTAAAATGAAGTCAAAACACACCCTTAGAGAGCATTTTAAAAAACTGCTATACATTTGCAACTGCCAGAGAAAAAACTGCTCCACAAAATTATAAACTGCTATGCAATTATGTCCCATAGAGCAAAAAACTGCTATGCATATAAAAAAATTAATTCGAACCCTGCATACAGAGTTTAGAAAACCTCTTTACAATCCCTTTAATGTGCGTAATTACTAACAATCATTTGTGGACTCTCAAAAAGGATTGCAATCAATTGGATAAGCTTGACATGGATTATGTCATTTCCATAAACTATGCTGTAATCAAGCATATAAGCTGGACTAATTGATCATAGGGTGTTTAGGATTGATTAGATGTCATATAAGCCAGGTCCCTACTGGTCAGATCATGTCGGGAGGTATGCACTCATGTGGTGGTTATTCAAAGTTGTGGAAATTGTACACTGGAATTAACTGCAGTTTTGGTAAGGTGTCTTCCATTTCTTATTCAAAATTCCAATGATGTGGGTTTCTATATTTCAACAATTGATATCTACAATCTATGTAGGTCTGTGATATTTGTATACATATTGTTAACTTGGCATCAGTAGGATTGTTAGTAAATATTGGCACAAGTCAATTGATAGAGTTGGTCTACAGCTGTTGAAGCTATTTATATCCCATTCACTCTGCCAGGTATTACTAGATGGAGAAATTCTAGCCATATGTGGAAATTGCACCCAAAACATCTTATGTGCTTTGCAGCTTAACTCGATCACATTTGGACAAAATACACTTCTTAAGATAGCTAAGTTTGCAAATCAGCACAACAGCAATTGAAATATATTAGGATGCATTTTGCAGCAGATATAAGTCTACAGTAAGCTTATACCATTGACTTGTGAGCTTGTCTAGGTTATTGACCTTCAGTTATAACATTGGCCTTGAGTATATTGACTTATTGACCCTTCATTCAATGCTGGTTAGATTAAAGGTACAGGTATTTGTTCAGGTAATACAAGTAGTTAAGGAAGGCCTTCTATAGTAGAATATAGAAAGAAATGTTTTTAAAACTAAAATAATACATAGGTACGGTAGTTATTGGTCTGTTATCAAGTACATTTAACAATTATTAACTTATCTCAAACAATAAGTACATACATGTCAAGCTATCTTTTTTATTTTTGGTAAAATAAAGGGTAATTGAAGTTTTACTTGTAGGACCTATGCAGCTTATTGTGTTCAAAACAAATTTGTCTGAATAAATAGTCAGTAAACCTATCAATTCTAAATAAATAGATGAAGTTATATTCTGCTGTTCTATTCTTTTTCACTTTTAAAAAACCAGAAATACCATCGAAAAAGTTTTTGTGAATATTTGCCACTGTCCAGACAAAATTTCCCCCTTTGCACATTGCATGGTGCAGAAAAGTTTCATTCAGTCCAACAGATCTGAGATGGCCTTGATCATATGTAAAATACAGGAAAGTTTCCCTTTAATCTGTGCCGTCTGTGGTCAGTTATTATTCTATGGTTTAGTATAATAGGATTTGTGGTAAATGACCGATGTGGTTTAGTATATAGTATAGGTTTTTAGTGTTCCATATCAAACCTGTATGTTAAGTACGGTACCTGGTATAGGGCTACATGTATTCATACTGTCAATTCATAGGTCATACTGTATCATTGTATTTGGATTATGTTCTATGTAGACTATACAGGCTAGAAATCAATATAAGTTGGGAGAAAGTGTTCACTGTGTGTTTAATAGGCCTACACATGTGTTAAAGACTAGCCTTATATATCAATGGAGTTATTTTGTCAGGTAAAGTAAGATTAGGTTGTATTATTATTGGCCTGTTTTAACCACATTTTAAAAGTGTGATTGAGACATGTTCATGGCTTGGTGCTGGCCATGTTCTGAATTATTAATTTTAAGGAAGGTCTAAAACACAGTCATGGAGAGATTTGGTCTCTTATTAATACCAATAACTTGGTTCTATCCATAAACAGTGATCATGGATTTCAGTCAGAGTGTGGGAATCTATTGACCTTGTAACTGGTAAGACATTTTTTGTGGGCTGAAATTGGTTAGTGGCAATATGAGAAAGTATCATGCTCAGTGCTTTGGTCAAGGACTACCTGATAGAAACTTTTACTATACTTTCAAGTTATTTTGGGCCATTATGACAGCTATTCATGACATTAAATAATATTTTATAGTAGAAATGAAATGAATGGAGTTTTGCATCCTGCTTTTCTGCACCTGTATGGGCTAATTGAGGACATATTTTATGGTAGAGTAAAAAAGTTGCACACATTATAAAACTTGAACTGGCTGATTGTAATTTGACAGTGTTATGTTATATTATATTGTTTGACAAGCCTATGAGTAGGTCACCTTTTCTCTCATAACATGTATCGTATGATTGGTGTTTCCATAAATAACAAATTACATCATACATTCTAATGCATACCAATCTTTTCTGCCATTCTTTTTACCTGCACTGCATCATTGTTAGAACTGGGATGCAGTTAATGTTGGTCCATATGCCAGTGTTCCCCTGAATATGTTCACTCTAGGGTCCTTCACCTTGCTTTTGCTTTCACCATTTCAAGCCAGTCATTGTCTTTTGTCACTAAGCTGACAATAGCACTGTACAAATATTTCTGGCGTGCTACATGGTTACACAACCTGATAAAGATTTGTTCATATTATTCAATTTTGTTAGAACAATAATTTTATTTAAAAAATGGAAATACTGTCCATTGCTGTGCATATCATAAGAAATGATTATGAGCCATGAATGAGTATTGATAGTACGATTCTAAAGGTTAATTTTAGTAACTAAAAGATTTGATATTATTTAATTTTCCCTAGTATGCAATATCAGCATCTGCTAGAAGCAAACGTTAACTTATCATCTCTCAACCAATCGACCTTGTACTTCATTTCAGAGTTTTTGATGGTACCCAGTTCAGATATTTTGAAAATAAGGATGTTAAAGTGTTCATCTAAACATCAACCTCTTTTCACAATGTAAATGTCAAATACTAAAATTGGGCTACTGATTTAAACTCTCTTGTTAATAACCTTAAATAATTTTGTCTTTAGTTCTAAATATTGATATTGTTTTTCTTTTCAGAAGCTTTTCCGAGGAAAAAACCTGCCAAGCTACGAACAGGAATCCCTAAAAGCCCTTCTCAAGACGATCTGCTGGGTTTAAATTTCCAATTAGAAATACCCAAAAAGACATTGACAGTTCCTCAACAGACAATTCATCGCCATTCAGTGTCACTACCAGTAACACCCCAGACATCACCAAAAGTCGAACGCAAGACTGGTGGCTTATTAAGAAAACTTTCTGGAACAAATCTTATGCAAATGGGGGTTGTTCCTGAACATTCATCAAATTTATCCGTTAGTCAAATGGATAAGAATGACAATAATGCTGTAGCACGAAGAGACTCTCAGATGAAGAGTGCTAACACAAAAGACTTTGTTGATTCAGCGTCCGTGTCTGAGAGATCTAGTCAATCTCAGCCAGCTGGTGGTAGTTGGTTGGTTAATACAGGATTTGGTAATTGGTTAAAAAAGAAAACCAATTTGGACAATAAAGAGATGAATGCAATGGCTCCATCATTTTAGACTGGCTGTGTTTGGATATGTTATTCAGCATGCCAACGATGAATATTGGACTGGAGATAATCAAATTGTGACAACAGCTGTGACACTAGGGTCTGTTGTCAAACATCGCAACTAAAACATTCTCGTGAAGATCTGATACAAGGAACTCTGATTGGTCAACGGTTTACCTGTATATTATATAAGAAAATTTTCTGATTTAGTGATTTTATTACTCTCAAAATGTTGGCCAATTAGATTTCTGGAAATGATTTAGACACTAATCTCCAAGTTGTGATGTTTCTGGCAATAAGTCTCTGATTTAAAGTGTCTTCTATTAAAAATGGCTTTAAATAAACTTCTAAGTATGAATAAGTTACAGCTGTGATAAAATGACCGGTGGAAATATAGTGTACAGAATCTTACAATTACTCTTCGTTCATCCAATGGTTATATCGGTGACAATATCCGTGTTGGTTTAAATATGGTATTTTGTTTTAATGAATTATTGAATTATATAATTGTGCACTGTGGTTATATTTTTGAAGGGTTGTCTTGTGTACAAGATATCAGTACATGAAATGTTGCTGAATTAACTAAGCTTATATAATATATGAAACCAGGCTCATGAAATGTTGCTAAATCAATTATATTTTGCGGTCTTTTTGGATGTGAATTTGATTAATGGAATTGTTTTGCTTTTACAAATTTTTGTTATATTATGATATATGAAACCAGGCTCATGAAATGTTGCTGAATTAATATATTTAAGCTTAATGTATATGGAATGATAAAATAGTAACTGTAAATATTGCTTTAAATGTATTTTAACCTGAATATTGCTGAATGATTAACCTGCAATATGAAAGTTAACATATTTGTTGATGATTTTATTTTTGTGTCACTTGTTATTCAAGAAATTGTTTCAGATTCTATCATCTGATTTTATAGCCATTCAGCTAGAAAATCAAATTTGTCTTTAAGACTGGTTGTATTGCGATATTGACAATTTTCAGACTGATATGATAGAACACGGGGGCCTTATTCCATAAAACTTAACTAAAGATGATTTTTGTGTTTCAGTCATCCAATTGGCTAATCACTCAAATCAATTTTAAATTTAATTTTAATATCTAATCTGATCATTGTATTTCTAAAAAATATGGATTTTTCTTAGTTAATTTTTCGAGAATAAGACCCCAGTTGAAAAAATTACAATTATTAGCTCTTTATATCTAAAGACCTATTACCCGACCATCTATGTCTCTGGAATGCTTATTACTTACTGTTACATATTATAAGCAATAATAGTCATACCTATAAATGTCACTCTAACATGAATGTATTAATATACAGCTGGCAATCAGCTGATTAATGTAGATCATTTAGTCTTTATTCAGATCAACATAACATGTTGGTTTATCTTATCAATGGAAACTTCAATGTCAAGTGACTTTCCTAAAATAACCGTTCATTGAACCTGTGACCTTACACTAGTCCAATGGGCTCTAATCAAAATCCATGTTTTGTCACAGTGAAAGTTTTTGAGAATATATACATAGAATATATGTATTGTGAATAATTAATTTCATTTAAAGGCTCTATTTTGCTTCTTGGTTAAAACTTATTTGATATTATTAAAGATGATATTATTATTTTAAAAGATTACCCAGATTGTAATTGGGTTTGACCTGGTGCAAGCCAATATATTCAAATCTCTTGTACATGTACATCACTGAGAATACATAACAAAATTTTATGTCCATATCTTTGATTATAATATTAGTCTAAAACTTGCTGACCCACTTCCAGCCTTTGACAACTGTCAAACAAGCTTCCAGGGTTAGAATAAGGTCAGCAACTTTGGGACTATCTGAGTATATAGATATCGGAAGTGACTTAAGAATGAATCAACCATTTTGAATGGTGTACGCTTAAACATATATGACCAGAATGTCATACCATTTTACTGTGTTATTCCATGAACTGATAGATTAGATGGGTAGTTCAATGCATTTTTGGACTCGGAAGTGTGAACTGGTTTCAAAATGGGCCTTTTCATACCCATGTAAAATAAAGCTTTAATTAATGTACCAAGGAATTAGAAGTATTCAAATATTTTCTGATTTAATATCAGATTCTTCTTATGTGAAGAATGAAGCTGTATTTAAACATGTACACCCATATACAAATATCTAAAGGGATACAAAGAGGTTTGCAACTATGAATTCACTTTGTAGAATTGTGTTTTTGAATAGTTAAAGCCATGGTGGCATCATAATTTAATCATTTTTCAGTAATTTGCAAATACAAAAACAAGAACTTATACGTGTCCTTTGTCATAAAACACATAGTAAAGTGAGAGAGCCTCTTTGAATCCTTTTTCTGAAAACTGGTTCCTGGTAAGCACAGTTCTAGAAACTCAACCCTATCCACAAACGGTGGTAATTTAATCATCTGTTCTCAATGTAACAGTTTAAACTTGGTTTATAATTGCTTACAATAGATTTGTTTTACGGTTGGGATCGTTCGTGCTCGGGTTTTATTATTATTACAGTCTTCTAAATGATATGCAGATCTGTAGGTTTAGTTTCGTGGAGGTTTTGACAATGGTTAAGTACACTTCCCATGGCAAGTGGAATCACTTTCAGAAAACAACACGAAACGGAACCTCCAGATTGGTGTGGTGTACATATTAGCCAAGTCGTTTTGTCATATGAAGGATTATAAATATCACTGTTATGTTAAGGAGGATAAGAATATATCATCTTGTAAGATGTCTAACTCTAGGTTGTTAGGCATAGAATCTTCAATTTCTTATATTAATTTATTGATCCTTATGTATATTATTATGTTTTATGATAGTAAATCTCTATTCTAATACATACGTGTTTCTTTTATTATTGGTATAACAGATAGTGTCTGTGATAGAGGGAAGCTATAGGCCTACTTGTTGACGTCAACAAGATTTCCGTCAAATTGAATAGTTTCGTTTTTTAGTATGAGAATCTACGATCCTTAAATTTAACAATACTCATTTTAGCCGGTTTTAGCGCCTTTATTTCTTAGTAGGCAGCGGTAGGCGGTAGGCTTTTAAAACCCACCCTACTTGTTTGCATATTTGAGTGTACAGAATCAAGAGAACTAATACTAAAGCTGCACTTATTTATGTTAGTCTCCAAGAAATCAGGTGTGTCTAGTAACCCAAGGGAAGAAATGAAAAGAGGATCCTTGCATTTAATGTGATTTGATGGCTAGGATAAAGAGAGGAAAATGATGTCCCTCGAGCACAGCTCAATCCATTTCCACTCTTTCCTTCCATATTTCAGAAGCTTAGAGAAAACCCTTTTAGCAGTGGCTCAATCCAAAAATAGCCAGTCCGTAAGTGTATCAATTAAATGGTCTTCTAAAATGTCAAAACTGTCAACAGAAGTTACAATATTAATTGTGGTTGGATAATAAGTCTACATGTATATTTGAATCAAATTAACTCCCTTTAATATCAAGGCATTACATCCCCAATCCAAAACCTTGGGGCACTTTTCTGGTTTAGAAGCCCTACGACATGTTTAGTCAACTGTCTTATCCTAAAGTCCTTTTTGGTAGAAGGTAAGTAGAAGTTGACGTTGATGGCGCGAATTTTCTAGGGAAAATATTTGTGGTCTGAAAAGCATTTTGTAGGTAGAGAATGTCTATGGATGTTGTAATGACCAGGCCCGTAGCCAAGGGGGGGCTTGGGGGGGCTTTGCCCCCCCTAATTTAAATCTTGCCCCCCTAAAAAAAATCTCAAGTGTTATTTTTAAAAGATACATTAATTCACTTTACTGAGTCAAGGGGTGTCTTTATAGCAGGAAATGTTAAGAATTTGCGTTTTCAGGTATCTGATTCTCCAAATGTTCCAGTGTTCGTCCTGCAGTCCTTTAAACCTTAAATTCATCAGGAAATCGCGTTTCCGGGAGTCAAATTCTCTAAATTTTCTAGAAGAGATCCCCACTTCAGGAAATCGTGTTTCGAGGCTTACAATTGGCGTTCTCGGCAGCTCAGACCCTATTCAAATAACCCTGTCTGAAATTCGCGTCTAAATCTCTTCTTTTTTTAGACGGATCTCCTGGACCCTATAGAAATAGTCTTGAACCTTAAATTCGCTGGGAAATATCAGGAGTTTTTACATCTTTTTCTCGATTTTGCTATGTTTTAGTCACAATATTCCTCTACAAGTAAACCTTAAATTCATCAGGAAATGTCAGGAAATCGCGTTTCAGATAGTCAAATTCTCAAATTTTTCTAGTAGAGACTTCAGGAAATCGTGTTTACAGACTTCCAATTGGCGTTCTCGGTAACAAAAAAGGTGTGTAATTCTGAAAATTTTCTCAGTGACATACCTCAAACCCTATTCAATTAACCTTAAATTCGCCGGAAAATGTCTTTAATTGGCATCTCAATCTCAAAATGTTTTCAGACAAGAACCCTTTGAACCCAGAGTAATAATCCTGAACCTTAAATACGCTGGAAAATATCAGGAAGTGTCAGGATATCGCGTTTCAAGGAGTCAAATTATCTAAATTTTCTAGAGGTCCCTAAACTTCAGAAATTCTCATTTCCAGGCTTCCAACTGCACCAATATATGTAGAAATAACTGTAATGGCGCAACAATGCATTGCAATAACACATAAAACAATAACATAAAAGGGGTGTGGGGTGTTTTTGGGTGGATATCTAAACTGCCCCCCTTGATTGGACGTTTGCCCCCCTAAAAGTACTTGGCAGGCTACGGGCCTGGTAATGACTCATATTAAATAGATTTCCCATTTCTTTTTGACATCATTAAACACTGTTATTGTTTGAAAGTCGAGCGACTTTAGTTAAATTAATTATTTAATTATATAATATCTGGAAAGGAACCAGAATTATCAAAGTAAAGACTTTATGTTTGGTCTGAAAAGTTGTAATAATATGAAGTTACCTCCCTTATACTATTGGATTTTACTGCAGCTGTCGCTTGGTTTTGGGAATTTTGGTTGTGGAAGTGATGTTACTGTATTTCAATCTCAGTCAACAAATGCAAGGCTACTGAAAACATATTTTCTCATTATTTGAAAAGACACAGCATTTTTTAGTATGAGGATGTCGGAAACATTCTAAAATTTGTTCTTTAATGTATAACATCAATTGGTATTTGTTATATTTTGATTGCCCATGTTTTTAATTGAGGACAAAACTCCCAAAGTTTTACTTTATAAGAACTGAATGTTTTGATGCGTATTATCAGTAGCTTTACTTTCCTATAGGACTAATACGTTTGCTAAGATTTTTTTTAAGGACCATCTTGTACAGGGGAGCCGGAAGGAAATGTTAGCTGCGGGGGCGGAGCTGTGATATAAAGGGCACTATGTGACCGAGCGAAGCGAGGGGACCTTCCGGTCTGGGGGTTCGGGGGGCCCCCCGAGAAAATTTTGTATTTTAGAGCTTCTTAGATCACTTCTTAGGTACACCAGAACGTACGTCATGCCTATATTTTGGGGCATAGGGACACAACAAATTTTGCTGGAACAAATTTGCTTGAATCAATACATTGTATTTTTTTTTTAAAAAGGGCGAAAATGGCACTTATTTTCACTCATCAAGACTAATACCAATATAAAAATATAATACGGGTACATGTACGCCTACAGTCTGGATCCAACGCGCTGGTCGGGCTCCTTTGATTTATGGTTTATAGTGGGAAGGGATGGGGGTGGGGGGGTGGGGGGGGGGGAGAGAGGGTCCGTGAATACCAGCTGACTGCAGCTCTGGGCTGCCGCATGGTTTTTAGTCGCCCCCCTGCCCCCGTGGTTCCGGCACCCCAGATCTTGTAGCCTACTATCACCAAGAAATATTTTTAGTAACATATGGATGCATTTTGTCTCTTTTGTTCTAAATCGCCCGTAACTACTAGGTTATTATGGTTGTTGACATAATTTTCTATTTTAATGGGTTCTATCGATTATATCAACTTTGTGTATGTTTTTGTCCATTTTGTCACTCAACTGTTTAATTTCTGTCTTCTCCTTTTTTCTTCAAACATTTAGTTTTTAAATTTACTTGGAGAGTTCTATCCATGGCCTTTAAGAAAAGTGTTTTTATTCTTGCGTTGATATTACAAATAGTTCTACCAAAATTGTTGGCTACGCTCAATAGTAATATCTTGAATAACATGCATGAATGAAATGAATTTTACGTCCTGCTTTTCTGCACATGTATGGACTAATGAGGACGGGCAAACATCACGAAGTACGCAATGAGCAAAATTTTACCAGAGTGGTATTAGTCAACTTTCCAACTGCTAAGACGCTTTTTCATGTCAGCCCTTTAATCGGCATCACTGAAAGGGGGAAACTGGGTTGAAAAAAAACCCCGAAGGTATCATCTCAACCCTTGCCAGGATTGAACCCTGGACCTTCCGGTTATCAAGCAAGCGTCTAACTCACTGAGCATACTGCGAAGATAGCTTATTCTAATGTTGGCTACTCTATGTACAGTGTGATTTCTATTTCTCCAAGATATCCAATGCGCCACAAGCTATGCCTGTTAAAGATCCCAACAGACGTTCTTTGCTGATCCCGATCTTTACATCTAAAACAGCATCTCCTGACTTGCTGACAATGCTGTCCAGGTGGGTAGATGATGTCAGGTGCTTCATTGCATTGTCCTACTGATATTGTCCTACTGAGTCTGTGTGTTCTCTGTGTTGATCTCTATTTCCGTGTTCTGCGAGACTTTTCTCAGTCTTCCTGAATTGTCTTGCATGTCTCCGCAAAAATCCATGTCGTATGTAAGTCTTAATCCTCGACCTCTCTTTTGATGGTTCATTGTTCATGGTTCTGGGTTGATCCATGTTGGTGTTCATCACTAATCACAAGAGAAAAGATAAGACTGCAGCATTAGCCACAAAAGATGGCGTTAGGTCGGCGTTGTGAGCAGGTCTGCATCTCGTGTTGTGTTTCTATTTTTTGAAGTCGACAAAGCACAAACTTGTGACTAGAACCTTAGAGATTGCTAAATAATGGGGAAATACGGTTGCAATCTGTTCGGAATCTTATATACTAGTATCTCTCTTTGCTGGTTAGACCATTAAATAATAAAGTATTTGACTTTTCATCCTGACAAATGTTTACAACGTTACAAGTTACGGTAAATCGTCCACTCCTGAAAACCGGCCAAATGAATTGGTCCCATCCATGGTCTATATTCAGGAGTTTCACTTTATTAAATTGGATTTTTTGGGGAAGTTGAAGTCCATACAATATTTTTTTTTTCATATTTCCAGGCCTTTTTCTGCCTTGGATATCTGGTTCCTGTCGTTCGTGTGTCCGAGTGTATCTGTTAGGGAATTATTCTGTGTTCGTTATCCCTTACTGAGATGTTACCTTTAAGTATAATAATATACTGGTCACTACCAAACCAAATTGTTTACTGCCCGTTCTGTATATTTAGATAATTTGACATTTTCTCAGTAAGAAGAATACAGTCTGACCACCCAGGTGAAAGTTTATTATAACAATTTATTTTATCAGTTTACTGGTTTATAAACATTATGTCCAGTTATTGGCTCCCGTTCACACCCCGCCTTCGGCCGACTAACACATTTTATACTCGACGCAAGGCATAAAGACTTCCACAGTTTGCTTTTGCGATGGAATCGGTGACATCTTTTATTTGAAAATTTCCAACACCTGCTGTCCTGAAGAGGTTTTTTTGTACCATAACATTTGTTGGTAATATGGTAAAAGCTCAGCCCAATTTCTCACAAAATCTTTGGGTACAATTTTGTCGAAGTGTGGGATTCGAATTAAAGGTCATTAATATCAATATTTGCTTAATGACCAAAGACTGTAACTATAAGACGTCCGATTATATTCTGCTGAACTGCCATAGTGAGCTCAAATGAAACTTTATCAGCCGATAGAACCAAAGAATTTAAAAAAAAGAAGGGTGGATACCACTTCGATCAGCCTTTAGCTGTCCGTCTTCCCTGAACAATTACATGTACAAGTCGTTTATAGGTTTTTCAAATCAACTCGATGTCCAGAGTTACAAAAAGATAATAGTCCTCACATTCTTTCGATAGATTTATTATACTAAAATTTCACATAGATTGGATACTTGCTATGAGATATCGGGTGGGCCTAAAAAAGTGGCAACACACTTTAATATGATATTATGGAAAATGTATGGGAGCTATAATTTTGATATTACACACCCATCACAATATAGTAATTTGACATCTTCACTAGAAATTTCAGACCAAAAGACCAAATAGTGTTAATTTGCCAGCAATTTTAAAATTAGAGGTCAAAAAGAAAAATATCGAAGAAGGTCAAATGTTATCTATCCGAACAATGACTATGTGTTTCAGCAGGATGGTGCAACTTCCCATACCAGCAATGCAACACAAAGTTACCCAAATGACGCGACCCCAAAGTTCATTAAAAAAGATGAGTGGCCCCCGCAGTCCCCTGATTGCAATCCCATGGACTTCACTGTGTGGGACTCTCTCTCAGAAAAAGTCTATGCGGATCGAACAAAGGTGTTCACGGAAAATGAACTAAAAGATCGAATTCGTGAAAAATGGAACGAAATCCCACAGGCAGAGATCAGAAAGTGTATTTCTTCATGGAAAAAACGATTGAAGGCTGTCTTCAATCAAGACGGTGGACACATTGATCACCTTTTCAAGTGAAACAAAGTTTAGATAACATTTGACATTCTTCGATATTTTTCTTTTTGACCTCTAATTTTAAAATTGCTGGCAAATTAACACTATTTGGTCTTTTGGTCTGAAATTTCTAGTGAAGATGTCAAATTACCATATTGTGATGGGTGTGTAATATCAAAATTATAGCTCCCATACATTTTTCATAATATCATATTAAAGTGTGTTGCCACTTTTTAGGCCCACCCGATATAAAAGTTTTGCTACAACACCTCATTGATAGGACAATAGTCATAAATCGCCCATGAAATCGGCTCAAGTTTTGTCTGTAAACTGAGAAATGATTGGCATGAACAGAAAAATACCATTTAAAATCGTCGGGATGTCTAAATGGCCGACGGAAATATTTTTAGACAAACATGCGTGAAATTATTTCCAATAATCTGACATTTTCATTTACAAATTTACACGATTCTATTTCAACTTTCTTAGAAATGCCTCGTGGCTTTAAAACTGTTGGTTTCTTGATTAAAAGTTATCATAGAAACAATGGAATCCCGCGTAAATTTAATCAGACCAAGATGGAGTTTGTTTTGAAAGAGTTTGTTGATTTCCTGTAGAGGAGCGTCACAGGGTCTCAGATTTAAAACCAAATTGGTTCCCGGTGTCTATAACAAAGCTGTATTGTTTTAATATTCGATATTTTATCTTGGTGAGAAACTGGCATTAAAAATTCCACTCGAGTCTGCTTCCATCCCAGACTATTTATAGCCCGTTCTTTAACTGTTTACGTGATGCCTGCAGGTTATTCCTTTTTTCACGTGCGCTAATCTTACATACTTACATGCTATACGAGCGCGCGGTTGAATTAACGTCTGCTGCTAGCACGCGACTCACTTGATTGACAATCTGCCAATTCACTTTCCTATACGTTGAGCGCGAACTAGCACGTGATATGCCCTAGCACTCGTCCCGTACATTGATAGTTAACAGTTTACTTTTATTTTGTTTTCTTCGAACAGCAGACGATAAATTTTAACTTTAGTAAACGAGGTTAAAATCAATCAGTTGAGAGTTGTGACGGATCATTATGAAGGATAAGAGCGTTAAGGAAATTATAAGAAAGTGGATTAAATATTATCCCTTGTTTTTATTTAAAGATGTTTAAATCAAAGTGAAACAATATCGGATAATTCCACGTTATAAAGCCTCATTAGACGGCAAAAAAAGTTATGGCGGGAATCGCGTTGCAGAAGACCAAATTAAATTCTTTCTGGTCTATTTGTTATTGCTTATTAACGCTTGGTGTGCATATTTATTCAACGTATCTTTGTGTGTTACGGTACCAAGAAGCTCAAACTAAATCATGGCCAAAGGTGGAGGGGAAACCCCCGGAATTGGATTTTCTTCTGGCCATGATAATCATGTCGGTGTTCTTGCTACCCTTATTTATTATTTCATCGTTTCTTAAAATTGGGAATATTGCAAATGACGGAGTAAAATTGGGTCGAGATCATGCCCTCAACCCAAGTATTAGATCGCTTTGTCGAAATGTGGATAATGGATTAGGCAGACGACTTTGGCAACATTTTTGCCCCCTGGCGCAGACGATTCATCTTGTGTGTGCCTTCTGTTTGATTCTACCGGAAACTTTTCTCTATTCTGTGGAAATATTGAACGGATATCGTAAAACAGGTGAGAAGAAGTTTTATTATTCTATTTTTAATGAACTCCACATTACAGACACCTGATAGCCATGTTTGTTTTTGCAATCATCTCAGAAATCTCTAGTCTTCAATTTGATTGAAATATACATACACACAGCGATATTACCAACACGTGCATAGACCTGAACATAACATTCACAATAAAGCAGAAACGAGCCTTTCAACCATTTGAATTTGCACATGGTTATGCTCGAATTCATGTATTACAATTACACTGTTGATCAGAAGTTACAACTAAAATTTCCATATATTTTGCTTAGTATACAATTTATAACATAAAACATAAATACTTCTTCACTTGAAACAACTATTATTTTAGGTACCTGTGACAGTGTGTGCTAACTAATGAAGTCCACTATACGTAGTTGATGCTTGTCAGTGCCCACTGTCCAGCCACACAAGTTAACATTTAGTGTTTGCTTACACAAGGAACCTTTAGAAAGCTTTCAGGTTGTACCAAAGTTTCTAGAGTAATATTATACCTAAATACCCATACATACAACTCTATCAATAAAATTGCAATGTTCTTACGTACAAATACATTAAATGCTTGTACATATTTTGAAAACCTTTTATTTTAATTCACTTTCAATACATTCATTTCGTTTTTAATCAAAATTTAAAAATTATGGATAAAAACTTGTAACGTTTATGAGATAGTTCATTTGAAGTGATTCAAACGTTTTATTTTGTATGTTTTATCAGTTTTGAAGTTAATTGAAATGTTTGAAACGGTCGGTGAGCCTTTTAATGTTTTCAACTAGTGAAGTTATAGAAATCATTCTAGTCATCAGTAAAGGTTCAATAATATTAAGAAATATTTGTCATAAAAAGGACAGTCACGTGTTATACGTTACACAATGATAGAAAGTTAAAAGCGAATAAAAGGGTTAAAGCGTACAAACTAGGGGACTGTCACATAATCATTTATGAATACACCAGAATTTATGAAGTATTCTTGATTAGATATTCTCATACGAAACTTCGTGCCTGATGTACATGTAGTTATCAGAACACAACGTAGATTCGCATACAGATATTCTGTGCCTGTAAAAATATTTTTGGGCCTCTACGACCATACTAAAGATCAAAGAGCTCTTTCAGGTGTCAGCAGGGCAACATATATAGTATAAGGATCACTTTGAAAGTTTGTGAATTTATCCAGCATAATTACTTACTAATTGTATAACTCTCTTCATTCTTATGAACCATTTTGCAATCTTCACATCAAATCAAATTTTTAAGATGAATCAGCCCTTTCAATCTATAACTATCTATGAAGGGGTTGATAGGAATACGATGAGCTAGATCTATATCAGTTTTCTTTATCATACCTTATCAATGTTAGCATTCAGTTTATACTCATTTCATAAAACTCAATTTAAACACATGTTGACGAAAAACCAATAGCCCATGTTAAGGTGGTTATTGAAAGCTTTAATCCCCAAGGAACTTGATAAACATTTTGGAAAAGGGGTCTCTGATCGCTATCTATGGACTAAAAAAGTGAAAATAAAACCATTTATCGCTTTGCCAGTTTTCAAATAGAGAATATCTGAAGGTACATTTATTGCATACAAAAATTGAAAGATGAAATTAAGGAATTCATGATTCTTTTATTGGGAAACTCAATAGTGCAATTCCAACTGGCATCCCTGACTGTGCTTGTCTTAGTCCACATGTCTTTCTGTTTGTAGTTCTGGCGAGAGTTTTTTTTTATCGTGTTCTGAAAGAGGTTTCCGCAGCATGAGATGAGCTCTTGTTTGGGAAGACCTGAGCCAGATAGGACATAATTATGTTTTTGAAGGAAGTGCTTAGTTATCAATAGTGAAGCTCTTGTGTATCTCTTGCTGAACTCGCTGAAAGGTGCTTCCTCTGTTTAGAATCTGACTTTTTTTTCATAAACTGATATCATGGTAGGGAAGTTCGACATGTCTTGTCATGTATAAGCCTTTGAGTCAGAAGACCAAAATAGAAAGATCTATTTTCTACCAAGACTGTCTGATTGTAGGCAACTATCATCACAAACAAAGTAAAATCTAAAATAGATTTTCAGTTACATTTTTGTATATTATTTAGATAATCAATTTTAATTCTTTTCAAGGATGAAAATATATTATTTTATTCCTGGCAAAAATAACTCAATTTTCCGAGACTTTCATACTGTATCTTGCTGAAATAGCGCCATAATCGAAGAAAACTTTTTTTTATTTTGCCCTGAAGACGGTCGACTAATTGTAGCCATCAGAATATCTGCCTGTGGAGCGATTAGATTCATTCCAATTTGGTTTTTAATGGTAACATTTTGATATTGATATAGCCCACGATTTGTGTGGTTTGATTTTGATAACCAGTTCGAGTTCTCATTACATGAATAATTTAATTCCATTTATGCTCATTGACAAGGTTCGGAAAAGTGTTAGAACTAAAAGTTATTCCAGTTCATTATAAAGAGCTTAAAACAAAGACAGTATGATGTAGTTTCAACCCTGAAATCAGGTTGGTTGTTTTCTCGACAGTTGGGCTGTTATCTTGGATGTTTTAAATTCCTTGCATCCCCTTTTGCACTATTTGAAGCTAAGCTCTGTCGATCAACATACAATGTATATTGGGCATTCTTTTCAATATAATATGGTGCTTTCCTGACAAAAAGACCAACCTATTTTCAATGCTGTAATATAATTACAAGAAGTAGGTACTGAATACTCAATGTATTCTCTATTGATTTTATTATGTTTCAAACACCATTAAACATTTACTATATACTGTTGTTGAGGAATACAACCAAGTCATGTCAGAACAACACTTGGAATTCAAATTCATATCTTGATCAATAACTAGTATTCAAATATTGAACATGCACGGCTATTGGTCTGACAGTCACAAGATCATTCTCTATTGTGTCTTTTCCTTCAGACAAAGATGAGAAATGCAGATTATCATCCGAAACCATTGATTATTCAACAGTTATGTCATATTGTGTCTTGTTCGTCAATCTGGCACGACCCATGTCATATCAAAACTAAAAGTGCATAGCCTGGTACTCATTGGACGATCGAACGATTCCGTTCAAGATAAAGAACCAATAAATGTGTCCCTCCTTTGACACTTATTGGTCCCATGCTTCAATCATGTCATTTTAAAACTGACAACCCATCCTGATGTTTTTTCGTAAGGTCCAATTTCTTGTTCTGACTGTAGCAGTGAAGTAAGCCAAAAGTGGACTGTCCAAACCTACCACCCACTAATCACGAACGTTCATGGTTCATAAAGACAAAAATAACGACGGAAGAAATCAAGAGGCCATGCTAATAGTACGAACATCACGTTTGTTTTTCATTTCGGGCACTTGCTAATTTTAACAAAATAGTTTGCTAAATATATCGCCAATTGTTGACTTCTTGTCTTTAGGGGTCAGTTAAAAACAAACATGATGGTCTTGAAAGATACAGATCTTAAGATAAATAGTTACAATACTATGTTAAAATGCCACGGTTTGTATTTTGATCCACCCTTTATTGTCCTTGAAAAGAATTTAAGAAAACAACACAATAGTATAAGTTAAGTATCGTAATTGACCAAAACATGGGAATTGATGGGTGAAGAAGTAAGGACACTCGGCCAAGATTTATGAAATATAGTGGACGTCCATTGAAGCACATTTTAATAGAATTTTGAAGACGGTATTATAAAAGATGACATTTTGATCGATATCACAATAAAAGCAATAGCTATGTGGACTTGTTTGCGCTTATAGTAACACTCAAAGTTCAACGAAATCGACACTTACATAGAATAAAAAGCAATGAAAACAACTTGACAAATTAAAGGAAGTTAAGCGTGAATGTTTTAATGTATATGATAAATAGTAGAATTATCCAATCTATTATTGGTACAAATGTCAGGTAATAAAACTTATATAGTGTCGGGTGAAAATTACTTTCTAACGATCCATAAACACCTTTCTGAATGACTTCAGATCAGCAGATAAACAGCGACTTATCACTTGACGTTCAGCTATTTCATTCTCTGTTTTGATCGGTATTTCTGATTGAACAGATTTACTGACTTTCTCTATCGTAATTTGATAAGGAAATACACCTTGAAACTGGTATTATGTATATTTAGGAAACAAAAGAATTACCTTCCAATTACCTTTAAATATAATTATGATGTCTGGAATGGAAAAAGTATTGTACTTTCAGAAAAAGCACTTTGATGCAATGTTGAGCCTAAAAGCTGTTGGGATATGGTACTTGTATCTGCATAATGCATACTTGGCAACATTAAGTATAGCTATTGTGTCTCTGCTTTGCATACGTTCCAATATTATTCATTATTCAACGACTGGTATAAGATTACTCTATAGTGGAATGATGTTTTTCAACAGCATAGTCAGGTGAAAAAAAAGGGCGTTTTCCTCAGTTTTTGCTGTTTTAACCATTCAACCGCTTTTGATGTTTGGTTTCGAATCTCGAATGTAACTTATGTACCGGAGAAGCCAATATGCATAAAAATGGTTTCATAGATATGAAACGAACTGTTGCCGACCATAAAACATGTATAAAAGATATTGTATTAGTTTATGATGTGTTATTACAATAGAAGTAAGTGTGGGTATTGTACTAGATACAATCTCATAAAACATCCAACCGTTGATGGGTGAAACTTGATCATTATCTTCAACATCAAACACAATCAGTTTACTGCCTGAACCACCTTTTTATAAATCATTCTATCATTATCAGCACATTATTATAGTTGATAGAGAATACTGAACTACTGAACCTCATGTCTTAAAACATTTCAAAGCTTTTTAGTTGTTGATGATATTGAAATAATAGTTGTTCCTTGCACTGCAGAAACTAAGTTGTATATCAAGTCATAAACTGAACTGTAGTTGCGTCCCACTTGTCTGCACTTTTTGGGCTAACAACAGACAAATGTGTGCAATGAGAGCAAGTTTTCCAGGACAGTGACAAAAGTAACTTCTATTTTTCGGAAAGTACGGGACTATATTTTTCAAATTTTAGGCTCAAAATGCATGATCCGTCTAATATTGGAATAACCTGTTACGCTTTGATTCGGTATCATCGTGAGGAAAATAAGAAATATGTGTTAAAGGCATATAAACAAAACGCCAAATGACAGCAGTTTTTCGCACTATTGATGAACAATTAAAAGTCTTAAATTGTATAATGTACACATAATAAGCCTAGAATAATTTGAAAATTAAGTGTGGTAGTAAACTACCGATGTTTTAAAGGGTTGAAGATTAGAGGTTCTATACAGATTACAATCTTCAGAATCAACCTGAACAAAGCCTGCGGTGTAAATCTGTCAACACTAGTAGTTTCTTGTAGATCGACCACTACATTCTTACTGTGCTTTAAATACCACAACTGACTTCCCCTGGCTGGCAGATTTATTGCCATTAGAATTAAGATTTCATTCATTGGGTAGAGTTGGTTGTGAGACCCTGTTTTCATTAGTCCCATGAGGTGTGAAATACTACGCCTTCAAACGGCGTACTCAATTTTAATTTTGATAATTTTATTGTACATTGTTAGTCAAGAGACACTTTGTCCAGGTAATAGTGCCATTATCGCAAATGCCATGACCAATAAACATTTTTTTGAATTAGGTAGGTAGGAAATGAAATGGAGTTTTACGTCCGGCTCTTCTGCACCTGTATAGGTTTATGAGGACATAAGGTTGATAAGTAAGTAGGCTTCAAGCAACGGATTGTAGTTAGATGTATTGGGATATTAGAGATATTAAAAAATCGTCACTGCTACTATTACCTTTGCATACATTTCATTGCATTTAGAAAGTTGTTATCCTTCCATCTAACCGTTTCGTGCTGCTGAATGATGTATAGTTTGTTTGCCGACAATAATCAAGCCAATAAAGTAATGGAGCATGAAATTACGATGAAAGCAGTACTGAAGTTTTTTACGACTAGGAAAATAGTCAATTGTTGATGGAATTGCAGACTTTTGTTATTTTCTAGACGACGAAGTTCCTGTTAATTTTCAATCTCCCAGCGATTAGTGTCGATATTGTTTTCTTTACTCGATCAAATGCTCATTTAGTTCATCAACAACATGCTTTTCAGGAATTCCATCGAGCCGCAGAATCAATCATTATCAAAGAAAAAATAACTCAAATATGTTCAGTTTGGAAAACCTATTTAAACCCATTTAACGTACCTTATCAAAACGAAAAATATGTACTTGAACATGTACATTACATTTAAATATTCCTGTTTTATGTAACATTGTTTTCCATTGATTACTAAAGGAACAGTATAAATTCATATGGTATCGTCGAAAGGCATGCCAATTATTCAAACCTATTCGGAGGTGAGCATCGGATGTATTTAAAACAAAAAGAGCATTTACTCATATCTCATCTCCCGCCTCGTCAATGCGAACTATTGTTGGAAGAAACTACAAAAGTTTCAATTTTGTAAGTTGATCAATCGAGTTTTTTTGTTAGATGTAATAAGAAGAGTATAAGATTTATATTGATCATATTACAAGTAAATAGATCTGAGATTTTGTAGCCAAGTGTTTTCTGATAAAATGAAATAAGTAGTTAGTTTTTGACAAGAAATGAAAAATGACATGTATAATTCAATTACCCCGTTCAACCAATTTCAATTCGAGAGGAACATGATATATATGTAGATCGTCTAGTCGGAGAGGTTGGTTGTAGAATGCTGAGATCGTGTAGAATGTTGGAAGAATTATAGTCCTGTTTGTTCCTCGTAAATAACTACAATTCTTATAATAATGGCTACCGATAGTGGCAGTGATCTATTGATACCGACCATTTTACATTTCTGTTCGATGATTGGAAAACATTGTAAATTTTATCGAATAGAAATGAGTTCAAGAGTCATCCCTTTCCTCGTTCCATATGGACTGAAATGATTAAGCTAGGTTTTAGAGGAATCCCTTTGTTTTTAAGCCTCTATGTTACCCAAAGTAGATACAAGGATTAAATCTAACAATGCGGGATGACAACCAATGGCACGATTCAGATCTCTTGGCGAATATTTTCTTGCCACAGACGCCAACAGAGAGATCAGTAGAAAGCCAAGCTTAAAACTAGATGTAGAACTTTCTTAACTAGGATATAAGTTGCATTCAAACATGCAAAGTCCAGTGATAAACGGACAATATACAGAAATACCAGTTTACATCCTAATTCTCTGCCGATACCGAATCACAATAGCTAGTTTGAGAAAGAAAAATGACCACCACGTCGACCAATAAATAATAAAAGTTAATAAGTTAAAGGTATCAGGCGTGAAATATGGAAGCATATACAACTCATAAATTCTGACACTTCACCTCTGGTGGAGGTCCGTTTGAGTTTCTACTCCATTTAACATCAACTATAAATTGTTATACACAATATATTTGTATTGGAATTAGTATGTCTTCCTTCCCTTGTTTGTCGACGTTCAGTTAGTTCACGTATACTCCTGCAGTCGAATTAGATACATAGTTATTAAGAAGTTAAAAGTATGTTGGAATCTTCTTATTAGAACTTTCATTTTAGCCATGTTGTAAGACAATATCTAGGGTAAATTAACCGTGTTTTCAGTCAAATACATGCCCAATATCCGTCCCCTGTTTCAATTTGATTATATCCTTTAACGCGACAAATTCATCGTTGGAATGGTTTAAACAGAGTGTATAATGTGATCAGTAAATTTATGACAGTGTTCTCCATGTGTTAAGTTCTGTACTAGAAATGAACGGTGCTACAGTGTATATACGAGTAGAAATGAAGGCAGTTTAATAGAATCTATTTGAAGTTATTTTACAGATATAAAGAAATTAGAATTTAAAACCACGTTTCACACGTCTTGCCAATCTCTGATGAATCAGAAAATTTGGCAGAAATCATGAAATGAATCTAAAAATAGATGGTGGGTAATTATAGAGTTTTAGTTCAAGGATTCCAGGTTTTGAAATCTCAGGAGGGGGAAGAGCAACAGACCAGACTCACGTGGGAGAAATATCAGACCAGACTCAGGTGGGGAGGAGAAAAAAAACCAGGAAAGACGGGAGAATAACAGACCACTCAAAGATTGGTTTCTTGGTAATTTGGGGACAATTGCTTGGACTTTAATTCATAACTTTAAAAAAAAAATGTAAATGATATTAGAAACGAACCACCAAACTCTGCAGATCTTTTTTTTAAACTTCGCGAAAAACATATTAATTCTGACTTACTTCTAAAATAAGTCGATGCTATTTCATTAATACTTCATGTTACTAACATGTTTCTGATTGTTATATGTATGTTAGATTGCAGGTTCTTCATATATTATATAGGCCTATGCAATGTTCCTTGTACTGGCTAAGTTTACTTTAAAAGAATTGATAATCCAGCAAATGTTAGTATGCCTAGTAGCTACTAGATTCATTCCAACAATCGGTCGTCCTTGAGATTAACTGCAAGTGATGGTCAGACTTTAGTTATACAGTTAATTTTTTTGTGGTAAAGTCACTTTAATAAAAATATTAATTTCTCACGAAGGAATAAAAGAAAATGGCGACCATATGTACCACGTGGTCGCCATCACTATTTTAACCTTTTCACACATTTCAAAATTCTTTCAGCAATGATCACGAGATAGAGGTTATTGAAATACCAGCATATTGCTTCTGAACTTTAAAATAGAGTCTGTAATGTAAACCATGGAGTCTATCGGAAATCATATTGTCAGATTCTTGAATTGTAATCGACATTGAAAGCTACTTTATACTTAGGCTGGGACATGGACGGGTACTTTATTGCTCCGGAGTACAGTCACTGTTCAAGATAACTGGATTCAAATCTGCCATAGATTTCACGATCTTGACAAAGTTTGGTGTTTCCACACGCTTCAAGCTATGTAGGCTACTTGAGTAACCATTTCGGTAACCCTATCGAATAGTTGTAGGTTTAGTAACATTTATGTGTCCGTTATTACAAAGTTTGGTGTTTCCACACACTTCAAGCTATGTGGGCTACTTGAGTAACCATTTCCAGGGGCGGATTGTCGTCGCATTCAATGTCGTCGCATTCAATCTGTTTTAACATTCAAGCAAGTATTACTATATAAAACAGTAATTTAACAGAATTATTTAACGTGATTACTAATCAACTGACCTATTGTTTATTTAAATTTTATTCTGCGCCCCTCCTAACGTCAAATCCTGTATCCGCCCCTGATTTCGGTAACCCTATCAAATAGTTGTAGGTTTAGTAACATTCGTGTGTTCGATATTACATAATTAAAATGATCTAAACTGAAAAAATCCACTTATACGAAATCATATGGGTAATAACTAAGTAATGTAATTACTAATATTAACCTAGCTCAATGAACAATGACTCAACATTGAGACAAATCGTCAGTGCGAAAACTCTCGATGGTATCACACACATCTGAAAATAGAGAAAAAGAATGGTAAAAAAGTTAGTGGAGGTATTTCTGGATGGTGCCGAAGAGATTATAAATGTCAGACATGTCGAGGTTCCTTGTAATTAATCAGAAAAACTAAGATACTAAAGGTAGACTCAAAGTACTGGTTTGGTTTAATGGCGCCTACTAATGATGTTACGAAATTTAAAGGTCTCCATAACTGTTTACTTAACATATGTGTTGTATTTTTATTCGAAAGATCCAACTGGATAATGATCGACTCATCCATATTTTTGTATAATAAAGAATGGATCAAAGGCTTTCGATAAAAGTCGAGAAAAATAAATATAGTTTCCCCGAGGCTTAATGTCATCCTAATTTAGACCGAGGGTACAACGTGCAATGTTCCGTTTGGTATATTGTACAAATTCAAAGTTTCTTTGACTTGATTAGATCTCTATTACGTATATCATGAGTTCTGAATATGGGCAATACAGAAAGTAATATGAAGGGCAGTGCGTACCCATACTAAAAGTTGGTGCCGAGTAGGTACAAATTTAAGATCAGCTAAAGTTTAGCAAAAAGAAAAAAAAATGGAAAAGTTTGAGTACATTTTTCGGATCTCGAATATGAGAAGTGAGGGTATATATACCTAGTGTCGATCGTTAGTAGCTAGAAAGGGCAATACGTACCCAGACTAAGAAGGCTAGTAGCTATAAAGGGCAGTAGCCTACGTACCCAGACTAAGATGGCGCCGAGTAGGTAATAAAAGCGGTGAAGTGTCAGACAATAAGTTACTGATAGTATTTATCATACTAAGAAATGTTATCTAACAACCGACTAATAGAAGAACTAGAACCATGTAGCACATAGATATCTTATCAAGCAACAAAGAAACAGTAGAAATTGTTCTCGGTTCCTGTAACTCCTAAAAGATACAGATAAAATCTGAGAACTCTGGCAGATTGGTAAATATATAGGTAGGTGAAAAAATCATCTTCACAGTGTAAAGGTTATACAAGAATTGTCAAAAACTATTTGGAAATAAATCCACGTGTCAGTCCTATGTCATAGGTTAAAGTACATGACTATTCCCATACCATCCATGTGACTTGAGTCTCTTAATCCAGGTCAGTATACAACTATCCCTAAGGTTTTGAATTTCCCTGTCCAGCACCCAGTATCTGTTACTTTGACCTTTCAGCCCAGAAGAGGTGATGTATCCCTTCATCCGATTTGTCGAATGGATCTCTTTCGAAGATTGATACAAGGAAATCTGGTAGTTCCCAGAAATTGTCTGTTTGAAAATGAAAAAAAAAAAGATTTAAACAGTAGCAACTAACAAAGTGTAAATTGTAATTTCGATTAGAACAACTGTGTATGAAAGCTATAGAGTTGATTTTCAGTTGGAAGAATGATACTGAGAAGTATACATCTGTAGAGCCCAATACCTTGGTTCATGTAGATAAAGAAAGGAAAACAGTAGAACTATTGTTTTAAGAAGTATTTAAAAATATTGGCACAAAGTTCTGACTAATGAGATGATTTTACCATTCTTTTCTCTTTATTATAGTAACTCGTTGTTTTTGTAAAACGTAAGTACGTCATAAGGTATAACTGCTTAAAATTTGAATCTGGTTAGATTTATTTAAACGCACCGTTATATGCTTCCATGGCTGCAATAACCCCCAGTTTTTGCAATAAATCATTGTGTGTATGATAATAAAAACTGAAGCACAAACCGTAAACATGGGTCTAAAACATTTGCAATACATTGGTAGTAGCTAATGAAATTTTCATTTGAGGAATTATATCAATAAAGGAGTAAATATTCAAATGAAAAGTGGAATTAGGTGTCTAATAGACTAAGCATACACTGCCTGACGACACACCCGCCACTGCTGATCCCTTTGTATAATTCACAATAATGTGAATAATGTAAACTATTCCTAATGTTTGCTGTACGGTACTGACTTCGATGTAACCAATTAATTTTACCGTATCCCTCTGGTTTGCATGGGGTGTTAGTATGTAAGCTAAGTTAGCTAACTTTTACTCCTGTATACAAGAGTGAAAATCAGTAGCGAATTTCATTTACTGTATATACTGTAGCTTTGACACTATTAGCGAACAACTTCGCTAACAAACAACACTCCTATATAACCGATGACCAAATTTAGCGAACGACTTCGCTAACAAACTCTCGTTTATTCTAGGAGATTAAATTTAGCGAACGACTTCGCTAACAAACAACACTCCTATATGTAGCCGATGACCATATTTAGCGAACGACTTCGCTAATAAACAACACTCTTCTATTGTGGAAGACCAAATTTAGTGAACGACTTCGCTAACAAACAACACAGCTATATATAACCGATGACCATATTTAGCGAACGACTTCGCTAATAAACAACACTCTTCTATTGTGAAAGACCACATTTAGCGAACAACCTCGCTAACAAACAACACAGCTATATATAACCGATGACCATATTTAGCGAACGACTTCGCTAATAAACAACACTCTTCTATTGTGAAAGACCACATTTAGCGAACAACCTCGCTAACAAACAACACTCCTATATGTAGCCGATGACCATATTTAGCGAACGACTTCGCTAATAAACAACACTCTTCTATTGTGGAAGACCAAATTTAGTGAACGACTTCGCTAACAAACAACACAGCTATATATAACCGATGACCATATTTAGCGAACGACTTCGCTAATAAACAACACTCTTCTATTGTGAAAGACCACATTTAGCGAACAACCTCGCTAACAAACAACACTCCTATATGTAGCCGATGACCATATTTAGCGAACGACTTCGCTAATAAACAACACTCTTCTATTGTGAAAGACCACATTTAGCGAACAACCTCGCTAACAAACAACACAGCTCTATATAACCGATGACCATATTTAGCGAACGACTTCGCTAATAAACAACACTCTTCTATTGTGAAAGACCACATTTAGCGAACAACCTCGCTAACAAACAACACTCCTACTTTGGATGTACTTGATTTGCTTTACCTGCCCTTGGTGTACATGATTTGCTTAACTTACCTTGAATGTACTTGATTTGTTTAACCCACCTGGGATGTACTTGATTTGTTTAACCTACTTTTGATGTACTTGATTTGTTTAACCTACCTTGGATGTACTTGGTTTGTTTAACCCACCTGGGATGTACTTGATTTGTTTAACCTACTTTTGATGTACTTGAATTGTTTAACCTACTTTGGATGTACTTGATTTGTTTAACCTACCTTGGATGTACTTGATTTGCTTTACCTACTTTGGATGTATTTGATTTGTTTAACATACCTTGAATGTACTTGATTTGTTTAACCCACCTCGGATGTACTTGATTTGTTCAACCTACTTTGGATGTACTTGATTTGTTTAACTTACCTTGGATGTATTTGATTTGTTTAACATACCTTGGATGTACTTGATTTGCCTTACCTACCCTTGATGTACTTGATTTGTTTAACCTACCTTGGATGTACTTGATTTGTTTTACCTACCCTTAAATGTACTTGATTTGTTTAACTAACCTTGAATGTACTTGATTTGTTTAACCTACCTTGGATGTACTTGATTTGTTCAACCTACTTTGGATGTACTTGATTTGCTTTACCTGCCCTTGGTGTACATGATTTGCTTAACTTACCTTGAATGTACTTGATTTGTTTAACCTACCTGGGATGTACTTGATTTGTTTAACCTACTTTTGATGTACTTGATTTGTTTAACCTACCTTGGATGTACTTGGTTTGTTTAACCCACCTGGGATGTACTTGATTTGTTTAACCTACTTTTGATGTACTTGATTTGTTTAACCTTCTTTGGATGTACTTGATTTGTTTAACCTACCTTGGATGTACTTGATTTGCTTTACCTACTTTGGATGTATTTGATTTGTTTAACATACCTTGAATGTACTTGATTTGTTCAACCTACTTTGGATGTACTTGATTTGTTTAACTTACCTTGGATGTACTTGATTTGCTTTGCCTACCTTGGATGTACTTGATTTGCTTTGCCTACCTTGGATGTACTTGATTTGCTTTACCTACCTTGGATGTACTTGATTTGCTTTACCTACCCTTGATGTATTTGATTTGTTCAACCTACCTTGGATGTATTTGATTTGTTTAACTTACCTTGGATGTACTTGATTTGTTTAACCTACCTTGGATGTATTTGATTCGTTCAACCTACTTTGGATGTACTTGATTTTCTTTACCTACCCTTGATGTACTTGATTTGTTTAACCTACCTTGAATGTACTTGATTTGCTTTACCTACCCTTGATGTACTTGATTTGCTTTACCTACCTTTGATATACTTGATTTGTTTAACCAACATTGAATGTACTTGATTTGCTTTACCTACTTTGGATGTATTTGATTTGTTTAACATACCTTGAATGTACTTGATTTGTTTAACCCACCTCGGATGTACTTGATTTGTTCAACTTACCTTGGATGTACTTGATTTGCTTTGCCTACCTTGGATGTACTTGATTTGTTTAACCTTCCTTGGATGTACTTGATTTGTTCAACCTACTTTGGATGTACTTGATTTGTTTAACCTACCTTGGATTTACTTGATTTGCTTTCCCTACCTTGTATGTACTTGATTTGCTTACCTTGGTTCGTAGGAGTAGTTACATTACTCTATTGATCAGTGCATGGTATCGTATTAATGTAATGATTTCATAATTCTTCATCATCTTTACGGCTAGTCCGACTTTGATTTTAGTCCCCTGTGGCCCTGTTTGGTCCCTTCACCTTATAATTTCTGAAACGGAGTATAGTATAGGAGTTTCGTATTTTTAGCGAAGTCGTTCGCTAAATTTTGTCTCCACGAACGAATGATATTTAGCGAAGCCATTCGCTAAATTTAGAGTATGTTTTATCGAAGTCGTTTGCTAAATGTGGCCTCTCTGTAAATAAGAGTACCCTTTGTTTAGCGAACGACTTCGCTAAATTACTTTCTTATAAGAGTGCTGTTCGTTTAGCCATAGAAATGTAGATAGGGAATAATAACACGAGATTTATGCTTGGCACGCATGCGTTGAATTGGAGGTGTTCCCATAACTTCCGGTTTCTGCAAGAAGTTATAATAATTTAAAAGCCATGATAAACGCGATTTAATTCGAACGGAGCATCCAGTCTCTCTGCCACAGTATAACTTAGAGTCAACTAGTCCTAGAGGAGAAACTAGGTCAACCATAAATTGAAACAGAAGTTCAGTAGACGGTGAGTAGACTAAGACTTCGAGCCTTATACATTTCTATGGTTTAGCGAAGTCGTTTGCTAAATGTGGCCTCTCTGTAAATAAGAGTACCTTTTGTTTAGCGAACGACTTCGCTAAATTACTTTCATATAAGACTGCTGTTCGTTTAGCGAAGTCGTTTGCTAAATGTGGCCTTTCTTTAAATAAGAGTACCTTTTGTTTAGCGAACGACTTCGCTAAATTACTTTTTTATAAGAGTGCTGTTAGTTTAGCGAAGTCGTTTGCTAAATGTGGCCTCTCTGTAAATAAGAGTACCTTTTGTTTAGCGAACGACTTCGCTAAATTACTTTCATATAAGAGTGTTGTTCGTTTAGCGAAGTCGTTTGCTAAATGTGGCCTCTCTGTAAATAAGAGTAGGCCTACCTTTTGTTTAGCGAACGACTTTGCTAAATTACTTTCTTATAAGAGTGCTGCCATTAAATTAGCGAACGTCTTCGCTAAAATTGTAAAATCTACAGACAGGAGTGATGATATTTAGCGAAGGCGTTCGCTAAATGTGGTCTCTTAATTTAATAGGATGCCTTTGTTTAGCGAACGTCTTCGCAAAGGTTGTCAAAGCTACACATTATAGTGATGATTTTTTTTGCGAAGTTGTTCGCTAAATGTGGTAACCTTTTATATAAGAGTGCCTTTGTTTAGCGAACGAATTGGCTAAATATCTTCTTACAGGAGTGCTGCCAGTTTATTAGCCAACGTCTTCGCTAATAGTGTCAAAGCTACAGTATATACAGTAAATGAAATTCGCTACTGATTTTCACTCTTGTATACAGGAGTTAAAGTTAGCTAACTTAGCCTACGTGCTACCCCCGGTTTGCATGGTTGATATTTGTTTTATATTACAACTTAGATTTTTTTCGAGTGAAACAATATCCAATAGTTTTTAATTATCGACGAATTGTATAATGGAAGTATAATTGGTTAACAACAGACAATAAACACAAGAGAATGCGATATCATGACATTAAACATTTAAAGAAAGTTTGTAAAATATTTATTTTGCGCCACCCACGTTTTTCTTGTATCTTTGATCATCATCGCTACAGAATGGTTGATCAACTTTAGTTTTATAAAACTTGGGGCTATTGTATGTGCTGATAGGTTGAATTTTCTTGTTATTCGGATAACGTAATATTTTCTTAGAAGTTTCCATTACGCCACATAACGCGTGTGCTCTGCGACTTCGATCCCCGTACCATATACCATTTTTTTTTTACCAATCTTAGAACCCTCTGACTGTGGTTTGAGTTGACGGTTCGAACTATGGTTTATCAAGATTTCTGTGAAGGTTATTGAGTAAAGGGGACAGGCAACGCAGTAGAACTTTGAACTACATTTCATTCAGTTTCACAATATACAAGAAAAGAAAGAGAACAAATAGATTAAGTGCTGCTACCTGAACGTCAAGAAAACGTTTGATGTTAATTATACGAATGATTGATGAGCATAGATTGAAATTGACCATTAAAATCTGGAATTGTTTAACCTGGCAACTTAGTAATTACTTCTTGAGTCCATCCTTAAAACATTTCGACTTGATTTATTACTGCCGTGCACCAGGATAACACGATGGTTGAAATCTGGTTGCTGGAATCAATCTACAGCTGATGTACTGTATACTGCTGGTACCTTAACCTTAACTTAAGATGATTTTAGTGATCCAGTAAGCTGATTTATTCCATGAAAATTTGTTTGCTTACAACTCATGAATTACATGTAACTATCATTCAAAGCCACCAATTGGATTTATATTGTTGATATTTTGTGCTCGACGTTACAAAAATGGGATTTTAAGATCTTCGTCTGAATCATGACAGATGAGCTCATGTTTGCCAGTACAACAGAGATAATTCGCTTATAAGTGTTTATTTGAAAATGTCAAGGCTTTAGCAAGTGCCCTTTTCGAATTTCTATGTCTCTTGGAAGCATCCATTGGAAGACGTACTATTAAGAAATATTTCCTTATTTAGCTATTCATATTTTCTTTATCTATTCCATCGTTAATTCGATCCTTTCTGTTTTTTTGAATGTAAAAATCTGTCTGTATTCATTGATAACAAGTGATAAACTTTTAATGATAAACATTTATAGAAATATTTTGACATCCACTTTGCATGTATTGTCTGTCTTTAATCCCTCGGCAAAAATATTTTGTCCTTGCTTGTACAACAAAAATGGTTCAGATCTTTCAGTTTAGATGTAACATAAGATGGAGTGGTACACACAAACCAACTGAAATTATCTTAGCAGCATGTCCGTTATTATGTCAATGTAACGTAAAGGCAACTGGTTCAGTTATAGGCCTACCGATCTGTCATTTTCCATTCTCTATTCCGCAAATGGCTCTCAGAATTACACATGTTGAGAAGATTATGCAAGAAAATGTGACTTAAGCCTCCTTTCAAAATATTACAATTTAAATACTGTAATTTTCCGGAATGGTTGACAGGACTTCAACTTTATTCAATGTCAAGATATTTTCTCTAAGTGTAATCCTGGCTTTAGAAACAATACAAATCGATTTATCTTACTAAGAAAATAATATCTTCTATTTTACCATAAACTGTCTGAGACGATTCTCTGGAGCCATATTTTTGACAATTTACAATATGTTTTAGCAAGTAGTTTTGGCAGGAATACAGAAATATATTTCACGAGTTGTAGAGTCGAGAGAGTTTAGTATGACTTGCTGTAGAATACAGGAACATAACTTACACAAACTTTCTCAACATTATTCCTCGTAAATATTTCTAATATAATTACATAGGCTCTGTGAGCTAAGATACATAAATCGTGTGAATCGAAGGTTTCAAAATATAACTGTTAACCGTTTTAGGTAGGAAAGTATTTAGAATGAGACGTATTAAGGTATAGCATTCCGAATAGCTTATCAAAGTAGTCAAATGTGAAGATTGTGAAACTGTTGCTGTTATTTTGAAACATGTTATTCTTTGGACAGAATTTATTGACTCGTCCCTAGTTGAAGGTGTCAGTACAAAGAACAATGCCATTAAAATGTTTGCAGCACATTTGCTGCTCAGTTGGACCCGTTTGATAAGATTAGGTGATGGCTTTCTCGAAAAGTACTTTAAGTACACTGAATCGAATAGTTCAACAAAATTCAACATTTTATAAACTACCAAGTTGATATACTAATATAATTGTACAGTCTAATTGTATGTAATAACATTTATTCTATACCTCACTGGAGATTTGTAATTTCTTGTATTAGACATCATTATATCACGTTTATATCCCTCGGGTGGAATTTAACTGTTGTACTGTCTTAGTAGATAGCTTATAACAACTATACTAGATCCATTGTTAAATATTTTACAAGATGGAACTGAAACTGATTGTGACGTAATTCTGAAATTGTAATTGCTGATTACGTAGAAAGCATCATACCGATATTTTTTCATGACGTAAAATTAATTGATAACGTAGAAACTGATCAAAACGTCACGATACTAGTGACGCAATCCTTATGATGGCACCAAAGCCCTATATATGTAAAGTTGCGACAACTGTGAGGCAAGGAATTCTAATGACGTCATGAAAATATGACGTAAAATGCCCACAGGCGCCATTTTGGGTCCCAAGTTCCACTATGGTCTGTTGTGTAATAAAAATGAATATACCGCAAACTTAAGATTTGTCTTTCAATTTCTGAATATTTATGTATGTTCTTTGTAGGCTACGGCATAGTTCCACATTCTCTGGCGTGTACGGTCTCATATAAGGTTGGCTACGAAATTGGACATATATTTTATGCGCTTTATGTTGAACTTTGCAGCCAACCTTAGACCATGCATTCAGTAACAGCTTATAATTGCTTTACGTTTTAAATTTTAATTCGGCGTTCGAACCAAAAGATTTTTCAAGAACTATTTGCTTGATCCAAGAATAAATGTAGGCCCTCATGTTAGGGGCACACGAGCGTATTTTTTCGCACGATCGCGGGGAATTTTATAATCGCTATTAAAAAATACGCTCGTGTGCCCGGTATAATCAACAGCGAATTTTTACGGCCGACATCAAAAATGTAATGCTAGGGGCAGACGAGCGAATTTTTTCGCCGGATCGCAGCGAATTTTATAATCACCCGAAAATATACGCTCGTGTTTACGGCCGTAGCCTACAAATCGCCGGCATAAAAAAAAGTTAGATATTTTCGGCCGATTATATTCACCTGCGATTAAATTCGCCAGCAAATTCGCTTGTGTGCCTTTTCCCGGTGTAATCTAAAGACACTACTGATTCTAAGACTAAAGCGTCCTATTTGGATTTGCTTCTCGAAATTGAAAACAACCATGATCTTTGTGTCAGATTGTATGACAAACGTGACGACTTTGATTTTCCTATTGTTAATTTTCCATTAATGTGCAGTAACATACCACAACCGCCGGCTTATGGCACGTACATTTCACAACTGATCCGCTATGCTATAGCTTGTTCTCTTCATAAGGACTTTCTTGCAAGGGGTCGAATATTATTGAAACAGGGTTACTTGACACACAAACTTAAAATTTCTTGTAGAAAATTTTATGGTCGTTACGGAGAACTGGACGAGATTTTTGATTAACGGAATTGTTTTGCTTGTACGAATTTTTATTATTATCGGCCGATCGATATCTTTCAACAAATCGGGCGTAATGTTTATATCTTGACGTAATATTTACATCTTCGTTTTCTGTCATTTTGTACCGATCACATCACATGTTCAACTGTATATTCGGCCGATAAAATTCGCAACGTGTGCCCCCTCATAATCGGGCGTAAAAATTCGCTGGCGATATTAATCGCAGAGATTGGACGAAAAAATGCGCTTGTCTGCCCTTAGCATAACTATATGTAGCAAGGACTGGGAAGCTTTTCTAAAAGTGGAGGGGGTAGGCGCCACCAAAACTCCTTGGATTTCGGACACTCGATTTTCAGATTCAGGAAATTATCTGATAAAAATGACAAAAATATTTTGATGTAAATATTGGCGGTAGTTTTTCAGGGGCGTGCGCAAGAAAAAAATCCAGAAAGGTGTCCAAAATACGAATTTTATTGACCGCGGGGCCGCCACGATGAGACTTTGACTCTAGTCTCCCAGAGTAGGGTTTGGAAATTTTGAAAAATAGCGTAGTTTCCTTTTTTATTTCTTGCACTCACTATAATGTAATGGATATTCGACGACCGTGCTTCAAAAGCAGCATTTACAATGAAGTTAGCGCTATATAACGTCATACTTTGCTATGACGTTGGGACCCAAAATGGCGCCTGTAAATGAGTTGTCGCAACTTTACATATATAGGGCTTTGGATGGCACCATCCGATGACGTTATTTAAAAAAACGGTTAAAATGACGCAATGCCGATGTGACGTTATTCCCTCAAGATGAAGGAAGGGAAAAGCAGTATAGACTACTACGTAACTGGTGAATGAAGGTCAAATAAAGGGTTGATTGTTCTATATGAAAATCCCAGTAGGAGTATTAAACCAAGTAATACTGGAGTTTATAGCTTTCTCTGACTCGTGACATTTTATCGTAATGATGATTACACAACATTTCCTTCTATTCCTAGAGTCGTTTATTTTCTTACAAATTCATTGCACAGACAGATTAGGTGGTCTTCTTACTTGTTGATTCTGGCTTTTACTTTATCACCTTGTGCCAATATAGTACACGTGACTAGCAATGTCATGTTTCGTCTTCCCTTCTGTCTCATCTTAACCATTATCATTGCTATATTACCCCAAACTTTATTCTGAGCCCCTATACCTACATCTCTAAACCCCTTTTTTTCAACTACGTGGTTTTATTCTTTAGTTTTGACCAAGTTTACTGTAGTTTGACGGAGTTGATAATATCAACAGATTTTTTAAATAAGGGTGATATATAGGCCTACTCTAAGTGAAAAGTTAATGTTCCAATTTGAAAACAATTTTATGTCTGAAACTAAAAATGTTTAATATACATCTTCGTATCTACTTATATTATTCCATATTATCGTGATAGTAAAGCTTTTTATACATTTCCGTTTATTTCTATTATTTCAATGAAATCCATAAAAAATAAAAACCAACAATGGAAAAATTCCATTATTTGAAATATATTTTGTTTTCATTGTCTCGTGAAATAATGTAAGAAAGAAAAATCAATTTTTATTATTTGTTTCTCAAAATCTCAATTAATTGAATAAGTTTTTCCTTTCTCTTTTATTGACTCCAGAAAGCCAATAAAGCAGATTTTATCGCTTACAATCGATTTGGATAAGAAAATGAAAGTCATACATGTGTTATTTAGAAATTAAATTTGTGAATCTGGGCAATGTTTAAATCTGTATAGAAATTGAATTACAATAGCTGGATATTAAGTTTATAAAATAATAGTGCAGATAAGAGTTTCTTAAATATTTTATTTCTCTGAAAGGGACGCTATTATCAAAAGATTAGGTCTACCATTTATACATGGATTCAATGTTAAAGTTGGATTATTAAATAGTGTATAAATCATTACTGAAACTGGACAAAACAGGCGAAATAGCTAATTACCACTTTACTTTTTTATCAGAATATGCAAGAAATTGTTTACCCTATGTTAGTTATATAGATTGTCCGAAAGAAAGTTCAAGTTTGCACAGATCTCTCGGAATGGCATCAAATGGTATAGAAGGATGGAAATGGCCCGAGGGGGAGGATGTACTGAAACCAAGAAAATCGGACAAATTGAATGTCTTTAACTATGTTCAATAATTATCGGATTCCCCTACATTGGAGCCTCCAGGATCAAACCGTGTCAAGTGGCAGAGGCTAAAAGATGTCGACCCCGGTCTTTCATTGGAAACAAACAACGAGACAGACTAGAGAATAAACATAATAACCGTCAAATCATCGAGAAATATTCATTTTAGATTGGTAATGATTTTACCGCCAGCCAAAATCTATAAAATAAATATCACCGTCATATCTAGCCGGATCAGAATGGAGGGTCGCAACAGGTTATTAAAGATGGCGACCAGGCCGCAAGGTTAGAGTCGATTTAAGACTATTACGGACATTAAAAAACAATCTTCTAGTCTCGATTGTCTAATAAAGAAATCTATAGAGATCTATTGAATTAAACCATTCTAGTCTCGTTCGTCACATAAAGACTGTTATACACCATAAATTTTGAGAATTTTGTTTTCTAGTATCCCATGAATAGCACCATTTTGAAGATTTAATCTTGTAACAATCCAGTCTGATCTGAAGATTTCGCAAGCGTTCTTCTTCAGTTTTATGATTTACTTAAATTATAGCCAGTTTGTATTCGTTAAATTTGCCATTCTCTACAATATTAAGTCAGTGGTATTGCTTATAGCGTTTTTTTCAGACTTGAAGAAGCATACACGTCAGTAAAATGCAGTTTTGTTAGATTGAAATTATGAACTGAGATCTAAAACTAAGAAACAAATACCATCGCTTCGATCATAAAAAAATCACCCAGAGTTACACATCAGTAAATTCGGTAGAGATTCTGAATCTGGAAATATTTCTTGAGAAAAGTGTTCCCCAAGACCAACGTCCGATCATAGAACTGTAATATTATCTGGCCTGATGTACAACTGCTAGCTAGTGTCATCCTGGCTTAATCATTACAAAAAACGACTTTCATTTGTATTTCGATGTGATTGGAAACCAGCTTGAGGTGAATTCTTTTTTCCTACGGTTTGATTGCTGTTTAAATATGGTTTTAAACGTCTAGCCTAACCTCTAATAAGATATTTGAAGATCTTTATTAAATTATTGTCTTCCAATACAATCTATTTTACCTCTTAGACTAGATAGGGAGCTTTTTAATCGTATTATACAAAATATATTACAGTCGTACGGTCAAATTAATTGTTTAGAGATGGTTTGTTTGAAGATGGTTCATTTGGAGTGGAATTGGTAAATAATAACCCCATATCACTCTGCCGTTTGGATTTTGCATGTCGGCATGCTCATTTTTTTTTCTGTTAACCAATCCTAGAGTGTCCCTTCTTGCTTTCTTTCTCGATAGGTAATGTGTTATACTTAGTTTTAGTGTTCTCTTGTCAAAGCATTATAAGCAATATCACTCAAACCGTCGCTGGAAAATTTTTTTTAACAAAGTAGTAATTGTAAATTTATATTTTTTTCAATACACAATATTCTTAGAAGTGTCTAAACCATCGAACCCGTAAAGTAGCTAAATATTGTCTTTTATTAATCTAAACATTACAAAGTATTCAAAGATATTAAAAGTCTGATGACTGTTTGATTCTGTTATTTTAACCCCGATACTAATAGCGTTACGTCCAATGTTATATTTACGTTTCATTCACGGTTACGTTACGGTTCATTACTGTTACGCCACATCAGAAGTGCTTTATTTGTTGATCTTTCTAATGAAGCGATGGCTGTTACGTCTACTATCAAATTGGTTGAGTTTTCTTTTGATACAGACGTCAATGAATGCCAGTTCTATAAAGATAATATGGATACAGTCTTTCTTGGTGAATATGAAATAGTAATGTGATAAATGTCTACAATACGATGAAATATGAATGTGGGAAACGATCCAGTTGATCAACATAACGTTGTGTAAATTTACTTGCAATTGAATTTTGGATAGTATTGAAGCACAATTTGGACTTAGGTACACCATACCGCCTACATGCATTCCCTACTACCTTTCTCGATGATTTCCCGAGATTTCTTTTATATATTTCAGTAAATTTCGATTGCTAACTGTTTTACATAAAAAACTATCGCCTAACTTAAATTTAGGCCTAATCCATTTGATTAACAAAATTTAGCTCAAACACCTTAATTGAATTGATATAGTTAGTTTCGCACCCAATACCATCGTTATAATTAAATTAACATATTAATTAATATTAATTAATGTAAATTAATGACATGGATACCTGGTATCACTCCCCGTCTTAATTTCAGTAAATCTCGTAATTTGGCAGACATAATTTCTGCCATATGGTTTGTGTAAAGAAAGTCTTTATCAATATAGACTAGTCTACAGACTCTTTGTAGAATATTTTACAGACAGCAAATGAATATTCGGATGTTGCAAGGGATTAAAGTAACCTGAAGATATATGTACCACCAATGTCTCAATGTGGCGACGGGCGATATAGGAATAGTGGATACTGGCATCAGGGGCTTCTGTAAGTTGTGCTTGAAAGTATGATTTTATTCTTGTTAGGTCAGCTTACACTTGCTTGGGTCTACACAGTGCAGTGTTAATTTTGATCTGCGTCTTATGCAACATCAATCAAGCCGACGGTGGTTCGGTGGTTCTAGTAAATTGGAAATCGTGCCAATGCCCGCAATACGAATTTAAGAATTGAAGATTCCGTTGCCAACTGATGAATAAAATTGGTAGAAGTGGAATTGATAAGAAAAATTCTTGAAAATATTTTTAGATTTTGATGTTGGAATAAAGTCAAGAAATCATAATGGCGTAAAATCATCAGATTGAATTGAGAATTCTTTTCATATCGAGATTGGAATAATTTTTAAAAACCTTTCCATTCTCATATCTTGATTGTTGATTTACAAGACAACTCGTTCAACATTCCAACCATCGATTCCCTGTCAACATGGAATTTTCAGAAAAAAAACTTGCTCTAGGGCTCTACTTCCACTCGTGATAATTGCGGTTAAAAAGTCAGCTGTAACACTTGATGTCATTCTGACAGTGCAATTTTTATTCGGCTTTCGTTAATGATGCTCCACATATTTTTTATAAGGGAATAAGACAGACTATGCAGTTGCATTTTCAATGTCTAAATCCTCGGTTCACAACCTTTTGGACTCTTCGTACCCCTCTTTCTTTCAAGCAATCTTCTGGGGTACCCCTTCGCCCACCCTATATAACAATAAGAGCCAACATGAAAGTAAAAGGATATTTGTTAATTAATAGAGTTTGATATTTAATCCATTCCATACCGAGTGTCTAAATAATTTGATTCGAGTCACATTTCTCTGAGTTTTCTAATGAATTACAACCACTGTACCTCAAGCTGTTTGGAACTAAACAATTTTGTTATTAAATAAAAACGATGTAATAATATTATATCGAGTTTATCTGACAGATACTGGTATATAAAAAGATTGTTTAGACTAGCTCGAGGAGACTACGTATTAAGAAATCATATTAAATATTAGTATATTTGTAGTTACAGTATAAATATTCAAACAACAGGCCTTGAGAGAAAACAGGTAATTTTAGCAAAACGCTTGATTTGTTTTGTGAAGAAATACGTCTGGTGACAACTGTTTTAAAAACAAATCCAAATCTACAGAATAGAGTTCACTGCTGTATAAAAATGACATGGATTCGAAGCGAAGTGGGATTTAACGTCCTTTTTTGTATACCTGATTGGGCCAATGACCCTTTATTTTATAACTTCTGAATCTTTTAAAACAACGGAGGAACAATCTCAGCAACATGTGTAGCTTCAGAAGAACATACATTAATGTTAGTTGCATTTATTGTTGGGCATATACCAAGAGCATGCGATGGAAGCTGGAATCCGCCATCAATCACATACATGTAGTTTGGAAGTTCAGATATAGTTGTACTTTAATAACAATCCATGAACATCGTAGTAGTTGTTGTTTCTAAGTCATAATACAGTCAATGATATGGACTAAGCAGTCCTCCGAATACCGATGAATTATGATATCTATATGTTATGATGTTATTCCACTAGTTCCTGATTTACCTACACTACAGGAGAAACCAGATTACATTCTATAAATAGCCTGTAGATATCGGGAAATCTCTGGAGAGAGATATAAACGAAGAGATGTGAGAAATTAATGTCTATTTAAAATGGCTGTAATCACTCTACTTATTCTATTATTTATCAACTTTATAACCAACTTTCTGTCCCCTGACATTACAGTTTCTTTCTTATATTTCTCATGATATACTTCACAGATACTGATACACCATGGACCTTAGGCAGAATCAAAACCCTCACTTCCCAAAATGACTCATTGACATTCTTATGATATGCTGCTAGATAGAAGTCACTTACTTTTCTGTTTGACGATCATCTGAAGTATCTATACAACTATAAAGATGGTGCAGTTGAAAATTAGTCCCCTTCACTCCCGAATTGTAATGAAGGTGCTTAAATTGGTATGACCATCTTACAACTATTTCTCATGTAACGCTTTACAGATTTCGTAAGGATCAACAGTACAGCAATATACCTCTACATTTGTGATTAAAGAAATGAACCCCAACCCATCCGCAAAGAACATTATGGGTGGTTAGGTAATGTGGTACGATATCATCAGCTTGTTGTCCCTTAATAGCATAATTGTTTCTTATATTTCTTTTTGCTATACTTTACATATTGTAGCCACTGTCTACGTCGTTTGACGGTATTCTGAATAAATGTACCACATTTCTCTACAATAGTAAAATCCCTCTCTCCCAATTAGATTGTTGGTGCTCTACAACAACTGACGAAATTTCTGCCCCTTTACAGCTTCTTTTTAACACTCGCGACTTGCTCTGATGTATCATTTTCTCTGTCCGTCAGTTGTGGCTGAAAAAGCGAATAGATAGTAAAAGAGATAGTAAAAGAGATAGTAGAATTGTAAGTTAATAGTAGAGGTTGTCTAAAAAACAAAGCGAACGTTTGATGAAAAGAAAACAGTAGTAGACCACCTGTCTGTGAGAGTGGAGGTTGGAGGAATTAAACATGGCGTCTAGTTGAAGGAAACAGGGTTAAGATAAAGAGAATATTTAGAAATCTGAGTATCGACATTACTCTATAATATGGTAACTTGTGTAACAATTTGATCAGACAAGCGAGAAAGAAACATGGTGAGGAATGTTGGTAGAAAGATAAGACTTCATCTTTAAACTTTACAGCCTGGCTGGTGGTCGACTTTCATATATACGATATTTCCTTACTTTTAACGAAGTGAAGTTTCTTTTGACGTTAAATGCACTATCATCAGTACTGCTATATTTCTGTTAAGTAGCATTTTGTATGAAGTTATGTATTTTATGTTGATTAATATTTTTACAATATGTGATCCGAAAGCAAAACATTCATATGTCTTTGTATTTTACAACTGACTTTTTTTTGTTTTGGTTCAATTTCAAATCACTTGGTAATTTACTTCATTTCAACAACAATCGAGACTAATGATTTTTTGGAGGACATTAAGTTGGTTCATTGGCGATTAGCGGGTTTTGACTGCACTTCAATTACTGGAAATCAGAGACTATTATGTAACAGACATTTCCACTGTATAAATCACTCAACAGAATGACCTGATAATCGAAAAGACCGGAAGTCTTGATGATAGATAACGTTTGATCTCGCGATATGTGGTTACCAACACAGCACGTGATTACATAGTTACATCTTTCTTTCATTAAACATCTTGTTCATGTAATAGTATAGTTGTCAGATCAACTCGAGCATGCGCAGACGAGTGTAAATCAAAGAAAACGTGACAGCTGACAGGAATTTGAAATTCAAATTTTCATTTCCCTGGAGATGGCGAACCTGTCTTTATTGCAATTTTATCTCTCAACACTCTTACTTAACTTATTAGTCGCGTTGGGTGGATCTCACTTCCAGAGACAAGACTCGTAAAACATTTAATCTTGAAAACTCACTGATAATAAGAAACTGTCTTTTTACTGATTAACAAATTCAATATCGGGACTAGTTGACAAATTATGTCTTGATAAATCTCGAAATGCCAAAAGAAAAAAAAATGTTAACATTGTACAATGTTACAGCCAAGCACATTGAAACAAACAAACTTGCTTCATCAAAAAATAATATTTTTCTTCACTATGAGAAAGCATGTTGTAAATAATTGTATTGAACTTTGAAAATGACATAAAAGAAATGAACTGTGTATAAAAAGTGAAATTCAAGGTAAAAACTGACAATAAGAGTTAGATATGATGTATCGGTATCATGATTTATATCAGTCTAACTGTCCTAGTCTTTGTTATTTAATATCAACTATCACATGGTTACATTAATCTCATCCTACTGCTGAATCTACTGGGATGTATTGTGAAAGTTCAAACTCTGAAATTGAAAAGTGAAATTATTTTTTTATTTCCAAAGTGCTCGGTGGATATACTTACGTGGGGTTTCTTGGACAGTCATGTAACATTGGCTTCTATAGCATGGTCCATCAGCAACTTATCCTTGTCCTTAGGAATTACCATCGTATACATGTACTTGAAATGACAAATACGCTTTACAGTATTACTGTTTAATAGTTTATGCAAAATGATGCAATATGAGATTCTGCCAGCTTGCTAATATTACACTGTGTTCTTTAACGTTTATCACTTGGAGCAACCCTTTAAACATCAGTCATTGGAACAACCCTTTAAACATCAGTCATTGGAACAACCCTTTAAACATCAGTCATTGGAACAACCCTTTAAACATCAGTCATTGGAACAACCCTTTAAACATTAGACATTGGAACAAACCTTTAAACATCAGACATTGGAATAACCCTTTAAACATCAGTCATTGGAACAACCCTTTAAACATCAGTCATTGGAGCAACCCTTTAAACATCAGTCATTGGAACAACCCTTTAAACATCAGTCATTGGAACAACCCTTTAAACATCAGTCATTGGAGCAACCCTTTAAACATCAGTTATTCCGTTTTACGAAATTTTTCAAATTCGCATTTCTTATTAAACTGTACAGTATATAAGAAGAATAAATTATTTTTGTTTATGCATCGTTTTCTATCAAAATGTATCAAATTAGACAACACCCATTTGTTTATATCAATAGAATAAAAGATATATAAAATATAAATAAAAATGTAGAAATTGGAATAATTCCACTGTAAATTAAACTGTTCTTTTGATCTTCACAGACACGTTGTAACGATATCAAGCATTCTGTAGATATCAGACGGCGAGATCAAAGGATGTTGGCATATTTCAAAGAGTTTAGAATTCTCGAGAGTTTAAAAAGATTTAACAGAAGCAAGGTTGTTTTAAGATGTAATTTCAGAGTGTAATTGTTGTCTATCAAGATTAAATGTTTCGAATGGTTTCAATTTGTAGTACAACGGTAGAACTTATGACCTCTGAGCCTGATCTCCACGGAGAAACAGTTTCTGTCAACTTTCAAATAATAAATTGGTTTTATAGATATGAAATAGTCTCCTGGATGTATTTCGCAATTTATCCTTTGTAAGTATTGGTCATTCATAAAGACAGATATGTTCAATAGTCTCCATTAAAGCAATGGCTTAGAGATTAGGGTGATTGAAAAGCAACACGTTGCTATTCAAATAGAAGGCACTGGCGAAATACATAAGGAGAAATACATCAAAACATGTTGTTGATTGATTCAAGTCGAGATGATACTTTATAACGAATGGGTTAAAACTGTACCTGAAGTCGGATGTTATTTTTTAAACATTCACAGAGAGCCAATGGGCAAATTCTAGCAGGTGGTTAATATTTGAGGTCTATCATCAACCATTTCCAACTAATAAAAAATAAAATGATAGCTATTGCCTCTTGTCACTAAGAAAGAAAAACGTTTGCACAAAGCTTACGGACGTGAAATTCCATTTCATTATATTTCCATCATTGAACATGAAGACGAATGGGATTTGTGGTAACATGCAATTTCTCCAGTGGTCTGGAAAGATCATTATCTTTATTAGGCCATTACTGAATCTAGTTAATTACCCCGACTCTATTCATACTTCTTTAATATTTTAACACAACTTGTCACTTCCACTCATTAATTTTTAACAGAAATTGCTGCGAAGCCATCCACGCCATTTTGCTTTCGGCTAATTACGTCTATGTCATTGTAACCTTAGATCTGGAGATGTCCCGTTTCAATGACGTCATGGTCATCGTCTGCCCTTTGTCGAGACAGACGTGAATTTCCGACCGGAATCTGCCAAGGGTTAGATCAAGGATCTTGATTGGGAAGTGAAAATTAACATCAGCTTTGATTAGAAGTTCTGGTGATATTAAATCTCGACACTTCTGCCTCCTCGAGTTACTATTTATAGAACTGATTTCCCGCCAATGTGTAACTTCCCGTGATTAAGTTTTAAAATTTCATGTCAAGAAATAATCTGTTAAATGATATGTAAGTCTGGAATTATTTCACTTGTCTTAATATAATTCAAAATTGCACGATTACATAGACCTACATTACGTTTATAGTGTACTGTTACAAAGAGGAAGTTAGTCATGAATACACATTGTGCACTAAATAAATTCAAAAACATAGAATGACGTCGGCCCATTACGGATTCAGTTTTTGAATGAGAAAGCTTTTATTTACTAGAATAAGAATGATTGTGCTCTATATACATGTATAATGTTGTGTGGAAAGAGGTATTTTTCCAGATATACGCACTTCTACGAGAAGTATAAAAGGTATTATCAATTGTATAATTGCGAACTATCAAAGTTAGTCGTACCAGACTTCTGATTACCAATCTGGGGTTTCCTTAAGGGCTCAGGATACTGCAATGTGTTCTTGAAAAAAAAAATTCTATATCAAATATAAAACATGTGCGTTTCGTAGTTTAGTATATATATTATTAATTTGGTGAATAGGTCGCGGCGTTACAGACCGACTAATTAGGTCTACGACATCATAAATCGTCCGTAAATACCAAGAATTCCACCTGCCTGGCTAACAAAATAACTAAAGCTAAGAAATAATGAAGCCCGAGTAATAAAATAACTATATTTAATCTAGCATGCTAATAAACCCTCCCGAGAGATATTTACTTTGATTATTATCGTAAACAATTTATGCTCCCAGTAGATACAGACTTTCTTTGTCTACTGGAGCTCAGATGGTGAGTTCCGCCGACTGTCAACTTGTACTTTCAATTCATAGAAATACATACACTTGAAGCGCCTACGTCTACATATTTAAAACAGTACTTAATAGTTTACGACACGGACAACCACTTGTAGACTGTCGTAAATGTTCTAATGAAAGTATGGTCAATGGAACGGAGTTGAACATTCATTACTTTCCATAGGATTTCAGGAGCTCAGAGCACCGCGTGGTTATGGTTGTGTAATTTCGTTTCTTTAAAGACATGTTAATGTAGCTTCGTCGAGTCTTCGAGAGCAGTTGTCTAAGCTTTTCTATGCTTTTAGATACTGCTTTACTACCATCAGTTACAGGATTTATAATGCCCAGAATTGTGACATATAACAAGCTACAATGTCATGATTTGATTCATAAATATTTACAGGTTTGATAACATTAATACTTATAAGGATCGAAATACCACTTTGTATATGATAACTTTTCATTATAAATGCATATTTAAAATTGTGGGTCACATGTAACCTCAAACCCTTAGGTAGCCTAAACCTTTCTGGTAAAACAAGCCTGCAAGAAATCCTTCAATGAGATTAGATCCCGATGATTTAAGCGGTTTTTTTTTCTCCAAAATGCAAAACAATGTATCACTGATATTCATAAACAGATAATAACAATTCTCTCGCTGTTAAAATGATGATTAATGTTGTTTTCTATCATTGAGATCTGAACCACTAAACACATTCCTCTTCTGACACCCAACAGAAAACCACTCAGTGTATGCCACTTATTTCAAACGTTCAGATCTGATAGGGTATTTTATCAGACCAATGCAGAGATTTAAATATAGATCTAAACTCGGCATGAAGTGAAATCTTACGCCCTGCTGTTCGCATTCTTTTGAACGAACTTTTTGAAGTGTACATGCAGTTGAAATGACCCTACAATACTAGATCAATGAGGCATTCAAATGAACCTGGATCACAAAAATTTGTCGTGTCCGGTCTGGAAAGATGCGTTTGTTTTTATTACAGGGTGTAAATCGTGTCCGGGTATGTATTTGCTTCTTCTAATTGCTACCATATTGATAACACCGGAACTCATATCCGAACAGAATCTGTACCTCGTCTGTTCGCAGCATTGTGGATGTCCAGGATTAAATCACAACATAAATTGAGATTGTGTCATCACATTTTTAAATCTAATTGCTTTTATCCCCAAAACTCAGATTAGGAAAAGGAACTTTATTCGATGTATATATAACACTCGACCGTATGATATGCAAATATGTAAATGGGTTTGTGTGTGAAAGAAATGAAAACAATTGAACATTGAAACACTTAAATTTGACAACCGTTTAAAATTTGACGACTTAACAGCTTTTTGTTTCGATTGATAATATCTCAAATAATTTCAAAGTATGAAAATAATTTACAGTGCTGAACTGTAATGGACGTGCAAATATTATTAATCTAAACTTCTACAGTCGATTGATGGTTTTTAGATTTGACAGTTGATTATGATTTGAGGCTCAAGCAGCTTTTCTTTTGACATAAAAACTTTTATTGATATTATCTTAAACATTTCACATATGTGACGATGACATGTGTGTGATTTAGATATCTCAAGCGCGTAATGTATGTGCATAGATAACAATCGTAAAATATATTTTACATTTTGACCCTCAGATGACCCTTCTCATGTTTATTCAAATTATTAAAATCGTGCAGTTGGCAAATTCCTGTAATTTTTTTAAAAATATGCTAGAAAATAAATCAATCTGTGAACTGGATGCTGTCAGTTAGTGTAGGTTAGATTTTCCAAATAGCCCATTGAGGGAAATATGTCTTGTGGATTGGTTCTGCACACCATGCATTCCAAACCAAATAAAAGTTGTCAAGATGCTTCAAAGACCAAGTTTTCCATTTAATCCATACTCGATTTCTTTTAATTTCGAATACAAAAGCATCATTTAAATATGTCAATCTTTTAAATTGGTAAAACTTTACCACTGTCTTAAACATAAGCATGTGTATTTAGTCCTGAAGCACTGTTACTGGGTTGTCTACATTGAATCTGTATAACACATGATGTAAGGTATTTTATCTGAACCAAACAGAACTATTTTTAACAGTTATCTAGTGGAATACACATGTTTTCAAGGTATGCTAGATCTTAGATGAGTTAAAATTATGATAAATTGTTCGAATGTTAAAGCCTTGCCAATTTTTTTAATCACTGTATGATTTTTTTTTGTACCCTCTATTTGAACTGTTTCAGTTATATTTACAAGTATAGAAAGCAGGGCTCCCCTAAATCTGATCAATAATCATATAATGATACTCATATTTGGTGGTATTTCAATACCATTTTACCATGGAATGAACATCCCCTTTAGTCTCGACTTTTGTGATGATATATTCAACAATTTTGATGTAGATACTACAGCAACAAGTAAATTCATTACAATCATTTTTATGATCGGGTTTCCCACGACCTGATTTGGTTACAAATATCATATCAAAAAATAATATTCTTTTAATATATTTTTATGGGTTGTTCTTTTTTCGCCGATTAATTTTTCAAGTGTTTTAGAAGTCGTATGGGAACACCCAAATCCTCACGACTGTAAAGAAAGAGCCGAGGTCATCTCGGTCTGGGGTCATTATCGCAAATCCTCTCTGAACAAAATCAGTCATAAAACAAGTGGGTTTAATCCACTAAAACACAAAATAGGGAGTTAAGCTGAATATAGTGGCGTGTGATTGACCATACTCATGACGTGCATTGTCCTTATTTGTCAATGCGTTCTATTGATTGGAAACGACAACAAACAAGTTTTGAATGAGACCAGGACCTAGGTTCACTTGATAAAGCAGTATATATTTTATTAGATTAGGAGGCGGGACCAGTCTATAACCAATTCATATATTTTATTTGTAATAATCGCTTGATAAAGAATCTGTTATATCAACTGGTTTAAATCTTTTCACAGCCGAAACATGTAGAGTGAAAAGTTATTATTGAGGTCCTTTCTATACCATTTCGATATTTCTAAAGGGTTTAAACTCCTCTTTATAGAATAAATTATACTGAGGCCTAATACCTTAGTGAATAGAGAGTTGTATTGAACAGTCTTTCCCCCATTCATTCTGAAATAATGTCCAAACTATTATCAAATGTATCTTAATCATAGATTTTGAATTGATCTCTTTGTTTGTATGCGTCCTGTGAATACCATGTTGTACATGTTCGTTTGTTCATTGAAAACCATTATTTAACTATCGCCTAGGACATCCTGTAAATATTTATATTTCTCTTTCATGATGGAACTAAGTCGGAAAACTTTCCTATTTAACCTAACAAGATGCAAATACAAGTATTATTTCATTCAAATCATGAGGCAGAGATATATCATAATATGTGCTTTCACAAATTTATTTTGCAAAACAAAACTCATGTCAATGATGATGAGAACCACATAACATCACTACCAACCCATAAGAGATTTTTTTTTATCTATTTAGATAATATGTCGTCAATAGTTAAGAGTTAATATTTTTTATTTAAACATACATAATAACTGTTTTCCATGTGAATTTAATATACTGATTTGTATGGCCCTGGGCTATAACTCATCGTGATAATTAAAAGAATGTTTGGTTGAATAGGTACGAGTATAACAGGTGAGTCGAATGGGTATTTACTCTTATTGAACCTATAGAAAAACACTCATATACAACTTCATAATGATAATAATCTTTTTATTTATCTCGGTTGGTTGGTAAAAACTGTCCTATTACCACCAGGGTACCGTTCGCGAAGTCAATGTCGGTAGCTTTTATAGCCCTACACGATGGCTCTGAAATGCATCAAAGATGCTTTGCAAACCCAGAATTCGGACGCTTTCTAATGCATTTGGTTACATCCATTAACTGATTATAGAAATAAATACATGTAAACATAATGCCAGAGTTTTAATTCAAACTGTGTGGATCTTCAGGCAATGGATAGACCTACTTCATCTTCTACATTGGACAGTCCGCTCCTTGGTTTAACTAATTTTATTTCGACACTAGATAATACTTGAGAAAAGTACGGTATTTTACACCAAAAAAGTTATAATCCCTTATTAAAAATAATAACGTTCTCAGAACGTTCAGGGCTGGTGGTTCACGAAGGAAAATACTCGTAAATTGACTCGACTGTGTAATTTCATTAAAGATTTTTCTCAGCTTTTGTCTCTATTTGCCCTTTTTGTATCTACCTTATAGGTGTGTATTTTATTTGATGTTTACCGCTGACACTGTCATTTGTTTACTAGAAACCAAATCGATCAATTTTGTCATTCATTTAAAATTCATGCATCAATAAATTCGCTTTATAAAAATATACCAAGCTATTGAACAATAGAAGAAATAGAAAAAATGCATTCTTCACATTGTTTGACAGAAATAAATGTACATTTTCTCTACATGGTCTTATATTTATGCCTTATGGTTTTCTATGATATATTTATATTATAGTGCAAATATGTTATGACGTTTAAAGTAACCCTACTACTCCTATATACTCGATCGATTTAAGTTTTACCTCTGATATTTACAAAGTTTTAAAAATAAAATATTGTGGTTATAAAGATTTGTAGGATAATCCCCTTTTATGCGAGTTAAAATTGTAACATTATGTCGTGTTTAGAGGTCTCTTTTACCAGTTATTCACCTGTTCGGTTTCTGTTCTTGGGATTCTATCATTTTTACCACCATGTGGGTGTCTATTATAGTGAGAGTTTCCCCTGAGATCACATTCAGCTCAGTATCTAGTGGACATTGTACAACGAAGCGTATTACGCCGCGTAATTTTGAGGCGGATTTCGATGCATATTGGGTTTGTGCATGGGTTCTAATATTCCAGAGTAGCAATCATTGACAATTTGTGATAGTTCCTTCATTTATTTTAATTTTCTGTTTAAGGGTATTGATTGGGCTAGCGTTCGAGAAAAAAAACACGAGATGGAAGTTTTGCGAATTACTTATTTTTTTTGGGCTCAGATTGTAGATAATTATTATTACTTTATTTGTAATTTATATAGAATGAAAAAAAACGAAAAGAAATTACGTATTTCGTTAGTTTTTGCTAAAAAATTAGGAAAAAGTAGCAAAATGTGTCCCAGTTGATACAAGATTTCTCAGCCATTTTTTATTGGAAAATTACGATCTTGGTCTTGATTGAAAGCTTATTCAATAAGGATGATTTTTCGAAAATTCTAATCAGTTTGGCCCCTGAAAAATGTTTGCCGTACCTACGTGTAAATTTTCGTAAATTTTCGTATTTCCATGGTAACCACCAAAATAATATTTTTTTTTGGAAAATCGCTCTGTACGTTTCTCGGCAATGTAATTGTCTACATTTATGCCAAGTTTGATGTAGATTGATCCATTCACATTTTTTTAAACTTGTATCAAAGGTTTGAAATGTCCAATTTTTATGACATGTTTGAAAGGGCTGTCAACTCATTAAAAAAAATCTGATTGACATGAAATCAACCTTAAACTATCGAGCAGGACCCCAAATCATCAACAAATGCACAACAAGTCTCAAGAAATCATTATTTCATATACTTATTCCATTTTTTCATAACGTCAAATAGCCCAATTAACACCCTTAAGTTCACAAAAAATCCAGTTTAAGTTTGTTGACCGCCTTCTCCATTCTTTACAAGATACGGTTTCATAAAACAGCAGGAGTTAATATCATTTCACCAAGATACATGGGTTTTGTTTGTTTGACATGTTGCAGTTTGTCTTTCTTTGAAACATCCAGCTTCATCGTGACAATGTAAAATGAAATCTTTTCTCCACTAAACCTAATTAGAATATTACAAAATAAAACTACAAAATCGCATGTCATCACAATTTTCAACCATGTTCAACTCAATTGGAAGAAAATTGAATTTTCAATACACAACTCTGAAGGGACATTGTCACCGGAACTATCTTCTGTTCAAATTATATTTCGTTGATTTATAGCTGGATTAAAATTATTTCGTCAGAATATGTTTCTAGTCTAGGTGATATAACATGGCTTAAAATCTCGCTTTACAATTTTCAGGTTATTTGCCACATATCCTAGTGTACCTCCGCCTGTTTTATTGAAATCGAAGCAATCTCAGCACCCACTGGCTGTTCCCTTTAAAGCGATACAACCTCTTAGAATGAACAAAAAAAAAAAGAGTATATTTCCATCAACGATGTCCAAAGTATACAAACAGAATGCAAAAAACCCACGAAACTATGTAATTTTCCATATAATAACAGGTTATTATTGATAAACGCATTAAATTTGATTAAGGGTTTTTCAATTATTGTATATAAACATTGTTTTCTGGATTTATCAGATTATTTAGGTAATCTGTTGTATAGTTATGCAACCAGGCAAGTTCATTGATGAATATAAACTCCTATTGACCAAATTTGAAAATTAATATTTTTTGTTCATTCTAAGAGGTTGTATTCCTTTAAATTAAATACAAGCACAACTCGAGTAAATTAAATCAACTTGTACAAGTTACAGCTTGTCATCGACCAGATAGAAAAAACCGTTATTCTTGTATTTAATCATTGAGAAAATTTATTTAAATTCTAACTGAATTGAGAAGATTTGCTTTATAATATGGTTTGAATCGGATTATAAGGGTGCATATAAGAATGGGGTTAAGTCGGGTTATAATTCGATCTTGTAGTTCTTGTATATTCTTGTTATCATAGCCAAATATTTTTAATAATTTAGGATGTCGTGTTGACCGCTGACAGTTTGGCGAGGAATTGTCCTATTTATATTTTTGAGTGTTGAGCAATTGTCGTACTGTTATATAGCTTTTCGAATTATAATCCTATGTCAGTTTTATGTCAATTTAGCATGCCAATATTAATAAGTAATCTATGTATTGGAAATGGTATCCTGTATTGAAAACGGCACTTCTTGTGAACGAGTGAACCGATGAGTATGAAATTGCCTAAAAAGTAAAATGCATAACATCAAACATTTAAACAGGTGTTATATGTATAATGATCACGAAATATACATGTATATATTTTTTTAATCGACTTATTTATTGACCTACAATTTGCAATGAAATTAGGTGAGAGTGGTTGTATCAACAATATGTAATTGGAATTACGAAATTAGGGACTGTAGATTGTAACATTACGCTAATGACAAAGTAACGAAAGCACAGGCACAGGACGTTTAAGTTTAATGTTCTTTAAGAAACAAAATGTGCGTATTAGCTATTTAGTGTTCGTAGTTCTAAATTCTGTAAACTGTAAAGGTTAGGGAATGTAAAAACACGGTAATATTGCGGTTTTAACTGCAATTTCTATATTTTAGTGTACGAAGCCTTGTTATCTTCTTGCATTGTTTTATATAAGGCAGGGGCGGATCCAGGATGTAGAGAAAGAGGAAGGGGAATCTGAAATATAACATGATTCAAATTTAAAGGTATCACCAGAGGATCTAAGTGAAAAATTTGTTTGTTTGACCAAAGACAATAGGTCTATCACAGTTTTAGCATTCAGAATGTTATATGTTCAAATATCTAGGTTGCATTCTAAAGTCGGCCAGCGTTTTTACATTTGACGTGCATTAAACTTAAAGCTTAACTTTGATGTTAAAAGAAGTGAATATAACCCGGTAATGAAATAATACGACACCGTCTACATCTTGTATTAGCGCTGATGAAGTAAATCCACAAAAGTTAACTTCAAGAGAGAGAAATGAAGTGTATGGAATCGGACTTGATCTGTTTCATTATGGCGGTATAAGGATCAACTTTTTATTCCCCTTGAAAACAGTTCACTCTATCAGAAGTAATTGGTCTTGTAACCAACGACGCCATCTTGAAAATTGTTTCTTTGAAGTCTGCAATCATTGCTATTTTCCCGCGTCTTGAATTTCAAAGAGATTTGAAGCAGAAGTGAGGGAATAAGAAAGTTACAGTTGGTGTTTTGTCAACTTATGAAAGGTTTCAATCAATCATTTTACTTCAATTTGAAATAAAGAGAGTTGATTGGTGTAAAACTGTCTACTTACTGAGAAATGATTTTTTAACTTCTGCTCTGAATAATGCAAAATCTTGTTGAAATCTGTCCTGTGGATGCAGCTAAGAAATCGTTGATATAGCCATTGATTATGAAAGAACTAATGAAAGATATGAAGTAGATGTATGAAATAACAGAGTAGGGGTCGGCAGATATGAATTACATCTTCTATCAACTTCTTCGCTAGACCTTACTTATTCTCTGACATTTCTTACAATAAGATCTAATTAATCACATTCAACAAGTTCATGATTTAAAATCTTCGCCACTTCGGAAATATCATAAATTTGATGTCCTACTGTGTTTGGTTAGATCTGAACGGAATCGGTAATAGACCATGTTTCAATGACGATTCTTCAATCATCACTCAGCATTGCAGACTTACTTGAATATTGAACATTGTAAGGCGATGATCTGCGTGTTTGAAAGTGTTTATCTGATATGGAAAAGGCATGTCTAGACAAAAACGTTCAAAAATACTTTATATCTTGAATATGATCGAGTTAACCCTCATGTTCCATATAAAAGAAGGTGGCCCTAAAGCTCCAATCAGGATAAAATTTCTGATATTTCTTGTGAACACGAATCATTCAATGGGGCAATTTAACCTGCCTTGTTTGAATTTCTAACTGTTCTGGAACTGTAACGCTTCTATGCACTTTTTTGTGTGTTCGTTGTTGAATTGTACATTTAAAATATAAATGGTTAATACGTTTCACGAGTCACAATCAACGTTAATGATCGTGTCATGTAGCGTGTCATGTCAAGTAGCGAACGATTGCAACAAGACAGCTAATGATGTAACGTATACCTAATTACCAAAGTGATATTCATTAAAACATCAAATAAGGAAATAATTAAAAATAAATGATGTTCTAGAACGTCTAATGGTAATTATTAAACATCTATACAAGTTGAAACGCGACATTTTTTATAAGTTAAACATTATCAATATATCTCATCTATTAAATAAAAACTGTTTTTTAATGATCGATACATATATTATCATTATATTGATTGTTAATTAGTTAGCTTCCTGTAGTTTTTATTTTACCTTGTCAGTCACTTGTTACTGGCCTTGAATGTAAATAACCATGAGTCAAGTGCGCTTGAAGACAAATACTGAAAATCAGAAAAAAGCGCTGAGTATTTGAGCGCTCACTATTTTCTGAGTATCCAGCATTGAAGAATCTTTCATGGATTTCATACAGTGAACAACAACGTAATCTGGTTGATGCTTCAGAAACAAGTTCCTGGAACTAAAAACAGGAATCATTTATTCATTCTATTAATGGATTACCCATGTAACGTTTCAACTCAAGTATATCGACGTCTTTGTCTTTCACTCTTCATTTTCCCCAGTTCGTCTATTCTTTTTGATCATCGATTCGCCATCATATTTATCTACTAAATCAATCGTTTTGTGTTCAATGAATCTTAATTCCCACAATTTAACCGATATTAGTTTGATAAATATTATTATAACACAGATGAATGGACTGCTCAATGGGAGGTGGGGATTCAACTGTGGGATAAAACTAAAGTAAACACAACTCATCTTACGTTGAAGACAGTTTTATGAAAAGACCCTTTTCGTATTTTGAAGATTTCTCGACGATTCCAATGTATTTCTAAGATGTCGTCGTAGACTGACTGTAAAAAAAAAGACTAGTTAATATAGAGAAGATATCGTATGGCATAATAAAAGATTAATCGTGAACTAGAATATTTAGTTAGTAGTGTGCATCTCAAAGAATCTGAAAATACATCTTGACTGTAAAAGCATTAGGTTCGAAATGAAAAACAGCGCTTTCTCTTTTCTAGTTTATCTTTTACACTATGAGAAAACCTGAAAAGTAGGGCATACAATTTCCATCCTGATTAGTCACGCCCATACCTTTATACTTATTCCCGTACAGTAAATATCGACCTCATTCCCACTCTAGTCTCCACTATACATTATAAATCTCGGAAGTATGTTTTAATAACTCGAGGTTGATTAAACATTCCAAGAACAAAAACCTTTTTATTGAGATGAAATATAAACAGAGAGGAATATACGGTGAGGGTGATATGCCTAACTTGTCTTTTCAACTTTTTTATCGCGTTAGTTCTCGTAGGTAATGTAAGTCCCTAATTTTGCTGTGGCCCGAAACCAATAATATACGGGTAATCCCACTGAAAATTCACCATTGTCAAAGGAAACACTGTTTCAAAAAGCAACGAAAACGGTGGATTAAATTCACATAACTGTAATTTTTGACCATTTCAAATTAGCAAAATAGGGTGTGCCTGTTTCTAAGAGAAAAAGCTAGATATCTGCTTGGAAGACATGTCAGCTACGAAATCGTTCAGATGGGCGTTTTACACCTACCTAGTCTCTCTGGTACATTGATTAAGCAGAAAGCGACTAGAATAATATATCTCTATTGAATTTCTACTAGATTTTATTTTTATAAAACGAAAGTAAAATAGACATGTTGTTTGTTATCTGTGGTGATTTTTACTGTCATCTGTTCTAATTTCAATATTTGTTTAATCTGATTTGTTCACTCAAGTCAGTGGCACAGAGAACAGATATTGACTTGTTGAGAGAATGAGAGGCTGAACAAATGTAAATGCTGCTCAGATGCACAATCCCTTATATTCATAAGCACATCAGTAAGACCTTCTTTTGAGTATTATATAAACAAATTTGTATGATACAGCAATTGATATTCGTATTCAGTTAATAGATAAAACAAGGTCAGACGCTATTTATGAACACAAAACAAAAACTCTAGAGCCATTAATTGCAATATGATTATTAAAGAAATTGAAAACGAGGAAACGTTTTGTTGTTTTGTTGCGTTGGTTTTGATCGCTATAAGTTGAAATGTTATTAAAATGTTTAAGGAACCCTTTTTTAGTATCGTATCTAGTGCTCACTGAACTACGCCGACTCACATGTGCTTTAAAGATTTTAAATTATGGTTGCCCTATCATGAATGGCTAGTACATGTGACTGTGGATTTTGAAATCAAATCGCAAACTGGAATCTGCTTTTAAAGGTTATCGTTTTGTTGGAACTTTATAAATATAATACATTTGGAAGTGGACGGGGGGCTTGATGTTAAACCCAATTGTTGACATCTGGATGTTGGTGAAGGTCGTAATGCTTTGGTGGATACACCTATTGAACGGCATTCATATTTCAATGGAGTTTTTGTGCTTTTTGTAGAATTTGCTAATCAAACTGTTAGAGGAAACAAAAAGTGAGATTCTCGACAACTCGTGTGTGAACTGAAGATTGAGATCGTGAAGTTTGAGTATTGATTTTGAAAAGTGGATATTTCTTTCACCGCCATTACAATAATTACACTCAAATCTTTTTGACATTTTAACTTCAAGGTTTTACATTTTTAATTCCACGTTTTCATCTTTATCAATTTTCTTTCTTTAACTTGAAAATAGACAATTTCCTTTTACCGTATTGGATCTAATACCGTCTTATAGTTTCTTGAATCGTTTTTGCTAAAGAGTCGTATTATGGCATTCCGTAAAAGATTGCCATAGAAGTTGAAACTCAACAAGGCTTATTTCAACAGTAGCTTTTGTCACAGAATGTTATTATATTCCAAAGAAATAAAAAGTATGTAAAATACGAGTGAATCTAATGTTTTAACAAAAGGTTATGTTTGAAAGTTTACAAAAAAAGGGAGAAATATCAGGCCAATATTTGGGTTGTAATTGTATCTGTTTACTTTTTAAAAGAGTCCAAACTATTGTAATGAAGTTGTATATAACCACTCAATGTTCTAATTTCGTTATTCTGACCTCGCGTAGTTACTCTTTTCAGTAATGCTCTCACTTTCAGTTTTAACTTTGCTTTTTACAGGCTATCGCATGGACATTTATAATTAACAAAGAAACTCATACTTAAGCATAGTGAAATTTGGCTTAGAACGATTTTTACTTGTTCTACGTCCTACTTTGAGTAGTCTGTCACATTTAATAGAAACGTTTCATACACCGTCTTCAAATTCCGAATGGACCTATTAAACATTCTTGTAGACAGGAATATGAAGGCATGACCGAGACTACATGGTTGTATGAAATCTATATGCCATTTTCACAATTGCTTTCCGGAGTATATTGAACATGCCGGGGGAATATTCCAAATCTTCACGTTCTTCCGGGAATAAGATCCTACAGACGTGATGATGGTCAATATAATGTAAATTGGTCGTATTTGATGAATTAAACCAGTGAGTCGGGCCAAAATCAGAAATAATTTCTTAGGCTGAATCTTTTTATTCAACAGGTCTTTTAGGTTTTGATATATTAGTTCAGTGACCTTTTACTTTTCCATGATTGAAACATTCGATCCTAGTAAAGTTCGAAATAATCTTTTTGAGCGTTCAATCCTTGTGATTGCCGTGTGTCATCAAGACAGACTAATTAAGATTTCGGAGAAAGGATCTCCCAAATGTTCAGGCCTAGGATGGAACAAATACTTTATTGAGAAATTGGGATTAAGGGCCTGGATTCTGGCTTTTCTTCTATTCTGATCTAAAATTAAAAAAAAAACTCGCCCATTCTGCGAGTGGTTGCCTGTTTATGCATTGATTGGTTTTAGTTTGCTATGTGCAGTTTGTAAAGGCTGTCTAAGAGCATTTATAATGATATTTGCTATAAAAATGATGTCTCCTCTTCAGAGCTCTACGACTAATAACTACAAATTGAAACCTGCCGGTTTGGAATGATCAAGTCAGTTTTTTGTGAGTGATTTGCACCTAATTGATTTAAATCTGTCGAGACTCTTCAATAGTTGAGTAGCAGAGGAGAATTTCCACATGTTGACTTGTCAATCATAGCGTTAAGAACAATCAAGGGTTAACTCTCTTCAATTCTTCCCATTTTCTACTTCCACTCTGCTGAAATCTCGAGAGGTTCTGATGAATGGGATTAAGAGCCTCCGGACTTGCATTTTGAAGTGGAAGCATGCAATGGCTCTAGTATTGAAATACATTATGATCAGTAGTCCAGTATGTTACTGTAAGAACTAGTAAGAAGTAAAAGTCTCACATAATAATTCATCCATCTTTTGATCATTCTTAGTACATGTATACTAAAATGCGACCTTGTTATTCTAAGATTAAAGTGCAGAAACCAAAGGTTAAGTTAAATTATGATTTTTTCTCGTAACATTATATAATTGGTGACTAACTGGAAGAAAGAGCCCATTATGGTATTATTTGATATGCATATTCACCATCTTTCAACGCCGGAAACTTCAAATGATCCTTATATGACCATCAAAAACAATATGAACGAATACAGCATCTCCTGTGTGTTATTGGTAAGCAAATAACACTGGCAGCTCCTGTCAATAATTTCATTGTGTCAGAAATGCCCAGATTTACACAGTATTTCATATTGATCTTGATGGTATTGTCTCTACTCCGATACATCCACAAATCACTTCCCATTGCTTGTTTAAATAGATCGATAATCGATTAGCTGTGGAATCAATCAGAGATCATGTTATCCTAGCTTTGATCTGATTTCAATAGGTTATTTATCTGGTCATTGATTGTTATAAGAGAAAATGATATACAGAGTTATATTCGGTCAATATCTTTTATTCCCGGTCATTTATATACTATCATATATAGATAACACATTTTATAAGCTATTGAATAAACATTTAATAGAACTTAATAATAAACATTTACAGTTCTGCTCTGCTCCTAATCGGACTTATCACGGGTAAATCTACACTCTGAAGTTAGCTCGTTGAAGGTATTTTCGCCAAGACAGCAAAATTTCCCACTCTCATTTTTTTTCTCAGATTATCTTCAACGTGGAAGAAAGTTAACAAATATAAATGAATTCCGTTTTCACAGACAAAGCAATATTTTGAACGAATCCAATTCTGTCAAAACGTTATAACACAATATTATAAGTTATACCTGAAAAATAGCTTAATAAATGATAGCCTTATCTAAGCCTTATGATTTCGATCTTGTGTGAAATCTATTAACTTTAAATATTTAAATTGTAAAATAAAAAAGTAAACAATCGAGCACTTTGTGAGTTTTTTTAACAGCTACCTTTTTTTCGAAGAGGATCTATTCTAAATTAGAGTAGGTAAAAACTGTAAAATTAAAGTCAAATTTGCTCAAAGTTAAGAAAGATGTGAATAAGGATACCATTAACAAATTCGTAACTGACAGATAGTAAGTAATAGGTAAAAACTGTAAAAGATGCTAATAAGGATAACTCTGATATATTTGTAACTGACAGATAACAACTTGTAAATTGTAATTTAATTCTAATCTGATGATTTCCAGGTATGATAATCACATTAGAGTTATTTAAATTACTATCATTTCAATTTTTCTATTTTTCTGATTCATTTCGATAAAGTTGGGAGGAGATGAACACATTGTGTAGTGATATTTGTAAATTGCGGTAATTAGGCTAACCCGGGAGTTTCACTTCAGGTATTACTGGTTCATTTAACGCTTTAATCATCCGTATCTATTATTTCCTAGTTTTTTCAATTTCAATTTCTCGTTCCATATAGCAGTCAAGAATAACTTTCAATCACTAGGGTTGACCTGTTTCCAATATCCTGTTCGCCATTTAGAAATCACTCAGGATTAAGGATCAATATTTAATTTTGCTTTTTAAAAGAACGTTCGCATTGAAGATTGACACTTGCTACATTTGTCGCACCTTCTAATATGATTTCTGATCCTCCATGTCTATCAGCTTTGCACATTTAAAATCTGTCGAAATATACTTTGAACTGTATCAACATTTGTGCATAGATGATCAAGATGGCAGAGGATATTTTGTCTGTTTTTGGATCTTATCTAATCAATTGCCACGTGGATTGGTGCATGTCGATTTTCGACTGTATCTACTTTAAATATGTCTTTCTTACAAATAACAGATCAAATAACAGCGTTTCGTTGAATTGAATATTGATATCGTGATTTCTTGTTAATGGTCAATATCAGGAAGATGCTAGAGCTGCTGCCATTGTTTAAACTTACTGTGAAACCCATTATTGTTCATTAAACCCGATACAACTCAGTGGAATAATATGTTTAATATTTCCGCTGTCTCCATTCGTCAACAGATTTACCTGAATAATTCAACAGGGTCAGCCAATTGCATCGTCAACTCTTTGGACAACAAGTTGAAGACGTGTTTCAGCATCTACATTGGAACCACATAATATACATTTACACTAAATGTAACTCTGCATTTGATGTCGAGATTTTGCAGAATGTCGGGATACTCAGAGCCCCGTTCCACAAACAATCTTAAATGTCATAAGTGTGGAATTTTTCATCGAGAAATACCAAAATTACGTCAATATTGATCGTAAGATTATTTATGAACAGGGTATACACATAATACACTCTATTTAAAAAATGGATTTTGAAACCTCGTTTCTCAGATACGCCTCTTGTATAAGTGGGTCAATTTTAAATTCTTGTGAGAGATAAAGGCTGACAACTGCAGTTTGAACAGCCTATTTAAAGAAATATTTTTAAGGATAAATTCACAAGCTTCCTGTCTACATTATTGATCATTAGGTGACGTAAAAACATAATTGACTTCGTTTTTATTCTACTGTTAAGTTCCGCTAATAGATCACGTTGAAAGGAAAATAACTTAGTTGTGGGATAATTTTAAATAAAGTTACATATACTTGATTAAAAATGTTACGTACATAATATCAGATCTAATACACCAAGTATATGTACTAAAAGGTAGTGCTTCGTTCAAACTGCTATTTAATATTATAGAAAAGCATAAGTATAAAGAAAATATCAAGCAAAGATAGTGCTTGGGACAGATCAAAGACCGTGACTGTAACCCGACTGTAACTTCTGAAAGGATCTATATTTCAAATCTCATATATTATTCTGTCTTTTTAAGAATTCCAAACAAGACTCTATAATCAAACGTATAAGTAGAATGATGGAATATTTGATGTTTCTGACAATTATTCCTAGAGATTGATTAATACTTGATGAAACAAGGGTCGTGTTTGATTCAACTCCTTAAACCGGGGTCGAGTTTGATTCAAATCGTGTGAATACAATTTACGAATGACACGTCACTGCTACATCAATGGCACTCGATTTGTCAAATTCATATCCATACGCCAAATCTGTTTCAACCCAGAACTCTTGAAATAATAGAATTCCTCTACAAGAGCCTGTGTGCTAATATTGAACTACAGTTGACCAAATATGATTACTATTTCACCATTGCTATCAGTTGACCTTCACATTGTAAACACAGGTCAAATATTCCATTGACAACCAATCAAATACCGACAAATCAATAGTTTAAATATTGACCAATCACGGCTAATCTTTTAAACCATCTCTCTTATCTGTCTTGGATACAATCATCATGACAGAATTTGTGATGGTTTGAATTTCTGGTCTTTCAGAAAGTCGATCGTCAAATTCACAAACATGGATGATAAATGTGATATAAATCAATTCAATTCATACCAAATTAACTATATAGCTCGTATATTTTACTTGTCGCAATGTAGGTTTGCTATGGTCAGAATGGAATTATAAAATGCTAACGTTGGCACTTTGCAGACTTCAAGATCTAATTTCACTTAATTTTGCTTCCTAAATCTTAATTAAATTCGAAGATTCAATATATAAAACATTTTTTAAAACCAAAATGCTTATTAATATAAAGCACTAACTTATTGATCTACATTCAAATCCAAAAAACTTGCACAAATTTGTTGTTTGGGATACACATACTGGATTTTTCATAGACTACGACCGGATGTTTTGAGTTTCAATTGCACGGGAAGCCGCCAATGAAGAAATAGTTACAGTCGAATCAAAATGTCCGATCAGAATGTTTACGCGCCCTCAAACTTTCTTTGAATCAGTATAATAAAACAATTTAACCATTTATTTAAATAAAAAGCGACAGTTTATCTTGATAATAGACCAGTTTAGACACCTACCACCCGTCTTCACTTGACCTATCAGATCCTTATCGACCAGTGTAAACTTATTATTACAATAAACGTATAAGTCACGTCAACTCGCATCATCCTTATCTCGTTTTATCTCGTCCGCCATCTTGATTTCACGCTAAGATCTCGCCATGACGACAGGTGATGCCAATTAGAACGTCACGTGACATGGTTTTGTTTACATGCTATGCTGTATATTAATTTCCACCATGCTGTGAATCTCTGTTTGAATATGTATTAATTTCTAATGAATTAAGGATCAACATTGTTAATTAGATCAACACAATCAATCTAAGATGGCGGCGGCGACGGCGTCTGGTTTTTATTGACAACTTGTTAAGACCGTGTTACAGGCATTACATTTTAATTTTGTTTTCAAAACAAACCAACCACCCAATAGGCCATAAACAAGATGTGGCTTTGATTAGAATGTATGGGAAATGCCCGCGTTTTATATGTGTAAACCGTCTAATATATGAAATGATTAAGATATTTATCAAATATTTTGACTGGACGAATGCATTTGATAAAAAACTCATGCCACGAAACTCTGTTATTATCATTTTTCATATTTTTCATACAGTATTTCAATTGGGTTAATCCATTTTAACCGATTGATTGGACTGTTTCAAAACTGAGTGTGGATTGGATGAATCGAAGCTCGGCCAGTGCTTCTACAGGAGAGTAACACCCCATACTAACTCGGCCAAGGCTTTTATAGGAGAGAAACTTCTATAACACCCAATATCAAGATTATGAACAGTCTAATTGACAAACTTAGAGAATATGAAAAAGAAACATGTACCGTATTTTTAAATGGATAAGATATATTGATTGGTTATTTATCTGCACTATTTGCACCAAGTTTGTTTTAAATGGTATGGTATGGTGAAGGCGAAATAGAGATGAACTTTCTCCAAAATACATTTCCATTTATCAAAATTAGAATTTGAAATGTTTAACACATTTGCAGCAATTTATTTAGTGTCCATGTATTTAGGCACCATTAACCTAACCATGGGTCTCATTTGAATACTATTTTAACACCCCGAATATCGTTTAAATTCTCTTTAACTGTGATTTATTCTCAATCTGTTCAGCTCTGAAATTCTATCTTGTACAATGTGACATGCAGTCTCAATAAATCTTCAAACAGATACTACTAAATTGATGCCCTTTGCTTCATTTCAAATGGTTTCCTTCAACCTCAGAGGATAAATTATAAAAAATACGTTTGTCATTTAGAGAATTATTACAACAGATTTGAAGACCTTTCAGTTTTAAATGATTACACAGTCATAGCACTGTTATCAAGAAAATAAAAACCCATAAAGAAAGATGTGTTATTTCCTAGAAATATTGATAAAAATTGCGTAAAATATGACCTAGGTTTGCTTGATTGATATGTCAAACATATTCTATACCCTCCGAATTATGCCTTTCTGAAGCGGTATATTTTCTTCAATTTGATGATTTTGATAGGAGTGTGAATAGAAATATTGCGAAGGTGCCGTTCTATTTGAGTGGTAGTGGTTTGTGTCCTGTTTGATACCTCCAGAAGATTGCTCGTTCAATTCAGTTTGAATTTTTCGGATATTTGGTCAAACGTTTACGTGTTATATGCCCGTAGAATAGAGATTGAATATTTAGACTGTTTCGAATGGCAATAATATACACTTTAAGACTGTTTTTTACATCTCAAGTTAACTGAATGTAGAATTTGTTTAAAAGAACGATCTATACCTACTAAACTCTACATTAAGGTAGATAATTGTAAACAATGTTAGAGATGTTAGGTGTGTGTTTATTTAAGATGAGTTCTAGAACCATACACTAGGTACTGACTGTTATAATATCAATACATGTCTATAGGAACATCGTGGAGCTGAAGGTTTCCCGGAGGCGTTTTCAACTTAAGAGTGGCATTAAGTGTTTCGGAAAGTGTCGACAGATGCTTTAGGGTGCAGCCTGGCTGTACACTGGGTGGTTCGTTTCTATAATTTGAGGAACCAAAACAATGAGATACATTTTTTTTATTTTCTGAAGCTTTCACAAATCTTAGAAAAGCAAATATTTATTACCTTGATGGGTTCCGTTTTAAAAAAAAATGAGCAAATTATACAAATAAGTTTGAAAGCAAAACTTCATTTCTTTTCCTGACGTGCCTGTAAGTTGAGGTGTTGTTCTGAAAATATCAATGAGCATGATATTTCTAATTTATGTGACAAAAGTTTAATGTTAATATTAAAGTATTCTTTCATTCTCTGTGTCGACAAAAAGCGGCTATTACACTAATTCGTGATAAGATTGCATATAAACAACGTTCAGTTTGAGAAAAGAATCATTTTAAACCTAGTAAGATAACCATATCACCTGCAATCAAACTGAAGTATAAACAGAGCTGCTGAAAAACTTGAAAATGACATGTTTGAAATACACTTGCCACTTTCAATTAACTTTAAACAACGTTTTTATCTGAAATTTGAATAATTCTCACACCCTTTTCACTATATTCTAATGGTGTATCCTCACTAATTCTTAATACTATCCTTCTGTTGTGGTATCATCTGAAAACGTGAGTGGAATAGAATCTCACAATGTTACCTGTGGGTGTTGGTGTTTCTTTGGAACTTTAGATCATTCTGGTTTATTATATAATAATATAATATATAATATAAACAGTATATATTCAGGTGGTGGAACCTTCTTGTCAAGTTGACTTCAACTGTTGCTGTCCCATATCACTCACCTACAAATACTTTGGACTTTGTAATATTGGGACTCATTCTGACTCATGTAAAATAAGGAGTATATATTATTATTTAATGTTGCATTCCCATATCACTCACTTACACATACATTGGATAATGTTTAAATTTCTATTTTAAAACTCTGGGGATGTGAGAAAAAACTAGCACACATGATATCAGAACATGATTTCATTATGAACAATATTTTATCTAAACGCTCATCTTTGACACATATTAACCAGAAGATTAAAGTTCGATCTAACTCTTCCTACTCGTTTATAAAACACATGGGAGAGTCGATTCGTGTGGCGATGAACTACAATAAGAACCTCGGACGTCGAAGTACAATATTTAGATTATTAATTAACTGGATTCTAACCCTGAATAGAGGTTGATGGTATATCCGGTGGGATGCATGCTGGGATAAAACATATCAAGTTAAAATTGATGAGTGTCGGTTGTTAAGAGATATCCCCAGTAGACTTGTGGTTATCCTGTCAATAGGCTATTAATACAGGCAGGTCAGGGGTTAATTTGTTATGGTTGTTAATGTGTCAAAATATCACTAATAATATCAACAGTGATAGTAGTATAATATGGTAGGTAATGGGGGTCTATGATGTGTTAATTCTCAACATGTAGACGATCAATCTGTACAAAGGCATTTGTTTCTTTTGTTCATTCTGCTCTCATCATTAAATTGCCAAAAATTCCTGATAGTATGGAATATTATGTAGGAGATTGTTTGTTTCCATAGAAGGCTTGCAGTTCTACCTTTCCAATCTTTTCCCACTTCCAATATTGTATCACATTAGCAACGAACCACCCACGGACGTCTATTGTTACTTTTTGCATGACCATTGTTCTGCTATTAAAAACTGGACTCTTGTCAGTGTAAAGCTCAGAGAAATTTGCTTCTTGACTAATATCTAATGAATAAATGTCAGAAAACATACGTTTTTATCATAAAAACATAGACATTGCAAGAAAACTTCTCAAAAAACATTTTTAATAATCTTTTTAGAAACGACAACCTTGGAGGTATAATCTATTTTCCAGAATTCTTTACTTAGAAAGCAAAAATATACATGATTTCTTTTCCATTTGTAATCGATGGAATATCCACGGGGAAATTAAATCGGATAAACTTAAAAACTGAATCTTTTTTAGGTTAAGACTTCTTCAACATGTTAAATGATTAAATTCCACCATGTCGAACGGACTGATTGTAATGAGGGCCTCAGCTGTGAATTCATAGCTTCAATTGTACTTCTTATATAACCCAATTTACATACTGCTTCCTTTACCCTTTGTCTGCCTACACGTTCATTATCCATATCATACTTAACATCTTAACCCTTTGTGGACGGCTTTTAATTCGTTATCCCAGTTAACCCTTTCAACCCTAATTTGACTCTCTCGTGTCCAGAACCACATGGTGTGGTCATTAAACAATTCTACTTGAACCTTGGCTGTCATATGATTGAGTTTTCTTCTGAATTATTTTCGTAAAAAGCGAAGTTTTTCATGGAAAGAATTCATCAACGGTTCAATGTATCAACACATGACAAAAAAAGAATGAAATAATTACAGTAAATGTAGGCCTATATGTTACATAAAAGAAATGATCACAAAAACCTCCGTCAGTTATTCAGACTTTAAAAACTGCCATTTTTCAGCTTTATGGACACAATTATGTCGTTTGTACCGTCTCAGCTACAGTTTTAAACAATATGTAATCATTCGAATAAACAATTGTGATTTAGACAATACTGAGATAAATTAAGTTGAAATTCCTCATTAAAATGACATTTATTGCTTAACGCTGTGTGAATGTAGAACGTTGAGGTGCCATCATTAACCCATTTGATGCCAAGAAATATAATTAGCTCGCGTAGGATGTTCTAATTTTAGTTTTATTCTCAAGCACATTAGTACAGTAAATTGTTAATTGAGTAATTAGGGGATGTCACAAGTAGAATTTTGAGTTGTTAATTTCATCAATGTGCACTCTCCAAAGTATTCAAATCACATCAATGTCAGATGACTTGATGACCAATCCAATTAAAGAAAGTTTGTCACATTTGTTGTGTCACTTTAAAATAGTGTTAAAATATTGATTATCAATTTTTAGAAATTCATTAGACCTTGACTGAAATACCCTTCATTTTTCAAAAGTTATGACGTCGGACGAGTTATTTCATCTATGCGTTTTCATTGCTTTTGATTTTTTCAAAAATATCTCATAATGTGATAATTATTGCGGGTAATATTTCTTAATCAGGACCACTATTTCCAGTCATGATAAAATGAAACTGCAAAATCTGAATTTGGTTTTGATTTTTCTTTAGAGTTGGGTTTTGATTTACAGACAACTTAAAGAGAATCGTGTATTTAGAATGTGGAATATGGTTTGTATTCTGCATCACGGGGTTTGATTCTAACTCTCGCCTCATTACCCTTTCTTAACAGATCTTTCAAATTATCTGCTTTGACTTTCTACACATTTACTGAATTCATTGATTCAAGGTTTTATAAATTGAATCCACCAGTTCATGGTTGGTAATGATTATAGGAGAGAGAAAGTTAAAGGCACGTTATGGCTATTTAGGAAAATGAATGAAATGAAATCGAGCTTTACGTCCTACTTATATTTTTACAATGAAACTTTTGATGCTCAAATACAGATTGTCATAATAGTGAGAACCAATGTAGTTCTATGGTTTGAGTCCTCGAAAACCTGGCACTAGGTTGAATATCGGGTGTTCAGAGGTTCTGATTATAGTTACAGCTACTGTAATATCTTTCAAAGACAAGTTTGATGCTCATTTTGATGCTCATTGTTTTTAAAGAAATTGATATGACTAGTAGGCTACGAAATAAATGTCTGTTTGGTAGGGGAGGGGGGCAGTTGTCCATATATCGGACAATATATCCAAGAAAATCGACCACACATATATATTCTAACTTATCTTGCAGAGTGATGAAAAGCTTATCTATCCCTCTCCAGTAAGAATTCTTACTTTAAAAGAAGAAAAGAAAAATGCAGTCTGTATTCTATTACTGCCAGGAATCTGTTTCTCTACAAGACTAAATGAATACCACCAATTGTACACATTTATTATAAATATATAAAAACATAGATTATAGGTTAATAACTCGTCTCAGGTTTCACAGGTTTCTTGTTAACTCTTTTCATCAGGCACAGAAATGTCAAAGTTGCCTTTTTACGTTACTTCTTCATAAAGCCTTGTTGGTATTTACAACAATACCAGGAAAGTATATAATGAAAGCTTATATATCATGCACTTGTCAATAATATGGTCATTTATTTGTGCTGTAAACTGTTAATTTGTATATACTTTTATGTATTGCTTTTGACCAGAAATGGTGCAATACACTACAATTTCTAGGCAATCATCAATGGTTAATCTTGCCTAGGCGTCTATGATTTATAGAACGAAATGATCCGTCAGATATTTTCTCCATCATTTTCTAATTACAACACGACTCCAGAGAAAAGGTCAAAGGGGTCAACGAAACTTAATTAACTACAACCAACCAATCAGAAATAAATCATTCCTAGTCGTAATTATCCAGAGATAATAGCAGAAGAAAGAATGTTAGAAATTAGATCTGGGAATTCAAGACTACAGTTTTCTTGATAAATTTATATTTTATTTTAAAGATACAAGATCAAACTTCTATATTATAAGGTTTACTCGACACTTTTACCAATACTACCTTAAGCATGAGAACACGTGGGGACAACTTTATTGCTGCTGATCTTTTTATTTAGTTTGCTTATACTGTATAGACTTGAAAACATAAGCCTTTAAAAGCCCGTTTATGTATGTTAATTGGCATAGTTCATTCTATAGTATGGACATATTCCTGAAAGTCAGACAGATTAGTTTGTTTTCCATTGTTTTCTCAGCACAATAGTTCATAAGGATAACTAGGCCTACGCACAATTCCTAATCAGATTACGCCATTTGACGCCCAAATCGAAGAAAAGTTGAAATGATCCCTTCCCTTCGTCTAAACTGACGAATGTAAACATCTTATCCAACAGTAAAAGTTCTTGGCACCATCAGTAAAACTGATAACATCTGAATCTTTAATCTGTTCGAAGTATGACTAAAATGCATTTATTGCATTAAATTATGTGCAATTTAGTCGATCAGTCACGTAATAAGATAAATTTCAGAAGAAGTGAACATTGACTTCTGCCAGAAGCCGATTCCCGCCAAATTACTGCTGGTTGTATCTGCTTCCTGTCTTCTGTGATTACCGAGAGTGTAAATTAACCGATCTGTGGGCGGCTCAATTACACTCAGGGAGGTGAAACATCGGCAATCATTTTCAATTATGACGTCATTATTTTACAATTTTCTGCGGGGCTTCACGATTTTTTCAGGAAATCGCTTCGCCAGTAACGAGGCTTGGTTTTTATGCAATTTTAAACTCATTATTTCTTTTCGTTTGCCAGACTCTCTTTAGAATATTTAAGAATTAAATGCCAGTTTGTAAATTACATTCAGAGTCTTATTGTGAAGACTGGTATTTCTGATTGCATAATAATAAAATCGTAATATTTGCATACATATACAAATGTCTATCAGTAAAAAAGTGGAATGTGTTTAAACTAAAAAATGGAACGACGCCATGTGTTTCATGTTCTCTATGCCATTTTGATGTAATGTCAGTCAATTAAAAGCTACCTTTAAGGAATAGCTGGTCAATGCTCATGCTTCGTTATGCTTGTTACGCCTTAAAGTGACATTGTTAGCTTATTAACGGAATTGTTATCACTCAATACCATTCTGTTTGTTTTTAATTGTCAAATCTAAAACACACTAAACAAAGGTCAAGACATTTTGGTATTTTTCTAATTTCTAGGGTCAATCTCTTGACCTTTCCGCCATTGTTTATTGGTGGCAGGAACAAACTACATCCGGTTTCCATCTTAAATTTGGCTTTAATCAATAAACATGTGATGTTTTCCCGCCTTCTGTCATCTTAAAGAAGTAAAGCTGACTAAATGGGTCTTATAAATCCATTATGGTGCTTCGCGTCTTTAATCTTGATGCTTTCGCTGCTAAGATAAGATAGGATCCGTTAAACATGTTGAGGCAGTGCAGAAAATGAAAACCCTGTCAGATGATTTTAACCTTAAAGCCCTAGTATTCTGGGTGGTCAATTGAAGTTGGCGTGTGCTTTAACTCGACTCTGCTGCCAATGACAACTCTGTATGAGAAGTTACTCTGCTGCGACAGCATAGTGTTTTGTTCGTGAAATGGTATATTTCAGATAAATATTTAATAATCAGAATTATTCAGTAAACACTCGTATTTTTTTTCTAAATTCACATTTTGTCATATGTGTCTGTTGCTTCCGTTAAGAGGCGATGAGCTTCTTTCTCAATTTCCTTAAAATTATGAAATTATCTTTCTACAAGACACTGCGCCATTAATCATGTCCGTGTCAATGAATCGCTTATTTCCTGAATTCGTTCTCCTCGTGACTAGCAGACACAAATCATTTGAACATGTCCTTCCTTTCATCAACAAATCATTTCCATTCCGTCCACAACCTGGTCAAACACTGACCCCCAGGTTCAAATCTATTATTGGTTTTTATACCGACATAATTATTTCCTTTAGAGCACTTACACTTGTTCATAAATCACGTCTTATTGATCGGGTCTAAACATCCTGTACTTTGTCTTGTTAATCTTGTCTATAGTGAAATGTGCATGGTTTACAATGACGTAGTATTTGGTGTACATCTGGAAATTGTTCATTTATCAATTAAAACTTCTTTGCTTCATGTTATGGTTTTGAACTAATGAAAGGAAACATTTGAATATATTATACTAATGGTTTGGTTTCATATCAACCAACCAAAAGATATTATAACACCCAAAAAATACGTTACTGCAATTACAAATTTTACCGACAACATTTTTTGCGGTATCGTTACCTAAGGGTGAACTGTAATCAATTGTTATACGATAAAGAAAGCACAATTCCCTTTAATGATAGCCCATAAACACAAATAAGAAACCAAGTACTAACAATCCGAACCGCAAAACGAAACTCGAAATCGGGTTTTTATCACAGAAATATGATGAATAGCGTTATAACATTCCTTTAAAAGAATGATCAAAAATTTGTGAAGGCGTTTTTCAGTTCCATTTAAGGATCAATATTTAATCTTGGGTCAATTATCTATTGTTGTTGATGTCAAGATTATTATGTTAGGTTTAAAATATTCAACATCAACTTTTATAACCAAATCATCCAAGTTGAACATTGCACTAACTACAAATTCCCTCAGCTGCATAAAAACTCTTTGTATGATAATCGAGATTAAATGATGTTTCACGTTCAACGTCATTAATATGTCACTTCCGTTTTGATTTATTACCCAGAATACCCCCATCATAGCCTCGTTATGATATTGATTTCTGCCTTCATCGCCCAGTCATTTCACTCTTCGATTATTTTCTTTGATTAAATTTTTCTAGCAAACTGTATTTTAATTTGTCTGAAATATGAAGGATTGTGAATGTGAATATTTCGCCAGAATAGAAACTGCAAGCTGATGAAATTTTTACGAGGTAATAAATACCATGAACAGAAATAACTTGCTGTATTTGAGTATCTAAGTTTTAAGGTAGCTTCTTAGACATATTTGATTCCCTCAATGTTCACAATCTGTATTTTCCTTTGAAATATCCCTGATCAAATCAGTTAATTTGTTTACTGTGCAACTAAATTCTAAACTTTTGAGAATTTTTCACCAATTTGGTGTTTGACCTAAGATGTTTTATTTAGAGTCCCCAAGGTAGGATAGTTAGGGACTGTATGCTGTATTGGGTAGACATTGTTCGGTGGTCTCTATTAGAATCAAGCTATGTTCGTAAGGAATTGAAAGGTAACTGATACAATTACAAAAACTACTTTGAACAAAAGGCAAGTTTCCAAACAGAATCTGTAAGAGATCTTTACGCGTTTTGGGATATGTTGTTAATGTAAAGATGAGATTCGTCCTAAGTTATGATGAGTTAATGTCGTATATCTTCAGGTTGTTAAAGTTTCATTAGTTGTACATTAGGATGTGTGATTTATTGATATACTAAGTGAAGAGACCAACAACATAGACATTATTGCTAATTGATGAAGTTTCGCCTCTTCGATGTTAACATTAGTCCCGCATGTTTACTAGGTCCTTACTTGTTTTTTGTACTGCAATTATGATTGAGGATACGGTATTGCTGACAACCAGAAGACTCTGCTTATCCTTACTAAACTCTGGTGGATATTTGTGATGATTATCAGCATGTGGATAGTCAAACAAAAGAGACTAAGTGTAAACTTTTTCCCGTATCTTCAATATTGTCAATAGCGTTATTTACTTCAGACCATAACCCAAACGATGACCATAATTATAAAAAATGCTGATAAGAATCTGCAAGGTTTTTACTACAATCAGCCTTGCAAGCTGTCGTTGAATTCAGATCATTGTTTCATTTTTAGTAACTTAAGCTAACTTATTGATCACAATCGATAATTGCACTGTTATATTCTTTCATTCAAAATTCTGCTATAACCTAATAAGGTAATGATAACTCTGTTAATTCCAATCTGCACGTGAGATATTATAGATTGAGCCCTGGTGTTAATGTTGCTTTTATTTAATTTTGATAATTGGATGCACGTGCATGTATGTTTGAAGAACATTAGTGTTAACTATGTTAATTGTATAAATTAACAGGATATGGAATATTGCCCGTTTGATTAATCAGAATATTTGTACCATCTGAATGTTCATCAATTTTTACAAGCCATGTCAAATGGGTGGTGACCATAACATTTATGTTGTTGATGACAAATCTCCTGTTTACCTGTGAAGAAAGAATGCAGAGTTGAACCTGGCAACCTGACAAGCACTGGCCATGGAATTATACTGTTTTGATACTATCGGGCAGATTAAAGGTGACTTACATGTTTTAAAGGGCTTTTTCATTTATGTTATGATTTCCTTTGAGACTATCTTTCGATGAGGTACTGAATTTTATTGAAACAAATAGCATTACCAGAAAACACAATACAATTGTTGGTAGACGTCTTTTCTCTAGAGCAAAGCAACTTGAAGTCAAAAGAGAAATATCTGCTGTTTCTGTCTTGATTCAGAAAAAAGTAAAGTTTTAAATCGTACCTGTTCTCCAGACGAAGATAAAGTCAGTGTATGTTTGTAAATGGAGATCAATGTTATGTTAACAAAACCTACTTTTTTATTATTTGAGAACAGATTGGGTTTTATTTTACTCTTAATTCAGTTTTTTACCTATTACAATCTGTAAACATTAGTTCATTTGATCGTTCAAGAGATTTATTTCCTGTTAAACATTTGTTGGTTAGATCAAATTACGTTTTAGATATACATAGAATGTGCTTGCGAAGTTCTGAGTAAGAAACAATTATATCGCTTTGATTGGAAGTGTATCATATTCATAGTGTGGTATAACTGTACATCACAAAGTGTGATTCTTGCTGTTGATAATTCTAACGTTCCTTCGCATAGTTACGACGGATCTTCATCAGTTTCGAAAGAATCCTTAGACGAATAGATCTATTAATTATTCAGTTAAAAACACCCATTGATCATTAAAAAATACATTATAATGTATGAGTTTGAGAATGACTTCCAGTTCCATAAAATCACTCTAGAATTGATCGTATTTTGTATCATTTTCTAGAACAACGAGAGTGTTCCTTTTAAAAAACTAAAAAAAACTGAAATTTCTCAGCAATGACACGTTTTGACCCCTAAGAACAAGCTAACGTTACGAGATATTCCAGCAGTGGAATCTTAGATTATCTAAGACATGATAATTTCTGTGCTGATCAGTGTAACTGGAGAAGAAAGGAAATAGGAACTGATTAATGGGGGAAGGAGACTGTAATCATTGAATTAGTTTCCGACTCTGCTGTCAAGAAGGTAAAATTATACTCGTGGAATCAGACTTGACCTAGTTCTAGGGATTTGTAATTATTTAAATTGATGTTGAGTACAATACATCACCAACCCTCCATAAAGAATTAGAGGAAATGAACGTACAGCCATTATGCGAATACTTAAAATAGTCAGCGGTGAAGTCATTTCATATAATAGTAGGAGCGAGTTATGATACTTGAGCTATTAATGCATGTAATGGGTATACAATCTTCAACAGGATAGTTATAGTACAACCCAAGCTCGAAAAAACCCTAGCATACAAAAATCTCGAAATCTATACATTGGTACCAGTGTCTGAATTTTTTATTTGAGGTCTATTAATACCATAGTTAATATTTCATAATGAAAGGTGATAGGTAGCTAGAAAGGTAAGAATATCCAACTTTCCAATATTCGGACCAGAAACAGGTTCCAGTTTACTCTGCTGGTCTTCATACTATCGCCTACCGTTATGAACAGCCTTGTTGGTCTAATTACTTTCATTCATCACCTTAGAATGATTACTAACACAACTTTTAACTTTTATAATCGATTTTTAAATATTAGCCTCGTGAGAAGGTCAAGTAAAAGCAGGAACTTGGTGAAGATGAGTTTAGAATTAGATCAGAAAATTGGAACTATATGAAGAAATAGGTCAGGGTCGCATCTCTGAGGGAAGTGATAATACAAAATAGGGTTTTCTTGACCCTGTTTTCTGGTGTTGAGTGGGCTAATGGGTCGGGCAATTATCATACAATCATTAGACGACAATGTCCATTATTACCAGTAAGTTGAAGGAGGGTGCAAGACGATGTGAGGATGGCGTTGTAATGACTTACAAATTAAAGAAAGTTTATTTGTCATTCAGGGTTTATTGCATAAAATAGCAGTGCCTGTGTTCTATATCTGAAGAATGGACAAAACAATTGGACGTAAATTCAATTTCATATCTAGACGAATGCAAGTTTACTTAACTGTAATCCGATTTAACCCATGAGAGCATCTTATTACGCCTTCAAAGAGAGATATCTTTTAGCAGTATAACAACTAGCTGCACATGGGTTAATTTTGTTATGTGCCCGCAGAAAAAATCCGAGACGTAAAGTAATTTTAGATTTTTGAATCGGCGAAGCGGAAGAATATTATCGCTAGTAAAATATCTAATTTAGTTTACTGACTGGAGAAAGGGTAGAAAAAATCCCCAAAACTGAAAAAATAAATGCTGTCTCCGTTTTCTATTTCTTTATCTCAGATGTACAATTACTCTTTATTTCAAAACTTATAAATAAAAAATATCATTTTATCCAGTTGTAAACATCAAAGAAAAGCTTGGTATGCCGACAAAATTAAATATAGTCGGTCTCTTTGATGTCGGATTAAGGGGATTTAATATTAGATTAACCTGTAATCAATTTCTCTTCAAGTCAATATTATACTGTTTTGGTTTCGATTAAGCTACAAAATTCTTTCTCGTAAATAACATATTTCTGGCGTATTTCGAGTCTGATCGTCATGTTATCCATATACATTTCAGATGAACGCTTTCAAACTTTTTACTTTTATATTTAGTCTGTAAGAAACCATTTTAAATGCACAAAATCTTGTTTAAGATTTTTTCTGAACAACATATAATGACACAAATTGGTGTTCTACATTTTATTATGTACCTATCTACATGTATACACATATTTGGAAGTGCGTGAGAAAAGCAATTAAGCATGTAATGCGAAAGCATGTGTGTAAAAGTATGTTGAGTAAATAGAGGGGTATCCAACAGTTGCTCGTTAATTACTTATTCAAAAATTAGAATTTGGGGCATGTGTTAAATAGACTTTGCCATGTCAGTCCTCCGAACTGCATAACTGACCGAGAGAAATCTGGTATTTAATCAATACGGGGTTCGAACCCTGATTCTCTAAATTATCGAGCAAGGTTTGTACTCACTGAGCAACGGTGGGTAATAGCATGCTATGGATAAGAGTAATATAACATGTGGTACTAAGATGCTGTCTACAAACCAACACACTGCCTCCGTAGTTTTATTTTTAAACACTCGAATAGACTGATCTCTCGTGTTACCTTGTTTTACTTCACATTTCTACAAAAACAACTTTTTCTTCGCTTCATTATTTACAGAACTGTATCAAGATGATTACCATGCTAGAACATGTACAGACAAATACAGTTTTCGACCTTTACGATTGTATTTTATTAGTCAAATCATCAGTTTGTAAAAATGTAGGAGTAAAGTCCATAATCCTTTAGGATTGGTGTTGATTTCTGTCTTCAACCTCTACTTATCAGAGAGTTCAGGTCGTTGGATCAAGGTCCTATACTTGACAATTAACCTTCATTTCCTAACTGTCTATTAAAACTGTCAAAGATTCGGGTTCTATAGCCCACATATCTCTGCAGCATGAAATAAAAGCATTTTATTGGTCTAAATCAAGTGCACAGAATATGATATTGAAGCATCATTCCATTTGTATTTTACGATTTCGATGCATTGTGAAACCATAAGGCATCTTCGAAAAGGAGTATTTGGCCACTTCTTACCCTAATTGTCAACTATGCACTTAGAATCGAAATAGATTGGTATCAAACATTTTCAAATTAATGTGCTAGTGTAGCGGTGACATTGGTATGATAATTATGTTTCTGATTTTCCATGAGATTTTTTAAACTGTTTGAACTGTACTCGGAAATGTCGCATCATATTTGACACTACGAGTACATGGGTATTCCTATCGCTGTCTATTGATCTATTGTTTCTGAGTCATAAGAAATCGAGTGTCGTTTCTAAGTTTAATTCAATAAAATGCAGCAAACTATTTTGATATCTACAAATATGAAGACAAAAGGGTAAAATGTCATAGACAAAAGGGTAAAATGCCATAGACAAAGGAGTAAAATGCCATAGACAAAAGGGTAAAATGTAATAGACAAATGGGTAAAATGTCATAGACAAAAGGGTAAAATGTCATAGACAAAGGGGTAAAATGTCATAGACAAAAGGATAAAATGTCATAGACAAAGGGGTAAAATGCCATCCCAAGGTACTCATGTCTAACTTTACAATGTATTTGTTCTGAATTCACATAGTAGTAGTATTCTGCACATGGTAGGTAGATTGTTGGTGGAATAGGGTCATAAACTTCTGAAGACAGTTTCTGTAACACGATAATTGCGGTGTCATCTATTCAGCAAGGTTCTTCTTGATAATCACACACTTCTGCCTTCTGAGCATTCATCATCGGGGACAGATGACCTACACAGACCTTCTCTGTTAAACGTTGTACATGTAACAATAGTATGTTATGATTATTTTAGTGACAATCGGAGGAAATGTGGGTGTTGTTCAGGAATTTATCACTTTTAAATCAAACTGTTTACCTCCCCTTGTTGTTGTTGACGTTGACTGTCGTCTGTTTGCTGATACAATCGTCTGCTGATGACAAATTTCCCGCTATTTACACATTTCATCAAACGAACTAACATAAATTGAAGACAAAGTTTACACGTGATCAACAATATGAGTAAAAAATAACAAGGTTCTTTTGTAGAGGTTGGTATTTAGGTAATTTGTGGAATTTTAAAACAAAGACAAGATGGTTTCTAAGGAAACAAAACACTGACATTGTTGAGACTTTAATCTTTTTATTTGGCACGCGCTACGGAAACGCCACCTAACGTATTTTACTGATTTAGGTAATTTAGAAAATGTTCATTTTATTTAACGAATTTTATTTCAAATTTTGAAAATAACGTAAGGATTGGACTTGGACAATTACAGTTGTTCTAAAACAAGCTAAATACGTCATCTGAACTTGCAGAAAAATGTGCCAGTTTCGATAATGGTTTCAAATGAAGCACCTAAAACATCCATGAATTGTGGGCTATATATTATATTCATATATGATAAACTAAGACGTAAGGAATTAAACGGGGCACCGTCCTCATTCGCCAAAGTAGTAATTTGAATTATAAAGAGACAGCAAACTGTCTTATGTTTAGGTGGTTGTTGGTGTCCATCTACGTGTTCATTGCAAAGCATTTGATATGTTTGCGGCTTCATAAAATATCATCTAGTCTCCCAATATAGTCGCCCAATGTCTTGCCTTTTCTCGCCATATCACCAGTCTGTTCCAGATTATGAAAAAGTAACTTTGCTTGTATAAGACATGTGATTGTTCTTGTGTGTATATTTTGGTTGTCGATATTGTTTAAACTTTGTACAGAAACAATTTTGTGTTTTTCTGTATTGAGAATTCTTGTTTACCATGGCAACCAGATAAAAACTTAACTGTTTATTTATTTCATCTCTTTACCTTTATTTCTGCTCCTTTTCTTCTTTCGTCTGCTTCAAGTCTGCTGTTGTCATAGTTACATCAGGTATAATTACGTCATTGGCAACCGGCTGATGCAGTTTGGAATGTATTGCTGTAATTGAAACCAGTTATATAAGAGCGTCTATCAATCATACCTGAAAACCAGGGTCTATAATAGACAGAAATATGAAATATTTAGTAATAAAAATAACAGTTGAAACATTCTGATTTCATACTAATCTATCATTGAAAGAAAAATGTTGAAACTTGTCCAAAATATACAAATAATTGTAATATTGCACTACTTATAAAAAATCTTAAAGCTGATTACCTTGGTAATTTGTAGAAACATAACTATTTCTGAGAATACTAAACAATGCTATGTTTTAAAAAGGGTATCATATAAGAATGGTTCAAGGGTTACCAGCATGGAGGAGGATTGGAAGTTTTGAATCAGACGCTGCTCAGAGGGGCCAGGGTTCAATCCAGGCTTAGGTCGTAGACGTTTAGATTTTTCATGGACTGACACCGATAAAACCGTCGACATTTGAAATTCAAAAAGGCTGATCCAATTTCTCTGGCAAAATTGCAAACTCTATGCCTTTAGATGCCGAAAACTATAACGTAAAACACCAGTTTATTTTCATTTCCATTATCTAGCTTTAACGTAAAACTAAGTGCTCTTGTGTTTTTAATTTAAAATATTCTTGGTGGTCTGAAAAGCAAGCCGTTAAAGATTTTCCTGTAATATTACTAAGCTTAGAAGTTCTTATCCTCTCTCATTAAACCAGATGTGATGAAGCGAGTAAAAATTCTAATCGAGCAATTTTCTTTGTTATTAGACTTGTTAAAAGATAATAAAACTACTAGAAATAATTTGTTAGTACTTACATTGCTATTAGCGTCTTATTGAAATAACTAACTTGTTATTCTGTGGGGTCGGATCCAGACAGTGCTGTAACAGTACAACTTGTATTTAAAAGACGAAATGAAATGCTCAAAAGTTGGTTACTGGAGGGTGGTGCTGAACAGTAACATGATGCGCCCGATGGAACCCTTTAAACATTCAAATCGTCAGATTCCCTAACATAATCAATATATATCCATATAAAATACAAAATACTACTAAATACATTGATAGTAAGGAAGGTGTTTGAAGCAATAGAGCGATGAATTGAATTTATCATCACATAAAAGCCTTCCGGCATTAAGAATGTTCCTTAATTGAGCACCCAAATGACTAGTTTTGGCAATGGGTCCTGGGAAAGAAGAGTAAACGGATCGTTGCTGCCAGTCAGCGTTGAAGCCACAAAAATTAATCTATGTTTAGTGTCTGTAGGATTTTTTACATGTTCTCAAAATGCGAAGATTCCACATGAACCTATGAAAGTTCCCTACTGAGTTTCCATTTTCTGGTACAATTAGATTTATCATACTAAAAGTGGAACAGGAGAATTGATTGGTTGGTACCGAGCACCTGTTTGAAAGTTACTTATAGAAAGAGCTAATGGAAATTACTTCCATTGTAACAAACAGCTTAGTTAGTCGTAGGGTCTGATAGGATATTTATTTAATGATAGCAACCAGTTAATCACCGTTTTTCAATATAAACTAGGAACTAAAAGCCCATACACCGGTAATGAACTAGCTTTGATTTGTAGACAAGATTGATTGACTGGACTAATCTAGACTATTGTAGATAATGAAGTAATTTACCAGTCTTTTCAAACTGCGTTTATCCCTTGTTAACTGTCGTCTGAAGCCAAGGTTTATAAAATCACCAACTATCAGATCGTTATTTGCAGGCGGATTTAAAAACTTTGTTTTATAGGATAGTTTGCGTGTTTGCAATTCCTAGTTTGACAATTATCTTTCAGAAACTAACAGTCTATAATTTGAAAATCAGATGTTCCATGGCATTTAAAACAGATAATTTCAATCTCTCAAGATTCACACAGATTCGCAAAAACACATATCCTCACTCATTTAATGAATTTATGTTATTTTTTTCGTTGAAAACAAAAAGTGTTGTTTCTAATTTTTTTTAGAAAGTTCTATAGTATTGTCACACTTGCAAAACATTACAGAACACAGTCCTTAAGTGTCCTGTTTCAACTATACGTCTTACAATTTTGCAATTTATATGCAACTAGACCTGTAACTTAGTTTTTCTCTTTTTATCATTTCAGATGCCGCCTGGACGACAGACATCGACTTCCTGTTTGCACCGGAAAGAGCCCATATGAGCGACATCCGGGCAAGTTTCAACGAATCAATGGTCTTCAACGAAACGTACCACGTGCCAGCATCAAGAACGTCATCAACTGGATTACCGAATGGATATTCAGTATCCATAGCCTTTGTGAATTTTTGTGCCGCTCTTTTAGCGTTGACTGTTAGATACGCCGCCGTCTTCTGGTACACAAATAAAACACTTACGTCCGTTTTCGCGCTTCAGCTTTTGAGTATGACCTTGACCTCGATATTTGACCTCTGTGGATTTTCTGTGTTATATAAAGTGTGTTATAATAACCCGTTATATCATAATATCAAGCTTTCTTTGAGTTGTAGTGCGATAGTGACTTTTTATCTACTCGGGGAATTTGTCGTTCTTGTGTCTACGATGATAGTCTTCGAATACGGTTCAATGTACTTTCACCAAAAATTTAAAATCGTGGACCGGAAACACAATCCAGAATCTTACGTGAAACAAACAGTTATCGTCCATAGTGGTTGTCGTGGTTATATCCCTCACACATGCGCAACTATCTGTTTAGTTTGTATGGCTATTTGTAAAGGACCTGTAGTTTTTTATTTAGTGACTGTATATCGGTTATCCAGTGACAGTTTAGTATTGACATGTGTTATTGTTGATGTGTGTTATATGTTATTCTGGATTATTGTGTGGTGTGGTTTGACCGTCAAACAACAGTGGAGGTTTAAAATCCTAGATTATGTGCCTTTAAAGAAACCAGTCTTTATGATCGGAAGTCGAGAAAGCATCGTGAAAAATCCTACTTTCGATTCCAAACGATTAGAAATGGATATGTTGAATGTTCCGAGAAGTAGGTCACCACTTCCGACTTACGATGGAATTTTGATAGAAACACGCGAGCCTTGTCCGTCAGAGGATGACATCACCACCGAAAATTCCGAAAATCCAAATTTCAATGAAACTCTTTCGACTGATTTGGATTTTGTGCCATCAGGTGGAGCTCGCAGAAAAACATTGCGCAAAAATGGTGCACGTGTTACATTTCAAGACGCTCGAAACAATAGTTTATCTGTGGATGACCGGCGTGCACGGTCTCGTAGTCGCACCCCTGTCATAGTGGAACCGAATCACGTCAACGTTCAGGTTGATGTACATACTCCAAACAATTTACAGAACAAAAACACGGACGACATTGAACAGTTGAATCAAACGCCAAACGTGCTATTACGTCAGAATTCGGGATCGACACCTACACCACGTGACTTCCGGAACAGTCTCGGTCTTCGTGAGAATAATTTGAATAATACGTCAGCGTGTAGTGATGAGGCGAGTTTTAATACAATATCAGATCAACTGCCTACTCTCATGTCATCATTTCGAGACAAAGTAAGAGAATCGTCCAAAGCAGCGAACAATTATAAAGAAAAACGAAATATGTTGGAAAGCTCGGGATCTTTCGGAAATGACGCAACAAAGCCAAATATTGACTCATTAAAGCGGCGTGGGAAGGGCCTAGATCCCCAAAACGATGACTCGTATTTAAAAGTAAATTTAGAAAACTTAGATTTAAAAAATCATATCTGTGACTCGCCGTTACGTGCCGGTGTGACTGACGGTCCTATGAGACAAAACAGTAGTTCGGGATTTAGTGACGATAGCAAGTGTAGTTCGTTCAAATCTCCTACAGACTTATCTCCCTCTTCAAATTCTTCAATAAACGGAGGATTAAGTCCAGAAACTGTTCCTACCGGAAGCAATAAACTGATTAATGGTAGACTCGATTATCAAACAGATAAAGACTATTTATTTCCCAGACCCGTCCATTTAATAAATAAAAAACCGGAAATAGGCAGACGTGATTCTGCAAACTATTCTCTGACGTCATCCCAAGACACATCATCAAACGAATCCGATCATGGACAAGGAGGATTATGCAGCCAAGTATGACGTCATTTATTCTGTTTGTGGCGTGTCTATTAATAATATTAAAAACATAGAATTTGAAGTTTTGTGTGTTTTTGTGTTTTTAGATTTTTGTTATCACCATGCATGCATCTGTAGCAAACAATTATTTACTCTGTGTTGAACTGAAGGTTTGCAGTAACCATTATCTGAAAATTAGACTAAACCCGTTTGGCCGAATGTATTTTCTTTCCCCGAAATGTTTACAACCTCCTAAATCAAAGGAATCATCATTCAAAACCAGCATACAGCTACACACACAAAATATCAATACTTGCAAAGAACGAATTTATCTAAATTAACAAATTCGATCAATCAAGGCAAGAGCATGTATTTTCTCTTTTTCCGGGTTCGCCCCCAGGACAAATTTTACGTTTGAAATTGTATATTATAGTTATATTTTGTAAATTTTGTTTGTTTTATATAATAAGAATGAGATTTTTTGTTTAAATATGTTGTTATTTTTGCGATTTGCTGTGTGTGATAATAGCCTAACTGTCTTTATAATCAAACGCATGGTCATTCTGTGTGTTTTTGCATGTTATGTAACCATACTAGTATCCATGTTGCAGGGCTTCTGTAACCCAACTACTGTTCATGTGACATGGCGACATTGCATTGTAACATCGATGTAATCGGACAATAAGGCTCAGATCTAGCAGATTTACAAAGGTACATGGGGACAGGATAGCCTTTTCTTGGTACTTTGTGAGTCTGAAACCCCATGCAGTATAATAATACATATCAGTTGACTGGCAAAAATTTCAAATGCAGTTTTTTCAGTAACTCTGTAAATACACAATTCAGATAAAACAAAATTATATTGCATGGGGATTATTCAGGGTGCTCATAAAGCACATATGTTGAGACATTTTGTAGAAGAAACCCGAAATATGTCACTATGCACTACAAAACTGATTAATAACAAGAGAACATAGTATGGGCTAAGTTTTCAAAAAATCGCCATTCGCCCTAGTACTACTACAATTATGGAACACTTCGTTCACACAGCTATGATGGTACAAGGGAAGTAACTATTATAAATAACATACACAAAATACTTCAGACTACATTGTGGTTAGATGTATGTACAAGTCGTCTGTATTGAATATTGATTTAATAACTAGTAAATACTCCCCATTCAATAGCATTAATTATATTATACTTCATGCTTACCTAGTTCCTCAGACGAAATATTCAGATGGGGAGGAAACTGTGAACGATATTACATACTAAAATTTCGTCAGAGGAAATGGGCTGAGCTATACATGTTTCTTGTGTTAATCAAAATCGGATAGGTTTGTCTGTATTTCTAACGTGTATTTTTCTTTTTTTTTTCAGAAACAGAACGGAATCTTGAAAACAACCCCTACAACATCAGTTACCACGCCAATCTCATCACCGACCATTCTTTCTACTTGAAGATATTAAGATACCAGGACCGATGACAATATTGTGATTATCAATTTATCCAGTTCGTAATAATGGAAAAACAGTTCACTGTACCATTTTCAAATTGTTGGGATAGTTGTGAGTGTTTGGAATGATTTTAGTGAGGAAATAACGTTTGAATTGATTTAAATAGTGCTTTGATGATTTCTCCTGTTTTTTGTTGCGAGAAAGAAGTTACATTTATCAAAAGAATTTACCCATATTTTGACATATCAAGGAATTATTGAACCTTTAGTAATGTCGAAAAATAAGGTTTCATAATCTGATTCTGAAAGCGTTTCCACCAAAGTCACCGGGTAAAACCAACTTATATAGAATTCTCAAATATTGTATTCTCAACTTGAGGTCTTCCAGAGAATTCTGACAGTCTTCTTTCAAGAAGCTTATTTGTTGGATGCCGTTACACCTACGTGAATGTGTCAGTAACTTTTATTGTGTCTTCAGTTCAGACGTATTCGAAATTGCAAAGTTTCTCAAACGATGTATGTATTGAACTTTACTTCTGGATTTGTTATAGAGGACATATTTCTGGATATAAAACAGTTGACAGACTTTCTGTTGCAAAGTTGTGTGAGGATTGCCCCTTTTTTCACGAAATGCCTGGACTAGTACGACATGTTTTGAAATGAGAATGAATACAAGTCTAATTGACTGCGTCTTTTGTTTTCTAACCCAAACTGAACAAATTGGTCCATAAACGAGAGTATAAATATATTCTAAATAATTTATTAATAATTATGTCTGTTTGTTTATTTCAGTTTGTTTGTTTATTTGTTTTTTATTTCATGGCAAAAGATTGACTGGTGCTTTATTTAAAAGATTGAAAAATAAATTATTCTAAAGTGATGATATTAGTTTCTTTCATATACAGAAGCAAACATGTATCTTTCATGTTGTGTCAAAACTGACTGATTAGCAATTATTACAGAACTCCTTGTTAAATACGACAAATTTGTTACTTGCATTTTGGCAGATTTGTTTAGTCAGGCATGAATTGATCTAGTTGCACCTCATGATTTTGACCTTTATAGTAGTGGCGGGTGTCGCGTGCGAAGCAGACCATGCTTACTCTTTTCGAAACACCTGATGGTACTTCTCGTATGGGAAGTCCACTACTATATAATTATTGCACCCGATTTTCTCATGCTCTGGACGAGATTTTTGATTAAAGGAATTGTTTTGCTCGTACGGATTGTTATTATCACAGCTTTGGTTACCGTTGTCACACTGTTCAACAAAATTTCAACAACTAGAATCTCAGCAGCTATCAATCACCAGCATAACAAGTGTGAAACATCCCTCTTGAATATCACCAGCACAATAGTCGAGAATCAGACAATATCTCTCTTGATAATCACCAGCACAACAGTCGAGAATCAGACAATATCTATCTTGATAATCACCAGCACAACAATCGAGAATCAGACAACATCTCTCTTGACAATCACCAGAACAACAGTCGAGAATCAAACAACAGTTCTCTTGACAATCACCAGCACAATAATCGAGAATCAGACAATACCTTTCTAAACAATCACCATCACAACAGTCGAGAATCAGACAATATCTATGTTGGTAATCACCAGCACAACAGTCGAGAATCAAACAACATCTCTCTTGACAATCACCAGAACAACAGTCGAGAATCAAACAACAGTTCTCTTGACAATCACCAGCACAATAATCGAGAATCAGACAATACCTTTCTAAACAATCACCATCACAACAGTCGAGAATCAGACAATATCTATGTTGGTAATCACCAGCACAACAGTCGAGAATCAAACAACAGTTCTCTTGACAATCACCAGTACAACAGTCGAGAATCAGACAACATCTCTCCTGACAATCACCAGCACAACCGTCGAGAATCAAACAACAGTTCTCTTGACAATCACCAGCACAACAGTCGAGAATCAGACAATATCTCTCTTGATAATCACCAGTACAACAGTCGAGAATCAGACAATATCTCTCTTGACAATCACCAGCACAACAGTCGAGAATCAGACAACATCTCTCTTGACAATCACCAGAACAACAGTCGAGAATCAGACAACATCTATCTGGACAATCACCAGCACAACAGTCGAGAATCAGACAACATCCCTTTTGACAATCACCAGCACAACAGTCGAGAATCAAACAACAGTTCTCTTGACAATCACCAGCACAACAGTCGAGAATCAGACAATATCTCTCTTGATAATCACTAGCACAACAGTCGAGAATCAGACAATATCTATCTTGATAATCACCAGCACAACAATCGAGAATCAGACAACATCTCTCTTGACAATCACCAGCACAACAGTCGAGAATCAGACAACACCTCTCTTGACAATCACCAGCACAACAGCCGAGAATCAGACAACACCTCTCTTGACAATCACCAGCACAACAGCCGAGAATCAGACAACACCTCTCTTGACAATCACCAGCACAACAGCCGAGAATCAGACATCTCTCTTGACAATCACCAGTACAACAGTCGAGAATCAGACAATATCTATCTTGACAATCACCAGTACAACGGTCGAGAATCAGACAATATCTATCTTGACAATCACCAGTACAACGGTCGAGAATCAGACAATATCTATCTTGACAATCACCAGTACAACGGTCGAGAATCAGACAATATCTATCTTGACAACCACCAATACAACAGTCGATAATGAGACAAAACCTTTCTTGTCAATCACCAGTACAACAGTCGAGAATCAGACAACATCTCTCTTGACAATCACCAGTACAACAGTCGAGAATCAGACAACATCTCTCTTGACAATCACCAGTACAACAGTCGAGAATCAGACAACATCTCTCTTGACAATCACCAGTACAACAGTCGAGACTCAGACAATATCTATCTTGACAATCACCAGCACAACAGTCGAGAATCAGACAATATTCCTCTTGACAACCACCAGCACAACAGTCGAGAATCTGAAATATCTCTCTTGACAATCACCAGCACAACAGTCGAGAATCAGACAACACATTTCTTAACAATCACCAGCACAACAGTCGAGAATCAGACAATATCCCTCATGACAATCACCAGACCAACAGTCGAGAATCTGACAGTATCTCTCTTGACAATCACCAGAACAACAGTCGAGAATCAGACAACACATTTCTTAACAATCACCAGAACAACAGTCGAGAATCAGACAACATCCCACTTGACAATCACCAGCACAACAGTCCAGAATCAGACAATATCTCTCTTGACAATCACCAGCACAACAGCCGAGAATCAGACAACATCTCTTTTGACAATCACCAGCACAACAGTCGAGAATCAGACAATATCTCTCTTGACAATCACCAGCACAATAGTCGAGAATCAGACAATATCTCTCTTGACAATCACCAGCACAACAGTCGAGAATCAGACAACATCTCTCTTGAAAATCACCAGCACAACAGTCTAGAATCAGACAATATCTATCTTGATAATCACCAGCACAACAGTTGAGAATCAGACAATATCTATCTTGACAATCACCATCACAACAGTCGAGAATCAGACAAAACCCCTCTTGACAATCATCAGCACAACAGTCGAGAATCAGACAAAACCCCTCTTGACAATCATCAGCACAACAGTCGAGAATCAGACAATATCTCTCTTGACAATCACCAACACAACAGTCGAGAATCAGACAAAACCCCTCTTGACAATCATCAGCACAACAGTCGAGAATCAGACAATATCTCTCTTGACAATCACCAGCACAACAGTCGAGAATCAGACAATATCTCTCTTGACAATCACCAACACAACAGTCGAGAATCAGACAAAACCCCTCTTGACAATCATCAGCACAACAGTCGAGAATCAGACAAAACCCCTCTTGACAATCATCAGCACAACAGTCGATAATCAGACAAAACCCCTCTTGACAATCATCAGCACAACAGTCGAGAATCAGACAATATCTCTCTTGACAATCACCAACACAACAGTCGAGAGTTAGACAACAGTTCTCTTGGCAATCACCAGCACAATAGTCTAGAATCAGGCAATACCTTTCTTGAAAATCACCAGCATAAGAGTTGAGAATAAAACAACATCTTTTTTGACAGTCAACAGCAAAACAGTCGAGTATCAGACAATACAATCAATGGCATAGGTCTGAATTACATCTTGATAGGATTTATTTCCCTTTAGTAACCACAGCAAAAGACTTTCACTTACATACTTAGTTTAGTCCACCAAATTTCGCTTTCAACAAGATCGGATTATCACTCTCTACAGAGATACAATAAGTAATAGTTTACACCCTGATGGATTTGTTTAATAATGTATTATGATAAGAAGCTAAAGAAATACAAAACTGGTACAATATTTCAATTACGGTGCTTGATCAGAAAAGTCGGTTTAACCTTAAAGCTTAATCCACACGAGCAAGTTTTCATTGAACAATTTTCCTTGTCAATGAAAACTTGCTCGTGTGGACTAAGCTTTAGTCTAGCTACAACATGACAACTGCAGTTGAGCACGAAGAATTCGGTCGGTAGCTTAAATTCATATATGCGAACTATTCGAACTGTCCAAATTACATCTGCATACGAATTCTGGGAGATGGGATCGTGTCCTGACCTTAAGGTTGTCATTTCAGACTGACTTGTTTCAATTTTAACATAATGTCGACTGAGACGAAATGTAATTGAATTACATGTATATCAAAACAACAGAATTGAAATTTTGTTTCTTTTTTTTTTCAAATATATCAGATTTCAAATAGACAAATTTTCAAACTCAAAATAAGTGAATCGAATAATTTGAGAAGAAAATTACAACGTTCCAGACAAATTGCCAATGAAAATTAATAGAATAGAATAAAAAAATCTGTTGCTGTCAGAATTCTGATGTAAAATGAGGACTAATTATTGTAATTAGAGAGAAATCTGAGAAATCAGGGTATGTTTAAATAGTCAGTTTACCAAATTTAATCTTTCTCATCGTCTGAGATATTTCTATTCTTTAAATCATGAATATTAGGTTTTTCCACTTTCAGTAATTCACTATAATCTTGTTTCTTGCTTGAATAATCTTATTGAATTATTTCACTAGATACAGTCTGAAAACAATATTTTAGGAATGTTTCCAAGAAAAAATTCTGATGAAAAATCAAAATTCGGATCAGTTCTTTTTTCTTGATTAATCCGAATAATTTCCACACAAAAAATTTGCATTTTGATTATTATTCGTAACATGTTTATTATTGTATGATTTTATGTACAAGAAACGCAACTCTACGAATAGATTTGTCAAGTCGACTTAATTTCTGAGATTTCGCATCTGAAGTAATTTTAGAGGACAGTTTGTCCAGCAATCTCATCAAAAGTCAGATTCACATAATTTTTTGCGTGTTTATCATCTATCTTCAAATAAATTATTAGAAAACATAATGTCACTAAAATATTCAATTCTAAAGACATGTCAACTGCGTGTGGGGGATTCTTGGATATCCATATTTAAACTTTTTTAAAAAAGACTTTCTTTGGATTGATTTGCTTGAAATGATAACTAATGAAGCTATTCTGTTATAATTTAACTAGGTAAGGTTAAAAACATTTCACCAGAGCGCAGTATATAACGAGTTAAAGAGGACCAGTCTTCATTTTTATTGGTTGATTTGGGTCTTGAATATACTTAAGTATCCTTGAGAAGCACTAGAAATGCACGAAAATTGCATATTTCCTTCAAATATATCTTAAATTAGACATTTCTCCTTCTATTTCTATAGATGACTTTTCTATATATTGCATAGTATCGCTAATGTGTAGTAGGGCATTATAACTTTTAAATGCTAATAATTATGGATGCACATGGATTTGAAGACTCAAATTTCAATGGTGAGTTGTGATAACCAGTACTAAATTGCTGAGCTAAAAAAGTCCCTGTTTCTGAGACTTGGAAAAATCGACCCACGAAAATGAAGCCTGTGCCCCTTTAAGTAAGTCACAGGAAATATCTCGTGCAACATATCTGAAATTACGAATTAGATATAAAAAAATGAAATGGAGTTTTACGTCCTACTTTTCTGCACCTATTTTACCAATAAGGACGGATAAAAGCCATACAGTATGCAATAATGGAAATTTCCGAGTGGCATTGGCCTACTCTATTTTCGATTTCCATCTGTGGAGGGATCTTAACGTGCACATATGACCTTTGTTTATCGTTCAATCCAAATTACGAAACAACAAGCTGATCTTCGGTTAGTGTAAAATGCCCAACGCCCAAAAGCGCCCAAAAACGCCCAACAGCAAAAAGACGTCTGGATAATCAAAACTACTGGTAGGGTAAAAAAATTGGAATTTTCGGTGAAGGTAACGAGAAACGAAAAAAAGGAGACTTTTTATATGATTTACTTTTTTATCGAATGTTCTCTAATAATAAATTATATCTGTGGGTCGTTTGTCTTTATTTTTTTCTAATGCCTAGATCTCTGTCGACTGTAATAAATTTCATTGAAATTGAAACACAATTATAAAGGTTTTATGTTTTAGCCTAAGTTATTTCCCTTGATTCTGCCTGCGCAACGTCAAGATGGCGGCAATAGCACATGTAGTCGTAGATTTGTTGACTAAAAATGAACTGACAAGCGAAGACAAATTTGCCTTACTCATTACGGATGTACCATATAACATGGCTGTGGGTCAACCCCCATTAAAACCTGCAAGGACAGAAAACGTCCTTGTAGACAAGGAAGTGGCCGGGGTTGATTGGCTTCACACTTCATGTGGAAGCTGGAGAGTAAAAAACCAAACTTTACGCCTATTTCGCCCTACAACAGCAAATGGATGGATAAATCGCCAACTCTCTCAGTTAGAGTTCAAAACAGGTGTGGATGGTGAGGGATATATAATGAAAACCAAATATTTTCACCACTCCAATTATGTAAAAGTCAAAAGAACCACAACAGAAATGGTCAAGATTTCAGGTGATCAAAAACAAGGTAGGTAGGCCTAGTCATTGTAGATCTATGTCTATATAAAAAGTAGGGCCTATATAGGCCTAACTATAAACCTATAGTATAAATACTATCTTGATTTAGGTTATCTCTAGAAGTAGTTAATTATTTTATTTTTCTCAGGTAAGCATGTAAATGTAAGCCTAGAATATATTTAATAAAATGTGTATTTAAAAATATCAATCTGTCTTATTGGACAATTCGACCATGTTCATATTTTCGGGTCGTTTTAAACTAAAGGGAGATAAGTAGATAACCAATGCGTGAAAATTCAAGTTCAATATCCGTAATTGTTATTCATATTTTTTCAGAAAACACAACATTCGCACTTATTCAATATTATTTTCCTGATGAGGTTACTAGCATCTCCCCAAAGAAAAAGAAAAGAAGAATTGAATATAGTAGTAGTTCAAGTAAGTCATTAAAAACAATACTGAATATGCTAATCATGTTAGCAGGCACGTAGCCAGACTTGATTGTTTGGGGGTGCAAGAGATGTTTTCCCCCTGTAGCTGTAGCTGCTAACTATAAAATTAGGCCTATGTCTTAAAAAAAAAAAAAAATCTGAACTTTATTAAACCAATGCACCAGTTAGTTTTTATTTACAGTTTACCAGTTTATCTCTAATTTTAATGTGAACCGTGTAGGCTATATTACCAGTTAATGATTTATTTTATTGTTGTCAAATAAAAGAACATAGAGTTGAAAAACAAGGAGTTGAAAATTTTAAGTCCAGTTTCTCAATGTTGTAGTGCATGATCCGTGCCATAATAAAATGAAAATATTTTGGCCTTAGAAGCAAGAATTTTATAACTGGTCATTTGGGCTTTTTTGTGACATGCACATTGAAGCTACAAACTAAATATATCTTTCGGGCCTTATTCTCAATATATCTTAAATTAAAATGATTTTAGTGTTTCAGTAATCTGAGTGGTCAATCACTAAAATTGATATTAAATTTTGCTTTATCAGCCAATCAGATTACTTTACTTCTTGAAATCTTAAGTTAAGTTTTCGAGAATAAGCAGGTGATACTACCAGAACATGAACACTAGATGCAAATACAGTTTCAAATCTGCGTATTAGAATCGTTTTGGATAATTTGTTATAGATTTTTTTTCCTTTTTACAGATATTGAATGTTCATCTGGAATATCTGACAGAGAGCAGTTAAATAACAATTCAAAAACATGTTCAGTTATTGACAGTATAGGTGAATGGAACTTTTTTCTTTCTTTTTCTTTTAAATGAAACAAAAATTCTAAGGTAGTTCCCGCAGGGCTAGGCATTTATTGAAATTCTGACTATTGTTGATTACGATAATTGATAAAGAACTTCATAATCAATTTTATCAGTGTCCAAAAAGGATTTATAATTACTTAAAAACGAATTAAACTCCATTTCATTTCATTTCTTGGTTATGTTTTCATTTTTCAGAAACCACAGCTGAAGCAAGTACACATTTATCAGAAATTTATTTCCAAGGTGAAGAAGAAATTTACTTTGACAATTCAGTTATAAATGTAACAGAAATACATACAGACAGAGGAATAGGTAATGCATATTTTGAAAGTTGATATCCACAAAATCCACGAAATTCTGGTTTTTGTCGTGGCTCAGTGGGTTAGACACTTGCTTGCTAGCCTGAAGGTCCCGGGTTCAATCCCGGCAAAAGTCGAGATTAACCTTCAGATTTTTCAGCCCGGTTTCCCCCTGTCAGTGATGCAGGTCGGACAAGTCAAAAGTGTCTAGACGTTCGGATGGGATAATAAAACGATGCCTGCGTACGTTAAAGATCCCTCGACAGTTGGAAATCGAAAAAGAGCAGGCTAATGCCGCTGTCCTGGCAAAATTTCCCTCATTGCACACTTCATGGCGTTGCCCGTCTTCCTTAGCCCATAAGGTGCAGAAGGGTAGGATGTAAAACTCCATTCATTCCATTTCATTTCTAGTTTTTGTCCTGGATTCACAACTGATTTTTTAGTTGTACCCACTAATTATCAAAACTTTGTCAGATTTATCTTCTTGGGTAAAAGACTATTGTTTAAATTTTACTTTCAGACGTCCACTCGTTGATAGTTACTTTTTAAAAATGTCTTTCAGAGTTTCCAAAGTTTGAGTTGAGTGGTCTTGCTACAATTTATAAAGGTAGCTGGGAAAATGCTGATGTTATCATTCATAAAGATTTGGTGAGAGATCACCCATTAAGCAGAAATATTTCAATAGTTGGATCCTTGACTTCAGAGAAGTTCCATAATGTCAGACTGCAAAAGGATTGTGCATTTCAGTAAGTTGCATGCTTCTTTATTTCATCAAAATGTTTGTTCGGTTACTTTTTTGTGTGCATATGATAACAGTCAGTTTGAGTTGATTTACATGTATGCGTGTATTGTTATTTTTTTGTTTAAAAGCTGTTATCACATTCACACTAATTTCACACAAACCATAATTCATATGAAAAATCTGCTTTGAATGTTGAAAAGCAGAGAATGGGATTAGGTGATTTGGTTACTGTTCCTTAGTTTCATTGGCTATCAAGGGTTTATGGGTTTAACATTTGATTGATATCCACCATCTCAGCTTTATTAACTTTTTTTAATCAGTTTCATTAAAACACTATGTCACACATTCTATTTGCATTTTTACTTTTACCTTTCAGATGTGATTGTGATGGTTTCAAATATAAAAACATATGTGCTCATGTGATAGCTGTTGCCTATAGAAAACAGATTCTTGAACAGTTCTTGGTCAATTTTGAGTTTCCAAAACTCAAACAGGGAATATCTAATTTTAACGAGTCAGCTGGGAAGAAACCAGGTTTTAAATCAAGAAAAAGGCAAACGAACCATGAGCGTGAAGTTGTTCAGACACAAGAAACAATTTCATATGAAGAAGAGAAATATTATGTGGTATTTATCAAGGATACTCAAGCAATGAAGTGCTATGGCTGCACTGGAAATTTAAGGGGAGTTGGTAAGGAAACAGCACCTCCACCTTTTGACATCACATTGCGCACGAAAACCTTTAGGCATTACAGAGAAAAGGCAACCAATAAGAATCCAGGTGTTCTTCATATAAAAAAACAAAAAGAAAATGTATATTTTCACCCCCAGTTGGCATGCTTGGATATTGGAAAAAGGGAATTTTTGAATAGATTAGTTATTGATGAGGACACTAAAGTACGGATTCAGACAAGCCACAAAAAACTTTTGTTTAGTGAATTTGGCTATAATTAAAAAGAATTTAACAATTCTTGTAAGAAAAGAAAACTTTATTGATACAAATTTGTTGTTTTTTTCACATCTCTATTTTTTTTGTATTAAAATGTAACTGACAAAAACTATGTTCATTAAAATATCTTTCATGTAAGAGTGATATGAAATTTAATGGGGTTTAATGTTCATTCCTAGACAATTCTAGGGAGTCTTTATTTTGTTCTTCTCTATCAACACTTGCGTGGCACAGGGGTCTTTACTGGAGATTGAGAAGGTGCCCCTGTCGTCTTGCCACAGACCTAGGATCGAACCCATGGCTGCGAACCAGAGATGACCAACAAGTAAGGATGCCACACTCTAAACTATCCAAACCTCCCTATCTTAAATAGGCCTGTTATTGAATAAGTCACCTGGACTCATCATTTCAAAGCCATCTTTCATGAATTTGTCGGTTTGAAGGAGTATTTGCCTCTTCTCATCAACAGTTTTGGAACAAAATTCAATTTCGTTAACAAGTAAATGTTGATAATCTGCAGAGAGCTGGTATGGGCCGCCACCAATCATAGCCTGGTGTAAGAAATGTCGTTCTTCTATAATCAAATCATGGTAAAGTCTCACTGCTTCAAACAAGGTGCATGATTTAGATATTGGTGGACCAGATGAATTCAGAATTTGATACTCCCTCTTTTTAGTTTTTATTTTTTTATTTAAGCATTCTAGTCCATTGTTGTAAAATAATTCCTTTCCCAGTCCTATTGCATCTCGGACATCGCTCAACATGCCTTCTTTCATATCATCCTGTACAAATGTTTTAAAATATTTACAGAACTCGAGTGGCCATTTCTTACATAATTCTGCCAATCTTGAATCAAATTCTTCACGTTTTGAATCTATAAGACCAGACTTTGTTTTGCTCCCAAAAATATCTTTCTTGATCTGCTTAAATATATCCCCATCTTTGATTTGCTCCCTTATATTGTGTTCAATATGCCTGGTACATGGTACTAAAACAGCACTCCTTAAAGGGTACAAAAAACCGCGTTGACCACGACCTCTATCACCGCCTACAAATCGGACTTTATCAATATTTGTGTCCATCTCTATTAAAGTGTGGGCAAAATTGAGATAGACCTCCCAACGTTCATCTTCAGTATGAAAAAGACACGGACCAGGCATAATCACATTTCTTTTAGTAACAGGGTTCATAAACTGAGGGAGATAATAACAGGTTGGTGTCATGAAAAAGTCACCTATATTAAATGTAGTATCTATACATAACACTCCACAGCTTGAATCATGTTGTGTGCAAGTACTTATTATTTCTTCTATTTGGGGAGATAATGCATAGGTAAACCGAACACCTCTACTGTTAAATTGTAAATTATGAATAGATTTTTTGCCGATCTCATTTGCTGTTGCATATAAAAGTATTTCATTATATTCATCATTTACTTTTGAAGCATTATTCAATTTTTTCCGAAAGTATTTTATTTGGTCTATACTTCTCGGTATTGTTCCAGGAACATTATGCTGTAACAAACTACCAGAAAGTTTAGAAGCGATGGTTCTGGGTCCAGCAGAAGATTTTACAGATTCTTTAATCATCATTTTACAGGAAGGAGCTGTTGGAATAAAAACACACCCTTTCCTTTTTTTGGGAGAAATATTCTTTACATCGTCCGGAAAATTATACTGTATGAGGCCATACGTGGTGTTCTCTGAAAAATAAGAATTTCAAGATTTTAGTATTAAGTAGGCCTAATGAATGTATATCCAGATATCCAACTTAATGGATGAAATAAACGTAGGCCTACTTGTAGCTCCGTGGCTGAATGTATTTCCAGCTATATGGACACTTCGGAAGAAAGGCCAAAAGATCCAATATAGTTTGCATGCTTATCAGACCCCCCCCCCCCCCCCCCCCCCCCCTGTTTCATAACTTGTTCATAATCACTTATTCCTATAAACATTGCACACACAACACATATACTTTTGAAATCGCTACTACGGGTATGTCTGTCGCGCAAACAGCTCCAGGAATAAAAAGGAAATTTTATGACCAAGTCGAACCATATCTCTTGACTTGTCGAAAATTCTTATTGATAATTCCCCTTTAATAGTTCATCATACTTTTTTGGACCTTAGCCTTAACAGAGTTAATTAACTATAACTGTAATGAAGGTTTAGTTAAACAGGGTTTATGCCGCTGATTGGGTAGATATGTACACGGGTCTCACTAGATGTATAAAATAACACTAAAAAAGATTTTCTATGACTAGCTTTGGGCCTAGACCCACCTACCTTGTTTTTGATCACCTAAAATCTTGACCATTTCTGTTGTGGTTCTTTTGACTTTTACATAATTGGAGTGGTGAAAATATTTGGTTTTCATTATATATCCCTCACCATCCACACCTGTTTTGAACTCTAACTGAGAGAGTTGGCGATTTATCCATCCATTTGCTGTTGTAGGGCGAAATAGGCGTAAAGTTTGGTTTTTTACTCTCCAGCTTCCACATGAAGTGTGAAGCCAATCAACCCCGGCCACTTCCTTGTCTACAAGGACGTTTTCTGTCCTTGCAGGTTTTAATGGGGGTTGACCCACAGCCATGTTATATGGTACATCCGTAATGAGTAAGGCAAATTTGTCTTCGCTTGTCAGTTCATTTTTAGTCAACAAATCTACGACTACATGTGCTATTGCCGCCATCTTGACGTTGCGCAGGCAGAATCAAGGGAAATAACTTAGGCTAAAACATAAAACCTTTATAATTGTGTTTCAATTTCAATGAAATTTATTACAGTCGACAGAGATCTAGGCATTAGAAAAAAATAAAGACAAACGACCCACAGATATAATTTATTATTAGAGAACATTCGATAAAAAAGTAAATCATATAAAAAGTCTCCTTTTTTTCGTTTCTCGTTACCTTCACCGAAAATTCCAATTTTTTTACCCTACCAGTAGTTTTGATTTTCCAGACGTCTTTTTGCTGTTGGGCGCTTTTGGGCGCTTTTGGGCGTTGGGCATTTTACACTAACCGGCTGATCTTGTATTTTTATTGCGAAAAGTCACGTTAAAATAACATCGAGTTATAATCTTTGTCTTGGTCAACATCATTAAATATCGACTTTATCTCAGGCCAAATGAGCTCTTTAGATGATCTTCAATATCGATTTTGATGGACAAATACTAATAAAAAGCTTCTATTACGTGATTCTTAAGAATATATCATCCAGTTTTCCTGAGTTTGTTTTTCTCTCTAGATACTTAAAATTGTTTCCATAATGAATTTCTCTTCTCAGGGGAAGTAACTGCACACCAAATCCACGATCATTTTAGAACTTGCTGACATCTATTCCTTAATGTCAAACATTGTTGACACTATCAGTTTTATCCAAATGACAATAACAAATACCAAAACACATGCAGCTACATAATAGAGAAACAGAAAAGGGTTATCAATTACACGACAAATGTTGTTGCGCATTAAATAATGAGGAAATCATGTTTTTGTCATACAGCTTTACAGATTGTCATGCTCAGGAAGCTATCGTACCGATTTCAAATGAATGTAATCGCTTCATGTTCCTGTAAGTGTATTGTAATTGATAACCATTTTGGGAATCTAAAATATATATTAAGAACATTCGTCTCATTAGGTTCACTATTTGGAGCTATATTTCAAATGTTTTGCAAACATGGGATTTTCTTAATGACCCAAATAGTAGATAAGTATAAAGTTTTATAATAATTGAAGTTTTGATTTGATATTGATTCTGTGACAGCTGTCTACTAGATTATATATATAATTATTTAGTAGCACCAGGTAGGTAGTCGGTAAGATCAAAGTAAATTAGGAACAGGTAGTATTGTACTAACTAGTGTATATTGATTAGATTTATTCAAGGTGGGTGGCCACCACCATCGTGGCAGTTCCTATCAGCAGAATAGTAATCTTTAATGGCAAGGTGGCATTTAAAATATCTTTAATATTATGCATTGTTTTTCAATATTAAGATCTGTGTTAGTGTAACATTTTGCAAGCATGTATCCGTTGTGTAGTTGAAATCTTAACAAGTGGATTCCGGGAATCAATAACCTTACATGTACACAGAACAAGTTTGGTTGTTTGGTTCCACCCATATCAGTGGTGGGATTGTTGACGTATGTGGCATTTTGTGTCTATTGATAGGGGAGCCTGGGGGCATACTGCTCCGAAAATGTTCTTTAGGGGTGGGCTCCTATGGACGTGGGTCAAACAGTTGAGTCGCTGATAATTCCTCCGTAGTAATACACCACCTTTCACTGTATATCAAACCCGCATTTAATATCGACCTTTGTGGATCAGGCGAAACAATGCAGATCTTTTTAGAGCAATCCAACTTGAAATCAATTATTTGTTTGATGTTTATGTTAAACAGAAACTATAAAAATTTGTAAGAAAGAGTTGAGATTGATTTTATGATAATTATTTCAGTAATCAACATATAGTAGTCGGGATTTTAGTTTACTGTGTCAAATTCTCTAACAGTCATTGCAGATTTTAAGGTATTACGACCAAGAATATAATTAGGTTTCATATATTGCTTCTCTCTTTTCAGTAAATTTACAAAGTCTTTTTCAAGGGAATGATACCATACAGGGTGTTCCCTTAAAGAAGACTCAAGAGCAATAGGGTAACATATTCTGTCGGAGAACTTTTTCAGAATCCCTCAGAGTAGCCAAATCAGAAATATTGAACATGGGTAGGAATTCTCAATGCAAGGTTATCCGGCCTCCTTTTGGATAGCACCTTACTAAATGGATACCAAAATGTATTTCAAAATCGTTTATTCCAATTATGCACAATTCAAAACAAAACAAATAATTGGATGAACAATCGATAATTAATCACATGATCAATCACGTGATATTCATTCAACAATAAGGGTAGAAAAATAGAAGCATATTTCATAAACCAAAAGAGAACAAGTAACATTGATTAAGAGTGAGCTAATGGCTATATTTGCCCATTCTTGCTTTAACTTTGTAAATATATTTCAGCAAAAGCGAACTTTTGAAAAGTCCGTTTTTGGTTGAGGTTTGAAAGTGCACGTGCATTTCTGTTTCCACCTCGAAAAAGTTTTTACAAAAACTACAATTATTTGAATGTTTTTACAATATTATTTAACCAAGCGGATTCTAATATAATTTTTAACTTTGGATTTCATAAGCTTCGATTGGATTTCGCTAGACCCCAGGGATTTTTTGAACTTGTCTTAGCTACGGTCAGCCGCAGATCAATTAAAACGACCTACATTACGAAAGATTAAAGCAAGATAGGTAACCTTTGTTAATTCTAATTTGAGTTGTGCTACAAGGGCAGTAACTCGTGATGCGATCTAACTACTTTATAACCGGGATATAAACTACATACAATACACACAGCCAGTTTAATAATATCTTTATACGACCACTCATGTCTTCTCTTTACACCCGTCCATTGGTTATATTATAAAAGTGAAAAAAAAGTTCATAGATGAATGTTCTAATGTCACTTTTGTGGTTTCCATGTTTGTCAAAGTTATTTTAACTCTTCAATATCAAACTTCTTCAGTTAATCGAGGATCACTCTACACGAGGACAGAGAGCTGGGAGAGCATCAATGGTCGTTATTAAGATATCAAACTGTTTATAATAACACTTCTTTTGGCGCAAATCAATCAATAAATATATGATAGATCAACAAGAATCGATAATAAATAGTGATAGGTGAATATACTCGATGACGATGAAGATATTGACTGGTGACATTGGACTGTTAGCGATTGAAATGAATTGAAGAAACTAGAATTACAATCTAACAAAACGATATACAGCGGGTTTCTCTATATCAAAAGATTGAATTATAAATGCCTTTCTTGAAGGAAAGTATCTTGATCATAATATTTTGACTCTTTTAAAATTTGTCTTACAAAATATAAATGTATTTGGAAGGTTACGATATACAGTCATTCGTTTGTGGCTTCAAGCACAGTCAATTCCTTCTACTGGTGAATACAACGAATTTATACTCTTATAATTCGGATATACTTAGAAAACAGGACAGCATTTCACGACCCATGCTATATGAAGTTCATTCAGGTGTTTCATGATAATATTCTGCAGTTAAAACTTTCCTGCAATAGTAGGCCTACATTTTCACTACAGAGAAAAGACAACCACCCGTTACGGTCTACTCAGTGGTATTCGACAAATTACAGGAATTTTGGCAGAGTTTGATGTTTATGTTCATCAAAGTTAATAAATTCATTAAGAGATCTAATAGACAGAATGGTATAATGTCTGAATTTCGACTTCATTACCATTAATCACAGTCAATAGTCTAACAACAGAGCCATACACTAACGCGACAAAAATATAGATAATAACGATTATTTGTTTGAAAATCTAACATAATTTTAGTATCTTCTGTTTTTAAATATTGCCTGTGTAGTTTATGGACAGATATGTAAGAGCAAGTACGAGACATTTGCACTTTTAGTATTGGATTGTAAACATAATACTTGCGCCCTCAAAAGTCAGTGTGAAATAAATTTCACTTTACCCAGGGTTTGTCATTAGTTATTGCTTAAATTTGCTGACGCTGATATATAATTAGAATATTCCTATGCAAAAAGCCTGGGGCCTTATTCTTGAAAACTTAACTTATTTAGATTTGAGTGTTCTAGTAATCTGATTGGTTAATCACTCACTTGATTTTAAATGTAGTCTTATTTTCCAATCAAATTGCTGTATTTCTTAAAATCTGGATTTTATCTAAGTTAAGTTTTGGAGAATAAGGCCCCAGGTCGTAAAGTTTTAGTGCTAACACTTCTACAAATTCAAGGGACCATGCTTATAAGTACCTGGTGCTTATTAGTATATTAGTTAAATGTGCACCTGAGAGCTTTAGCAATCCAGTTCGACAATAACCACTTTTTATATTCAAGATTGCATCTTTTCATAATATTAATATGGATTGGCCACGTGGTTTCGACTGAGTAAAATGTTGATAGTGATTAAGGAATAACTATTAATTTCAACTAAAAGACAATAAAACCACGTGCAGTATGTCAGAAATACCTTTACAACTATACCTGCTGATTCGAGACCTACATATTACTGACTCCGTTCTGTTAAACAGTAGGATCCTCATTACGTCAATGTTTATGTTTTCCTGCTCTGAAAACAATTATGTTACTAGTTCAATTATTACATAGTCAATTCTAAACAATGTCAAGAGTTTTCTAACATTAACAAGATTATAAAGAGGTTTATATGTTTGAGAATATGATACACGTAAATTTTCCATTCGAACCAATTTTTTTTAGCGGCTGTGGATCCTGTTAATCAGAAAAACCTTTGGCTCAAATGACAGTTTTGACTGTGAAGATTTGTAAATTGGACATTTGTGTGGTTCCAAATGGAAGCTACAAGTGTACCCAATCAACACTACAACATTTTCAATTGTTTCAACGTTTAGGGACTTTCAGGGGGTTGTCGGTTGATGATTATTGATTTGAATACGGACATTGCAAAATGTTAGCTGATTGAATAAGGATAGCTTCTGAACTAAACATGTTACAAAACGTGAGCAAATTATAATATAATAACAAAACCCATTTACATGATTTGGAGGGTTTCACAGAGCCTTGAAAACAAGAAATTGGCACAATGCATATTATGGCTTTTAATTATAACAAGAGTTTGGGACAGAGTATTATTATATTGCTAACTAAAAACAACGAAAGGTTATTGCCATTACAATGATGGATGTGAGTGGTATAAAAGGATTTCTTCTTTTTTCAACACAGAGAAAGCTAATTTTAGCCGTTTACTTCTAGAATCAATTAACAAGTAAAATAATAAGATTTTCTAGTAATTCATTACCTACATCATTCTCTTGATTAACAAATTGGCTTTCAAGTGATGTGCGAGATAGATTGTTACTTAAATGAGATTGGATTATAAAAAAAGATCGTTGGTGTGATGGCGTTTTAAAACGAAAATTCAACAACAAGTGGGAGTTTAAAACAACTCCATTATGCATGTATCTGAAACTTGCTCAATTTGCTCTATAATAGCTGATTGTATATCACTAGGGGGTCTAGTATTTCGCCCCATTTTATTGGGAATATACTTTCTTAAAATGTTCAAATTTTGACAGTTTCTCGTATAAGATAACAACAGATAACACGGTTGTTAAGTCTTATGCAGTGTTCACTATTCTTTTCGACTTGCACACATAATAAGTATAATTTAGAGGTTAAAGCCATGAAGGATAAATAAAAAATCTTTTAATGATTGAAAAAGGTAATATGGCCATTAAACATCAAAAGCGCTATAAGAGACGGGATAAGATTCAGCCAGTTTCAGATTAATAATTCTCGTCAGTGAAGGACATGGTTAAGATCCAGGACACATGTAACAATGAAAACAAATAACCCCTAAAATCAAGGGCAATAACTTAATAATAATATTACACACAGCACTATAATATATTGATGTTTGTTTGACAGCAGTTTTCACCATCAGCTAATAACATAAAATGTGAACCTTGATCACTATATTTTACCCTGAGTTGTCCCCCTTTATCACAGAGAGCGGTAAACACCTTATCATTCGAATCACCACGAGCTGCTCCTCTTTCGTTCCAGCTCGATCGATGCGCCAATATAGAAACACCTTTAGAAAATGTCTCTATCATCTCGGATGGCAATGCCATAACGAAGCATTTTTCTAACGCGAGTAGCGATTCTTCACATTGTTAAAATAACTTTTTTTTTATGACATCGGTGTGTTTAAAATTATGGTTTCAAGCACTGTATTCGGGTGAGGTATGGGGTGAGTTCCTATACCATAAATCTTCATTAGTCCAAGTTTGGCAAAACCTACTCACATTGCGATGGTTTTCAATACAAAAATTAAATCTGTTAAATCCTCATAATATACAAGTGCTTTCATGATTTCGTCAGGTAAATCATCATTGGATTTCTTGTCAAAAAATATCGACTTCAGATCGTATCGGACGGTCGAAACACCGACTTTCGGAATTCTTTTCAGGTGACCTGCTCTTGGAAATCACAAATATATTTCCCGTTTTAGCACTTTTGATTATCACAACCCCATTACGTATACTTTACTCATTTCGTATTTCGTGAATATAAACCGGGTATTACGACACAGATGTACGAAGGTGATTACTTTCCTTTAAATCGTTATAAGCAGTATTGAGCGCCTGGGTGGTCGGGTCAAACATATCACAATTCGATCTATCAAGTCTTAAAATCTTTTTGAAAGCGGTTCTAAAATCTCTATTGAAGTAGGCATACAGAATTGGATTCAAACATGAATTGAAATATCCAATCCAGAATAAAATCGAACCTAAGATTGGTGGGTATGGACATAGTTCTTGGCACATTGAAGTTATAACGTACCAAGAAAAGAAAGGTAGGAAACATAGAATAAAGGCGCCCATTATAATTCCTAATGTTTTAGCAGCTTTATGTTCTCGCTTCATTCGTTTTCGTTCGAATCTCTGAGCGTCACGTTCTTGAATCGAACCATTACTATGGTTACGTTCACTTCCTACACTATGGCTATATTGCATGTAAACAGCATTTGATTGGATGAATTTTTCTTGTTTTCGCGCCTCCATGTAGATTTTGGCATACACGAACACCATGATAGTGCATGGAATCCAGAATGAAACACACGAGGACACTCCAGCGTACACTCTGTTCACTATAAACAAACAGGCATGATGGTCACTCTCTAATGCCTGATAGTTCTCACTAGTAGTGTACAATTGTGATTGGATGGGAATATAAGAAATCAAGATGGACGCTACCCACGTGACTGCTAACATAATAGCAACACGTGTTTTTGTCATTTTAGTTTCGTATTGTAATGGATGTAATATTGCGATATACCGGTCCATACTGATGCAACAGAGATGTAAAATAGAAGCCGTGCTGAATAACACATCGTTTGCGTTAAATATATCACACATTACTCTACCGAACAACCATTTCTCGCTGATTTCATTGAAGGCGTTGAATGGCATCACAAGAATGGCGACCAATAAATCAGCAAATGCTAATGAAACTATAAAATAATTTGTTATTACTCGTAAGCGCTCGAATTTCATTACACTCGTAATCACCAACAAGTTTCCGAACACTGCGCCAACCATGATGGCTACCATTGCAGTTCCTTTTAAAACTAGTAGAAACATATCGAGGGAATCGAGTTCCTCCTTAGCAGCTGTAGTATCAGACTGCGTCCAGTTCAGTGTGGTATTAACTACTTGTGTCACATCCATGTTGTAGTCTATCAGTGGTTCTAGTTGTTGAACAATTCTATATTTATCATCAAATCATCTTGATTCTCGTCATTTTGATTCTTTCACCTGGAAATATACAATGAAAACGAGTTTAGAATGTTAAATTACCAAATCTAATGTTAATGTAAATAGTGTTTTCGACAAAAATACAAATGAAGTGGAATTCTACGTCTAACTTTGTAATACCTAATTGCACCATTATGTCCAAAGTTTAAAATTTACATTGTGTTTGCCAGTTCTCATAAGCAAAAACAGGTACTTGTACAGAAAAGTAGAATGTAAAATTCCTTTTCATTTCATGTCATTCCACGAAGTCAGCAAGTAAATCAAGAAAAATCTGTCAAGAAATCAGCAAAAGATTTGTTAAACAGTTCTGTCTTGTCAATAATAACAGAGGTCTCGAAGGTATTCTGTACTGTCTTAGTGCACGATGATATATGACATATCTTAGTATGTGAGTTATCACGGATCAGTGCAACAGAATGATCACACTATTGATCATGTCTGAAAATATTTTTTTAAAAATATCAACACACAGCATTATATAAATTAATGATATATACAACAGTTTCAATGTCTTGTTATTTTTACAAATTAAATTCCCTATACAAAATACACATAGTTGTCTCATTTCCTAAGGAATACATCCATGAATTTTCAGCTGCAATTTCAAAGTTAAAATCACTGAATGCTGCCGATAAAAAGGATAAAAATGACAATGGTCGCAGTCGAATCACTAGTTTTAGGAAAAGGAAAATTGAATTGATCATGTAGAGTAGATGATAATTGTTTTCGGGGTAACGAAATACATTAAGTCAGATGTCCTCGATATTAAATACAGCTAAATGACTTTTAAATCTTTACACACCATGCTGTGAAATATAATATTAAATCCTATAAAGTTCCCAATTTCACTTTCAACATGCACATCAGAATAAACTACATGTAGTAAAGTGTTTCCCACGGATTTAATGGTACATTTTAAAACTATGGTACATCACTAGTATCCACCAGAAAGAAGAAGATTTCTACACTATTGTATAGTAGTGGTATCCACCGGAATCAATTATCTTTCAAAACTAATGTACGGCGTTTAGATCCCACGAAAATGGTGGTATATTTCATAACATTTCTCAGAAATGCACCCAATATAACTAAGACATGTGACACAATATTAATGAGATAACATTACGATATATATACCTAGATATTGACCGGTTTGTACACTGCACTGATTGTATCATAACTAGAATAAATAACTTCATACGAAATATCTTAAAATGTGCATAACAATACATGTATAACCCTAAGTTCGAACGATCCTAACCGCTAATAAAACTAAACCTGAAACCCATGTTAACATCCATAGTAATATTGTACATTGGTAGCATAAGGTTTTCTAATTAGAAAAGTGGCTAAATACCAGAATGCAGAATCTATTACGAAAGATGTAAAGAATATTTGTTTAAGATGAGCTCACTGTAATCGTTGAATAAATAATAAATAAACCACTTGTTTATTGTTACACTTATAATCCATGTAGTATACACAATTTATATAGCACTTTCTTGATACCATTGCATGTAATTGGCAAGTTTGAAATAATAAACATATATCTTAGTCTGCATAACCAGGAAGCGAATTTAACATTTCAGAAACAACATCCACTTGATTCGCAAAGTTCTACTTTGTGAAACTACAAAAAATACAATGTAATAAACTCATCTTGCTGCTTCAAATAAGTTGAGAAAACTGGCAAAGCAATGGTGTTTTATATCTCGTATAGCCAATTTGGTACTTTAAACTGAAAATAACTGGCAAGATGTTCTTTTTATATATACATAGTGGTATTATTAATCCAATCTCCTATTATTAGCTATATATTCTAACAAGTGGAGCTGAGTTGGCAAACACAGACACATAGTGGTATCAGGTGTTATTATTAAATAAACTACTTGATTTGATTCATTATTGATTCCATGCTAAAAATAAACTCAGATATATTTTATGCTATTATTATACAATAATAGAGTGGAATGTCTCCGAACCACAGCTGACTTCCAACTTATTAATAGAAACACAACATAGATTGTCTCACCGGGCACCTGTTAACTTAATAGAAAATTGACACTTTAAAGGATAAAATTAACCGTGAATAAGAACTATAATCAATATACTCTATTAACAGTCGTGTTAGCCTTTTTTCAACCAATAAAGCAGATTGTACATCCGATTCATCCCATGCTGTTTTTCTACTATGAAGGTTATGATAGAAAATAAATACATGTACTTTAATAATTCTAGCTGATTCTATATTCCAGGTAATTTCATAATAACTTAAACTTTGCTCAAGTAGGATTTATAATTTCCTTCATGTAACTAAACAAGCTCTTAAGATCGCACGCATGTGACTCTAATGCAAATCTATGTGTGGATATTATTCCATTCCATTTGTATAGTGAAATCTTGTATTTTAGTATCTGGTTCCTACACATAAACAAAGTATCCATAAGAAAATCCAGACACTGAATAAAATTCTTAGTTAAAGCGATACAACCTCTTAGAATGAACAAAAAAATTAAGTTCTCAAACTTGGTCAATAGGAGTATATATTCATCAACAGTGGTCGAAGTATACAAACAGAATCAAATAAACCCATAAAACTATGTAATTTTCCATACAATTACAAATTATTATTGATAAATGCCTTAATTTGGATTAAGGGATTAATCTATTTTTGTAATTAAACATAGTTTTCTGGATTTATAAAATCATTTAGGTAGTCTGTTTTATAGTTATGCTACTAGGTTTGTCCCTGATGAATATATACTCCTATTGACGAAGTTCGAATTTTTTTTTTTCATTTTAAGAGGTAGTATCGCTTTAATATGCAACATTGAAATATTCGCTATGAAAGTTAGTAGGGCGTATCTCAAGATCGACAACATTAATACGTTTTTGATTCAATCTACATTATTTACTGTCGAGTGTTCGATTGTTAACATGTTGTATAACTTAATAAATATTGAAACTGCCAATAACTGCAGCGTATGTCGACACTTGTATATTAATCTATAGAGTACATACTTCAAACTAATATATAATGTAAGAAGTGATCAGACGTGAACGAGGCTGGTAGGTCAACAAGGGAGGTAAATATAGTCTTCACTCACTCGACAACCACTTACTTTCATTTAAATTCTGACTCAAGGGCAGATAACTAGTATAGTATATTTTGATTTAAATCAAGTGTTGACTATAAAAAGATAAGTGAAATGATATTGATTCAATACAATATGTTTCTTGTTGATTCTAACTCTATAATCTGATTAAACAGAAATATTTCACTAGGCCCGAGGCAGTCAAATTATTTTCCCAGAGATTTTTTCTATAAGTGTGCTGACACCCCACAATATTTCATGATAATACTGATAATTCGATATACTAACTCAGTTCAATGACAGTTTTAACACATAAGTATCTATCCTTCATATAAAAAGTACTCAGGTTATCTACAGTATCGAACAGTACCATACTTTCATTATACAATATGTTTGACAAAATGATAATACATCTCTAAACTATGTCAATAGAAACCCCTGACAGAATAAGCTGCCTTTATAATGCTGTTTTGTTCCCAGCACCAGTGCCTAAAACCACCACTATACGCTGATGTGTCACATTCTGAGATATCCTTATACCATTATGAATTCTGTATTTCAATCCGTATCTATTCTAAAGCGGACACCATGAATTTTGATTCAAACGCCTTTCAACTTTTTTCCCCCTTTTGGTGATGCAGGTTGGAGGTGTTGACATAGAAAAACCGTCAAGTACAGGCTAATCCAGCTGTCCTGACAACATTTTCCTCAATGTAAACTGCATGGCGTTGGCCAGGTCTCAATAGCCCAAACATGGGTAGAAAAGTAGGACGTAAAACTCCATTTCATTTGATTTGATTGAGATGTTGGTTTTTCATCTCAAGTCTCAGGTGTCTATTGAGTTATTAGATCTCATTGTATCAACATAGTGCATGTTAAAGTTTAATATGTAACGTGTTATATCTGATATAGATCAATTAACAGTTGACAGTTATAGATAGACAGTAAACATAGCATGTCTGAGAGCTGAAATCTGTTTTCTCTTCATAATGTGCAGTATTAGATAGCTTTAATACATTTCGTCTATGGGTGAAAAGTGTCATTTTCAATCCATACATATAAATTGTTTATATTCGGGAGTGAAAAGTAGAATAACCAGTTCACGTTCGGTGAAAAATGTAGTGAAAAGTCATCTGATTAAAAAGTCGTTGTTTTTATTTTTATACATCATTGGAAGTAGAATAGTTAAAGAAAATTTATTAATATTTTTCATATGTAATATCATACCTATGAAAGAAATGAAGTGAAATGAATGGAGTTTATGTCCTACTATATGGGCTAACTGAGGACGGGCAAAGCCATGCAGTGTGCAATGAGGGAAATTTTGCCAGGACAGCGGCATTAGCCTGCTCTTTTTTTTCGATTTCCAACTGTCGAGGGGTCTTTAACTTCCACAGCCAATAGCACACGGGACCATGGTTTATTATCCCATCAGAACGACTAGGCGCTTTTCCATGTCAGCCCCTCCGACGGGATTCAATCCTGGACGTTCAGGTTGGCGAGCAAGCGTCTTACTCACTGAGCTACCGCGGCCCCCTTCATATCATAACATCATTACTTGATATGATATATAACTAACATCAGAATTCTGAGTGCTAACTCTCATTAATATTCGCACTTCAGCTCGTAATTTATAATTCTAATATACTTAGCAAACAATTTATACGTGTATTATTATTTTTTTCAAAAATATTTTAATGGTCAACGTTTTTAGACATGCAGTTTTAAAACTTTTTTTTTAATAAATGACAGAACCAGATTTTTAGAACGAATTTTCTTCTTTTGGCATCGGATCGTTATCTTCTATATTTGTATTTTATTTTTTCATTTTTACTACATAATTTAAGATAGTGGACCACGGCCATATACGCCTAACGAAAAAGTCGAAAAAGGAAAAAATTTAATCCGGAGAAAACTAAACTTTCTCAAACCTTTCAATTTAGGTCCAATAACATCCATTTTAAGTTTCATCAAAATCGGTTGAAAACTAAGAGAGTAATAGCATATTTAAGATTTGGGGCAAGGGCAATAACTCTGCTTGTAACGATCGAAAATAGCTCAAATTCGAACTTGATCTTCGTTTTCTGAATATGTATACACATATCAAATTTCATTTGATTCCGTCAAAAACTCTAGTTTTTAGAGCGTTTACAAGCAAATGTTCATGGACAGACCGACGGATTTGGGGCAAGGGCAATAACTCTGCTTCTAACGATCGAAAATAGCTCAAATTCGAACTTGATCTTCGTTTTATGAATATATATACACATATCAAATTTCATTTGATTCCGTCAAAAACTCTAGTTTTTAGAGCGTTTAAGAGCAAATGTTGACGGACGGACCGACGGACGGACGGACCGACGGACCGACAGACCGACGGACCGACGGACGGACAGGGGTGACTACAATATACGTCCTCATATAGAGATGAGGGCGTATAAAAACGTTAAAAGCGCAAGTGACAATGTAAGAAAGTAAGCATTTGCAATTGTCAGTTGAGGGGATAGAACTGCATTTGAACATATAGACAACAAACATTTGTCAGTTGAAGGGAGAGAACTGCATTTAAACATACAGACAACAAACATGTAAGTTTTAATCTTATATTTTGCAAGCAAGTGTTTTTTCAGATCATTTGAAAAATTCTTAATATAGTTTAGTAGGATACAATTCTCCCCAAAAAATTTCATTGTTGTATTTTAGTTTTATGATATTATAAAAAAAACATTTGTTGTACATTATATCAAAACATTGACCAGTGAGAAGCGTTAAATGAAACAATACACTTTACACAGTACACTGATCATGAATATGTTGGACGTGCTGAGGGGATGATACATTGAAACACAACAACGTAGACTCTCACATGCCATCAGGTATGGGAGGATTTTATGACCCTTCCTATGCGATTTTAAAAGGTAATGAATGTCCATTACTAATACCCCCTGTCAGTGCAGGGTAAATAATATGAAGGGGGCCCCCGATGGCTTAGTGTGTCAGACGCTTGCTCGCCAACCTGAACGTCCAGGGATGAATCCGTCGGGGGGCTGACATGGTAAGGGGCGTTCAATCGTGGGTGTAAATAAACCGATGTGCTGATTGGCTGTGCATGTTAAGATCCCTAGACAAATGGAAATTGATAATAATATCAGGCTAATGCAAAATTTTCCTCATTGCGCACTGCATAGCGTTTGCCCGTCCTCAATATAGGTGCAGAAAAGCAGGACGTAAAACTCTATTCATTATATTTCATTTTTCAAAAATTGGAAATTTTTATAATACTTCCACTGTAATATATTTTTTCCGGGTAGCATTACATTATTTATTGCAGTGCGTTCGATTCTCGAACGCACTGCATTGTTTTGCAATTGACTATTTTTTTTTTTTTTTTTTTTTTTTTTGTCTATTTCTGGTCACGCTCCCCAGCCAAAACTGCACATACCACACATAACTTGACATCATTTCCTGCGATGATTAACTGCTCGTTGTTGCTTAAATGTAAAATGGCGCATTTTTGCCTGACCGGAAATGACGTATATTAAAAAGGCGTATTTCAGGGTTTTTCCATTTTCAACTCATTTTTCCAACAGATTGTGATCGGTCTTTTTTGGTTCATTTGTTAAACCCAATACCTACAAATTGCAATTTTGAAAAATTCATATTTTGACTTTTGTAGCTGACTTTTGGAGCACTTTTTAAAGGATTTTTTTTAACTTTTGCAATTTTATTTCGATCGATCTGAAACCTTTCAATAACATAGACATATGAATTTCCAAAGAAAATCAATTTTCAAAGTTTCGATATCACTTCCGGTTTTGACGTCATTCCCTTCTAAACTTTCAATTTCAACTTCCGGAATATTGAAGATATTTAAAAAAAAATGTTTGTGTTATCATAGAAGTGGTCATACATAAAAAATAAAATGGTGAAATTTTATCCAGGTGCAAGGGATCAGCCGCCATGTTGAACTGACCTATGTTTCTTAAAATTCTAATTCAGAACCGAGGGTTAATCGGATTTTTTTAATTTTGATATCTACGACTTTTGCAGTCGATTGCAAAAAAAAATGTAGGTTGTAGATTTTTGAATTTCGATTTCAATTTCTTTATATTTCCGGAACAAGAATTTCAGTAATGACCGAAACTTTCAAGGCTCATATCTGGTGACCTTGACCTTTGATGACCTCTTGACCTGTATAAAAATTATTGCCCGTGACGAGATCTATCAGATGATATATTCATTTCCGATTTCTGATGTTTACTTCCGGTTTTATCGCCATTTGAAAATTGCAATTTTTAACTTTAAAGAGCTTTGTCACGTGACCTAATTAACATACGTCACAAATTTTTAGACATATTTACTATGCTTAATCTGATCTTTCAAATGTTATATAACACAAAATATTTGAATCAAAATTGCGCTTTTTAAAAATTGCAAATTTTGTGCCAAATTTCATTGTAACTGTGCGTGTTTTTTGGAAATTTGATTTTGATCGATCTGAAAAATAATAAGTAGATAGACAATTATTTGATAATGAACAATAAAATATTTCTGAAATTTTGATATCACTTTCGGTTTTGACGTCATTTGTTTGTAAACTTGAAATTCTAACTTCTGGAGTTCCCGAATTATTTGAAAGTTTCTTTTTGCATCATGTTAGAAATGATCATCAGAAAAGATAAAAATGATAAAATCCGACCCGGAAGTACTATGTCAGGTGCCATGTTGTTGTGACGTATTTTTATAAACCTCAAAATGGGACCTCAGGGGATAATCTGATTTGCATAATACCGGTGTCTATGAAATCCTTAGTCGATGGCCAACAACCTTGTGGCGACTGATTTTTTAATTTCGATTTCTTTATATTTCTGGAACAAGAATTTTAATTCAGACTGTAATTTTCAATGCTCATATTTCTAAGTCTATTAGTTCATTTTATCAGGAAGTATTAACAGCCTGTTATCTTCAAATAGGTCTATAACACCTCGAGAGAAACAGCTTTTGAAACTATATTAACATGTGAGAGTCAGCGCTGTTATATTACAACGTATTATTCCCTCAGCACATCATACGATTCATGGACAGTTTACCAACATCTTGAAAGTTACAATTGACCATAGTGTTTATTTTAACGCTTCTCACTGGTCAGAGTTTATTTTAAAATGTTCAAATGCAGTTTTCTCCCTTCAACTGAAAAATGTTTGTTGTCTGTATGTTTAAATACAGTTCTCTCCCTTCAACTCAATTGGACCATGCTTAACACGACTTTCTTTCATTGTAACTTGCATGTTTAACGTTGTAAATTATGTACTAAAAAAGATAAACAAAAAGAAGTAGATAACGATCCAATGCCAAAAGAAGAAAATCCGTTCTAAAAATCTGGTTCTGTCATTTATTAAAATTGCATGTCTAAAAACGTTGACCATTAAAATGTTTTCTAAAAAAATAATAATATAGATTTTTTGCAAGCTTGTTATTAAAATGACTACTTGCGAACTGTGCTGCGAACTTTCATGTATGGAGGTTAACACTCAGTATTCTGATGTTATTTATTTGACATATCTAGAATTGTCTCTATTATCATGCAGGGAGTTGCGGTGGTACAGTGAATTAGACGCTTGCTCGCTAAGCTGAAGTTCCAGGGTTCAATTCCGGCATGGGTCGCATGCCTTCGGATTTTTAAACCCGTTTCACCCTCTCAATGATGCAGGTCGGAGGGGCTGACATGGAAAAAGTGCCCAGTCGTTCGGATGGGACAATAAACCAAGGTCCCGTGCGCTATTGGCTGTGCACGTTAAAAACCCCTCGACAGTTGGAAATCGAAAATAAGAGCTGGATAATGCCGCTGTCCTGGCAAAATTTCCCTCATTGCACACTGCATGGCGTATTCCACTTCCAATTGTATAAAAAAGTACATTAGTATAAACAACGACTTTTTAATCAGATGACTTTTCACTACTGAACGTGAAATGATTATTTACTTTTCACTCCCGAATATAAAAAAATTATTTGCCGATTTTTATGTTCTGTAAATTTCGCAGTATGGATTGAAAACGACATTTTTCACCCATTGACGAAACCGGATGCGCACTGCCCAGTATCGTCTCACGATTCTAGTTTCTTTTATGATGACCATTTTTAACATAATGCAAACAAATATTTTCAAATATCTCCAAAACTAAGGAAGTTAAAATTACAAGATCACAAGCAAATGACGTCAAAACCGGAAGTGATATAAAGATTCTAGAAATATTTTTTTGTTCAGAATCAAATTGTCTATCTACTTCAAAAAAACACGCACAGTTTCAATAGAATTTGACACAAAATTTGCAAGTTTTAAAAAGCGCAATTTTGATTCAAATATATTGTGCTATATATCATTTGAAAGAGCAGATTTAGCATAGTAAAAATGAAATAGAATTTGTGACGTATGTAAATTAGGTCACGTGACAGAGCTCTTTAAAGTTAAAAATTGCAATTTTCAAATGGCGATAAAACCGGAAGTAAACATCAGAAATCGGAAATGAATATATCATCTGATAGATCTCGTCAAGGGCAATAATTTTTGTACAGGTCAAGAGGTCATCAAAGGTCAAGGTCACTAGATATGAGCCTTGAAAGTTTCGGTCCTTACTGAAATTCTTGTTCCGGAAATGTAAAGAAATTGAAATCGAAATTCAAAAATCGACAACCTACATTTTTTTTGCAATCGATTGCAGAAGTCGTAGATTTCAAAATTAAAAAAATCCGATTAACCCTCGGTTCTGAATTAAAATTTTAAGAAACATAAGTCAGTTCAAGATGGCGGCTGATCCCTTACACCTTGATAAAATTTCATCATTTTATTTTTTATGTATGACCAAATCTATGATAACACAAATTTTTTTTTTCAAATATCTTCAATATTCCGGAAGTTGAAAATGAAAGTTTAGAAGCAAATGACGTCAAAACCGGAAGTGATATCGAAACTTTATAAATTGATTTTCTTTGGAAATACATATGTCTATGTTATTGAAAGGTTTCAGATCGATCGAAATAAAATTGCAAAAGTTAAAAAAAATGCTTTAAAAAGTGCTCCAAAAGTCAGCTACAAAAGTCAAAATATGATTTTTTCAAAATTACAATTTGTAACTATTAGGTTAAACCAATGAACCAAAAAAGACCGATCACAATCTGTTGGAAAAATGAGTTGAAAATGGAAAAACCCTGATATACGACTTTTTAATACACGTCATTTCCGGTTAGGCAGAAATGCGCCATTTTACATTTAAGCAACACCGAGCAGTTAATCATCGCAGGAAATGATGTCAAGTTATGTGTGGTATGTGCAGTTTTGGCTGGGGAGCGTGACCAGAAATAGACAAAAAAAAAAATAGTCAATTGCAAACCAAAGCAGTGCGTTCGACAAATCGAACGCACTGCAATAATGACAGATATTGATGGAGGGTAAACATGATCGTCTGACTCTACAAACTTATCATTTAAAACTTGTTAAAATGACGACGGTTAAACCGTCAAATGTCATTTATCTGTAAGACAATCCATATTATTAATATTGACATTTAATAATGCATGTTGCAATAGGTGATAATTTGTTGGCCACTATAATTCCCTTCTATGCATCAATATCTTTTTAATTTGGCAACATTTCACACCATTTCTGTTCGAAGGCAATACATAAATAACAGGTACAAGTGGATAAGAATTAAAACTACAAATTGATATAAATTGCGAGAAGCAAGATCTTGACGTTAGCTTTATGGGTATGAGTTTTAAGTACAATGACTTTGATCAGCAGAAAAGCAAATGCTATGGGACCGTCAGGGTAGCGTTTACCTGTACAAAAAGTCATACTCTTTCATTGACAAGTTCATTAGATGCTACATGTATTGTGTTGTATAGTCAATTCTAATATGTTATATTATGGCATGTATTCCCTTCCATACAAGATTATGTAAACTCTAGTTAGAGTAATCTCCCTTAGTTGTAATTATGTACACTCAAGAAGAGAAACCACGTTTATTTTAAATTGCTTCTTAATATGCTTTCTTCCCAGTTCACAACTACAAATACTACATAAATATGTATCGAAAGTCCCGATACAACATATGGCGACGATGGATGCTGATTTAGAATGCCGATTTAGCCAAGATTCATAAGAAGGTGAATTTTTCTTCCTGCTTATATTACATAGGCGTACTTGCTTCGTTGTTTCGATATTGCACTTCGACCAACATCTACATTATTTTACAATATTGAATCTTATTATGGCTACTGCTTGGTCAATGAATGCACCTCCTCCTTTCCTACCTACGCCTGGTAAACCTGCACTGATTTGGGAAGATTGGATTCGTATGTTTGATAATTATATTGAAGCTATTGGTGGGCACAAGTATTCTGACTCTCGGAAAAAGGCATTGCTTTTACATTGCATTGGTGCTGAAGCTCAACGGGTATTTTACACTTTACGTGAAGACGATGAAATTGCTGCAGAGCAAAATCAATTCTTGAAGGCTCGACTTCTTCTTACAAAGAAATACACTACAAAAATTCATGAAATAGCTGCAAGGGTAGCTTTCCGGAAACGTAAACAATTACCTGGAGAAGATGTTGATGATTACATTCTTACTTTACGTCAACTCTCATTAAAAGGTTGCAATTTTCAAAATGAAGATGAAGCCATACGAGACCAATTTGTTGAAAAAACTTCCGTTCGTGGCATTGTTGAAAAATTGATGGGAAAGTCAAATCTTACACTAGACAAAACTGTTGAATTTGCTAGAAATATTGAACAATCTAGGTTGGATGCAAAAACTATTGATAATACTAATACAAGTTCTGCTGACGCTAGCAAAAGTACACAGGGCGTAAATGCTATTACACAGCATAAACATAAATCGGGTAACCAACACAGTTACAAGAAACGCACACCTGTGACTACACATACTCCTTCACCTGCTGAATCAAGTACAAAACGACATTGTTTTCGTTGTGGGTCGCTTTCACATCTTGCTAACAGCTCAGACTGTCGTGCTACAAAAGAAACCTGTCGCAAATGTGGCAAAAAAGGACATTTTAGTTCTGTCTGCATGTCTAAAACTCAAGTACACCAAGTTCAAGAAGCTGACGATGTTTATGTGTTATATCTAAATTCTACGTCACAAAAATCACGTCATGATAACTTGATAATGTGTGATATTAAAATGAATAACATTCCATTGTCTTTAATGGTTGATACTGGTAGTTCGCGTACTCTCATTAATAATGACTTGTACAAAGAATTTTTCTCTGCTATTAGACTCGAACCTCCAGTGGTAAGATTAAAATCATATTCTTCGGATAGAATTGCTACTTTAGGTTGCTTTACTGCTACGGTGAAACATAGAAACAAAGAGATTTCTTGCATTATCCATGTTGTTGAAAATGGTACTTCGCTCATTGGAATGGACCTAATAGAAGCTTTGGATTTGCATATGAAGGGTTCCTCTTTGATTAATTTAATCGAAACTACACCTACTCATTCAAGTACAGAATCTACAAAAATGCCTACACCAGACTTACATTCTGCTACAAATTTGCCTACTCATATACAGGATCGTTTTGGTCACATGTTTGCACCTGGTCTTGGTACAGTTAAAGGCTATGAACTTAAAGTGAAGATGAAAGATAATGCTACTCCTGTACAATCTCGACTACGTCGATTACCATTTGCTTTACGTCCAGACGTTGATAAAGAACTTGATCGATTGGAACAAGAAGGCGTTATTGAAGCCATCGACTCTAGTGAATGGATTTCTCCGCTTACTGTTGCTTGGAAAAAATCTGGAAAAATTCGATTATGTGTCGACATGCGCAAAGTGAATAATGAAATGGTTATTGAGAAATTTCCTTTACCTAAAATTGAAGATTTACTTTCTGAATTAAAGGGTGCAACCTGGTTTGCTAAAATTGACTTAGCAAGTGCTTATCATCAATTATTACTCTCTGAAGACAGTAGAGATTTAACTGCTTTCATTACACATCGCGGTATGTACAGATATACACGTGTAAATTTTGGAATGGCATCTGCGCCATCTGCATTTCAAAAAATGATGTGTCGTTTAATTACTCATCTTCAAGGTGTTCAATGTTATTTAGATGATTTAATCGTCTATGGTAAAACTTATGCTGAATATTTATCTAACTTGTATGCTTTATTATCAAAATTGGATTCTGTAGGACTGAAATTAAATAACAAATGTGTTTTTGATGTTCGCGAAATTGAGTTCCTCGGACATACTATATCATGTAATGGTTTAACTCCCTTACCTGAAAAAGCTCGTGCTTTACAAGAAGCCCCCTTACCACAAGACAGTACTGCATTACAATCATTCCTTGGTCTTGCTGGTTACTTATCAAAATACTGTCCACAGTATAGTACAATTGTTGAACCTTTACGCGCTATGCTTCGAAATAAATCAAATCCAAAATCATTTGAATGGACTCCAGAAGCTTTGGAAAGTTTTGATAAGATCAAAATGAATATCAGTGATCATATTACCTTATCTATTTTCGATCCCGAATTGCCTACTATTGTAACTTGTGATGCTAGTGATTACGGAATAGGTGGTGTTCTCAGTCAAATTGTTGATGGTGAAGAGCGTATTGTAACTTGTGCGTCACGTACTCTTACCACAGCTGAACGAAATTACGCCGTTGGTGAAAAAGAAGCTCTTGCATGCGTATGGACTTGCCAACGATGGAACACTTACCTTTGGGGTCGTCGATTTACATTACGTACAGATCATAAAGCTCTTACTACCTTGCTCTCTCCTAAAGGAATTGGACGACAATCTATGCGAATTGCTCGTTGGAATGCAAAACTTCTGTATTTCGATTACGACATAGTTTTTGTAACTGGTGAAAGTAACAAAATTGCTGATTTTCTAAGCCGTTCACCTTTGCAAGATTCACTTGATGAAGATATAGATGATGAAGTTATATTAGCTTTATTTGACGAAGATGATACATTGTCAACAAATTTGAATGAACTTCAAGATTTTACAAAGAAAGATCAACTCTTACAACATGTTATTCAGTACACTACATCAAAATGGCCTGCTAAAGATACAGATTTGACACCTGAACTTAAAAAATTTCATAGACTTAAAGATGAACTTACTGTTTGTAAAAATGTTCTGATGCGTGGTACGCGTGTTGTGGTTCCTATAGCCTTAACTACTAAATTGTGCAATCTTGCTCATGCTTGTCATCAAGGGATAGTAAGAACTAAACAACGCTTAAGAGATCTTTACTGGTGGTCAAATATGGACAATCAAGTTGAAAGTTTAATTTCTAATTGCGTCGCTTGTCAAACAAGTGATAAAACTGCTAAAACAAACACTGCACCTTTAACACCAATTACTTATCCTGCTAAACCCTGGCAAAAACTTGCTATAGACATTGTTGGACCGAATGAAAGTCAACCTCCTGCTTTACGATTTGCAATAACATTAATTGATTATTACAGTAAATGGCCGGAAATTGCTGTTACCGGTGATGTGACAACTGCCTCTGTTACTAAATTTTTGGAGACACTTTTTAGTCGTGAAGGATATCCTGATGAAATTGTTACAGATCACGGAGTACAATTTGTGTCTCATGAATTTGAAAGTTTTCTTCAATCTCGCAATATTAAACATTCTCTTAGTGCTATCTACCATCCACAATCAAATGGACTCGTGGAACGTTTTAATCGAAGTTTGAAGGATGCTCTACAAACAGCTAAACGCGATGGTTCTACAAACGTAAAGAAAAGTATTCAAGAATTCTTAGCTATATACCGTTGCACGCCTCAAGCTACAACTGGTATATCACCCTCTGAATTACTTCATGGACGTAAAATGAGAACTGGACTTGACATAAGTGAATTACATGATTCCTCTACTCCATATAATCCACAAACTCTTGCTAATAGAATTGCTGATAAACAATCCAAATCAAAGTCATATACTGATTCAAAACGCTGCTCAAAATTTTTAGATTTGCATGTTGGAGACAGTGTTCGTGTTCGAAAACCAACTCATGTTCGAAAAGGAGACTTTGATTTTACAACCCCGAGGAAGATAGTGGCTAAGCCAAATGATAGTGCATATGAACTTGATGATGGTAAAATTTGGAATCAAGAAAGACTGGCTAAAGCTAGAGTTAGTGAAATACCAAGTAAGAACTCTGACACCAGTTTATGTTCAAACAGGAAATCAACTTCTGATGTTCCAGATGAGTCTACTGCTTTGAGACGTAGTGACAGACCTGTACGTAAACCAATCTGGCACAAAGACTATCTGTGAACATTTTAATGAGGACTTTATACAAATTTACATTTTCATTTCTCACAGTTAGTGAATACGTTTTTCATTTTACCATTAGTAAGTTTGTACTTTCAAAAAGAGGGGAAGATGTTGTATAGTCAATTCTAATATGTTATATTATGGCATGTATTCCCTTCCATACAAGATTATGTAAACTCTAGTTAGAGTAATCTCCCTTAGTTGTAATTATGTACACTCAAGAAGAGAAACCACGTTTATTTTAAATTGCTTCTTAATATGCTTTCTTCCCAGTTCACAACTACAAATACTACATAAATATGTATCGAAAGTCCCGATACAACATATTGCCAATGTGTTTACATGGATTTCGAGATTTGATTTACAGTTGGGATCGTTCGTGCTTGGATTTTATTATCCAATGTATGAAGTCTTACAAAACAGTTCATCCAGAAGCCATCGACGGCAAAATGAGAAATACAACAACTTCAATACGATCTTGATAAAAGATGCATATTTTTAGTATGTATGTCATGGCAATAACCTGTTATTATCAGTCAGTAAGTAAATTGTTGTTAGATTATTATTACACAGGTTACTCTAGGTTAAATGATAACAGTTAATTAGAGAATAATAGAGACAATAAACCACGTGAATATTTATATCTGATAATAGTATATAACATGTACTTTTGTTTACTGTACTGATATGATAACACTGACAGAAGGAATGCCGTTAGAAAACGTTTATCTCACTCATTTGTCAACATCTAGAAAGTTATATTGGTATCTTACTTCAATATGAGTTGTATTTTATATACAAACTTCTTCGCTAATTCAAAGCTACGAAGAACAAGAATGCTATTGCGGTGGATAAAGCAAGTTATCCTGAAAATAATACAATGAACACAAGTTGTCACAAGCAACACGAACCAGGATAGTTATAGATAGTTTTGACTACTTTGATCCTATCTGAAAGGTTTTGGACTGAACGGTTTTAACCGGTCAAAACTGGGTGGTTAAAACCACCCAGTACAAAACTTGCCAACCCGGACAAGAACTGTGCTCATTCCATAAAATGAATTTGGTGAAGACTTCAAAATTCTTGATTATAAATACATTGTTGCATTTTTTCAGTGAAAAATAAAATCATAGTTATTATGTCGATGTTTAACCATTGTTTGTTTGTCTTCTCCTTCCGGAAGGATTAAGAATAGTTCTGCTTGAAGCAAACATTACTATAAAACTAATTTAACATAGAAGACAAAAACATCATGAATAACTTATATCATATAGATACTTATCTCATTGCCACTTCATCACAATCATTTACAGTAAATTAATTATTATTTTCCACACTCAATCTGGATCATTATGGTTCTAAACGCTAGAGATTGATTAGAACTACGAAGGGCAATTGAAATAACAAGTGCTATTTGCCATTAAAATTCGAACCTACTACAAACTACTACAGCTAGCGAAACTACATAGTTTGCAGTAGGGACATATCAGCATCGTACAAGTAAAATAGTCATCAACCAACTAAGAAATTCGACGCTAAAAAGTAAAACCAAACCCAGACGAACCAACTTCAAAACCACGATGTATATACTGATAACCCTTCTAAAATTTAACGTTTTTGCTTAATACCACGATGAAGGTGGTTTATGTGTGTAGTTCTTTATGTTCAGATGTGACCGGTGAACATTTTGATTAGCACTTTATAACATAGAAACATTCCATTTAATTAATTCATCAAAACAGAAGTAAATTGATCTATAGCGACAGACATCAAACAAGCCTGTTGGCGAACATCACAAAGATATAATCAGTAGAATACGCAACATGGAACTAATCAAAATTAATTAATGCTTATATCTTATCGGTATTAAAATGTCCTGTTTGGAGTTTTCTTCAAGACATTTTGTCTAGTTAATAAACTTTATCAGCATCAATTTATGTTTTGGTAAACGCCTAGTAATTATCAATATTTTCATTAATTTAAATGTAAAAAAGTGAACAGATTGATTGATATACTGTATCTTTATTGATCAGTAATAGATTGCATTACATCATGAACACCCCCGACTATTTTTGACCTGCATTGGCATATATGTTTCCATTACCTATTTATTTCAAGGGTATCTAGTCAACCTCGAAATCTAGAGTTCAGATCTACCAAACAGTAGCAAACAATAAAGCCATCGATATACACAGTTGTTTTTGGAAGATAAGCTATATTCCTTCTTTTCTTACATTGGTTTCTATTCATTACTATTCTTTAAGGGCTGAATAATTTCATACCGTCGATGGAGATGTTTTAATACACTTAAAATGTTAAAATATTAAATGATACCACAAAGCCTTCAAAAGACCTCAGATAGTATTTTCCCCTATGAGATTGGCTTATATCACACGAGGTACCAGAAATCTAATGGACAACCTGATTCTTTAAGCTGATGTTTTAGTGTTTTATTAAACAGCCAAAATCTCCCTCACCTGTTAGTGAAGTATGTTGAATGGTCAAGGTATTTGATGATAAACAACAGAGAACCTAATCTACGGGATAATACCGATTAAAGATAAATTTACCACAATAACTCAGAGAAAAATAACAGTTTATCTTCCGGTATGTGAGTGATACTAACAGATGGGATCTTGTTGTTGGTGGTGCTAATTTACAACATAGATTGGAGAAATCAGTCAAGTTAAAAGGAAATGGTCAGCATTTTCGAGAATCGATTTGGGCCTTGAATTTATGTACAATTATTCCCGTATCTTGACAATTATCTTTCATTTTCTGTATGTGTTTTCTATATAAGGCATAGTCCTTACTAAACGACGAGTCGTATTTTTGTTTTGACTTGTAAACACTGATATTTATGGATACACGGGAATTTGAAAGCTTAAATTTTGAGGGTGAGTTTCTAACATTATTACGGATTCGATTAGCTAAATAAATCCAGGTTCTGAGACTACAAGTTTTTTTGGTCGAACGGTTAGTGACCATATCCCTTTAAGTATTGTTCTATCAGTTAGTAAAGAAAGTACTCATACAATCTTAGTCTCAGTATATAGCATCTGCTTTTAACAGAAGATCAAAACATCATCAGATCCAACAACACATATCATCATTTAGTTTAATAGTTGACAACAAATCAACATCAACAGTTGGCTAGAAATTTTAATGTTAATGATACAAATAAATATAACAGATGGCAAATTGATAACCAAATTCATACCAAAATATCAACCGCTTAAAACAGTGAAACGAATGATTAATGCAATTTAAAGACTCAATAAGGAACAGCAGGCTCGTGAATATGAAGATTTCATACCCGAAAGTCAACATGTTCACAACAAACTCTTAATCGAAAGCTACACATGAAAATATGGAAAAATAAAAACAAGACCCAGGTGGAATCGTCTATCAACACCAGACATAAATTATATTTCTTTAATGATTGACAGGGATAAATAAATAAAATACTAGAGAGATATACCAGTAAGAGATATAGTTAGTTATTTAGTTTTAAAAGTGCGAAGACTAAATGCTTCGTAAAATAATGTTGACTATAAGTATGCAATATATGAATACCCCTCAGACGTAGCTTAGTTGTGGTCTTGGAAGAGTTTTCACTGTGAGAAACAATGACATTAGTATTTTTTAATAAATAATTGTCCATATTAATGTTTAAGAGGAACAGTGGACTAAATGCTACTTTTAGGGTTTTCGTTTCTCCAATTTACGGTCACGGAAATACGACAGTTAGTCTTGTGCACATGTTTATTTCAGACTGAATGTGCCAACCACAAGCTTCAATCAAATGATCTGGAGCACTACGAACTGATCCTTGAACCTTGAATCTTGAAATGGAAACAATCACCCACCCCTAATGCCTAGTTCACACCAACGGCGAATGCCGCGCTTTAAATCGGCGAGCAAAGCGCTTTCATTTTTGTTTACTTTTCCAAAAATATCACGATCTCCTAAGTAATGTTACGCTCAGATAAGCTCTGATACGAATTGGTTGCCGCTTTGGGACGAATTATTTCCCGACTTGTTACGGTTCCTCACGCATTAATCCCGCTTTGATCAGGCTTTGTTACGCTTGAAATCATGCTTTGATAACTTTGATAAGCTTTATAACGCTTTATTACGTTTTGATGCGATTATGACGCTTTAAATCAGGCCTAGTTCACACCAACGGCGAATGCCGCGCTTTAAATCGGCGAGCAAAGCGCTTTCATTTTTGTTTACTTTTCCAAAAATATCACGATCTCCTAAGTAATGTTACGCTCAGATAAGCTCTGATACGAATTGGTTGCCGCTTTGGGACGAATTATTTCCCGACTTGTTACGGTTCCTCACGCTTTAATCCCGCTTTGATCAGGCTTTGTTACGCTTGAAATCATGCTTTGATAACTTTGATAAGCTTTATAACGCTTTATTACGTTTTGATGCGATTATGACGCTTTAAATCAGGCTCTGATACGATTATCAAGTTATGTTGTGCATTGTTACGCTCTGTTAAGCTTTGTTACGCTATTTATAGGAATGATGACAGAGCGTGGGTATCGTAGGAGAGCGTGAGGAAGCTAGCCAAGCGTAACAAAGCCTCTCAATTCGTGGGAAAGCGTGAGAGTCCTTCATCAAAGCGTAACAAATTGTAACAAGCGTGTCAGAGCTTGATGAAAGTGTCTGACCTCGTGTCAGATCTTCATGCCAGATCGTAGCAAATCCTGAGACATCTTAACGAAGCGTGTCAAGTGGTGACAAACCACGAAGACTGGGGTCCCCGCTTTGAACCAAGCTCTGTTAAACTTTCCAACGCATTGAGTCAAGCTTTGCTGAGATTTGTTACGCTTTGTTAAGCTTTGATACGCTCTCGGCGCATTAATCAATTCGTGACAGAGCGCCCAAAATGTTTAAACAGTTTAAAAATTTTTGGCGCTCTTGCCGAATATCCCGCTTTACTCCAAGCTTTACCACGATCTATTACGACCCTGACGCTTTAATCAAGCTTTGTTACGCTTTGGTGCCGCTTTGCACGCCGCTTTAAAGCGCCATCAAAGCGCCGTTGGTGTGAACTTAGCATAACATCAAACAAACTATTTCTCTACCTGCCTGATTATATCTCGGGTACTGGTCTCAGTAATTAACCTGGGGGAAGTGATGAGAGAAAAACGCTGAGGAATTTCATCAACAACTGTAAGTAAACTGATCATAAATCAACTTTCTCTCTCATTCTCTGACTAGTGTGGTATTCTACCTGATAATTATAGATTCCTACCTTTAAAAACACCTCATTCATCACTTTATAATGAGACATGCATACTTAAACTTAAATAGAAATATAAAACTAACACCATTCATTTATAAAATAATAGGCATCTAAAACAATTCTATTACCACAAAGATTTATATTTTTTTTTCTGAAACTTAAAAATGTGCTATTAATTTAAAAATAGAACAAGCACCACAAAACCTCAACAACATCTATAATACATTCGTAAGTTCAGAGATGAATTACAAACAATATATGCGTTTTATCGCAATTCAAAGACTTGTGTCATTTCTTTTCTTTTCTTTTCCATATGGATTCCTTTATGTTTTTATATTTGGCAGTTTTGTTGGTAATTTACGCTAGAGACCCGTGTATAGGTTTGTATTTATTATTTTAAATATTATCCCACGAACATTTTCAAATATATAAATATGATAGTATACATTGGTTAAAGCATTCGTGGGGTAAAAGAGCATAGAGCATAAGTTTGCATATTGTGATACATTTTCACCACAAGTATACACATGGACATAACATTATCTATCCAACTTGTTCTAGCCATTGTCGCCTTTTGGGAAACGCCCCCCCCCCCCCCCCCCTTAACTTTGTCTTCCTTTTTTTTTAAGAATGGGGAGAATACGAAATAAAAAATATCTAACCCATTAACATTTACTATAAAACATACATGGTCCACGTCAAAAACCGTTAAATTAGTGCAATTTATACTTAATCTATGTTTTTAAAGGGACATAGGCTTCATTTTCGTGGGTCGATTTTTCCAAGTCTTAGAAACGGGGACTTTTTTAGCTCAGCAATTTAGTACTGGTTATAACTCACCATTGAAATTTGAGTCTTCAAATCCATGTGCATCCATAATTATTAGCATTTGAAAGTTATAATGCCCTACTACACATTAGCGATACTATGCAATATGTATATAGAAAAGTCATCTATAGAAATAGAAGCAGAAATGTCTAATTTAAGATATATTTGAAGGAAATATGCAATTTTCGTACATTTCTAGTGCTTCTGAAGGATACTTAAGTATATTCAAGACACAAATCAACCAATAAAAATGAAGACTGGTCCCCTTTAAGCCAAAAAAAAATTTCACCTCGCTTCGCTCGGCTAAAATTTGGATCTACCACCCCCCCCCCCCCTTTCCAAAAACGTGAAACCGCCCCTGTTAAGACCCCTACGCTCTGGGTTGGTGCTTTGCCCGCCACATTTAAGTGGGCCGGTCAATGGAAAAAAACCATGGCCGCGTCACGGCCCCAGTCCGCCCCTGCCCCGGTTATCCCTTAAAGGGGACGAAACCAATGTTAGTCCATGGGTCACAACTCATCTACATTTAATTTAGCCATTGATGTCAACAGCATATCCATCAATATCGATGAATATTTGCTCATTTTTGTTAAGCAATGTGTTGTATCAGAAATCTTGTTACCCCTATTTGTTGCATTAGTAATGTTTGAGATTCCATTTCAAATCATCATTAATACGGAAAACTCAAAACTTCAGAATAAAATTTGTTCTAATCTCTTCTTGTTTCTCTTTCCATGGATTCAAAGAAACTCAGAACCAAAACCATTATCTCAAAATCCTGTTCTCCATCAACTAAAGAACTATATCAATGACACGGAAATGATTTAAAGATATTACCTATTTATATTTATATTATATTTTCATCAGAAATACCTTGGACTGACACCAACAATCAAAGGAAGCTACAGACTCTATCTCTCAGAAACCTCGAGATTGGTGCTGTTTACATAACTCTTATCTTGAATCAGAGGGAAGACAAAAAACGTTAAAATTTTAACATAAATTTCAACATTTTTACACTATTCTTACCTTTTGGTGCAGGCGTCAACACATTAATCAACATTATTAGAATGTTATAAATGGTTAGAGACATGCAACTCTTCTGCAAAGGTGGGTGATAGATCACAACTCTTTCATAATCCGACTAATTCTTCTAAATCTCCTACTGTTTTGATTTATGTAGAATAAAGTAATAAACATAGGAAAAGAGCAATAGTGAAGGGCCAATGAACCTGCTTTTCCTAAATTTGACACTGACTTAGGTCGAGATACCTTCAAAACCTGCAATTGGATTTCTGACAATCGAAGTTGCAACAGTCAACTGGCTCCTATGCTCTTTACACAACAATTTTATTGCAGTTTCCGTCAACTGAAGTATATGAATTCAGAACGGATTAAACATAAAAACAATACAGCTGCGAAATGACTTGTCTTACGTTCTATTGCAAGATGTTTATTCCAAAAAGCAATAGGCAGGTTCAAATTTCGATACTGTTACTGATTAACATCATTCTTGTTTTTGAAGTTGAGGTATGCTTCATCGATCAGATTGTGAATTTATCCTTTAATATGCTTCTTCATGTCGTACCCGAGTTGACCAAGAACTTGAGTATAAGTTATGCAAGTGAATGGGAGAAATGTATGAAAAGAATATCAGTTCAAAATAACAAATTGACTAAGCTTTCATATGTATTCACCTTAGTGTCCCAGAACTAACAATTTTACTATTACAAATATGATTAATGCTTTAAGCTTTTCTCACATTTGCTATGACATGCCTTAAAGGTTGGAGATTTATCAAATTACAAAATAGATTTATATCGAAATCTTCCCAGACAAGACGCCATAACAATTTAATGTTGAATATTTCTATCCCTGTTTTAATATTTTTATATAAAAATACTTTTCTATGAAACAATGAATTTACACTAAACCTGCCTTTCTCTAGACAAATAAACTTGAAGAAAATATCATTAATTATTTAGTAAGTACATTTACAATGGTTTAATGATGAAAGAATGTTTTGCCCTTAATAATAGCATGTGACAGGAGGAAGCCAAACAGTGCATTAGTCTGTAAACACTAAACAATGTCTAGGATTCTCCAAATATCTAAGCAAATAACGAGGTTAACCATAATACAGAATACAAGTTAGCTGAACTAAGCACAGGCCAGGAGAAGCTGTTTTGTTTTGAAACATCGTTGCGTTTTATAATCAGTCTATCTATATTGTTGTCACCCAGTAGTGCAACAACTACGTTGACGATAAGCTGGGACAGTTTTGATTCTTCCAAAGACAAGAACTGTTTCTATGGAATCGAAAAATCCCAAACTCATATAATTAGTCTGAGATGAGCATTGTAACAGAATCAGGGAATTTGTAAATTCTTCGAAATCTGTCAAGAACCCTTGATAATCAAATATGAAAGAAAGAAACACCTATATAAAATGTATATCTTACAAGGATAATAACATAGGTTCCCATGAGGATCCTTTCTCCTTGTCCTGGGCCAAATCTCTTGGCATTAATCTTTCCAGGATTGTCCGTACCCATTTACAGCTGGATCGACTGTGTATGAAGCTACTATAATGTATGATGCGATTAGGCCCTAAACCAGGCGACTACCCCTAGTTCCTGAATCTATTAGCGTGTACAGTGTGGTCCTACCTTTAGTTTTCTGGTCGATTAACTTTAACACTACTATTTGTCACCAACTACGAAAGAACGCAATCTACCAACTAATTCAATTATCTTCATACCGTGAAATATTACAAATATTAAAATTTATTAATAGTATAAAAATATCATTTTTTAAAATTTGACAGTTACCCTTCAGGAATCATAATACATTTACGTGTGAATGATTAACAGCTTAACGATTTTTGGCTTTGATATCTTTAAGTTTCCCCGCTTTTTATTCAACATCTATTTAGATATTTTGAGATAAAATGTATTTCTTATAATATGTTTAATCACTCTTTTACAGCAGTGTATGTACATATAAGTATTTTGAAAAAAAGGGAACATTCTATAAAGAATATAATCCCACGTATCAAATTAATACTGGACTTAGACATAGGCGTCTATATAACTTATTATAGCTTTTGCTACATCTCTGTATACCAAAATTATCCTTGGGTACCATCTGCACAAAATATGTTTATCTGATTGGTCAGACTATCTACATAGAAGGTCATTAATGTTCGATTAAAACATACGATATCATACTTACATATATAGGATTGTAATTCCGTACATTTAAACACATATATCTAGCTATTTCGACAGGACTTTTTCATTATCCATCTCAGAGAAAAAAATCTTTGAACAGTGAAAAGTTTCGAATACTTCTGCAATTTATTCTTTGACTCGGATTTACCACATCTTAAAACTGCTCGTATTGTCTGCACATGGAGATTGTATGCATATATGCATCAATTGTCAATTTGTTCAAGATGTAAGCTCGAATTCTGAATTTGGTCTGACTCAGATCTTGTATAAGGACTGCCGTGTCTTGAAATGTTACGTTTATAAATAGTAGAACTCATACACCTGTTTCATACGACAATAAAAAACTACCCTTTAAGTTCTTTTCAGGGTTAGGTATAATAAAAATAAGGTATTTTATATACCATAGAAAGAACTATACCAGATGTTTATATGAACTTATGGTTGATCGAATCATTCAGTACTAAATAGTATCCATAAAATATCCAAATTTGGTTGCAATAAACAGGTGGTACCTACCATGTCGTTGGAACCACACCTGTGAACTACATGAATAATTGAATGATTAAAAAATCGTAAAATGAATTGCACGAATAGGTAACAGTATTCAATATATAAGAAACATCTAAAATCCAACAAGAACTCACCCAAAAATCCAGTGTCAATTACTGTCAATCCTAAAGTTATGGTTAGATTTCAGTGCATAGCATGCATACGATGGTGAAGTTATTGTTTACGACTCCTCCATGATAAAGTATTTATAAATCCCAATTCACTCTTCGTCCTCACAAACACTGATATCTTATAACACATACTCATCCTTTAAAAATATACAATGCCGGATACCGTATACCAAGACACGGAAACACGTGTATAACTACTTAGTTAATTTCGCACAAGCCTTTACTTTAAAAAAAAAGAACATTTAAAAACTGTCCGATATCAATTATTGTTTTGCTTAGTAAATAGAACGACGCCACGTGATGATAAGAAGATGCAGTTGATATTACAATACACAATCACAAAATACCACCTCAAATATCCGTATCGTTATCTACACATGTACCCAAGTCGTTACAACCTCAATACTTTTAGTTATACGTGAACATTTACTTCTAGCTGATTACATCTTAGTCTTTCAAAATGATATCCCGCCCGCGCCCAATTCACTTGGCTCTGAATAAATACCGTTGGCGAACACGTGGAGTGACTATATGAATTGAACATAAAACTGTCGAGAAGTAAGAGTGGGACTGAATGAATAAACCATAACTAAAGAATACAGATCAATTGAATATTATATTATTAATCATTGGTCAAGGCTGTCTTAATGGACACTTCACTGTCTAGTAGACTGGTGTCTTAGATTTGCCAATCTGCCCACAATTGTAAAAAAATCAAACCATTTATAAGCTTTCTTCAATTGAGATAAATATTTCTCAGAGTTTCTATGGGATAAATGGCTAAATATTGCCCAATATTACATGACGTTAGAGTCAATTTCTTGCCGTCATTTTATTGTCTAAAGCCATCATTGTCAAAACTTGTTGCATTATTCCAATCAAATTCAGAATCAACATTGAAAAATCTTGCATTTTATATTATAAAAGCTAATGAAATTCGGCAAGAAATGTTATCTTTGTAGGCAATTTGAAATAGTTCATTCTGTTTAATTCATTTATTGTATATACATGTAGATTCGTTATATATTTACTTATAAATTATTGTGTAATATTTATCCTCTAGAAATAGCTCTAGTTATATCATATTTATATATATATATTTATTTATTTATGGCAATTTTTATTTGTAATAGTTTTTCTAAATATTATATATTTTGTTAAAAACTTTGTTAATTTGTGTACCATAGGCATAGCCTTTAAGTATTGAATAAAATGTATTGTATTGTATTGTATTGTATTGTATAAATGGCTTCACAATTTAATCAATGCAATTTTATAAGGGTCCCTGTCATTTGTTGGTAGATGACAAGTTAACGTTCGATTCCAACAGCTGCTGATATCGCAAAATAGATAGTTGTTGGTAGTGGTAGTAGTTCGTAGTTGGATTGGTCCAATCGAATGGTACTATGATGTTTGTTTAGTAATTTGAGAATGTGTAAGATCTGGTCAGGTCGAATGACATGGCAGTGATAAATAGATACTTATACGAGTATATCATGAAAATGTCCCTCAACCAAAGCATTAGACTTGATCAGCATGTATTCTTTGTCATCCTAAAATAAAATAAACTAGAACTGTACAGTTAACAGTACTGGTGCAGGGCGGGTTACGACATACAGGTAGTACGGTGCGGCAATATTCGATTGCGCATGTACTGTACTGATAATTCAATGCGTGAGATCAACAGGGTAATGCAATTGAGACTATGATTATAGACATACATATCAAGTTTAAAAATATTTCAACAAGAAAAAATAAAGTTGGCAATGCGCATGTGCACTGCACAAATGCTCTATTCCCATGAAATCCCAAATCAGTCTATACGTATGCATACCAAGTTTTATGCAATTCGGTCGAGAAAAAAGGAAGTTGTTACTGCGCATGCTCACTACACAAATTCATTATGTCCATGAAATTTCAAATCTGATTTTACACAAACATGCTAATTTTGAAGATATTCTGATAAGAAATAAGTAAGTTGGCAATGCGCATGCGCACTACATAAATTTGATATTTCCATAATATTTCGAATCTTATTATACACATGCATGCCAATTTTGAATGAATTTGGTTCAGAAATAAGAAAGTTAGCAATGCGCATGCGCAAAACACAAATTCAATATCTCCATCATATTTCGATTCGGAATATACATATTATGCATACCAAGTTTCATGAAATTTGGATAAGAAATAAGAAAGTTAGCTACGCGCATGCGCACTTCACAAATTCAAAATGTCCATCATATTTCTAATTCAAATATACACATACATACGGATTTTGATGAAATTTGGATAAGAAATAAAAAATTTGATATTGCGCATGCGCAGAACTAAATTTAACAATTCCCCCGAGTTTTGAATCCGATTATGCGTGTACATGCCAAGTT